>JAFFJZ010000026.1:2092945-2790594 GCA_018340375.1 Gonatopus flavifemur | reverse complement strand
CTGGCGTTTCAATGAGCGGCTGATGACCCTGCAATGCCGATGGAGAGCTATCACTGGCCCTTTGACACGCCAGCAGTCGTGTTTGCTGAGTATAAGTTTTCTATAGCAGACAATAATTTTTTTGTTTTATTTCTTTGTATTAGACTCAGAATAATTGCAGAATGATAGTCGATTTTAGGGATTGAATTAGGTGGTATTCAATATAGGAATCATAGAAGAAAATTTAACAAACTTCCTTGCTGTGACAAACAACCAAAAAAAATAATAATAAATTAAGTGACGATTTTTCTCTTCATCCCGCACCTCATTTTCTGTGCTTTCTGAGAAAGCATCAAATCTGATATCCTTCACGAAAAGACAGAGGGTTTGTGTAATCAGGAAAATGACTGACGATTAAGGGAAAAAGAGTACCGCTGAAGAGTATTCGTAGTGAATTTTCCAAAAGTTGATAGTTCCAGGATGAAGAATAACAATGAATCGATCAACGAATTCCCAGTACGAATTTTCGGTGATCCCGCTACAAACATTTTTCAGCGATCCTCTTTTTCCCTGACTTGACAGTTATTTTCTTGAGGATTAATAAATGTGTTTTAAATATTGGTCACTTTTTTCTTTCAGTGTTGATTTGATATTTTATACAATATTGATTACTAAAATTTTTGACATTATTAGAAAAAAGAATGATTAGTTTTTGTGTAACAGAAGTCAACTTCCCAAATTCTCAAGTATCAAACCTCACTCAGAACCCTGGAATGAATGAATGATTTTATCAAACTTGAAGAATCAGATTTTTAGTGTAAAACTATTCTTCAAATTATGAAACATAATTATACAAACCACACCCGTGAATTTTTTGTGTTGGCACTAACTTTTTTCTCAAGTTCGTCTCGACCTAATTGGAATTTATTCCAAGTTGAAGCAAAAAATGCCTCGATCACGTAACAACCACCTACACTTGAATCACTACACCGTGTCGAGCGCTTGTTGAGGTTCAAGGTGGTCTGCCAATATGACTGTATACATTATTACAAGAGGCGCGTGGAACAGTCTCAATACACGGATGAATTTCTTGGAAAATCATTGTTCACAATTGATTTATGATGCATTCGTTGTGGAAACTCGATAGCCTTCACCGCAGAATCAATGCTGTCGATGATATATGAACAATGTTTATTATTTGTTTGATCAAATCGTAATATGGATCAATTAAAACGAATTGAAAGAGTGATAGTGGGATCGTCCTTTTTCTCACATATCTTCACACTGGAGAGTGGATATGAGTTTCGTGTCACATGAAATATCGTTTCTAGGATCGAAATTTACTTTCGCAAAAATGAACCATGTTTGTACGTCACATTAAAGTTCGACCACCTTTCGGTTTCCGGCCAAAAAATTCAATCTTTTCCCGAATACCGAAACCGACGGAAAAATCATCATCCCCACTATCCTTCAATGCTGATTCCATGTCTCATTCTAGTAGAGCTTATCTAGTGAAGTTAACCTTCCAAAGATACTCTGAATTTTACTGCTTAGATTACCTGGTACACCATAAAAAGTAAAGCTTACTCTCATCCTGAATATTAACTGATTTTAAAATCCAGCCGAAACTAGCCCTGTTTCAACTGAATCTGATGAATCATTCTTATTCATTTTCTGAATTGATTCCTTGGGGATGAAAAGATTGTTCGAAGATTGCACTGCAAGGTTTTGGGTCTTCAACAACTGGGCATTTCGTTGTTCGATCATTAATTGACTTCAATAAACGATTCAAACTTCACCAACATGACTTTCTGTTAGAATCTCCGCTTTCTCGAAAAGAAAACCCTTCATCGGTATCTTTGTTTAACATTTTGAGTGCTCAGGGTTCTTTTCTTTTGAAAACCAAGTCATATTATGGTCTGTGTTCATTATTGAAGGATTGTACTCTCTCCCTACGATTAGAGAACGAGAGAGAGGGAGAGATACTTTACGAAAGAAACTGTTCTTAACTCAGGAACTTAATTCTTCTTTCTTGTCATTGGTCAGGGTATTGACGAAACTTTTGCCTGTAACAGATCATAGCCCCCATAAGGTTTGTAAAATCACATTAGATTCAGCCTACGCAGACATATTCAATTATTTGAGTAAAGTTTTGTGAATAGTACTTTGTAATAACCTTTTCTTCCTTCAAATAATTTTTAAGCACTTCAGGTGATAGAAGCGGAACGACCAGACGTGTTTATTTCCGTACAGCACAACCACCGATTCTCCACCCAGGACTTCGGTGGACTGGAGGTGGAGAATCAGTGGAGAAATGAGAGCCGTGGAAATGAGGGAGAAATAAGGGAGAGTCTCCGTTGAGGTGACGTGGATTTGTCCGCCCCCTTTATTCTCAATGAAATTTATGTTAGTGGATTCACTCATTGACATTTGGTTGCGTAAATCGACAGATATAAATTTTATTGAAAATAAAAGGGGCGGACAAATCCACGTCGCCTCTCCGTTGCCTCAACGGGGACTCTCCCTTATTTCTCCCTTATTTCCACGGTTCTCATTTCTCCACTGATTCTCCACCTCCAGTCCACCGAAGTCCTGGGTGGAGAATCGGTGGTTGTGTTGTACGGGTTCTCGGTGTCTGAAACTTCTCAATTATAGGCTCTACTGCCTGCTTTTTCAAGTGCTAGAAGTGAAAAAGAATCTTTAATTGTTTTCACGAACGACTATTTAATATAAATCACATAGTCAAGAGGTATTGTTTCATACAAATGAGACTTATTTATCATAACCGAACATTGCTTTGAATCAAGAGAGTCATATTTATCAACTATAACCAAATCATTTATTTGATACAAGCTGATCGAAATTGATTTGAATGAATATGACTTGGTATCAAATTTAGATTTCTTTTATCATAATCAGTATGGAGTTGAAACAAATAAATATGTGCTGTGTTTATCAACTATATGATAGAATAAATATCAATGAATATTTCTTTGGCCGTATCCAACTATACGATTGGTTCACTATAAACGAATCTCATTTGATTCAACGAATCCTTGTTCTCAGTGTCATTTCTAAAAAAAGACCCTCATCTTGAAAACATGTATGGAAGAGAATGGAACAGAAATTAGGTTGATCTATTTCACACACTAGAACTCTGAGTTATTCCAAACCAAATGTGTTGGTCGGTTCAGATATGTTTTGAAATCCCCGTCGATGTGGAATACTTAGCATGGCCGATGCTAATTTTGTGGGATCATATTATCCGAGTTTCTATCTTGATGCCCTTGAGGAATTTTTTGAAATATAATCTAGACTGAAAACTCCTGCTATCGGCCACGCCAAGTATTCGAATATGGTTCACATACCATTTGCATTGCCGAATAACTGTCATTGATTTCACATCTTTTTACTTCCATGTTCCTTATATACGAGGGTGGATTGATAAGTTTCCGGCCTGACCAAGAGATGGCGCCACTAGGCCTACCTTGAGGTGGCGTTCTATAGTACCATCCTTAGATAGCTTGTAGCTATAGTTTCAGTCCGATCGCCATGTTAGTTTAGTTTTGAGAGCACACTGACCAAGACGCCTCTGTGTTTTTCGTGAAAATGGAAAAGCTGGAAAATCGTGCTGTCATCAAATACTTTTATTTGAAGGGGTTAACGCCGAAGGAAATTAAAGAAGAGATGGACTCAACACTGGGGACATCCTCCCCATCATATTCAACCGTTAAGCAGTGGGTTTCCGAGTTTAAAAAGGGTCGTGTGAGCACCTCTGATGAGCCTCGCTCAGGACGCCCCATTGAGGGTCACAACTCCAGATATGATCGAAAAAATCCATCAAATAGTGCTGAAAGGTCGCAGATTAAAAGTTCGTGAGATAGCTGAGACCTGTAAGATGTCATATGAACGTGTACAAAATATTTTGCACCAACATTTGTATATGGAAAAGCTCTGTGCAAGATGGGTGCCGCGTTTGCTAACAGTCGACCAAAAATTGATTCGAAAGAACATTTCTACCGCCAATTTGGCGTTGTATAAGCGTAATCCAAGCGAATTTTTGCGTCAATTCGTAACCGTTGACGAAACTTGGGTCCACCACTACACTCCTGAAACCAAAGAACAGTCTAAACAGTGGATTGGACCAGGGAACCAACTCCAAAGAAGGCAAAACAATTTTTCGGCGAACAAGGTTATGGCTACTGTTTTTTGGGATGCAAGAGGTATTATATACATTGATTACCTTGAAAAGGGTAAAACTATCACTGGTCAATACTACGCAGACTTATCGCAACGTTTGAGCCACGAAATGAAAATTAAACGACCTCATCTGGCGAAGAAAAAAATCTTGTTTCATCACGATAACGCACCAGCGCACACGTCAATCGTTGCGATGGCTAAAATCAACGATCTGAAGTTTGAATTAATGCCGCACCCTCCCTACTCTCCAGACCTAGCCCCGAGTGACTATTATCTGTTTCCCAACCTCAAAAAATGGCTTGGCGGTAAGAGATTTGCGGACAATGAAGAAGTAATCGAAGCTGTAAATGGGTATTTTGAGGAGCTTGACGAATCAGTCTATAGAGATGGCATCACTAGACTAGAACACCGCTATGAGAAATGTATCAGCCTTGGAGGAGATTATGTTGAGAAATAAAAAAAAAAAAATTCTTAAAAACGTTGTTTTTCTTGGTCAGGCCGGAAACTTACCAATCCACCCTCGTATAAGAAAACGGAAGTATTGTAATAGGGTCAAAAATCGATGATGCAGAAGGGGGTATTCCACCTTCGCCAAACGTTTCAGAATGTCGAAAATGTCGAAAAAAGTGGGTTGTGCGTGTGTGTGTGTGTGTGTGTGTATGTGCACCCTTTGGCATACGATAACTCTCCTCAGAATGCACCGATCAGGATGATTCTTTTTTCAATATTTTCGTCTCAGAGGCGCATTGAGCCCTATTGATTCTGGATTCCGATCGGATGATACATTTTGAAAATATCGCGAAATATGTTTCTGAAAATCGTGGTTTTTGTGTTTGGCGTGCGATCACTCTCCTCAGAATGCACCGATTTGAATAATTTTTTTTTCAAATGTTCGTCTTGGAGAGGACACGAGACCTATTGATTTTGGTCTCGATCGAATAACACGTTTTGAAAATATTGCGGAATACGTTTTTGAAAATCGTGATTCTGCGAGTGCTCATATCTCCGCTTCCTATTATTCGATTGCCATGAAATTTGTACCACGTGTTAGTTATGATCCAACAGTGCTTCCATGCGAGTTTCATCCCAATTGGGTGAAAACTGTGGAGGAATTCTTTTCAGATCCGCATTATTGGACGATGTTTTGGAAGCGTACCTTTTCTGTTTTCGTCTCATCCACATTTCGTGGAATTTTGGGCATACTCAATTCGCGGGGTGGTGATTTGCTGATATAAAGTTCGAGCAAATCGGAACAGAGGGAATGAAAAGGTGCACACTATGGTTTGGAAAAACTTTTGAAAATTTCGTGAATACCATTCTCAAGCAGATATCTGCGTGTACGTGACCGGTAGATTTCAGCAGCATCTAGTGAGCTAAGTATGAACTATTTATTTTGCTTTAAAAGAAGGCTTACCCCGCCACCAAAAAATCGGTATGAAAAACCATACAGTACTTCCATGTTCTCAATGGAAATGAAAATACATGTTTATGGCACATTTTCGGTTGTTGAATTCGAATTTGCATCCTGATTCTTACTATCATAGAATCGCAATTCACTTTCAATTGTATAACGATCGGAGGATAAGAATGGAAGATGTCTGCATGGGAACGGTATTCACGAAATTTTCAAAGGTTGTTCCAAACCTTGGTGCTCACTTTTTTATTCCCTCCGTTTCGATTTGCTTGAATTTTATATCACCGAATCACCACCCCACGAATTGAGGATGCCCAAAATTTCACGAAATTTGGATCATACAAACACAGAAAAGACACGCTTCCAAAACATCGTCCAATAATGCGGATCTCAAAAAAAATTTCTCCACCTAACGCGTATACCACTTGAGCTAAACTGAACATATAATTTTCCTAGCTTTGCGTATCTCTTATAAGTGTTTGGAGAACTTATGATTAGAGGATAGAAGCCTTGACTCTCCCTCGCAGAACCCGGACTCAATCCCAACTGGCGGAACTTTCTAATAATAATTGACTTGGAAGCAGGTTTTCTCAAACTCAAAGTGATTCTGACCGAACTCATTCAACATTTGTGGAAGTAAACTCTGAAGAAATTTTTTTTCAACCCAAAGTAACATTTTGTAAGCTTTTTAATATATGTGATTGTTACATTTTTTTCCGTACGGAATATCGCTGAAATGATCACAGCAATATTTCAGAATATCTCCAGAATGTCATCACCTCAATAATCTCAGCAATGTTTCAGAATATCTCCAGAATGTTACAAAGATGGTGACATGAGACATCCAACAAACATTCTGACAATCTTCCAGAGATGTTTTCCAAAATATTACACATTCCAAATGTAATGTTCTGACAATATTGCTGGGACATCCGGTGTTGTGTGGGAGCCACCATACACCGCTGTAGTCGCAGAGAACGGGAATAAATTGATATGTGTACGTATATCTATATGTACACTAGGGTGTGCCAAAAAAAAAGTTTTTCCGGCCTTTGTCGGAATAGGTCCGGGGTGATCTGAAATGAAGCTCCGTTGAACCTGAGGTCATTTGGTTGAGGCTAAGAGGTCGCTCAATCGAGTTTTATATTTGCCAGTTTGAAAAACCACCTACTATGTGGCATTTCGGACTTTTTGAACAAAATTCGCTCCCAGGCTTAATTCGAAGATATCGCGATGAACTTGAGCTCAAAATACTGGTAAGGAATCCACCTTTGATGGTGATCTACCCTTTTTTCGTGGGAATGGTGGTTGACGTTTTTGACAAAGGGTGGAGTTCACAAAACACGTGTGAAATAGAAATAATAATGATGAAATAAAGTGAAATCGTACAAACTATCGATGGAATATTATTTCCCTGCATTTTCCCATAGAAAAGGAAACATTAGGTGAGTGAAGAGTTCTCAGTATAATTCAGTACCAGCTAGCAACCCTTATCTAAGGGTGAGAAATGAATTTTCTCAAAGATAGTAGTTGTTTTTTTAAACCAGACGGGATATGGAAAAGTTTGCATATGGATTCATGGGATGCGGAGGATTGTACAAATTTGCAATTAGAAAACCTTGAGAAAAAATTGTTTATAAGAAAATTATTTAAACAAATCACAGAAAAAATTATTCCACGTAAAAAGTGATATCGCTATTCGATTTTACGGAAAAAATCGACCTGAAAAATCGAATGACAGTATCAGTTTTTACTTGGAATAATTTTCTCTATGATTTGTTTAAATAATTTTTTTATAAACAATTTTTCTCAAGGTTTCCTGATTGCAAATTTGTACAATCCTCCGCATCTCATGAATCCATATGCAAACTTTTCCATCTCCCGTCTGGTTTAAAAAAACAACTCCTATTTCTGAGAAAATTCATTTCTCACCCTTAGATAAGGGTTGCTAGCTGGTACTGAGTTATACTGAGAACTCTTCACTCACTTAATGTTTCCTCTTCCATGGGAAAATGCAGGGAAATAATATTTCGTCGATAGTTTGTACGATTTCACTTTATTTCATCATTATTATTTCTATTTCACACGTGTTTTGTGAACTCCACCCTTTGTAAAAAACGTCAAACACCATTCTGACGAAAAAAAGGGTAGATCACCATCAAAGGTGGATTCCTGACCAGTATTTTGAGCTCAAGTTCATCGCGATACCTCCAAAATTGTGCCTGGGAGCGAATTTTGTTCAAAAAATCCGGAATGCCACATAGTAGGTGGTTTTTCAAACTGGCAAATATAGAACTCGATTGAGCGACCTCTTAGCCTCAACCAAATGACCCCAGGTTTAACGGAGCTTCATTTCAGATCACCCCGGACCTATTCCGACAAAGGCCGGAAAAACTTTTTTTTTGGCACACCCTAATGTACACATATATATTTAATGTTTACTAAATATCCCAAGTAGCACCAGAATATACTATGAATGTTCTTCGGATATTCGAAATGTGTTCCATGCACATTCGAGTGAGACCGTTTCTCAGGTGCTATGCATATTCATCGAACGTATGTAATCGAATATACGACGGTGAGTTAATTGAACGTCGATTGAATGAATATCGTGCATTTCGAATGTACTATGTACGTTCTAAGTATATCTTAAACAGTCCCATTTGAATATCCTATGAACGTTCATCATATATTCTTCGTATCCCATTCGTACATTCCACGAACGTTTCTATTTCGTATATACTTTGAACTTCTGTTGCTGCTTGGGTAATAACCTCCAAGTATCATGCCTACACTGTCAAGAATGAAAATTCGTTTGATTTTAAAAACACTATTACCGCACCAAATATACAGAAATTTCGTTTTCAAAGTTGTAAGATTGAACTAAAATGTCTGAAATCATGCAAAAGTTGTACATATACATTTCCATATTGGATAAATTCTATGCATTAGTGTCAAAATTTCAGACTCACAAGAATGTCACATTCAATTCAGAATTACAAAATCACAAGAAAAAAATATATGATATTATCGCTTATCATTTTTACTGATAAAAATTCAGCGAAAAGGTGTATTACGTCACTAAACATGTCTGAAAATAGCTTCAGCGAAAAATTGTTTTAAACATTCAAATGTTCGTACATACTACATATCTTCCGTCCATTTTCCCTGATTATATCGCTGGCTAGCGGTCAAATTTGAAACTATTGATACATGCTGTAAGTCGGTCATCCCCACTAATGAAAATTGAAGCAGTTCCCAGACTTGTATATACGACCGTGATCTGTATTGAATGCAGATGTTAATATAGAACCATACTGACACGTGAAGTTGCTTTGATTTTTCTAATTTATAGTACAATAAACTAATTGAAAAAAAGATGGATGAAATATTTTTAAACGTTGTTCAAATCTGTTCATTTGAAATATGCTTTTCCTTTGTCTCATTTTCAAAGTCAAACTATGTGGAAAATGTTCTTTGCACCGGTGATTTTACACTCAGTAAAAACTATGCCATTGAAAGGACTTAACAGTCACACGAATGAATATGATTTTCGTATATTTAACCATTGAGATCATTCGTTATGAGTACTCGTCGATTCTGATGTTCTCCAATCTCCTCTTGAAGATTCAAATCATCGTTTGTAAATCGTCCTCAATCATTAATTCCTTAGAAATTCTTCGGAACCATTGTAATCTATGTATTTCAATTCCTGTTAATCCTAACCTCTCTTACGATTGAATTAGAATTTTATGCCGTATCAATTCATCCCTATACGATTGATTGAAACAGATATGTTGTTTGGAATTCAAACTACTGAATCTTTTAATTCGCCCAAATGCAAAAACTTCTGAAGTTCTTCTTTAGTTGAAGCAACTAATTTTGAAAATTAATTTTTTATTTGTATTCCTTCAGAAGGATTCAGAAATCGTATTCATTTTCATCAAAATTTTCAATTCCTCTGAATAGTTTTGAATGGATAATTTTTCCACAGGGCAAATACTTAGAGGTGACTATATTTCTGTTTCAGGAATCAGACACTTTTAAGTTGCTTTATCAACAGACAACTAGAATAAACATTAGAACTGCTCTAGAATGAACATTTCTTAATAAGAAATGGGGAAAAAACAGTGCCGTTTTAATGATGACTGGTTAGACAATACTAAATTTCCTGAATTGACCTGGCTGAGGAAATTTATTAAAGGTGATACACGTGGTTTCTGTTACCTTTGTAACTCCAATATTGATCTCAGTAATATGGGAATTGGTGCAATTCGTTCTCATGCAAATGGAACGAAACATAAAGAGCTTCAAATGTGTAACAATACGTGTCAATTCCATCTACATCCAAAAGCCAAAGTGGAACAAAACAACAAAGCGATAATGATATACTTATTGATAATAGGAAGCCCTGGTCAAAAAAACTAAACAAACCTAAACAAAAAATTCCCTTTAGGACTACTTCCGACCTACTATGTGTTTTTGTCTCGTTAATTTCAGAAATGAACCTAAACATTAATGACATGCATCATTTCCGAATAAACGCGAACAATGACTTTAGTATTGTTTCCATATTTCATTCATCGACTTATGACAAATTCTAGTTCTTATGAAACAAATTATTTCATCGTACTTCCGCAATTCAAACACTGAATGTTTCAGGTTCAGTTCCGCATTTTGGGAATAAATTGATTCCAAAATTGAACATTCAATTCTCCGAAAAACATGGAATAAAAATGAAATAAAAATTTTTTTCGAACTTATTTCGACATCCAGAACATTTCGTGAATTCATGATCTCCCCTAATTCCGCATATGACTTTAAAAATTTATTCCTACTTAATGGGGATTCGGAATATCACGGAACTTACCTACTTGTAAAACCTGCCTACCTAACCGCTAAGCTATCCTAACGCGCTATTTTGAAGGCGCATTTTTCCAAAGATACTGTTCAGCTGTTCAAGGATTTAATCACGCATGCGTGATTAGGTTTCCGTGCATTCCCACGTAGACCTAAGAAAAGTGTTTCCATTCATTTTTTATCTACTTCTGAAGGAACATGCTTTAGAACAATTGACTTTTATGTCCGCATAAACATTTCTAATGACTTAGGTACATATTTTGGATTATAATCTGTTCAGGTTTACTTATGAAAAATCGGAAATAAAATTTTCATAAATGTTTACGCGTCGTGTGACCTGATCAACTTCCGCAAGATGCAAACCAAACCAAGTAAACCAAAGTACAGCAAAACGCAAATTGTTACGAAATAATTTGAAATCATTATATGTATACTAGGCGTAACTGTTCCCAAAATGATAGGCGCGGAAATAGATTTGAAATGCATGGAAGTATTTTGTTTAGGTTTCAACGTAAACTCGCGGAAGTGGATCAAGTGACAAAATGCGGAAACATGTGTCAAAGTTTTATTTTCGATTCTTCGCAAGTAAACCGAAGTACACCAAAACCCAAAATACCCCCAAGTAATTTGAAGCCATTATGTGTATACCATTCGTAACTGTTCCTAAACTCATTGGTACAGAAATAGAGTTGAAATGTGCGGAAGTATTTTGTTTAGATTTTAACGTAAACTCACAGAAGTGAATCAAGTGAAAAAATGCGGAAACATTCATCAAAGTTTTCTTTCCGATTTTCCGCAAGTAGACCGAAGTACAACAAAACCCAAAATACCCGAAGTAATTTGAAGTAATCATGTGCATACTATCCGTAACTGTTCCCAAACTCATTGGTACGGAAATAGAGTTGAAATGTACGGAAGTATTTAGTTTAGGTTTCAACGTAAACTCGCGGAAGTGGATCAAGTGACAAAATGCGGAAACATGTGTCAAAGTTTTATTCCCGATTCTTCGCAAGTAGACCGAAGTACACCAAAACCCAAAATACCCGAAGTAATTTGAAGTAATCATGTGCATACTATTCGTAACTGTTCCTAAGCTCATTGGTACGGAAATAGAGTTGGATTGTACGGAAGTATTTAGTTTAGGTTTCAACGTAAACTCGTGGAAGTGGATCAAGTGACAAAATGCGGAAACATTTGTCAAAATTTTGTTTCCGGTTTTTCATAAGTAAGCGGAAGTAGATCGGCACCCAAAGTGCGCCCAAGTAATTTGAAGCCATTATGTGCATACAATTCGTAACTGTTCCTAAGCTCATTGGTACGGAAATAGAGTGGAAAAGCACTGACATATTTTTCTCCCACTTTTTGCTAAGTGAACGGAATCTGTAATGTACTTCAGGTAATATGTGAGTGAATCTAAACTCTTTCCATCTGAATTGCGGAAGTCGGCGAAATCAACTGTGATGCGGAACAAAATCCCAAGTGATTTGAACCTCCCTACATGTGTCAAATCTTGGTTCAGAAGTAGTCGGAAGAGCTCCTAAATAATTTTGAAACATTTACTTCAAAAATCTTTAGGTTCTTTTAGATATCTTAACCAGGGATCAGAATGAGATGTGCTATCAAAACAGGTTCAATAATAATACGAGCAGTCAGAATTCTAACAATAAACAGGTTAACTACGTTACAACAAATACGGATGTGATTCATGCTGAAATTATATGGGCATTATGTCAAATTTATAAGCAATCATCATGACGAAGTTTCTCAGAGGCAGCTGATATATTTCCTATAATGTTTCCTGACAGCGATATCGCACGAAGATTTCAAATGAAAAAGGATCAATTAAATTATGCGATAACTCATGGTTTAGGACCTTTTTTCCAATCAAAATTAGCGGACAGAATATCCAAACGTGATTTTTATGCAGTTTCCTTCGATGAAAGCTTGAATAAAGTTGCACAAAAAGGCCAAATGGATTTCATCGTTAGATTTTGGGATGAAGATAAAATAAATACTAGATACTTGAGTTCATCATTCCTTGGACATGCAAATGCCGAAGCTATTTTGCATTCATTATTCATTGGCATTCATTACAGGTTCACGCACACAAGGCTTAAATTTGAAAAAAATCATTCAAGCATCTATGGACGGTCCAAATGTGAATCTCGCATTTCTTAAAGGTATGAAAAAACTATTAAATGAATCTCCAAATGATCCCGAACTATTAGAAATTGGAACATGTACCCTTCACATTGTACATGGTGCTTATAAAACAGGTCCTCATGCAGGTATTGATAGGACTAGAAAAAAAACCCAAGCTTGTCCCAGGATTGGCACATGTATCAGGAACAAACCTCTGTTAGAAATAATTGGACTAATATTGTTCCATGATTGTCCCGCTGTTTCCAATGGATAGTTAGTCATGGGACATATGTTCGTATCTTTGGAATGGCCATTGAACTTGGTAGAAGCTTGGCACAAGCGTGAAAATCAAGCTTTCGTTAAGGTGATTATTTGAGCCGATGTTGTCCCCATAAGTGGCACACTGTTTTCAATTAGTGACCAAATTCCGAGTTCACAATGGATAAAGAGTTGTGCATAATTATCGGCCCAAGACCAGTCCAATCTCCTCCCCATGATTGGCCCTACACTCCAGTTTCACACACTAAGATAGATATATTTGATCTAAATAAGAATAAAACTTGACTCAATGGTAATAGGCTACTTCTAAATGTGATCATACACGGAAATCAACTGATCTTGAAGAACTCCCTACAGCCCGTACAACACCGGACAGTTCTACGTTGCCTCCGCGTGGAATCTCCGTTCATCTGCGTTCTATCCACGTCCACCATTCATCCACGTAAAGTCCACGGGGATGCGACGTGGAAGTCGGTGGATGTGCTGTTAGGGAGGATTTCAAGATGTCTTCCCCATGCAGGGATTAACAAGACTGGGAAAAACCTAAGCTCGTCTTGGCACATTTAATCTATCGTGTTAAGATGATTCATGTATGGTATTCTGAGGGAGAACTTTGAGCTGAAATATGGATCAAATTACTCTTTTCATCAATATCTGCGATGACAGAAGCATTGATTGATGCTTGGCGAATCATTTGTACTAGGCTGGAACGAAACATTGGCCCAAACTTGTCCTGATCTTATCATTCCCAAACCTGAGCCAAGTTTATTGAATTGTTCAAGACAAGTCTCGGCAGGTCTTGTGCCAGGCTTGGTCCATGATTGGACCTTTTTTCCATACACACATGGGTCACACCAATAGTTCCTGGGATTTTGACAAATTTTTACGAGCTGTGTATAATGTATTTAAAGATTTTCCCTAACGACGTGCCGATCGCATTTTTCATACCGACTCTCATGTATTCCCTTAAAAGTTTTGTAATATCAGATGGATCGAAAATCAAGAAGTACTGGAAAGAGCAAAATTTATTTTACTTCATTTGAAAAAGTACATTGACTCTGTGGACAAAAAGCCACCAAAATCAAACAATTATGAGATCGTCAAACAGTTTCTGAAAGATACTTTATTACACTGAAAAAAAAATTTCTTCCAACCAAATAAATAGTTTGTTTGTCCTCTCTCCATAAAATATTCCTTAGGATTAATGGAATATTCAATCGAATCAAATAATGGAATGCTTGCCTCGAATAAATTGGTTTTCTAAATAAACAATTTATTCACCACAAGTAATCAGTTTTCGCATCTGATTGAATATTTAATTTTTACAAATAAATATGTTATGGAGAGAGGACAAATAAATATTTTTTCCAGTGTAGAGACTGAATTGAATTTCATGATATCAATATGCCAGGAATTAGAGCCTTTTGTAACGAAATATCAAAGTGATAAACCATTAATACCATTTTTATCATCCATCCATCCATCCTTTCTTTTTCTCTGTATGTTATGATTGTTGAAGTATTGCTATGGCACGTCTGGAAATTACATTAGAAGTTTTGATTGAGAAGCATCATCTAACTGCAAGTGAAGCCGAGCGCATAAAATTTGAATATGAAGAAATAATTGTAAATCCTAACGTTGTCAAAGAATTAAACCAATTTGATATTGAAAGAGACAGTTTAGACAAATTTTCAATGAGAATATTCCAAGAAGAAAGAGTTGCAGAAGTCTTCATAGATTTTTTCGAAGAAATTTTAGTTTTATTCCCTGGGAATGCTGCAGTGGAAGGGAGCTTCTCCATAAATAGAGAAATACTTGTGGAAAATCTTCAAGAAGATACACAGAGAAAAGTTTATATTAAAGATCACTATATTTTTATGGTACTCGTGGGATATACTTTATTATGAGGCTCAGAACTATATTTATTTCAAATTATAACATATTTAGCTTCATCTTCACGAGAGAGTATGGTGAATAGGGACATAGTCAAGTATATCCCAAAAGTACAATATAAATATGGTAATGTCTAATATGAAATTTTTACTGTGTAGTTTGATTGCCCAAAGATGCGTATTCGATTCTATAAAAGCTGTTGACGGGATTGCAAATATAAATATTGGGAGTACAAATTAATTCGGTCCGTTTTTTTACAGTTAAAGATGCGTTTATTTCAGAAGAACATGAATTATCGAATTAATCAAAGAATTGTTCATCGCTGGCTATCACTTTTTCCCATCTTTCGGGTAATTTTTGAATCCCGTTACGGAAAAAAGTCTCGTCTTTCGAGGCGATCCAAGTTAGGAGCCAATTTTCGATTACTTCGAACGAAGTGAACCGGTGGCCTCCCAAATCGTGCTGCATCTGTCGGAATAACCAGTCATCAGAAGAAGCGATGTCCGGCGAGTACGGCGGGTGCGGTAGAATATCCCACTTCAACGTTTCCAGATAATTTTTCACTACTTTTGCGACATGAGGCCGAGCGTTATCGTGTAAAAGAATAATTTTGTCATGTCTTCCCTTGTATTCCGGACGTTTTTCTCGTAACGCACGACTCAAACAAATCAATTGTAGCCTATACCGATCACCCGTAATAGAATCACCAGGTTTTAGCAACTCATAGTATGTAACACCCTTTTGGTCCCACCAGATATACAGCATGATCTTTGAACCATGAATATTCCTGTTTGGTGTCGATGTTGAAGTCGATGGCAACGATTGACCGGGCATAGCATAGTATTTTCTTCTCTTGGGATTATCGTAGAATATCCATTTCTCATCTCCTGTCACAATCCGATGTAAGAACCCCTTTCTTCGTTGTCTTTGAATCAGCTGCTCGCAAGTGAAAAATCGCCGTTCAATATCTCTAGGCTTTAAGTCATAAGGCATCCAATTGCCTTGCTCTTGAATCATGCCCATGGATTGTAATCGTACGTAAACTGCTTGTTGCGTAACTCCCGATGATTCCGCAAGCTCCTGTTGCGTTTGACTCGGATCTCCGTCGAGTAAAGACTCCAATCCATCGTTTTCGAATTTTTGTGGTTGTCCTGAGCGAGGCTTGTCTTCGACACTGAAATCGCCATTCTTAAAACGTCGAAACCATTCCCTACATGATTTATCAGTTGGAGTATTGTCACCATCAACTTCCATAAGCATTCGATGGGCTTCAGTTGCAATATTGCTATTAAAATATTCCTATCATATTTCATTCGTGACAAACTTAACATCCTCCTGTCATAGATTGTCAGAACATCACAGAATATTTTGCGTGCACTATCCCAATTGGAAGATCCTCAGAATATTTGTAAAGGAATATCATATCCGCAATATTCATGGAACCTCATAGAAATATTTCACCCAGAATGTTCCGAATGAGGCTTTCATCTTTAATTTTGATAACAATTTCAATACATCATAAAATTCAGATTGCACTTCTACTATATTGATGAATATCATTCAGAATGTACTCAATGGTATGGTTATGGTCATGTGATCTTTTTTTTCCAGTAGTTGGTGAGATTATGAGCACTTACACGTTAAAAGGGCGTAATTGACAATACAAATAATCATCCCTAGTAGCAATACTGTAGTAATTTACGAGTTTTGTAACGCTCAACTAGCCAAAAACTAGACGCTTGCAAGTTCCTCGTAGGGTTCTGGCGAGGTACTTGCAAGTGTCTAGTATCTGGATAGTTAAGCGTTACAAAACTCGTCAATAACTCGAGCATTTCTACTTGAGATATTCACTGTTGTCGATCATTTTTATCGTCAATTACGCTCTTTTAACGTGAAAGTGTTTACATAATCTCACCAACTAATGGAAAAAGAGGATAACATGACCATAACCACATCGTTTAGTTCTGAGCAATGAATTTATCCACAAACCTAATGAAAAACTCTCCTCCTGATCATTTTTATTCATTGGAGAAAAGTGATCCGATTCACCTCGATCTACCCTACTAAAAGATGAATATTTCCAGAGCAAAGTCCATATTCCATCAGATCCGGTCTCTGGTGAAAATATAGTGTTGAGCGTGACAAAAGCGTGAGCTAAGAATCATCTAAGCTTAACAAAGGATCATGTTAAGCCAGGTGTAGTGTAGGGTATATTGCAACATTTCACGCTTCATTTGTTTCAATACCCACTTCCTTCACTTTTAGATTTTCATCAGACATCGGGGCTAATCATACAAAGAGATGAATATTTGTGTAACTAAGTCCATGTCCCATCAGATCTGTCCAAATCAGATCGGATCAAGTGACAGACACGATCGAATCTGAACAGATCCAATTGAATCCAGGGAAATCCATTTTGGATCTCATTGGATCTGATTGGACCCGATCACATCCAATTATTTCCCAATGAACATAAATGTCTTCGAGATACATTCAAGATATCTTCACAAAGATATCTTTAACATGTGTCATAAAGATATCTTGAAGTTAGGTTCAAGAAATGAGCTCAAGATGTCAAATTTCTGATACAAGATGTCTTGAAAACATCTTTATTTAGATAGCTTCGGGATACATCTCAAAGATCTCTTGTAGGATCTTTCAAGTTATGAAACGAAGTTATCTTTTGTAAGATACCTGAAATATGCAGCGGTTCAATATCTTTATAAAAATATCTTCAAGATGTATCGTAGAGATAACTTTGAGAACTGAAAATAGGATGCTGAATCCGAGATGGATAGGAGATGTCTTCAGAACATCTAAATTGAGATATTTTTGGGGCACATCTCGAAGATCTCTCTGAGATATCTTAAAGTTATGAAGTCTAGATATTTTCCATAAGGAAATTTTGGTACGACATCAAATGAAATATTGGATTCATCCCTGGAAAATTCCAGACCTCTTCATGGAATACATTTTGAGGAGTTTCACATAAACGAAAATTTGGCCTGTTGTATAACGTTATCTTCAGAGATAAGAATCCACTCTATAATCATATGACGCGTTAGCTCAAGCCGTTAAGATCAGTTTTTTAGGAAGTTCATCAGTCAAATGAGTAGGTTTGAATCCCTTTCAAGAAATAAAAAGTTCTCAGACAGGAGAAGCATATCTCCAATACTAACCGATAGGAAGTACAGTAAAATTCCGGAAAGAATGTTTTTTTAGGTCAATTGAAAATTATTATTTTTGCATTGTTATTGTTTACAGCATCTTGAATATATCGTGAAGGAATCTTCAACGTATCTTGGAGATAGCTTTGAGATGTCTTGAAGATATCTTGGTGATCACTCAGAGATATCTTGAAGATATCTTGAGGATATCTCAAAGACGTCTAAAATGAGAGTTTGTACGATGATTTTAACTCCATCTTGCAGAAGATTCTTAAAATATATCTCATAAGACATCTTTAAGTTACCCGATTATGTGACATAATACATCTTTTAAGTATCTTCAAGATAACTTCACGAAAAAATCTTAGGATATCTCCAGATGCATTCAGATATCTTGAAGATATCTTCGAGATGTCTTCTTGTTTATTGGGTTTTCCCCGGGTTGAGCTTTTTCCCCAAGATCGCACGGAAAAATTAATTCAGCTGCAGCAGCTAAGTAGCTAGCACGGACACGGACAGCCATTACATTAGCTCCTGCAGCTAAATTTTAGCTGTTACCGCAAATAAATTAACAACAAATGCAAATTTTTTTGCTGTCACAGCTAAAATTTAGCTGCAGGAGCCAATTTAATGGCTGTCCGTGTCCGTGCTAGCCACTTAGCTGCTGCAGCTAAATTATTTTTTCCGTGCGAGGCGAAACATGACGGAATCTCGCCTCGTCTCATCTCGAACTCATCACTAATGCTGATTTTAGTTCCGTATTTTCGCGGATTTTCTCGCTCTTCATGGTGCCGTGAAAGAACATAATAAATATCATTAATTTTAAGGTTTGGCCTTCGGTAAATTTGATTTGCTTTGGAATGAAACGGAAGAAAGTGAAGATATATTCAGTAGTTTTTAAGGTGTCGTGCCGAGCACTTGCTGAGCCACACTGTAAAAAATTTTTAGAATTTTCCCATACCTATGTAAGGGAAATTTCACATTCTCGTATGAGCAGAGAGAATATTATACATCTATGAGGATTTTCGCATGAAAAGATGTGAAAATTAGTTTTTATGCAACTTTTAATGTCAATCCATAGAGCTTCTCCGAATACCCTGGCAAAAGTGAACTGTCTCCGTGCGATGCGCGGTTCTTCCGAATGTGTACAAAGCGCTATTTCGTGTCGTAAAGTGCGACGCAAACGTGTATCGAATGAAATTCATGCCGCGAATTTACACTTCATTTTCACCAGGGTATTCATGGGAAATTTCCTATTCATGTATGTGAAGTAATTAACTCATACATATATGTCAAGTTTTCCATAAAAATTATTTACAACGCATAGTTTCGAGAGAAACACCTCTAAAGTTTCGGGATACGCATTCTGTGACTTGGAAAAATTTGTTTCATGTATTTTAAGACGCATTCAATAAGTGTCAAATAACTCAAGTTCTTAAATTACTTCCTTTTTAAAAAAGTTGAGAAAATCACCGTATGTTGGAATTTGCTTGATAAGAACCTTCCCTCAAGATTTGGGCTCTGTACAGTAATTGATAAAGTACCAAAGATTATTCCCTGAAAATTCCAGACAGTTTCATAAGCTCAGTTGTAAAAAATCTTGCAGACAAAATTCTCACTTAGACGGTACCCTGGTATCTCCTTGAACTTCTTTTCTTTTCCCAACATGAATTATCCGCGCCAAATAAAGTAATTGGCAATGTTACAGTTTCTTTGCGTACGTTGGGCGTGTTATTGAAATATTGATATCAAGCCTCATAAAAAGGTTAATTTGAATATAACGTGTTCTTCACACCTTGTTTTTTAGTAATATCAACCCTTGCATTTCAGTGGGGAGTTCTATGACCGGAAAACGTGAACATAAATTCGATAGAGCATTTCTCTGTCTTTAAAATCTTCCTCTTCATTACTCTACGATTTTTTGCAGAGTTATTGAATTTTGATTCTTCTATAATCTCCTAAGTACTTCCGAAAATTATCTATCCAAGAAGTTGCAGTTAAAATTCCAAAGAATTCTATGGAAATTGAGCGAGTTACGATGTACGCCGATTTTTTTCTCGGAAAGAATATGAGCCTAGTGCCACCACGCCATTTTGTAGTTTAAAATTCCTAACAAATATTTGTGTACCTTAA
Organism: Gonatopus flavifemur; assembly: GCA_018340375.1. Lineage (NCBI taxonomy): Eukaryota > Metazoa > Arthropoda > Insecta > Hymenoptera > Dryinidae > Gonatopus > Gonatopus flavifemur. The sequence goes on along the minus strand of JAFFJZ010000026.1, from coordinate 2,770,527 downwards.
GAAATATGAGAAAGGCTCGAAATTTCATTCGAATCCATTGACTTGTTTTCGAGAAAAAATTCCCAAAAAAGGTTCAGTTTTCCAAGGCGCCAAGGTAGTATAAGCCCTTGAAGGGTTATATCCCCCTTATTCTCTAAAAAAAAAGCTTTTTCCAATAATTTTTTTTGAGCATTCCTTTATGATAATCATGAACAACCAATACACCAATCGATTGAGCTGCTCTTCAGGAGTAAGAAAAACTTTTCTGTATTGAAGATTTTTTATAAAAAGGCGGCTGTAGGAGCGTTTGGTTGGAAACTATGGTTTGAAATCGGCAAGCAGCAGAACTCGAAGAGTTTTCATCCGATCGACTGTAGAATTGAACTGTAACTTCATCTTGTGATTATCTAGTGAAGTACACACGATTTTCACGATTGGTCAACATGATTTTTTTTATGAACAATCAAAGTCGATTTTTTTTCGAAAATTCGAATTTTTTGTTCAAGGTCTCACCGGTTTGCGAAAAAAATTCTTAAAATTATGATCGTGTGTACTTCATTAGATAATCACACGATGGAGTTACAGTTCAATTCTCAAGTCGATCGGATGAAAACTCTTCGAGTTCTGCTGCTTGCCGATTTCTAACCATAGGTTCCAGCAAAACGCTCCTACAGCCACCATTTCGCAAAAAATTTCCAATAGAAAAAGTTTTTCTTACTCTTGAAGAGCTGCTCAATCAATTGGTGTATTGGTTGTTCATGATTGGTTCACGGTTGGAATGCTCAAAAAAATTATTGAAAAAAGCTTTTTTTTTTAAAGAATAAGGGGGATATAACCCCTTAATGATTCGCTACCGAGGTAAGCACACTAAGGCTTATATATAAGAAAATTCTTCCATATATGAAATGGTTTCTACATATGCTCATACTATATATGGATTACATAGAAAACTTAGATTACTTATATAGGGACTCATATGTGATTTGCATTACTTTCACATATGAACCATGTATTCAATTCACGTACGGTTCATATAGAATTGATTTTCGATATGATTGAAGGAATAATTAATGAGAATGAATTCAAACGAAATGAAATTTTATGCTGTCTAATCTGCTTTCTTGCATTTCCACCAGTTTGAATCTGTCTCAATTAAAAATTGTTATCTTGATATGCCAACATGCACTCGTGCATGCAAATGTACAAACAAACATGCATATATGTTTGCAAGAGTAATATAAATCATCTGGTACCGAAACAACAAGAAAAAAAGGTACTCATTACAAACAAGCTAAAGAATAAGTATACAGTGTCAGCTTAAATGTTTCCTTCCAATGCATTTGAGCGTCTATGACTGGAGGTAATTCTTTAAACCTCAAAATTGATAAGGAAATGAAACAATGAAAATAATAAACAATGGAAAGGAACATTCAGTTTGCTTTGTTTCAATATTTGATGTTCTGAGCGCTAATCATGTCCTTGAATGCATTGAAGTACTATCATCGAGTTTGCACTGAGAGGGGGTAGTGTACATTATTTTTAGTATTGAAATGCATTGAAAATAGATTGCAGCAAAATAAAAATAAAGTACTATTTTTCTGCTGTGTTGAATGTTCAATAAATCTCTCAATTTTATAGGAACCATGAAATCTCCTTCCACTCAACTCATGAAACTGAGATATCAATGAATGAGGAAATATGATATTTCTGAAATTATTTATCCGCCTTATATTTGTCTGGTGCTTTACTTCTGCCTCACTTTTTACTACAATGAAAAGCGATAACTTCTAACTGCGCTATAGTAGAAGATACATTGACCAGAAATAATTTGTGGCATCCCCTATACCTTATCAGAGGTTATTGGATTCCCTAATAAACATAATCTCTGAATTCCTCTACATTTCTCTAAAAACGTCCGAAATCTGACAGAAATTTCTTAATTTCTTTCAATTTCTGTCAGAAAATGATATGATCATACAAATGCGGAGAAATGCGGAGGTTGATTTTCATTAGGGTTCAATTGTGGAGTCAGTATGTCCCTTCTTCCGTATAATCGTAGATTAAATTTGAATATAAATTTCTCTCCGTACGTAAATGACTTTTTTCATGCACAAATGAACAAAAACATTCATTGACAGCGTTGATTTTTCAAAAACTCTGGAAAATCTGAAGAAATGTTCTAATTATGAACGAATAGTCCACAGGCCCAACAGAACAAGAAGGTCCAAATAATGTTCAAGAGAATTACATTGAACGTACAAACATTCGATGGTCCACTAAACGTTCCATGGACCTAAATTTGACCTAAAAGGTCTGTGTTCTCTTGGGAAGAGGCATACCGCACACTCCCACTGCACTGGAGAAAGAATCCAGTTATACCCACGTGGCACAAATGTGTCAATAATATCTCCAGAATATTCTGACAATACTACAATGTCTTCAGAATCTTGCAGAATATTCTGAATATATTACTGAGACATTTGTGCTGTGTGGACAATTATCAAATCGATTGATACATGGGATATATGAAAAAGGGTGGAATCATATATAAGCCATCCCACAACATGGTAAAAATGCAATGTGAATGTTTTAATGTATTTTGAAATTGTTATTATAATCAAAGATGAATACTGTGAGAAGTTTTTCTCATTAAGCTCCCCACACAGCACCCAAATAATATTGTCAGAGTATCACAATGCTTCACTCGAAATATTCCGGGTGAAATATTTCTACGAGATTCCATAGATATTGCGGGTTTAATATTCCTTCACAAATATTCTAAAAATCTTCCAATTGGGATGGCGCACACAAAATATTCTGCGATGTTCTGAAAATCTATGATAAGAGAATGTTAATTTTGTCGCGAATGGAATATGATAAGAATATTTGAATAGGAATATTATCGATTCGGTTTTAGGAAAAATAGGGGAGCGAGAGAAGCGATTTTAGCACTCAGAACAGCCCGAGTAGAAGTTCCTATCCGGTAAGCCCTAAAGTGGTCCTGCCCGAATCCGGCTGTGAAATGGGATGCCCCATTTGGGGCTTCATATCTGGACCTGACCAGGTCTGTGTAGATAAAAACCCATCGGGGACCCCAGATCCGGCACCGATGAGGATAACTTGATGATAGTTCTAATGAGGTTGACCTTGTGAAAGTGTATATGGCCCCGATCCGTTTCCCTGATTAGGGCCAGATGGGGATGATTTGAATCAGGTCCAAATGTGGCTAACCTAATCCACGCCCTGATAAGCAAAACCTCCTTCAGTCCTATCCGGATCTGATCAGTCCTCCTGATTGGAGCCGGATGCTGATAATTTTAATCAGGTCCAGATATGACTAACCTGATCTGCGTCCTAATAAGAAAAGGGTTGTTCAACCTCATTTACCCTTGATCAGCTTACCAGACGAGGCACAGATTGGGGAAGTCATGATCCGATCCGGAAGAGACTCTCATCAGACTCAAATTAGGTTTTCTGACGGGAGTGGAATACGAATAATGTTAATATATTCATGTCCAGATGTGACGAACCTAATATCCGCCCTAATAAGGAAACTTAGAATGAATGCAAGTAAATTTTTTCGAAATGCCCCTAGAATTATACAAATTTCAATCTTCCACTGATAAACTCCGGGATACGATCAAATTTTTGATACGACACTGAATGACTGAGGTTTCTCGTGAGTGCTCGTTGTATCTATTCGTCGATATATATACCTCGCCCTACCATTCATCTGTAGCGTGCGAATTGTGATAATGTATTATACGACAAATATGTTTTAGGTTAGGAGAGGAATGCAAATATTGATTAGATTGTTCATGAACTATGTCACACGTTTAGTGAATAAGAATTGTACTCTGATGTTTAAATGTAAGTGGACTTACAGTATTGCGATATTTACGTAGAAAGTGTCAAGTTGTAATCATTATCAACAATTAAATTTGTCAATGATTTTGTTATAAAAAATTCAATCACGAGGTTATGGATCAACCAATTTGGACCGCATCAAGTAACCTGTTCAAAGTAAAATAACCATATCTCTATCAGAAACGTGAAGGAAGATTTATCAAGCCCGAAGGTAGTTGCTGGATCAGGCTCGAATCAAGTGCCCGGATTTCGCCCGGATCAAGTTGCCGGGTCCGGCCCGGATGAAATGAAGCGTTACACATTGCATCCGGGCCCAATCCGATGACCGTTATCCATACCGGATCTGGTTTAGGGCAAATCGGATCGGTACCTGATTCACACTCCTGCTCGGGAGTAGTAGAGAAAAGACTAGTGTTAAAAAAGTCTGTGTATATAGATTTTTTAGATATACAAAAAGCATTCAATAATGTTGATTAGGAGAAAATTTTCGCGATTTTGAAAAAGGTAGGAATTAATTTCAAGGATAGGAGGATAACAAGGTAAAAGACCCTATTATGAGACATATTTCAAGATAGGTCGAACATTTTCACTGTTTCAAAATGCATTTGAGAGAAAAATACAATTTGAATAGTTTTATTATTATTAGACTGGTATTATATGCTTAAACTCATATTCAACTGAAACATGAATGAAGATATACCATTTTGGCAAGCAACCTTTATGACCCCTTTTATGACCCCTTTTATGAGACAGTTTAAAGAGGTATGGCCCTGGTGTCTCATGAAAGAGGTCCCTATTTATGAGACAGTTGAACAATATACAAAACGATTTTTATATTATATTTTTATAATACGAGATGATTTTTCATATAAAATAAGTAATTCAAAGATTTTATAACAACAATTTAGAGTAATTTCAAATAGTAAACAATTAATTTACACAACATATTAAGTAATCTATTTCTCCTCTTTCATTTTTTCCTGGATTTTTTTTACTTGTTCCATTAATTTTTTCTTTTCCTCCTGTAATTGTTTCCTTTTCTGTTTCTTTGCCTCCTGTTGCTGTTTCAACTTCTCTTTTTCCAATTGAAGATTATACCGCTCATCCGGAGTCCCAACCGAAGGTAATTTGGATTTACCACTTTTTTCAACTCGACTCTTTTTTTTTTAGGTAAATATTCAACGGATAGGGTAAAAATCTCTTTGAATGGTGTTTTCGGCGAATTATCTAAGATCAGAGATTGTGATAATTTTATCGAATAGGTTTTTAATTATCAATAATTCTTCAAAAAGAATTTTACAGTACCTTTTCTTACAGCTTTTGGTGAAATTTTCTTGTTGCTCGAACTCTGTTCATAAATTTCTCCACAATGATTTTCCTGATTTTCTTCAAGTCCTAAAATTCATAGTTTTCATTGATCGAATCAAAATTAACACTATGCGAAATTTACATACCTGGCTGATGATTCTGGTTAATCGGACAGGTCTCAATTCTGGATCGTACATCATCAGGATCATTTTGTTCGAGTAAATTTGAATTGTTTTTATCAGAAGGAACTATTGAATCTGTAACTGTTAAGTGACAATTGCTAATAGTCGCCGGCGTGTGATTGGTATCACTGAATGGTTCCTTATCAATTATCTGAATCAGTAGATCGTATAAAAATTCATGAGGATGATCATTCTCAACAACAGAATTTAGGTCGATATTCCAGGGTTCCCACAGATCTGGAAAGTCAGGGAAAGTCAGGGAAATTGAATTTTAAACATGGAAAGTCAGGAAACTTCATTTTTGGTCAGGGAAAGTCAGGGAAATCGTCCTTTGGTCAGAAAAAATTTCCAAAATCATCAAACAGATGTGCGGAGAAAAAAGTATTTCTTGGAATCTAAGAAATGATGATTTGGATCGGTTCGAATGAATATTTCTTTAACAAAAATATCGTTTCCATGTACAATTATTGTCACAAGTCCGGTACCAGTTCCAATGGAAACATCTTTATATAATATGTTATTGCTGTGGTTTGAGAATTTGTAATTTATCGGGTGATAGAAGGAACATATATGATGGTATACAGTTGAAGAAAAATTTTTTGAATTCATCAATAATAACGTATTCAAAAATATTTCCGTTAGAACTGTTATCGGACTCGTTAAAACAATTATATGTACAATCCGCTCTCTAAATAGTACCGTGGACCTTTCTCTCACTCGAATATATTTTCTTGATAAAGTGAAAAAACACTGTTCATTACTATTCAGAGAGCGGATTGTAAATCAATGTATTATTCCAAAATAACAGCGAATAATAAATTTTTTCACGTAACGAAGAAATATTCACTGTTTGCAAAGAAACCAGGTCCAACCGTCTATTTGAACTTATCCAAAGTACAATTTTTTAGATTCGGAGGAATACGTTTTTATGGAGGATGAAGTTCGGAAAATCTCAACATCATGATGTTTCCTCGAGGAAAAAAACACACGTGAAAAAGGGAGATATATGAATAAATAGATGTGATTCAATGCGGATTTTTGGATATAAAAAAAGGTACCCTATTTCAAATAGCAGACAGAACCGGGAAAAAAAATTTTCAGTCGGATTTTGATCGGTTTTTGTCCCATGCTAAATGATTCCAAGTGTAACCTGGCAAGATTTTTAACGGAATTCGACAGGTTTCATCGGATTCTGTCTGGTTTGTACATCAAATGAGCACTTGTACAAACTAGACAAAAGCACATGAATCCGATCAAATGCGGGCCAAAAGTGTATAAGGATCTGGTCTGGCATTTTTAGCAGGGTGATGAGTTTAGAGAATAAGAAGGATCATTTTATTTCCTTAAGAGAAATCCCAACTGCTTGGGGTTCTCACAGTGAATGTTGAAATTCTCCAGATATTAAGGGTGTTGCATGGTTGATTTTTCCCCTAGGAAACAAATAGATCGTTCTAACCATTTTACGTCACTAGTATTCACTTAATTAAATTGATCTTTAGATAAAAAAATTCAGGATCAATCACCCCACACAGCACAGAAGTTCAAAAAGAATTCTTGAGATTTCATAATGAATTCTTTGAATCCCATTTGAACTCTTAATGAACTCTTTTTGAACTGGTATCCTGTATAGGAGAGAATCCTGCTCTGGTCTCAAAGTACTTGAAGACGGGTTACGTTCGTTATTCGTTATTACGTTCGTTAAATGTTTTTACCTGTTCACTGTTTTTATATTAATTTTATTTGAGGAGACGATTATTTTTGTTGTATATGTACTGTAATTCTATGGCTTTCTTTTAAGAGGAGAATTTGTATTGAATTTGGTGCATTTTACTTTAGCACATAGAACATGTGTTCATAATTATACATTATGCTCTACTGAAACAGTTTTATTCATACTTTCACTCACTCAACATCAGATTGATAATTTATTTTTGTTCCAACTAAACGTATTGTACAATAATTATTCTTGCTAAAATATGTGATATTAATTTTTGAGTTCAGTTCTGAAATAAAAAGTGAAGTTTGTTTCATTATTCACATTTCATATGTGAATCAATTTCTGAATGTATTCTTTTATGTTGCTCTACAATGAAAAAATTCTGTTCTCTTGATTTTCTATAAGAGAAAGTTCCAAAGTTTCAAGTTGAAGTTTTTGTTGAATCATTTATTTGTGACTGCAAATTTACCGAATCCTTATAGAAACAGTTTGAGTACATGTCTTTCATTTTATTTTCTTTTTGATCTGATACTATATTTGATGGTTATATGTGCAGTTTTAATTTTGTAATCCATTTCGTAATTTCGTAGTTTCGTTCATTACAGGCAATCGACTATGTTTACATATTATTTACCTCTCCCTATACAACAATCCTCAGGATATCCTAGGCATACTGCAACATGCCCAGGATTTCCTGAGGATGTCGCCAGAAGATTTGTGCCGTGTGAGTTACTACGCAGGCATTGTATCACCTTCCATGATTTGCATGTTGCCAACAAATCAAATGGTAATGGAAATTCTCCAAAATAGGTCATGGAAAGTCAGGGAAATTCCTGAAAAAGTGAGGGAAAGTCAGGGAAACTCAGTTTGAAAATTTTGTGGGAATCCTGTATTCTTCATGTTAAGATGCTCGTCGAAAATGATAACAGGTTGCAATCCTTCATCACTATTCACTATATGAGCATCCGGATTATAATTGATTCTTTTAGTTTTATTTTTCTTTGAATTAATATCATCAGCAGTGAACACATGTTTTTCCACAGATTTTGTTTGTTCACTCCTCTTCGATTGTATGGATTTTTTTGCTATCTTTATAAAAATTTTCAAATAATTTTTGTTGTTTAATCTGTGACATAACACAAAGTAATATTCACATAAATTTTGAAAATTTTATGCAAATAAATAATGAAATTTGAATTAAACAATTAAAAAATTAGTTTGTAACATCAGCATGCTGTCATAGTTTGCGATTAGGTTCATAATTTCACTCTGATTAATGTGATGTACTTACTTGAGAATGATAATTTTAAGTTGTGCACGTCAATAACATTCAAAATGATATGTGACCACTTTTTTTTATCGATTATTGTTAAGTACGAACAATTATTACTTTAAACATTCCCTGTCTCGTCAAACCGGGACTACGGAGAGAAACATTTGTCCGTGTTGCGCGATACACCTGACAAAGTGTCTCATAAAACCGTACATGCGAGGAAAAAACTGTTGGTATTATGAGACACTCGAAAATAAAATACTTCCGTCACAAATAACATAAAGATGTTTATACAGACTGAATTGACTATTCATTAGCTTTCAATTGATATATAACATAAGTGTGGAAGCAGGGCCGGCCCTAGGTATTTTGCCGCCCTAGGCGAACTCCCAAGACGCCGCCCACTACCCTGTAAAAAAACCTGTCAATTACAGTGAATGGTATATTCGCATCGTAAATTCGCAATTGAACACGAAAATTAGGATATTTGGTTAACTATAGAACAATAGAAGAATTAAATTTCGTATAGATTAGGAATAAAGTACTATATTTAAATATATATAAATAATATATTTCAGAAGAAATATCTCAGCACACACAAATGATATTTGCCGAACGTCTTACGTAACATAAAAAATGCAAATTTCCACAAATTTTAAAACACGTACTCTCTGAAACTTAAATCCACACCACTGACACGTTTTGAAAACTTTCGACGTTTTTTGGTGGTACGCTTCATTATATTCTAATTCTCACGCACATAATATACTTCAAAATTCATTATAATCAAAACTTGCCTTACTTGAAAACTCGTTCAAATGAAAAATTGCTGATCAACCCTGAGTAGACGTCGGTTCTCCATACAATATTACTTCGACACACAATAAAACAAAAGATGAATGCACCGACAATACGATAGTCTTGTTAACCTATGAATCTTGCATGGAGGAAAAACAAAACACATATTACAAATTTCCAATGAAGCGATTCAAAATTGAATGGTATCTTATTGCAGTTCATAAAAAAATGTTCTTATTATGCAACTTCATGGATTTTTCAACAGGATATTCATAAGTAAAACACGAAGTCCTACTCTGCTAAAAATGTCCCATAGAAGACGATAAAATTTTTCTTACGAGTTTCAATACGGTTTCTAAAATTGGAATCCCCATGCTGTATCGTGCATTTACGATAGAATTCTATTGATTCTCATTGCATCCTACAGGATTTGAGAAATGTACCTGGTTCTATCGTAAAATTCCTGTAGTAGAAAAATCAATTATTCGCAAAAAAAAGGTTATAATTCTCCAAATAATTAATACTTTGTCTATGGGAAGTTCACTTTAGAACCACGTAAATTTTTCTTAAATCCTATAGAATACGATAAGAATCAACAGAATTCTATCGTAAATAATTCACGATACAGCATCGGAATTCCAGTTTCAGGTACCGCATTGAAACCCATAGGCAAAATTTTATCGTTTTCTACGGGGAATTTTTTGCAGGGTATGAATTTCTGCTTACGATTCACCATAAATACCTACATGAATACACATTTGTGCAGGTTGAGAATAAAACACTTGGGTTTCATATGATGTTTCGACAACATTCTGAGAACGTACCATAGCATACGTAAGAAAATGTCATCGAAACGTGTATTCCAACATGATAAACCAATGTTCTCGAAACGTTTGGAAAACGGACTTTTGAAAACGAAAATCTGTGAAACCATTGATACGTTGGTTTTCGGTGCTGTTTAGGATACTACTTCCAATACTGCTGCGAGACAATGTTGAATACTATTGTCGGATGATAACTAGGTTCTCACTCAATCGACATTTGATGTCTTGCATACATCACCTAATTATCATTATTCACCAGGTCATCTTTCTGATGCGATTCTGAAACTGAATTGAAAAATAACTTATTTCTCGTAAAATGTGTACTGAAATTTATGCATAAAGACTTTTGCAAAACACTTTTTTTAGAGGAAAATCTCTTTTTTAGAGGAAAATTGTAATTCTTATTCAGTAATTGAACCACCATGAATTCTTAGGAAGACAGAGAATGTTTCTAATAAGTATTTTGTGTGTCATGTGTATGTGTATGTTCAGTATGGTTCTTACTCATGATTTCTAGGATTTTGTTGTTTTTCCAAATTTTGCCGCCCCCTGAATCTTGCCGCCCCAGGCGGCCGCCTATACTGCCTATATGGACGAGCCGGCCCTGTGTGAAAATCGTAAAAACAATATTTTTTGACTGGGATGAAAAGTTAGATAGTTGTCATTGTTCCACTCTCTTTAGATGTCAATTTGAGAGCAAACTGTGTACCTAGGAATTGAGCAGTTTTTTCCATCAGTGTCTAATAAAAAAATTATAAAATTAATGAATCGCCCTAAAAACTTAGTGAAATATGTATTTATACAATTTTCTGTGTTCAACTTTAATTTGCTTTTCGTTTTTATTTATCGTATATTTCCATCGTGTATCATTAGAAGGGACATTGTCTCATAATGGGGACTTTTACCTCATATGAATTATATAAGAATCAAACCACTATAACAGAAATGAATGGTCAAAAAGGAGAAGCACAAATTAAAAGAGGGGTGGGACAAGGATGATCACTGTTACCATTGATTTTCAATTTATATATGTATAGAAGAAGCGATGAACGAAGTGAAGGAGCATGTGCAATTGAAATGACAGATTCAGGGAGAAAATGTGAGCATGTTTAGATTTGCGGATGACATAGCTATATTAGCTACGAGTGGTGCTGAGTTAGAAAATATTCTCAATACTATGAAAACAATATTACCGAAAAACTATTGTATGAATATAAATGAAGACAAAACAAAATTCATGATGTGTACAGCAGCGAAAAAGCTAGAAGAACGAAAATCAAAATAGATTCCGACACAATTGAACAGGTGAAAGAATTCAAATATCTAGGAAGCATAATTACAGAAAACGGTAAAAGCGAAAGAGATATAAGAGCAAGAATAGCACAAGGAAAACAGACTTCCCACCAAAAGAAACAGTTACTATGCCCGAAGAATATTAGTTTAGCAGTAAGGAAGAAATTCTTGAAGAGTTACGTTTGGAGCACAGCATTATATGGTTGTGAAACTTGGACAATTGGATTAACGGACCAATGAAGACTTGAAGCTCTTGAAATGTGGTGTTATAGAAAGATGCTTAGAATAAAGTGGATAGAGAAAGTAAGAAATGAAGAAGTACTTGAGGAGGTAAATGAAAAAAGAAGTCTCTTGAGACAGGTCGTGAAAAGGAGAAGTCATCTGATAGGACACACATTAAGGCATGATAGCTTATTGAAAACAATATTGGAAGGAAAAATGAATGGTAAAACTCGCAAAGGTAGACCTAGATTAAGTTATATGAAGCAAATCGTACAAGACAAGGGATGTAGTAGATATGTAGAAATTAAACGTTTAGCGGATAATAGACAGGGTTGGAGGATTTCATCAAACCAGTCATAAGATTGATTACCGTCAACTAGGGTAACGTTAGGACAAGATGCATATGATTTTCAGTTTTTGTGCTACGAAAATTCAGTTTTTCGAATCGGAATTTTCTTAACCGTGCAGGGAACTCGCAGACTATACCCACCAAACTTACGAGAAGGCCCAGTGAAAGAAAAAAAAATTCAATATGTAACGAGGGTGAAAACAGTGTCATAGAGTTACCCCAGGAATGGAGGAACCCTAGGACACTTGTGAGTTTTGCTTTAATAAACTATGAATACATTCTTCATTGATTTCAAATCATACAGGACTATTATTGCATAAATTTGAAAGTTATTATAACACATACTGATACATATACGTATCAGTAATATGAGGTTGGAACAAGGAGAAAGCATTTTTCAAAAGTTCAATAATCTTCTCGGAGGATATTCCTTCAAAATTTCACAGTGCTCTCTTAGAGTCCTCAATTTTTGCCTTTCTTGGGTCCGAAATTCTTCTCGGCCGTCTCTTCATCTTTCCAGAATCTGCGAAAGCACTACATTCGTCTTCAGAGTTGAAGGTAGCGTCACAAAATTTTTTGGTTTGTTTTTTCGACTTGCCTTGTTTTTTGTTCAGCAACTTTGTTTCTTCCGATTTTCCGGCCGACTCTAACAACGGTTGTACATCAGAAGTTAAAATACTTCGGCCTGGAAGCACAGCGAGCTTTCTCTTTCGGCTGGGATTCCTTTTTTGTGTGGCATTTGATCGTAGTTCGTCTAATTTCTTCATGAAAGCTTCGCTGACCATATTTTTCTGAATCGTTTGAGGAGTGATTCTGTCGATCACTTGCTGTCTGTCTACAGGGAAGATTCCTGTTTTGCGGAATCCGGATTTCAAATTGTTCGAAATACGAGGCGCGAGATGATCTGAGCATTCTTTTAGAAATGGTGCGATTTTATCTTTCGGAATTACAGCAAATTTCTGTCCACTTTCGGTTTGTTTGAAACTTGTCAAAGTTTTTCGCCATTCTATATCCAATGGACGAAAGAAGGCTACGTCCAGTGGTTGAGTCAAGTGTGTAGAGTGTAGCGGAAGGCATACAAAATAGATATCATTTTCTCCGCAGATTTTCAAGACATTTAACCTGATATGGCTACTGATATTATCTCCGATAACCATTTTCTTCCCTTGCAAACGTCTCAATCTGGACAGCAAATGAAACTCAAACCAGTCTTGGAAAGTTTCTCCATCAAACCAACTATGACTCGTCCTTCCGTAACGTGCACCTACAGGGCCATTATCACACCACATTGACCGCAAATTTTCTGGTTCGAAAACAATGTAAGGCGCAAGGCTTTCCCCAGTACCATTACCACAGAACATCATACTTGTACTGGCTTTGCTATTGTTTTGTATCAATTCAGGATACTTTGTTCCCTTTCGACATATGATTCTTTTCCTGCCAGGGTCATCTCAAACATTCGTCTCATCATAATTCCAAATATTCTTAGGTGGAACATCTGCCAACAAGACAGTCAAGTTATCCATGTACTCATTGATGGTCTCAGGACTCACGGCTGCTCGTGCATGCGATATATCACACGCGAATCTAAAAGGAATATATTTATAAAGCATATATAGTCATCAGCTACAATCATTTGAAATGCGGAATCAAAAATCACCTTTGAGAGCATTCTTTGTGTCTCTTCAAAAACCCATATACTCAATCCTGATCTGGAGTGTTGTTTTTAAAGTGTGAGACTATGCGACGAGTATCTTGCAGATACCAATGAAAAATCATGCGTAAATCTGATTCTGTTTGAGGAAATCCGTATTCTGGCAGCGTTGTGAGGTGAGCGGCAAACATTTCCTCTTCCTCTGAAGTAAACGCTGTTGGGCGCCCACAGTATGTAATCAAACTGCAGTCTCTTTCACACATTTCGCAGTTGCATCTTTCGAAATTTGGAGAATTCGTGCCATTTCACGAAGAGATATGTCTCCCTTTTTGACACGTTTGATACATTCTTCCATCTCAGGCAACTTTTCTTTTGTATAGCAAACGATTTCGGACGTTTTGCGTATATAATTACGCGGCATCTAGGAGAAAAGAGCTCAAACAGCTGGTGAGCTTTGTTATACTACACTGAGAAAAATTTCCTTGTACAATTTCCCATCATTGCTAGTATATTTGGGATATACTCTCAAAATGACGAAACACGCTGTCGATTATGTGTGAACTTTGCAATCATTCTAGCTATCTTCACTCGTTTTGGTCGTAGATGTTGATAGAATAACAGTTCAATTTACCGTGTTTGACAGTACATTTTGTAGTTTTCAGGCTATATCCTAAATTTACCAGCAATGATGGGAAATTGTACAAGAAAATTTTTCTCAGTGTATTTCAAGAATACTCCAATTTGTTGGTTTCATGTTCTAATGTTTGTTCATAATGCTCAGAATATCAAGAAAATACACAAATGGAAATAAGGCGAATCTAAAAAAGAGGCTGAAAACTTCTGACAAAACTCCAATTTATTTTCTCAAAATTCTAAGGAAATTCTGAAAATATCGAATTGTAATGCTTATGATGCTTATGAGGAATGTATTTGCTTATTATTATTCATTACGACATCTCTAGTGCATATATGTATAAAAATTTATATGTACAAATACAAATATGCACTAGATTTCGAACTTTTCCTCAGAATCGGCCATCACGTTTGGTTTCCGAGATATACATATAGATATACGAATATATCGATAAATAATAACGAACGAATTGTCAAAATTTTCAGGTTAGGTACTCTTATCAATGCAAGGATATGGATCCAAAATGTATTTTGTTGATAACAATTGAACAAAACGGATTATTTACAATTACCTTACAATATAATGGTATCCTAGAGTTACTTCGTTACTTGCGAGCGTCTTGGTTAACCGCATGCAATATTTTATTCATCAAGCTGAGCCACTATACCGCTTTAGGAACGTTCCGATAGATAAATTATCTACAAGAATACGCAATATGGGGTTCATATTATCTACAGAATCGGAAATCCAGATAAAAGTTTAGAGAATTCTTACCAATGAAACTATTCCTTTGCTGCAGTGTTAATTTTTTTTCCTCCCATATAAAACGTCGAATGAAGTTTGTCACTATAAAACTTTTGTTCGATTGCCTCCCAGAAATAATATAAAAATTGCGGGAAATTAAAAACCATCCATGGGAACGGAAGAAATGAATAAAACGTGCATGTCCTAACGTTACCCCGAGTGTCCTAGAGTTACCCCAATTGACGGTACTTCATGATGATTATGAGCAATGTTACATATAATACCAAAACATTTCATCATCCTTAATCGGGACTTGATGAAATTTGGTAGTGGGAATATGAGAAATAAGGAAGGACATTATTTGATATACGAAATGAAAAAAAATGAGATACAAAAAAAATGCAAAGGAGTCACATCGATTGTCTCGGGTACTCTGATGTTAATCCGACCCAGCACTCAGTGAAATTTGTAACTGCACTTTTTAAAAGACGTTCCTCTCATGGGTTATTTATGTTTCACCTTAGAAGATTCTGAATCGTTTTGTGTATACCCCACGGAGACGAATTTTCGGAATTTTTCCCTCAATATGCTCCGGCACTTGGTGAAATCTGGGGACGCACTTTTTCAAAAATGTTCCTCTCAAATGTTATTCATTTTTCACTTCGGAAGATTCTAAATCGATTGGTCTACACTCCACAGAAACAATTTCTTCAAACTCCCGTCACGATGATTACAATAAATGGCACTTTGAGAGTGGTGTCATCATCTCGGAATTTTGCTGATGTGATAGAAACTTTTACTCTCAGTCGCAGGACCCGGGTTCAATCCCTACTGGGGGGAATTTCCAATAAATTACTTTCAAAGTTGGTTTCCTTCCATTCAAAGTCACCCTCGTCAAGCTCATTCAACATTAGTAAAAGTGAACTGTGAAAAAATTTCTCTTGATCCGAAGTGATATTCTGTAAACTTTTTGATATACGTGATTGTGACATATTTTTCCGTACAGGATATCGCTGAGATGATCTCAGGCATATTTCAAAATGTCTCCAGAATGTCACTCCAATTATTCCAGCAATAAGTGACAGGTGATCCATTTACAACCCCTTATTTTTCAACCCCTCCCGATGGAAGTGGGTCCGAGCGATTTCACTGCACCATCCCCCCTCCGAAATGTACCTCTGATAATGAGTGGAAACTACTCGAAACGTCAGGAGACAAATTTCAATAATAAACCTGACTTAATTACTCCTAAATGGATCACCTGTTACTTATTTCGCTGATCAATTGTGTCCACGAGTACGGTCCCAGCTACTTTGGGTAAAATTTTGTTTTTCAACCCCTCCTGATAGAAGTGGGTCCGAGCGATTCTACTGCACCATCCCCCCTCCGAAATGTACCTCTGATAATGGGTGGAAACGACTCAAAACGTCAGGAGACAAATTTCAATAATGAACCTGACTTAATTACTCGTAAATGGATCACCTGTCACTTATTTCACTGATCGATTGTGTCCACGAGTACGATCCCAGCTACTTTGGGTAAAATTTTGTTATTTCAGCAATATTTCAGAATACCTCCAGAATGTTACAAAGATGGGGACACGAGACATCCTGGAGACATTTTGACAATCTTTTTCAGACATTTTCCAGAATATTGCATATCTCAAATATAATCTTTTGGCAATCAGTGGCGTAGCGTGGCCAAATGGTACCCGGGGCGGACGCGACAGCGGAACCCCCCCTCGCCTGGCAGTTCATCTTCTTTCGTAAAAAAAAAAAAAACATAGAAGAAACTGTAATCCAGTAAAATTTGAATGCGAACCGAAATTTGGCACCCGGGGTGGTCCGCCCCCACCGCCCCCCCCTTGCTACGCCACTGTTGGCAATATCATCGACACATTAGGTGCTGTGTGGGATATATAACCGTAAACCATCATATATTCATATATCATCCATACCTAATCCATGTATGGAGAATTTTTCATATGTAGTAGAATTTTTTTCATATGTGAACAAATTTTCCATTCATGATTCATATATAGGTCATACATGAGCCATACATCGGTTCAATGTGGACAATGTGGCCTCGATAACGGTCGCTCGAGGTTTTAAATTGTAAATTTCACCATTTCATCCTCTGTATTCCAACATATATTCCACCAGAACTCAAGTGGGTGAAAGAAATTGCAACTTTTAACCATGGATCCAGTAGTTCTATTTCATTATGAACAATATTACATTGTATACCTATTTTGAAGTTCTTAATCCAAACGTCCGAAGCGCTTAGTTGTCACATTACGCAGTCCATTTCTACCATTTTTTCCGCGCAGAGAGACATGTGATAATATATATTTCTCAGTATACTCTACCCGTAATGCGTATCTTGATAATTTTGTTCGGACTGAATAACTATTCCACTTCTTATGGTATGAAAAATATCCTGATCAAACGATTTCCAATTTCCTTGTGTTTTCTTATTCATGACTTTATTCAAAATTGTAATTCAATATCTCACTCAAGCGTGCATATATATATATATATATATATATATATAAATACATATAAAAACAAACACGTACAAACCCGAACAAGTGACTCTGGAACAGAAATTTTTCTACTATACATTTCGAATTTTTAGACGGTCGGCAACGCTGTACTAGTGGATCGCCCGAAAACCCCTTAAGTTTGTTCGGCTTTGATTATTTGCGGAACCGATTTTACGAAGCCGAATCAATTCCTATACCAATAGATAGACAATTTCTACATCATCCAATATTCCGAGCTACTGTCAAAAATACGGAATATTACACTTCAAAAGTCACTAGAATGATTCTTAAAGCTTTGAAATTTTTGTACCAAAACGTAAGTCGGCCTAAGTTTTTATTCCAACGAACGGTTCAAATATTTCCGCAATGGAAATGAGGTTCCTATACCTGTAAGGGGTTTATCCCATGTGATCGATTAGAAGACTCGTTTTTTCACATACATTGATTTCTCAACATTCCAAATAAAACATATTAGTCAAAAAAACGTGATCCTGATGTAATTTCAAAAAAAATCCGTCACAAATCAGTCATCAACAGTTCAATGAGAAATGATTAAATCCTAACGTAAAGATTTTTGATCCGGATATTTGTGTATATTTCAACGACGGATAACATTGCATATAACTATGTGAGGAGAATGTTTAATGTTATTGCATATTTAGAAATAAATGAACGTTTCATCAATTTATAACTTCTTGACATTATTTTCATACTTTTATATTCTGGATGTAATGATAATCATATAATTTTTATATGTTCAGGATAAAAATAAAGTCCAAATGAATTCACAAGAAATTACGTCACAATTAAATGCTTGCAGGTGTACCATTTAGACTTTGCTTGATGAATTCGAAATTATATTGATAAAATTGCATTTTTTCAACTTATCTGCTGTACTTGGAATGTATGCTGGTAATTCGCATTCCTGGCATCATTCTCAAGTCACAGATAGTGAAAGAGACACTTTCAATGCACTTCTAAGGAATTAAATGAACGGGTTGAATAGTTATTTTAACGAACTAGTTGGTTTTTTCAACTACATACATTTTTATGATCACTAACTGACATGAACTAATCAGGTGGAATAACTATTTAATTTGTAAGCGCATACGCACCCATTCTTCCAAGTGTTTTTATTGCTCTTTCTTTCGTGTATATATTATTAGGTGTATAACTCAACTTTTGACTTTTTTTCACAAAGAATATCCTATATTATTAGGTGGGCAACTAAGTTTTCGCTGTTTGTCAATAGATGGCTCCAGCAGTATGTGCCATTCGATTTTGACATATCCAAAACGTTGCGAACCGAGGTTAGACATCTGGTAAACAAACCGCATTGACACGTTAGTGATTTTATTTTGGCGTCATATACTTTCCATTGTGTGAAAGTGTCTGAATTTGTGCCAAATGATCGTCATTTGCGGGAAGTGTTGATTTTCTTATTCCATTAGAAGAAAACGGCGGCTTAAGCGCATAGAAAGCTGCAAAAAGTTTACGGGGATCAAGGGCGTATCCAGGGGGGGTGTCCAGGGGGTCCGGACCCCCCCCCCCCAAATTCGTATTTCATATATATATATCAACTACCGGTCAAAAAACCAAATCCACTCCTTTAAAGAGAAAGAGCCTTACAAATTTTCACACTTCAACCAAAAATCATCAACATGAATCGTACGAAATAATACAACCAAGCATTCGGAAAGATATTCTTTCCGCAAGAAAGTGCTGTACTGAATATCTTCACAAAAACCGAAACCCTGGCGAAAAAGTTTTACATAATTTCTCATATGTTTCAGTATTTTTTCATATTTCTTATAATTTCTCATATATTTTCATAAATGTCATAAATTTTCATAATTTCTCAAGGAATTGGAACATTTATTATGAGAAATGTTCCCTCATAATAAGTGATAATTTCTCATAAATGAAATCATATTATTTCATATATTTTCATAATTTCTCATAAAATTACATAAAATTTTTCATGAATATAATGATGACTATGAGATATGGTTTTTCATAAAAAGTCATAATTTTTCATAAAACTCATAATTTCTGACCAAAAAAGTTACAATTATTCATAAATAAAAGTGTATCATCACATGATTTCCTAATTTATCAAAAAAATTGCATATATGTCTTAATTTCTTAAAAATGTCATACAGTTTCTTCTCGCATCCGTAAAGACGAGAAGGATAATATGAAATATCAACTCATATGGAATCATGGAAGCCTGCTGAAGTAACTGATCCAAGTGATCCGGATCAATTTTCAAGCTTTTTGATTGGTTGAAAAGTGATCCGGATCACCTGGATCAGCTACTTCGGAAGGTTCCATAGCGTCTCATCACAAAAATAAATGATAAATCTTATGTGACTTTATGAACATATGTTTTGGAGGGATTATAAGAAAATTTGGAAATTTTAGGAGGGAATTGTTTTTGTTTTTTCAAAACAGCAGCACTTTTTTTGAAAAATGGTGGGATTTTATTCAAAATTCATTAGAATTTATGAAAAATCTGAGAGATTATCAAATAGTATGAGGATTATGACAAAGTATGAAAAATTATGAGAAAAGCATTTCTCATAAGTGTTCAAACTCCTCCAGAAATTATGGAATTTTATGCAAAAATGATGGAAAAATATGCAAATTTCATGAGAAAATTATGGAAACATTATATCTCATAATGATGTTCCAAATCCTTGAGAAATTATGAGATTATATGAGAAAATTATGAAAAAAAATGATGGAAAAATATGAGAAATTATGAGAAATTTCTTCGCCAGGGGATCCTTATCAGAAATTAGTAACATACTGTAGAACTCTATGAAATTTTCAGAATGAGATTGCACTCTTTAGCCAGCCAAAAGTGTGCTTGTCAAATTTTTGGGTGAAATGTTCACTCTGTCAGAGTGGTAGTCCAAAGTTTTAAGTTCAAAGCTCTCAACCATTTCAATTGTAAAATGAATTTTCTACTTCAAAAGAATGAGTTCACTCGAAACGAGTGAAAATCCCATTCAAGTCGGACAAACTCACTTCTGAAATTTAGTGGAGTGAAACGTGTGGTTTTTCAGTCTTCCAGATTTGGAGAGTAGATAAGAGATTTGAATGTAATTCAAAAATTCATATTTTGTTTTTCGAATTGGTTTTTGGATTTTTCTCACTATAGTTTTTCACTGAATTATGCAACTTTGTGAAATTCTGTCCCTTTTAATAAATAAATCAAAATATTTGACCAGCAATGAATACCCAGATATCCTAGTAACACAGGATTCGTACAGCATACTTAGAATGTTCATAATACATGAACAGGACGTTTAATGTGCTACAAGGGTTCGCAGAACATGCTACGGATATTTGTGTGTTACTTGGGAGTTGAGAAGGATAAATTCGAATGGATTCTACCCTATGAGAACAACTCAGTCAAAAAGCCGTCAAATTGATGTAACTTTGACAAACTGTTCTCATTGGTTAGTTATTTCTAGGACAGAAACCAGATGAAATCTAGTATATAAACTTGATTCCATATGGTTTTATGAGATTTTGCCATTGGACTGATCGAATCTCTTGAAATTCTTATACAGTTTTTGCATTTTTATATGAACAGGTGCTTGATGAAATGGCGCGAAAATCGCGGAGATTATTGCTTTTGTAACACCTAAAATTCTTCACACAAATCGTATCCTATAAATAAGATGTCCATTCTTTGAAATTGATTTATGAGATGTTTTGGATTTCAAATATTTAAACTCTTCGGCATATTCAAGTAATGCAATAATATAACTTTTAATTAACTTTTGTGCTACCTTATTTGATGTATAATTTTCAGATACTGTTGAAGATTCATTAATGCTTGATATAATAACCCAAAAATATTAATGATTGTATCAATTGAGGCGCCGGAAAGAATAATTCGCTTAGCGCTCGGAATGTATCACATATTTCTCAAGATGAAAATAATAAATCAAACACATTCTCGGTCTCAAATCAATAGTTTTGAAAACATACCTCACGATTGCATTAAATGTAATACGACAAACGTGATAATAACGTTGGATCCTGCAGTTTGTAAACAAATGAAGATCGAATTGTGTCAGCAGCACTAGTGTAAAAAGAATTAGAGAAACATCGTAGGATTGAAATTCCCATGCACTACGAGTATTCTCCTGGTTATATTTCTTACAGTGGTAGGACAAATTCTTTCGATACTTCTTTCCTTCGAAGTACGTAAAACGTATTTTTCGATTAGCATTGATTTGTGATTGAACAAAATTCAACACATTATGCTTCTCACAAAATCTCGTAGTTGGTGATAATTTATATACTATTGAGCACACATCCTGAAAATAGCATTCAATTTCGCTAATAAACGACTGAGTAATCGTGAGGTATGTTTTCAAAACTATTGATTCGAGACCGAGAATGTTTTTGATTTATTATTTTCATCTTGAGAAATATGCGTCAAAATAGGAAGTTTTACTTACAAGAATCTGTATATGTATATTTTTTATTACTTGTTCCCACCTACTTGTTTTTATTGCCCAATATGATCACTCTTCTACGTGATTTCAAGCACTGAGCGAGTTATTCTTCCTGTAACTTCAATCAAATTTTTTATAACAAAAACATGGATAAGGGAAATGAAATCTCGTGAAAATAGTTGGATATTCGAATTCTCCGACCCAAAATAACATCTCAAGTTGAAAAAGTGAGTGAATACAATCTTTCCTACGGACCCTGATAGTCACCCGGTAAAAGACGCATAACCGTGATAGATTTCCGTTGCGCGCTAATAAATAAGTCCCTGTATTTTGCAAACTAATAATCCAATCGATCTGGAACTCTCCAAAAAGTTTGTCCATACCTTAGCGAACAACTTTGTCGTTGGAAGTTTTTTGTAGCTCATACTTCCCCCGACACTTTTTTAATGCAAAGCATAAAACAAGTGATTTTTACTTCGAATAAAGAATTAATTAATTTATTAATAATTTTTACAAATTTTTTTGACATTGTCGTCTTTGGTAAAGTCTCACAAACCAGAATCTGTAAGTTTTATTCCGATTCGCCGAAGAATGAATGAGATCCAACGAGTTTAATGTTGGAAAACATTGATTTTTGGTATGGAAAAATGTGTAGTTTTAATTTTTTTTCTCGAAAAATATTCATCTTAGAAAAAAGTGGTAGAGGGACACTGGCCTTGTTTTTCCAAGCTCTATGACCTAGTATTTTTTAATTTTCAAAATTCCGACTTCTTGTTGCGACCTCCGACGGGACCGTTTGGATCAAATTTGTGATGCGTTCCGAGCGCTAAGCGAGTTATTCTTTCCGGCGCCTCAATTGAATATTTATAAGAACTAAAAGTATCGATACAAATTGTATCTCAAATAAGAGATATTGATTTTCGTACTCATGTATGAAATATTTTAACACTATCGAATCTTCTAAAGATGTAATACTATTGGTTTTAAACCAACTCTTTTCTATCTTTATCACAAACCTGTTCCTTGTTATGCTTTTGTAAATTTGTTAAAATATGAGACATTTTAATGAGTTAATGAATGTATTAAAGTGTTTATAAACAGATCTTCTGTATTCTTTGTTTCGTTACTCTCCTAATCGTGATAACAATATAAATTAATGATTCATGAAACGCTCTCTCTTTCTTCCTATATATACACACACACACACACACACACAAAATCCTGGATACACCCTTGACGGAGATACTGCTCTGAGTGAAACAACGTGCCAAGATTGGTGTCGTCGCTTCAAAGATGGTGATTCCGACGTTGACGACCGTCCGCGTGAAGGGAAGCCGAAAACATTCAAAGACGCTGAATTGGAGACGATGCTCGATGAGGATCTGTGCCAAACGCAAAAACAGCTTGCTTCAGCATTAGGACTTACCCGCCAAGCCATTTCCAAGCGATTGCATGGGTTAGGAATGATTCAAAAGCAAGGAACTAGCGTTCCTCATGAGTTGAAGTCAAGGGAAGTGGAGCGTCGTTTTTTCACCTGTGAACAACTGCTCCAGTGGCGAGAAAGGAATGGTTTTCTTCATCGCATCGTGACGGGTGATGGAAATTGTATTCATTACAGCAACTCGCAGGAAGAAAAGCCATGGGGATTGCCCGGTCATGGTTCTACATCATCGGCTCGGCTAAATATTCACGCTGCGAAAGTTATGCTTTGTATTCGATGGGACCAGGTCGGTATTATTTATGACGAGTTGTTGAAACCGAACGAAACCATCACTGGGGAACGGTATCAAACTAAATTGATGCGACTGAGCCGAGCACAGCGCGAAAAACGGCCACAATACGAGCAGAGGCACGACAAAGTGATTTTACTGCATGACAACGCTCGGCCTCATGTTGCCGAACCCGTTGAAATCTACGTGGAAACGTTCAAATGGGAAGTCCTATCTCACTCGCACTGAGAGAAGAGCGATTTGGAGGTTCAGTAAATAGTATTATATTTGATCGATAAATCTGAATATTACTGAACTTTCAGCGATGTTTCACGAAATTTCAAGAAACATTACTGAACTTTTGCTTTACATTACTCAGTGTTCTACAATCGTTATTATAGAATACAATATTCATAACCAAATTTGCTGTGTAACACTCAATTACTAGACGTTTAGGAATTGAGTGACACACAGCGAATTTGGTCGTGAACATTGTATTATATAATAACGTTTGTAGAACACTGAGTAATGTAGAGCAAAATTTCAATAATGTTTCTTGAAATTTCGTGAAACGTCGCTGAAAGTTCAGTAATATTCAGATTTATCGATCAAATATAATACTATTTACTGAACCTCCAAATCGCTCTTCTCTCAGTGCGCTATATTCCCCAGATATTGCGCCGTCCGATTATTACTTGGTCTGGCTGATCAGCAGTTCCGCCCATATGAAGACATCAAAAAATGGCTTGATTCGTGGATAGCCTCAAAAGACACTTTTATCGTGACGGCATTCGAGCTCTGGCAGAAAGATGGGCAAAAGTTGTAACTAGCGATGAGCAATAATTGAATGATTGATTTGTAGCCATTCTTTCACAATCGAGTTGCATTTTCACAAAAAAAAACCAGTGAGAACTTAGTTGCGCACTTGATACAAGATACATAAATACCAGATCAATCCCCGAAATGTGGTCCATTGTTTTCAATAACCTTGGGCCATAGATCGGGCAACATACAAATACCATCGCGAAAGAAACTTGCAGGCTTTGAGGCGATAAAGTCATCGACGAATTTTGTCGGGTTCGCCAAATACCAGATTTGTGCCAAGTTGAGGATGAGTCAGGATTGGTAAGGCTTGCCAAAATATCTGGTACAAACAGGATTGTCGGGTGAAAATGATGTCAGTTATTTTATGTAAAGAACATATTCGGAAGAAGATGCTGTAATTATAGCTGACACTGGCATGAAGGAATAGTGACAGCGTGATACCGGTTAGCCGGCAAAAAAAATTGTGCCAGATTTTGTACGACTCGCCGATTAAGAACTTCGTCAGAACCCCTCAGTCAATCACGCATTCCTTTAATATGCCGATCTTGATAGGATCGGTGGGTTGCCAGACTGCTTGAAACTCTCCGTAGTGCCAATACCAAAAAACTCCTCAGTTGACAATCACATTTGCTGATAATGCCTGACCAGAAACGAAGATGATTTGTACCGGTTCGCCAGTTCGCCGGCACATAGTAGGTTTTGTAAGGCGCGCCTGCATGGGAAACTGACGGGAATACACCGTGAATCACGGCAGTAATGCCAGCAAAGACGGTGTGGACCGAAAAATCAGACCCTATACCGTGCACACGATGAAACTTTCGTATACATGTGAGTCACACGTATACGAACGTGTCATCGTGTGAACAATGGAAGAGCTGATTTTTCGGTCCGCACCGTTTTTCTTTGCATCACTGACCGTGATTCACATATTCCCAAAATATGGAGATCTGATGAGGATTGACTAGAGGGTGCCTAGAGGGCTCGAAAATTTCCGGCCCGCCGACAAAAAAAACTTCTCGTTTGTGCGTCAAATTTGCTGACAATGCCTCGCAAGAGAGAGAGAGATGGTTTTAACCGGGTAGCCGGTTCACCAGCGCGTAGTAGTTTTTGTAGGGCGCGCCTGTTCGGGAAGCTGACTGGAATACACCGTGATTCACATATTCCCAAAATATGCAGATCTGATGAGGTTTGCCGGGTTCCTGCAGTGCTCGGAAATTTCCGATCCGCCGACCCAAAAACCTTCCCGTTTTTATGTTGGATTTGCCGACAATATCTGACAAAGAGAGAGCTGGTTTTGACTGGGTAGCCGGTTTACCAACTCATAGTAGGTTTTGTAAGGCGCGCCTGCGCAGGAAGCTGACTGGAATATACAGTGATTTATATATTCTCAAACTGTGCAGATCTGATGAGGTTTGCCGAGTTTCTACAATGCTAGGAAATTTCCGGTCCGCCGACATCATTCATAGCATCAAGAAATACTGAATCCCGGATAAAACGCCTCAAATGACATGATCCTCTCAGCTAACATTCAGATATCTTCAAGATATCTTGCCAACAGCGTTGCCAGCCTCCTACCCTTTTCCGATGGATCAGCGTACCACGTACAGCTGTTGAATAGAACGGTCAATGACGGAAGTAGAAAAAAGCAGGAGCTGGCATCCCTGCTTGCCAAGATTCCTATGAGACCTCAAGGGAATCTTGGCAAGGCATCTCAAAGATTCCTGAATGTTCGCTGGGCTATTCGATGCAGTAATGTGATTGAGTTCGGAAAACATTGTTCCGATTAACTTCTTCATCAACCAATATTATAACCCTATATCGAAAACTCCATAAATATCAATTTACGGAGCCGATGTTATAAGTACAAGGTAGTTCGAAGGAAAGATCATCCCTGAAACAATGTTTCTTCGCCTTGCTTACCTCGCTGTTTCGATTTAGCAGGATGGAAAATTAGTTACCTTGTGATAATTTATATGTGGGAAAATACCTTATACGGCTCTTAGCTGCAATTTGACGATACACAAAACCCGTCAATTCTGAACGAAATATGTTTGTAAGAATTTTTTATTCGATGCCCTAAGACGACACAATCTCTTCAGGTGAGGTAGATTTACTTTAGGTTAATATGCGTTTTGTGAAGGTTCTTGAAACGTTCGAATACTCATACACTTGATCTACGTTTATAAAAAGATCTTCGAGGCTTCGGGTTTCACTATTCGGATTTCAAAGGTTGGAAAACCAGTCAAAGTCTGACAAATCATATCTACGTACAATTTACCCATATAACACAAGAATAATTCCCTTCTAAGAACGAGAATAGAATTTTTGGAAAACTCTTTTCGAACTGATGAATTCATAACGAGCTCTGAAAAAGTTCAAGGTTTGAGACATTAACGAGGTCTCTAAAAATATTGGAATAATCGTTTCAGTATTCTCGAAGAATTCGTTCATGTCCTAAACATTGAACTTATTCAGAGCTCTTCATGAATTCATTGGTTCAAAAATAGTTTCTCAAAAAATTGTTTTCTTGTCCTTCACAAAGTATTCTTCGTGTGCTATATGGGTACCGTAAAACGGGGTGAACAGGATCATTTTAAGGTGAATAGGATCACGTAGAAAAGATGTTCAACAGAGTCATAACTAATTATGTGATCAATAGGCATGGTAAATGCTCACTATCTAATACTTTTATCCTTTGAAAAATCAATCACGAACCTATTCAACATTTTTTCCGTTGCGTGATCCCATTCGCCTCAATGATCCTGCTCACCCGGTTTCACGGTACGAACTTCATAGCATTGGAAACCGTTCGGAGGAAGATTGACTGCATTTTAGCCACAACACTTCATTTTCCCACCAAAAAATTGTACAATAAATGACACGTTTTGGTCAGAATGAAGTAAATTTTTCTAAGGACGATCAATTTCGAAGTAAATACTATGGCCAGGAGGTTTTTATTCGATACTATTCGGATTTCATAGCATGAACAATCAATCGAATTTCGACAAAAAATATCCTCGAATATCTTATGTACACTGCATGTTGCAGTATACAAAACCGGTGTATTCTGAACAAAATATTGTTGATAATATTTTCTGTTTCATCTCACTCGGATTTCACAGGCTAAAGAACCAGTCACAATCCGTCGAAAAATATCCTCGAATATCTAATCCAAGCTGTATTTCGCAGTATGAACAACCGGTCGATAGCAGACAACATATTTTTCGATGTATCTCACTCGGATTTTAAAAGCCGAAAAACCAGTCACAATCTGACCAGAATTATCCTCGGATATTTCATCCAAGCTGTATTTTACAGTATGGAAAACCATTCAATAGCGGACAGAATATTTTTTGACTGGTCTCACTGGGATGTTAAAAGCCGAAAACCCGATCACAATTCGACAGAAATTGTCCTCGGATATTCCATCCAAGCTGTATTTTACAGTAGGGCAAACCGGTCAAAACCGCACGGAATATTTTTCGATAGATTTCACTCAGATTTCACAAGCCGAAAAACCAGTCACGATCTGACGGAAAGCATCCTTGAATATTTCATCCAAGCTGTATTTTGCAGTATGGAAAACCGGTCAATAGCGGACAAAATATTTTTTGATTGATTCCACTCGGATTTCACCGGCCGAAAAACTAGTCACCATCCGACGGAAAAAACTGTCGGGTATTTCATGCAGTTTCTATCTGATTTACATAGCGTGTAAAACCGGAGAAAAACTGTCACGAAATATTTTGTCAGCATTGTTAAGGATTCAACGGGACAAAAACCGATCAAGAACCTGATCAAACCTGATGAAAAATCTTTCTATCGGGATTTGTCGGACATATCAAGCAAGTGCCGAACCCATCAGAGGCTGCTGAAATACATTTTGTCAGTATCATCTGGAATTGTACGGGACAAAAACCGACTAGAAACCTGACAAACAATTTTTTGTCTGGAACTGTCGGATATTTGGAATAGGGCGAGCGTTTTTATCGAGCAACATAACTTTTCGGCTCCCTTGCCCAGTAAATGCCCTCTTCTCCTTGAGAATGTCGTGCACTTTGTTTAACTGTCGGCTGTAGCATTCTGCAGGAACTGTTTAAGCTGTTTTCAAAAGTTCATAATGGAGTGAACTTTTCATATTCTACCAGATGCAGAGGAAAACCTTCATCAAGACGATACTTTGTTGAGGAGTGGATATCAATTGTTGTCCGGGATCCACCCATGACTTCTTGCGTTTGGGATTAGCAAGAAGGATATATTTTTCATCTCTTGTCACAATTTTCCGCAAAAAATTCTGTTTTTGGCACTTGACGAGCGGCGAAAGGCACATGTTCATTCGTTGACCAAGGTTTCGTTCGGTCAATTCATGTGACACCCATCTTCCTACCTTTTGTATTTTTCCCATCGCGTGTATCGTTTGAAGATGGCTGCCTGAATAACTCCTAGCTGAGCTGCAAGCTGTTTTTGAGTTTGCGTTGAGTCTTCGTCGAGTAATTTTTGCAATTCATCATCTTCGAATTCCGGAGGCTGTCGAGGACGTTCCCGATCGCTGAGGTTGAAATCATTATTTGCGAATCGTTTATACCAATATTTACATGTACCACAAGACACAACATCATCAACAAGAGTAGAACGAATCAAATTGCATACTTCAATAGCTTTTTTTTCTTGTTGGAACTCATAGGGAATGCAGCGCCGCATGTGCTGTTTATCGGTCGCCATCGTGTATACTACTGTTTTGTGAGTTCATGTGGCTCTTGCAGATATGATATATAGTGTATAAGAAACTTCCCAACAAACACCGCAGGTCTTGAAGACGTCCAAGAAATATCTTTAGGAAGACATCTTTTAGAAACGTCGAAAAGATGTCTTTTAGATATCTAAAAGACATCTCACCAAAGACATCTCCAAGATATATCGAGTGATATCTTTTAGACATCTTTCAGAAATGTCGAAAACATGTCTCGAAGGTATTCCGAAAAGACATCTTTTAGATGTCTATCAAGCATGGTCTAAAAGACATCTTGGAACAATTTCTAAATGATATCTTTTACATGTCTTGAAAATTATGTAAAAGGTAGCGTGAATATCGCACCATATTCCTTGTTTGGAACGCGGAGTGTTCCATTTCCGTGGTTTCACTTTCTGCGCGACGACAAGCCAAAATTAACTACACTGTTGAAAATTTCTTGAAATTTCATGTACTTTTCATGTACGCATGTACATGAATTTTCAATATTTTACAACTGAAATGACTCGTCGTGCACATGTTATTGAAATTTCACGTCTTTGTGCATGGAACGTAAAATTAATGTACATGTAATTAAGAAAACTTAGAAAGGTGAAGTTCTTGAAATTTGAGTCGTTTATTGAAACGAACCTGGGTTGAGGTGAAATAGTAATTTATAGTTGGGTGTAATAAGATATTTTAATGTGACAAGCTATGGAATTTGCGACTGGAAGTTCATGATGGATTTATGGAATCATTTGACTTGGTTGACAGATGTGAGGTTGAGTTATTGAAATCAAAACATAAATGTGAATAATTAGGTTTATCATTAAGAAACAAAAAAGTGGATTATTTTAGTGAAATGTGCTGTCGTTCTTTAGTCATTGATCAGAATACATATCAAAAACATTCATCATTGAGTCAAAAAGAAATGATTGAATCAGTTATAGTTGTTGTAAAACGGTAGAAATCATAACTTGTGGGTTCAGTGACAATGATTCTAGTCAAGTACTGAAATCAATATTTCTAAAAAAAACTCAAAGGTCCAATTCATTTTGTAATAATATGAGGCATGAAGGACTCATTTGCTTGAAAATATTTCGAAAGAATAGAGGCAAATGAATCTCAAAAACTTGGATTATTCACTTGGAGCGCATCGGATGGTTCCACTCTTCAAGTTGAAGAGTACTATTGGAGTTGAAATTTGGAAATTGCCGGAAAAATTCTTATTTTGTCCCGTGAATTTCTTGTTAGGGTGGTGATATACTGGTGGGAAGAGTTTGAGGGTTGGGTGAAATCTATATTGATCAGAGAAATCCAAATCGTGTTGAAAAAATTAGAACATCTGCCAACTTTGCTTGCGTCTCTTGGGTAAGGAGTCAAATGTTCTTCATCAAACCAAATTGAGGTAATAAGAGACACATATGAAAATGAGTGAATTTAAGTGGATATGAAGTGGAATAGGAGAAAGTATCAATTGAAATTCATTGTTTACCATGAAAATGTTAAAAAATAAAGAAACACTATAGGGGATCCAACTTGTCTTCCAATATTTTTGTTCCAACAATTTTATATGATGTTTCTACGGATACATGTTATTTCATACCAATATGTTTACAGAACAGGTTCAAAAACCATGTTTCTGAACTCATTAGTAAAAGAATACACAAAGGCACATAATACAAGATTTTCCTTATTTTTTAACATTTTCATGATAAACGATGAATTCCAATTAATATTTTTTCTTGTCTCACTTCATATCAACTTGAATTCACTCATTTTGATGTCTCTTAAATCAATTTGGTTTGATAAAACACATTTGATTCCTTACTCAAAAGACGCAAGCAAAGTTGGCAGATGTTCTAATTTTTTCAACACGGTTTGGATTTCTCCGATCACTATAGATCCACCCAAACCTCAAACTCTTCCCACCAGTATATCACCACTCTAACCAGAAATTCACCTGAGGAAATAAGAATTTTTCTGGCAATTTCCAATTTTCAACTCCAATAGTACTCTTCAACTTGAAGAGTGGAACCATCCGATGCGCTCCAAGTGAATAATCCAAGTTTTTGAGATTCATTTGCCTCTATTCTTTCGAAATATTTTCAATCAAACGAGTTCTTCATGCCTCGTATTATTACCAAATGAATTAGACCTTTGAGTTTTTTTAGAAATATTGATTTCAGTACTTGAGTAGAATCATTGTCAACGAACCCACAAGTTATGATTTCTACCATTTCACAACAACTATAACTGATTTAATAATTCCTTTTGGACTCAATAATAAATGTTTTTGATATAGATTCTGATCAATGACTAAAGAACGACCGCGAATTTTATTAAAATAATTCACATTTATGTTTTGATGTCAATAACCTAACCTCACATCTGTCAACCGAGTTGCGTTAATTAGTTGACTTTCATTGTAATCACAAACACCATACATTAAAAAAAACCGAGTTGCAATTTTCACACAGGTTAATAAAATCTATCAATCTATTGATTGTCATGTTCAACCGATAGATCATCGAATCAGATGAGCACGTCATTTATATTGATCTTCTTTTATGCTTTACACAGTTGTGCCGGTTTAGCTCAGGTCGTTAAAGTGTGAGGATATTAGGCAGCGTAGCATTACGTATAATAATCATAGGTAGGTTGGGTTGTAGGTAGGGTTCGATTCCTGTCGAGCTCCAATATTTCCGCTCGATAAGATTGGAATGAAGTAAACGTGGTGAAATTGATAACACTATTCCGAAATATGATTCCGCTCAACATGTAATTTTTTTGGACCTTGAAAACATTTTGAGAAAAAGCGTAGATATTTTACTGAATAATCATTGTAATCATTGAGATCTAACAGATGTCTACAAGACATCTAAAAGATGTCTTCAAGACGTCTAAAAGATGCCTCCAAGGCATCTGAAAGATGTCTTGAAGATGTCTCAAATATATCTTGATCAACGTGTCTGAAAGATATCTTTTGCAAGACATCTTTGAGATGTCTAAAACTCGTTGAAATTTGTTGCATAAGACATCTTTTAGATGTCGAAAAGATATCTTCACGAAAGTCTTTCAAGACATCTTCCATGATTTTAAAACATCTCTTAGATTTTAAAAGATATCTTTGTGCTTGTTGGGTTCGAGATTACCTCTCCAAAACCGCAAATGGGGAGCGGAAATATTTGAGTTTCAAATAGAAAAAAAAGTAAAAGATCAAGTTGAACCCACGGGAAGAAGAACCCGACGAGCGCTCGAACCGCGGTAAAAGTATTGTCCAAGCGGTCATGTGGGGGACCGAAAAAAAAGTCGGAATTTTGGAAAACTAAAAATACTGGGTGATAGGGCTTGAAAAATCAATACGAGTGTTCGTTTACAATGTTTTTCTATGATCAATAGTTTTCGAGAAAAAAATTAAAAAGTACCTCTTTTTCTCGCACTAAAAATGAATGTTTTTTCATCTTAAACTCGTTATAACTCGAGCAGTTTTCAACGTATCAAGATGAGTCTTGCAGATTCTGATTCGGAACACTCCCCCGAAGATGACGATCTCGACAGAATTTTCAAAAATTGATGCAAAATTAATGAATTTTCAATTTGAAGTGAAAACTTGGTTTTCAACGAAGAGGAAAACTTTGCATTGAAAAAGTGTCGGGGGAAGTATGAGCTACGAAAAACTTCCAGCGACAAAGTTGTTCGCTAGTGTGCGGACAAACTTGATGGAAAGTTTCAGATCAATTGGACTATTGGTTCGGAAGATACAGCGAATCATCCATCAGCTCGCAACGGAAATTTCTCATGACTCTACGTCGTTTACCTGCTGAATATGAGGATCCGAATGAAAGGTTGCATTCACTCGATTTCTCAATGTAGATTCATGTTTTTTTGGTCGAAGCATCCAAATGTCCAACTATTTTTGCAAAATTCGTTATACATTGTTTTTTTTTATAAACAATTTTTATTCAACGCACCATTGTTCAATCCTTATTCTGCAAGATGAAAATTAAAGATTGAACATTTGTGTGCTCTCTCGAACTCAATAGTTTCCGAAACTTATTTCACGATTACTTGACCAAATCTTATCGGAATGATATAGACATTGATATCCAGATTCGATGTGTATTGCCGAAGCTTGTAAAATGATTCGAATGATGAAAACATTTCGTTTTTCAATAATATTTGATAACGAATTAGTGGCTCTCAGGCTCGTGTTTTCCGAGTTTCAACGACACAAAGTGTCGAGCGAAATGTGAAATTAAGAAAACTTCGAACAATAAAGTTATGCTCTTATGTTTGAGGGAGTTTTTCTGGAGATTTGAAATTAATCGAACAAAAAATATGGGGTTTATGATTTATGTAAAACAAGCGGAGCCGCCGAGCACGCAGGACTTCGGTGTTGACGAATGAAGACACAAAACATCAAATAAAAACAAATGCCTATATAGTAATTGCAACCGTAAGAATAGAAAAGATTGCTCCCTCTGATGTGAGAAAGAGTGCATAATTCCACATTTTGAACAATTTTATTATTGAATTTATTTTTCGGGTGAATGTCATAATAATGTCTGATAAAAACAGTTCAAAAACTGGTCGAAAACGTACAAGAAATCCGAACAACTGGATAAAGAACAAAAATAAAAAGGCTAAAAATGAGGTTTGTATATTCCGTATATATATTTAGTATAATACAGTGTGCAATGGAATGGTGCTGTCAACAAATTTCTTAATTTTCCATGCATGACTGAGACATAATACATTGTATTTTCGCAGTCATCGATGTATAAATATTTCTGTATCTAACAGTCATCCAACCCATAGAGCATTGAAGATTTCATTACGACCGCAGAAATCTAACGTTTGAAATATTGGAATATTCTTGTAATATTGCTGCATGTCGTACTGAGATTTCAAAGTCCTTTCACAAATATTGCAATGTCCGCTAATCTTACATTGCAATACAAGATTTCTGAATTATTTTTGAAATATTTCAAGAACATTTATGAAATATTTCATTGTAATGCTTCTTTTGTAATATATCTGAGACATTGCAAATAGGTAACATTTCAGTTGACAGATTTTTGATATATTCTTGTGGAACAATATTATAAATGTAATGAAGATGAAAGAATGAAATACAATTGATACATTACTGAAATAATTTCTAAATAGTGTGTTACAGTCGATACAAAATTAATACCTAAAAATAATTATTCAATGTGGAGAACTTGGATAGTGTTTGGAATATCAAATTGTATAACGCGATCATTTGGTATTACAGGGACGAGAATATGTTTCGACTTCTGGGAAATCTATTGCAGCTAAGCAATTCAAACCCGTAAATTCGTGCTGCGTAAAACAGTGTTTCCAAAATATTCCTGTTCAACAACAACAAAAATTTCATGACACATTTTTGAACTATGGCAAATATGATTCTCAAAATATTTTCCTCGCTGGAATAATGAAAAAGAGAGCGCCAAATGTTACAGGAAATGCGCAGAATAAAGTTGTTTTGTGGAATTATTTTTTGCATGCTGAATTCGGTGACATAAAGACTTGTCAAAAATTTTTATGTAATTTATTGAACATAGGACAAGGGCGATTTACAACTATACAGAAAAAGATATTACATAATGAAACTATCGAAGATAGTCGGGGAAAACATGGAAATCACGTAGTGCGATTGACCGGAGATGTAAAACAAATGATCCATCAACACTGTTTGTTAATCCCACACTCTGAGTCGCATTATAAACGTCAAGCCGGTCAAACGTCTAGTTTACAATATTTTGATCATCCTAATTTAACACTGAAAAAAATATACGCTTTGTTTTTGGAATATTATACAGCGAAAACAGGTTGTGAAAATCCTCCGATTGATTTATCAACCTACTCTCAATATTTTAATCGTCATTTGAATTTTTCTTTCTCAATACCACGCACTGATGTTCGTAACATGTGTTTTGAACAAGAGCGGCAAAACAATCCCGGTGATGAGTTCAAACAGCATAAAAAAAGTATAGAAGAGTACAAAATATTGAAGAAGAAAATGTTGGCAGAAGAAAATGTGTTATGTCTTGAATTTGATTTCGGTCAAAATTTACCTTTGCCGAAAATTCCTGTATCAGATCAGTTCTACAAGAGATTGCTTTGGCTACACGTTTTTAACGTGCATGTCTTCGGTGAACATGGCAGAAGTTACATGTTCTTTTTTTTAGAAGGAAATTTTAAGAAAGGTGGTAATACTGTGTGCAATTTTATCTTACATGCAATGAAGAAAGAATTGGAGCTTAATTATTACAATAAAATTTATTTATTTTCGGATGGTTGCGGTGGTCAGAATAAAAACCGTTTCCTCGTCTCTTTCTTATCATCGTTGGCTCAAGAATTGCAACTTGAATTTGAACATGTGTATCCAGTTCGTGGACATTCATACTGCTCTTGCGATCGGAATTTCGGAGTATATGGCAAAAAAAAGAAACAACTTGAAACTATTGAAACGGATGAAGACTACATTGATCTCATAGAAAGTGCAAGAAATCCACCATTTGAAATTGTCAGGGAAGTAGATTGCCCAGTCCGAGATTATGAGGTTCTGTTACAGGAAAATGTCAAAGATATTAAGAATCTGCAAATCAGCAAAGCAGTACGGATTCAATATTTTCCTAACGGTCAAATCAATATATTCCAAAGTTACAATGGAGAACCAAAAATTCATATCATCAAATCTTCAGTGAGTTTGGATGCATAATGCAAATCACCACCAGCTGCTCCAACTGGCATAAGTGCAGAGAAGATGAAAGATTTACAAACTTTATTAGAATATTTGAGTCCAAAAGGTGTAAAATTTTTTGAAAGCTTATTTTCGAAAATATCAATTAGAAAACCTAAAAATAAAGAATAATTATTCACTCTAATGATATAATTTCTTTTTTTTGTTCAAAATATATTGTATGCAGTTTGAATCGTTTATTTACATGAATTTTTTACAGTGTATTGTGTCCAAGGGGGGCAATTTTGGTTCATTACACGGAGAAAAAAGATTTCGCTATCTGAATGAATCCGTCTTCGCTAAGTGGATTGAACAGAAATTCGCTGTATTAACGAACCAATGCGCTGGATTAACGAACTGATTCGCTGTTTTTACGTATTGATTCGTTATAATTATCAGTCCTTCGCTGGTGTTGCGAAGCTTGATTCGTTGAAAATATCATTGGCGTTTATTTCAGCAAACTTGCTTGCTGTCCATATAATAACGAGCGAATTTCGCTGGAACAGCGAAATTCTTGCTATTCCAGCGAATCTTTTTTCTCCGTGTACCCTCACAACACAACTGCTCTCAGTTACCTTTCGATACCTTTCTGAAACGTGTAACACCTTTCAGAAAGGTATCGAAAGGTAACGGAAAGCAGTTGTGCTGTTAGGGTAACATTGAATTCGAATTAAATTTGTCCGAATTTAATTCGACAATCATATCTATAAACAATTCAAAGTTCACTAGCATTTCCAAATCATTTATGACTGAAGAAAAAGTACAAATAATGAACTTTCATCACGAGGTTTTTATGTGTCATATATGATGTGAATAATATCCAAACACGTTGCATGAGACATTTTAAACTTGTCTGAAATATATTTCAAGACATGAATATGATGTTATACAGGACCCGTTCATAAGACGAGATCGTTTTACATAAATCATAAACCCCATATTTTTTGTTCCATTAATTTCAAATTTCCAGAAAAACTTCCTCAAACATAAGAGCATAACTTTATTGTTCGAAGTTTTCTTAATTTCACATTTCGCTCGACACTTTGTGTCGTTGAAACTCGGAAAACACGAGCCTGAGAGCCACTAATTCGTTATCAAATATTATTGAAAAACGAAATGTTTTCATCATTCGAATCATTTTACAAGCTTCGGCAATACACATCGAATCTGGATATCAATGTCTATATCATTCCGATAAGATTTGGTCAAGTAATCGTGAAATAAGTTTCGGAAACTATTGAGTTCGAGAGAGCACACAAATGTTCAATCTTTAATTTTCATCTTGCAGAATAAGGATTGAACAATGATGCGTTGAATAAAAATTGTTCATCAAAAAAAACAATGTATAACGAATTTGGCAAAAATAGTTGGATATTTGGATGCTTCGACCAAAAAAACATGAATCTACGTTGAGAAATCGAGTGAATGCAACCTTTCATTCGGATCCTCATATTCAGCAGGTAAACGACGTAGAGTCATGAGAAATTTCCGTTGCGATCTGATGGATAAATCGCTGTATCTTTCGAACCAATAGTCCAATTGATCTGAAACTTTCCATAAAGTTTGTCCGCACACTAGCGAACAACTTTGTCGCTGGAAGTTTTTCGTAGCTCATACTTCCCCCGACACTTTTCCAATGCAAAGTTTTCCTCTTCGTTGGAAACCAAGTTTTCACTTCAAATTGAAAATTCATTAATTTTGCATCAATTTTTGAAAATTTTGTCGAGATCGTCATCTTCGGGGGAGTGTTCCGAATCAGAATCTGCAAGACTCATCTTGATACGTTGAAAACTGCTCGAGTTATAACGAGTTTAAGATGAAAAAACATTCATTTTTAGTACGAGAAAAAGAGGTACTCTTTAATTGTTTTCTCGAAAACTATTCTGATCATAGAAAAACATTGTAACCGAACACTCGTATTGATTTTTCAAGCCCTATCACCCAGTATTTTTAGTTTTCCAAAATTCCGACTTTTTTTCGGTCCCCCACGTGACCGCTTGGACAATACTTTTACCGCGGTTCGAGCGCTCGTCGAGTTCTTCTTCCCGTGGGTTCAGTTATACATACCTGATAATTACTTCACATAAATATACCTATCAGAATTTTTCCATACACATTTCTCACAGTGTGAAGAACCATAGCGATATTTATACAGGTGGAAATGGTTGCTATTTTCACAAAGATGGGTATCAAATAACGTAGTCACCACCATCAATCCAGCGACCATACCATTTCACTCACCTACCATTCCTGCATAGTAATGCTCACATTTCGTTTTTCTCAGTGCAGGGATGAGAATTGGACCAAAAGAACAACACGCATAATCCAGTTATAGTTGTGTCTGGCTTTGATGAAATTTCGGTTACATTTCGAGTAATGGAATGATTGCTTTCACTTCCGTTATCTTCTTCTTCGTCTATTTGATCACTGATACGTTTTTCACGCTCTCGCATGAAAAATAAATATCTCTGCAAGAGGTTGATAACATTGTTCCCAATGATTGATTCCATTGGCACTGTCGAGAGCATTTAGAATTCCATTCATTTCGATGTCGACACTGCTAGAAAAAACAGTCCACAGCTTCATAACACGGATATAAAAATTTTTCCGTACCAGTATTACAAAATTTCATTTTGGATTAAAATTATCTTTACATATGTGGCCATATCTGTTGGAATCATCATTACAAAATTCAATATCATTTGTGATATATGATTTTTGTATTATCCTTAGAGATTAACGGTAGAGTTGCGTTAATCAAATATTATTTTGGAATCTAATCCATATGTTATTCCGGGGTTTCCACGGGTCCTTGAATTCCACAAAATTTAGCAACCAGATATTTCTGTTGAAGAGTATGATCGATGGGAAGAAAAATAACTCAATAACATCGGAATCTCAGTTATTGATTGCTTCACACACAAAAATGTTTTTGTTGACAAGACTAAAAACATATTATTGTTCCAACGATAAGAGCGATTGTGTCGATTCAAGTAAAATTTGCTCATCTTAAACATATTACTTGGATCGAGGGAATTTTCCTTATCGGCGAGGAGAAAATATTTCTGTGAGTACTGACATTTGCAAATCTTAATTGTAAAACCCTTTGTTGTTTTTATGTTATTCGTTGTTGTGGTGGATAGAGTAGAGTAATTATGAACGGGTTCAATCCTAAGCCACACAAGAGTGTCTAGCAAAAACAGTTGAGCCGTGACAGTATCATCACTATTTTTCAATCATTGCTATTTATCTGACAGGTATTACGCAACTCTGGATCTTAAGAATGGCAAGATTCGTTGCGATACTGAATCCACTCTGACAAACCCACGCCGCTGATCTGATGAGCCTAGGCCATGCCAGTGTTCAACCAATAATTGATATACATTTCAAACAACAGATCTCTTGAATGGTCTTGGTCTGAAGTAAATCAATTTATTCAAATTTCCTACTTGCAACGAAATTCTCAACCTTCGGATACTGCATAGAAAGAATAGATACAGTTATAGACTTTGAATCCAGATGAATGAGGATGAGAAAGTGACTTTTATTATGTTCTCGCCTATATTTATTTTACATTCAATTTTAAATACGATCATCCGAAATGATATCTAAGCTCTCTTTCGAACCATAAAAACACTTATTTGATTTATTCTTCTATCGTGTCGTCTGTTTCTTTAATCAAACTGATATATATTCATTAATTGAATCATTCCTGAACTAGATGTATTGGAACCACCGGACCATCAAGAAGTCCGCAGTTGTGGTAATACAGGCTCATGAATATTCCCATATGGAAATGGAAACTCGCACCGCTACTGGCTGAGTACTGTTGCCAGAGTTGCCAGTACTGGCAAATACACTCTCATCATTATAGAGCCAGTTGAATAGACGGCACTGGCAAAGAGTCGAAATGATAACATCATTGAACGTAAGGGACAATATACATTTACCACCTCGTCCGTAAAGATATTAAATGTGATCCAACTACGGCGAAACTCTGGCATTGCAACAGGATCAGTTGTTTTGCCAGAGCTGGATGAAAAATGACAGGGAGTCGAAATGATGACATCCTATGTGGGAACAGACACTCGACCCAGTACTCACACAGTACCGGTAACCGAAGTTACCAGGAGTGATCATATTTCAATTAGAAAAAGAAAAAAAAATTTGAGGTTTGAAAATCTGAAGGACTCATTGTTCCTATTATCGTCATCGGAAAAAGGCACTTTGGAAATGATTCCTTGAAAGTTCACTGAGTGACGATTGAACCCAGGTTCTGCGAGTGAGAAACCTAGTCTCTATCACATCAACCGATCTCCGAGTTGACGACGAATCACTTAAATTGCGATTTGTTGTAATAGGACTGTTGAAGTCATGCAATTCACCATCGATTCCGTAGAGGAATAAAGTCCTACCAATACTGGCACATTGTCGTCTCTCGAACATATTGAATGATGATACCAACTCTGGCCTAATGCTGGCGCGACTTCGGCTCACTACAACAGCGGAGTTACTACACCGAGAAAAGGAAGTTGTCAAATTTACCTCTTGTCAAGTAAACATACGGACGATTCAACAATGTAGTGCGAGGTACTACAATTTTAGCTAATTTCACCGCAGGGAAAGTAGGATGCACTACAGCTACGGTATATTTGGCATCAGCTGTGGTATATTTCACATGCGTTATTGTAAAATCAACTAAAATTGTGGTCGCTTGCACTAAATCCTCAATCATCCATATATTTATTCAATAAGATGTAAATTTTACAAGTTTTTTCCCTCAGTGTAAGATCGTGATTTTAATGCCATTCGACCATCGATTCCATAGAAAGTCAGAGTCCTATCAATACTGGCACATTGCTGTCTTTCAACCATATTGAATGATCATACCAACTCTGGCTTAATGCTAGCGCGACTTCGACTCACTGCAACAGCCAAGTTGCTAAGATCGTGATTTCAATGTCATTCGACCACAGATTCCGCATAAAATCACAGTCCTATTAATACTGGCTTAGTGCTGTCTTTCAAACATATTTAATGATCATACCAACTGTGGCCTAATGCTGGCAAGACTTCGGCTCACTACACAGAAAAAAAACTATCTTGTATCAAGAAAATATTGTTTTCGTTATATATGAAACACGGATTGTCTCAGCTCAATGCAATTTGCTTTGAACCAAACACAGGAAAAAACAAAATTCTTGATTCAAAGCAAATTGCATTGAACTGAGACAATCCGTGTTTCATATATAACGAAAACAATATTT
Organism: Gonatopus flavifemur; assembly: GCA_018340375.1. NCBI lineage: Eukaryota > Metazoa > Arthropoda > Insecta > Hymenoptera > Dryinidae > Gonatopus > Gonatopus flavifemur. The sequence continues at coordinate 2,729,358 of JAFFJZ010000026.1, read as the reverse complement.
TCTTGATACAAGATAGTTTTTTTTTCTGTGTACTAATAAGTAGCTCACTAGTTTTGACCAACCAACGCTAGTTGGATTCAACTTATCAGTAATTGACCAGTACCTCGCTAGTTTTTTGTGCTCAGTTTTTCCTCTCTAGCGCCTCATCAGTCATAGGAAAAAATTTGTGAAATTTCTACCAGGAGTGATTTTACGATGAATTTCACAGATTCTTCCTTGAAAATTTCAGACTGTTTCATAGATTCAGTTTAAAGAAATCTTACAGAAAAAATATTCACTCGAATGATAAGTTGGTATTTCTTGAAGCATAATTTTCATCAATAACGCAAGCAATTCTCAAGATGCAAGGGAAATGTTTCGCATTTCTTAAATTTTCATGCATGATCTTTCCAATGATATTTACTTTCTGAATCCACTCATTACAGCAATACGATAAGAATGATTCACACACCAATTATAAACCCTCTTTCTGCATGTCTAAATAAGAACATGGTCTATGGCTCAGTGGTAAATCTTTGGCTTCGACACCGAAAAGGCCCACGTTCGATTCAAACTGCAGGAGACAAACTTTTTCCATCTTGCGAGATTTTATTATTTTTTTTTTCTTTCATATTCAATTAGATATTGAATCAGCACCATTTTTTGGAGGGAGAACCACCATATATGAGGGTTTTTAGAAGTGAAAACACCATGAACACGTGTTTATATATTTTTTGTCCTTGGCAAAAACTCCTAGATTTTATCTAAGAAATAGTCTAGGAAAATATCTAAGAAAATGTCTAGGAAAAAGTCTAGGAAAAAGCTTAGGAAAATTTTTCCTACGGGGTGTGCCTTTTTTCAATACTATGTTTTACCATTGGAGTTATCGTACATATTGAACAAGTGATAATTAGATGCGCAAAGTGTAATTGCGCATTGATTTCATGTACATTATGAAAATTCAATATGTACATTTATGAATTTTCATAAACTGTGATGAATATCAAAAAAGTTGTTTGGAATTTGAGAAATATGTGATTGATGTTCCAATATTCAAATAAATACAGAAATTCAATATCTACAGTTATGAATTTTCACAAACTGTTATGAATTTCAAAACTTTTGTTTGAAATTCATGAAATATGTGATTGATTTTCCAAAATCCAAATATGGAATACAATTCATATAGCGCCCTTGAAAATCAATGTACTTTTTTCTATGAACGTATATTAAATTCACAAACATTTTTAACAGTGTATGTGGGATGATGAATGTTGATTCATAATTCCGATGTCAATTATACAGTTTACTAATATTGATGAATTTATTGAAAAATTAATCTTTCAAAGTCACTTTTGGTGAGATGTTTCCTCTTTAGTCGAACATTGTATATTCCGATGGCTAGAAATGAGGTGAAAGTTCATAAAAATACGATATCAACAACATTGTGCGCATGGATGTTGATTCAAGGTGGTATTATGAGTCGGATAGGTGGGTGGGTGGGTAATCTCAGAAATTTTGATCAATGAAATTGACACTTAACACCCCATAAATAGGCATTCCATGGAAACTAAATTTCATGTAAATTCTAGAGTGGAAAATGCTGGAGGACAAATGTAGTTTAATCGAATACAAAAACCTCAGAAATCCGGTCAAAAAGAGTCAAAGAAAGAATCCGATCAGAGAAATCCAAAAATATCCTATAAGATTGGGAATTCCAAACAAATTCTAACAACACTGACATTTACTCAACTGACATTGACAAAAAGGGTTCACTTAAATATTAGACAGCTCGGAAATTCAGCCACTCTAAATAAAAATTTACTTGAAGCAAATAAATTTCATTTGTCTCGGTTAAGTTTTTTATTCATATTAAATAAACTGTTTCATTCATATTCCAGACGATTAGACTTTCATTAACGCCAACTAAAATTTAGCTGGAAAAATTAAATTTTAGTTGCCATAGCTAGGTGTTTTTGTCTCAGTAAATCATAAAAACCCCCATTTTCGAGAAAAATCCCGCCAATCGACACTGACACGAAATCCCTCAAAAGTTCTATGATTATTCTATGGATGTGAAAGTGATGTGCGAATGAAACTATTTTCGATAAATTCTTTAAGATATTCTATGAAGATGCATAGTACATAATCAGTCGAAACAGTCTCACTTGAAGATACTGAACATGTTTACAGGATTTTCCAAACACGTCCTTAGGATTTTCAACCTCTTATATCGTTTGAGTGTCTACTTCATATTTCTTTCTCCTTTTTATTAATCTACATGGAGTTCTGTTTCACAACTGCAACGACAACAATCCCGTGAGGGAAAACCCATCATAACTAGTAAATTTTGGGCGTCCTTGTGGACTTCCCTTGCGTTCTTTTCCAGCATGCAACCAACGCGCTAATGGAGGGCCTTACACCCACCTTTCTTCATCGCCATGCACTCAATCAGAATGATATCACTCAGTAACAGTGTTGTTCAAGTTTGAATCGCTTATATAGAAAAGAAATGACCATTCAACATCCAGTGGCGTGGTAAAAACCTCTGTATCGTCTTCCAATTTCGAGAAAATAAAGATAAAAAGCGGGATTTTCCCCCTTGTATCCATTGTTTCGCGTCAATCGGAGGAATATAGAGATGTTTCCACCCACCACTGTCAACATCATTGAATTTAACAATCACCATGACTGATCTTCTTGAGTTAACTCGTTAGAACTGAAAATATCGTTTGAAGAGTGTACTACAAGATGATCAGTTTTCAGCAGCTTAATATTTTGGTATTAGGTTACTAATTCATTTTAATAAACGATTCAAACTTCAGCAGCATCCTTAACAATCAATCTAAACACGTGAACACACAAAAACACTCACTTAAACAACACTTGATAAAAATTCAACAAACATAACGTAACAAATTACACAACGAGTAATAAAATCTGAATAAATAAATAAACAAATACATACATACATAAATGAATGAAGAAGGCAAACAAACAGATTTTTTCATAAATTTACGATAGAGGCTGCAAAGGGGCGTGTGAGGCACGGAGGATTAACCTTCTCCATTAGTTGAGCGCTTGTCTTGGAATATGCCGTGCCCCTGAGCGCTGTGTCTTCGAGCTAATTGTTATTATTGTTATTACCAATATATTCAACACTCAATTATTACATCAGGTTTTATTGGATGTTTCTTCAATACCACCCTCCATCTATTGGTCAATAGCTATTCTTCTTTTAGCCCACTATATCGCTCATCTTCAGGGTTTGTAAACTTTTTGTACATTTGGTTTTCCCGTTATTATTATTACTATTATTATTCTTTTTTCAATACATCATGTGTTCATAATCCCTTCGAATCATTCTCCTTTTATCTCTTATGAATTTCCATGGATTTTAATCTTTATTTCAATTCGAAGTATAAATATTGTTTATGAGTTACTTTTATACAAAATCGAAAGAAGCTTCAACGTCTATTGATTATTCAATTGACCCTAGAAGCAAGGAAAAAGTTCAACATTAAATACGAAATAAAATCACCCCCTTGAAATAATTTTTCTTCAGAATTGATGCATGGGTGGTCTCTGTGAATCATTTTACCTCTGAGCAGATCTGCGTGGATTTTATATCTTATTTATCCAAGAGTATGCGATAGTGCTGTCGGAAATGATTGATTTTTTAATAGGATCGATCTTTTGTTATAGAGAATTTATCAAATTTTCATTGATACTTTGGGAAAATTTATAAAAACTAGACATTTTTTCTATATACAAGAGATCGACCTTATTCAAGGTTCGATACTTTATTACATCACTATTGTACGAACCATGAACTTTTTTTTTCAATCATATCTGAACCGCACTTTTTCGCCTGTTTAAGTTCGAGTCGTTAGAATTTGATTCAAGATTCGAACAGTTCACGTACCCCTATATTCATCCATCAACATCAATCAAACCCGCATGCTTTCAAATTCTATAAGATCAAAATAAATTCATTAATAGCTATTAATGACAATAAAAATATAAATTCACAAACTTCCTCACAATTTTGCATGGATTTAAAAAAATTTGTATCCCCGCAGATCCAAGTTATTTTTCCCCAAAGGGGGAAATCCAAAAGAAAATGAGATTTTAATTTGCTTTTGAATGATCACCAAAACGACAAAATATTTTTGAATAGAAAACATTGAGATGTTTTCAGAATTGATGAAAAAAAAAATTGGATGTAAAATCAATTAAATTGAAAGCTCAGTAAAGGACCGTAAACATTTCGATGCAAATATTTGAATATTCAAATGAGTATGGAAAATAGTGAACGCTGTCATGTGTTATCCAAACACGTCATTAACCAAAACTTCAAGGGAGAGAGAGAGGAAAAGAGAGGTATAAAAATATGAAACCGTGTTTCTTTACTGGAAATGTTTGGGAATTCCTCTTGGAAAACCTTCACGATTGACGTCATGATCTCGGAGGATTCAGGATCGATAGTCTGCCGAACGTGCATGAACGATCTTGTCTCGTGCGGTCCTATTTAACGTGGTTATCTTTGTCTTGCTGTTGCATGCGTTTGGTGGGGAAGCGGTTTCGTTGAGGAAGGCTATAAAGTCTCCCCAGTTCGCCCCGACTATCAACAGTCTTCTTGTTCTTCTGTAACGACGATGTAGCCGGTCATCGTCAGAGACATCGGGGACCTTCAGACGCTTTCATAATTGGTGAACTTTGTGCACGTGATTCTTTTTTCTCCCAAAAGAAGTGTCCTTCCCAAAAAAGAAAATTCAGGCGAAACAAAATAATAAAATTCATGATATATTTGTATTTTCGTAGTTGTTCTTTATATGTTATCGCTTGTGATCTTCAAAGTTTAACAAATAAAAAGGTGAACCAGAATATAACAGTGCGGAGTTATATTGCATTCCTACAGTATTTTCGATCGGTATTCTTTAAGGTAAAGTTTTTTTGATTATGTTTTGGAATGTGGAGTGGATAGTGTCGATTATATTCTGATGGTTTGCATCGAAGTAATCTTGTGTATGAAACATGAGATTGAATTGTGTTGTAAATACTCAAATATTTGAGAGTCAATATGTATCCTCAATTATTTTGCGAGCATTCGGACTTCGATACCATAACTGTGTTTCAAAAATCTGACGGAATTAATTCTACATCAGTTATGCGTCCTCCTATAAAATCTCTATAGAATTCATACTTGTAGCGGTAGGAAAAGGGGGTTAATAGGATTGAATTACTTTTTCCATGTATATGAGGGACTCTGTCAGTGTATTAAAAAATGAAACAATTCGTACTCCACTCTTCAATTTCGAAACATTGCTACTTCTTCCGCATGGAACAATTTTCCCAGCGTGTACTGTAATCAATTAATTCGAAATCTTGATGGTTGAAAGTGAGATATTGATGAAATAATAGTGGAAAATGATGTGTTTTTGGAGTATTGTTTTCTCATGTTTGAAGTGACACTACGGGACGTTTGGGAATGATTTAAAAATTGTCAAAACATCAAACACTGATTGATTGCAGGCATGGAAAATATGAACACATTCAAAATGCTATGAATCATACATCTAGGAATATCCAATGACATTAGAGAAGAAGACCCTGTACCAGAACTATATGGAAAAAAGTCTCAGCCTAAATGGCTGAGGTTTGGATATGTTGTAGTACTGGATGTCCTGAATAAAATATGTAATGAGCAAAGCCGTTTCCCAAGTGTAGTTTAACCGCCCCAGGCTTCGAGAGAAAAGATTTTGAGTTCCATTGAGGAGATGATTATCGAGATATGAGATTGAGGGATTCTCTCTTCTTTCGAAGCCTGGGGTGGCTAAATTACACATAAGAAACAGTTTCGCTCATTACATAGTTTATTCAGCACATCTAGTATTATAACATATCTAAACCCCAGCCATTGTGGCTGAGACTTTTTCTCTCATAGTTATGGTACAGGATCCTTTGTAATTATTGAAGGGAAATTTTTCGATTCAATGAATTCAATTGTTAATTAAATGCCTTCCTTGAAATAGGGATCCAATATTGACCCTAGGGCAGCGCAACCTAACCCAAGATTGGGTGACTTTCGAGATTGGGATGGCGCAACTGTGGAATGCTCCGCCAATTCTCTTTTTGAACACAGAACTAACATTGACGAAACAGTGGACCAAAACTGGACGAGTCTATATTGATCGAGAATTGGCATTGGGTCACTCCAAACTACAATGAATGTTGAGACAATCTTAGATTGACGGAACCAATTATTCATGAATTACCAATAATGGCACAGCGTTTTATATAGATTAAATGGATTATGAAGATTTTAAAATCACCCTCACGCAAAGCTATATTCCATTGTAAGCGTTGACGAAAGCAATAAGTCCTGATATGAGATCCTCAGTGGAAATTTGATCAGGCATTCCCCATTTCTAATAAGGTCTTGATCAGGTTAGAATCCAGAAACCGTGAACAAGGAAAATCTTATGAGGCCCTTACAAGGGACTTATCTGATTTCCCTGATAGGATTCAAATACGGTTGTAACGCAGGGGTACAATAGGGTTTGGATGAGATTTCCATAAAATCGAGCGAAATAGGGAAAACCGTAATGATACCTGACGAGGACCTGATAGGAAATCAGACATGCCTCGTCAGGCCCTGGTACAATTCTGGGACATTTTTTGAAATTCAAAACATGTTGGAAAACATGGATTGTTATAAAGAATGAAGAATTATCATCCTTGGATGATGAATACACTACTGCTGGCATCGCGAACTAGTCTGTCAAAATCGCTCAAAATTTGCCATTTTTTCGCTTTTTATCCGAAATTGTTGACAGAGATTACAGTGTCTACACTGTATAAGATATGACGAGTTTTTCTGCACACCAGTGATGGATTTTGTCCTCTCACTGTAAAAAAATTCTTTCTGAATTTTAAGAAACTAAAACCAAGTTTCGAAGCATATTCTGAAAATTCAGTCAAGTCTATCGAATCAGGGTGATGAATTCTCCATTCATTGCGAAACTTTGTCGCCATCACTTTCTGGGGGAAAATTCACAATTATTTTTTACAATGTGGAAAAAATTTTACTGCGGAATTGGAAGAAAATTATTGACACACCTACATTTCCGCCAATATACAAAAGTTTTCGAATGTAGCTAACGTTTGACGGCATGTTTGCAAATATAACGAGCGTTTTTCATATAGATGTATGAATTATAAGAACTGAAACGTTCTGTTGCTACATTCGGTTCTGAATAACTTATTCACTTGAAACATGATAAAATGTCATGTCATATTCTAGTGATTATTTTAGTAACAGTTTCCACAAATAATGACGCATTCCTCATCTCAAATAATTGAAACTACAATTAGGAGGAATTTCCATCAGCACATCAAGGGAAATTCTAATCACCAAAATTCAAATTCTATTCTACTTGTTCCAGGCTCATTTTATATGAAGTTGGATATTGATAAGCTTGATATATATCTGATTCAATATAGTTTATACATGAGTTATTCACAATTGGATGAACATTATATATAATTTTCGAAATTTTTCCAACCCGGAATGACATTGGAAATTTCATAAGTTTTTTAGGTGCATATTTTTACAAATTTTTTATTCAGAATATAATATAAAAAGTTTAAAATCTGAGATTGAAATGTTTCATACATCACTTGTCACAACAATAGTGTTCAGCTAAAATTATTGTCAAGTTACGGGAAGCGAATATGTTGAATAAATGATATGAATTTCACAATTCTAGTTGATGCGTTGAACCGATCATTTCCATTCAAACAGATTCACAAGTGATAACAGAAACTCATTCACATCAAAATTTTAGATCGATAACAGAGAAAATTTCCGGAAATAATAAAATATTCCATTTCATTATCGCAATAAAATAATCGATTGATTTGAATTAAGGGTGGGGGATTTTTACCGCGTGGATATTTTTGTATACAATATGTGTCTAGTTTCTATTATAATTTCATAGGAATCTGTAGAAGCTAGATATATATCGTATACAAAAATATCGCCCATTCCTAATTTGGATAAATTCATTGAATCAATGAAATATTCATTCTCATTGACAAAATCTTTTACAGAATATCAAATATTTGTTCAATCGAATTGATTTGATAAAACTTGATTTGGATCAATTACATATTTTGTGACGATTATTTGATTGAATATTGCATGGGTCCTGGAAATTTTTTCTCTCAGTATATCAACGTTCATAACAGTAATTCAAGCAGAAACTTGGATAATACATATATAGTACAGGAAATTTCATTTCATTTCAATATTCTTTGGATGATTAATCGATATACCGTGAAACATATATTTTTAACCTCGTTACATCAGGAGAAAATATTTCAAAAATGTGTTATTATTGCTTCCTCGTTACAAAGTAACGGGAAACCTTGTGATCCTTTCTGGAAACGAAAAATTCTTTCGTCTTCATATTAAAAATTTTTTGGACCAAAATGCTTCTTCGAACTAGGAGAACACTATTTGTTTTGTATGTGTGTAGATTATAAAAGTTTTTTTGAATAACATTCATTCATGTGAAAAATTTTCTGTTGTGAATAGGAAAAAGTTTCTTCTATAATGATTTTTTGAATAAAGAAGGAAAATAGAAACGACGATGCAATGTATTAATTAAAAGCGAATTATTTTTAATAAACATTGAATGCGAACCAATGAGCATATTGTCAAAATATTACACATATTTTGGAATTCAAAATCTATTATGAATGTATTAGTATGCGATGAGGCAGCAATGATTTAGAAACTGCAGATCGAAAATGTTTCTCATTGCTTGCAGAAATTCAAGGCATGGCAAACAAATATTTAAGATTTTCCGATTGCTCCAACGGCTTGTATAATGGTCATTCGTTCAAGAAAAATACATGAATTGATAGTTTCACTAGGTTCAATACTTCTCCTGAAGAACATCTAAATGACTGCACTGTGAGATGAGTCTGCTTCACAGTTTTTCACATGAACAGTTTATTGAATTTCATGATAAGATATTGAATTCAATAATATAATTTGAGATGTTAAGAATTTTCTTCCCAAGTTTAATACCATATGAAATTGACCAAATAATTTTGACATTCCAGAGAGAAATTAACAAATTTCATTACCAATATTACATTTCAGAACTGTTATTAAATTCAATATGGAAATATGATATTTCATAAAGAATTTCGTATTAGATTTGAGAATTTTTCTAATAGTGCAGTAAAAGTACTTTCAGTTTTGAATTACTTTACCTTTTCGTTACAAAAAATTTACATTTACGAATACATGCCGAGAAATTTCATGGAAAATTCACACTCACGAGAAAGATTTTTAAAATTTCTTTTCAGAATTCGTCAACAGGGCTACATAGAATGAAATCCGATTGAACTAATCATAAAAATAGATATAAAAACAGACCTTCTGGTATCTGGTTCAATCCTTTAATACATATTTCTTGCCAAAGATGAGAAACTGATACATAAAACTGAAGAATTCTTCAAAAAAGTTTGATGAATTCAAATTGGAACCAAATGTTGAAAACGTTTCCCTAATAGTCATCGCAAATATACATTGAGATTCGAAACACATTGCATTCAACAACTTACATGACATCACATCACTTCACATTACATTACATTATATTACATCACACCACATCATATATCGCATCACATCCAAACGTGCATTAAGGAATTTCATATTGGATACTAAAGTAGTTTTTTCTTCGAACTCAAGATAACACGAATGTGAATGTGGTGTCAAGTATAAATGAATTCAACAAAAACCATTTGAGATAAAATTATGATAGAATATATCTAATACGTTACGGGTCATTGAAATTCCATTCGTTATTTTGTTTACTCTACTAAGCATAACAGACATACAGCGAAATACAAACATTATTTACGAAAACTGAAATGTTCACAATGATGTGAAATAGATATTGAGAAAGGCTTTCATCAATTTTCTTACGAATTAATATACATGATTTTTTTTCTTTCAAAGTAGCGTATACATTACCCAAGCAGCACCAAGAAGAATCATGATGCGTGCAGTATCCTATGGACGTGCATAGAAGGTGATTATCCAAAATAGTCTCATTTGGAGGTTCTGAGCATGTTCATATCACACCTGAAACATCCGCGTGCCGCTTGGGTATCATCGACTTTCATGAATAATTAATGCAAAGTACTTATAACACATGATGATGTAATAAAATTTGGCCAATGAGATGAAATCTGTTTATCTACGTAAGAAGAATTTAATAAGGAGTCAAATAGAACTAAATAAAATAATGAGCTATGACGTTTGACAGCTCCTTGGTTGAATGGCTGATGTTTCACGTTTTTTTCCGTTATTCATTGAATGAATTGTTTTCTTTGCGTTGGCTGAGCCATTCATACTTATTCGTGAAACTCATTGATAAATTCGAATAAATACAATTGACTCACGTTAGAAACATCATAGCACTAATTATCTACTGCGTTCATCAATTGTTAAGTTCATTACTTATATCAGTTATACAAGGTGTCATATTTTAGAAGTAGAACTAAAACTACAAAATAATTTCCTTGGTCTACATGGAATTTATAATTTTTATACAGTTTATATAAAAATAATTCAATCCACAATGAGTGATAAAATGATATTATTGAATATTGAATGACTTCAAAATTCAGTCAACTCAAACAAAATTTTGTTCACTCCAACTAAAGTTTTGAGTTCTTCAAAATACATTTATTTGTTTATATTTCAGGGAATAAGGTTTTTATTTGTGGTATTTGTGCAGTTTTGTGCATTTATTGTGGTATGATAAAGAATCCATTATCGAGAAAGGGGTTTTACCCTTAGGAAAGCTTTCTTCGTCCGTACGAAATTTCCTTGTTCTTATCCCTATGTTTTTCTAGAAACATGGAAACAATATGGAAATGAACAGGGAACATTTTTCTACGGGTGGGCCTTTGCAAAACGTTTTAAGGGGATACGAGCGGCTGGGCTTTTCTGAATTTTTTCGAGACAAAGTACGTGAAAATGCGTGCATCGATTCGAAATATCTCTCTGTACAGCATTTCTTGAGATGCTAAAGAAATGCTGTACAGAGAGATATTTTGAATCGATGCACGCATTTTCACGTACTTTGTCTCGACAGAATTGGACCGCTCGTATCCCCTTGAGAGGTCAGGCCGTACGACAGACGTTTTTTCAACTTTTTTAGGGATTGTGTTCTGACGAGCAATAAAAGTATTAAACTTTGAACTTTTTACTGTATATTTATTAGGGTGGTTCTTATTTTATATATAAATAGTGTTTTTTGATTTGTTTGTTGTCAACAAACAAGTTTTTTGTACGGCCCCCCCTCTAATTTTGTTCTACATCATGAAAGAGTACTACAATATTTTTTACATAATTTTCAAAAGGGATTTTCAAAATTTTGAAACGCCTGTTTAAAACGCCGTGAGGGCCCCCCAAATCCCTTTTGAAAATTATGTAAAAAATATTGTAGCACTCCTTCATGATGTAGAACAAAATTAGAGGCGGGCCGTACAGAAAACTTGTTTGTTGACAACAAAAAAATCAAAAAACACTATTTATATATAAAATAAGAACCACCCTAATATTTATTCACATTTTTATTGTCAGGTAGAATATTTTCAGATCAAAATCTCCATGAAAGACGTCTTACACCACTCCAAACACATGTACAATGAAAAAAAGGGTATCGACAGTTTTCACGATTGCGGTCAATTGGTTCATCTGGAATAAAAAAAAACTAAGTGGTATTTCAATCTGTGAAGTTATGGCTGTAGGATAAACCAGAATTATTGAAAAGTATCGAAAATTGAATAATCGTCATGTTCTCGGAAATCAATCTTCAAATTCCATGATTTCTTCGATCAACTTGCTACGGGAAAAAACAGCTTAGAATTTTTTTGCATAATTCTAGTTCAGTCAATGATTACACTTCTTGGTTTTGGTCTTCAATGGTTTTCTTCTGACAAATCAACGCATTTGGTTGAGCATTTTCAAGAAGTATCATTTCATACAAATAAGACATATTGATTATAACCAAACATTGTGTTGAGTCAAGAAATTCATATTTATTAATAATAACCAAATCATTCATTTGATTCAAAGTGATTGAAGTTGATGTGAATGAATATAAATTCGTGTCAAATTCAGATCTATCGAATCATAATCGGTATAAAGTTGACTCAAAGAAATATGTGATGTATTCAACAACTATGTGATAAAATGAATATTAGTAAGTATTTCTTCGCTCGTATCCAAATATACGATTTATTTACTGTAAACAAATCTCATTTGAGTCAACGAATCCTTTTTCTCAGTGTATACGTGTGCTGAATCTACCATGAGAAAAACAAAGCAATTGGTCAAACCGTTTTTGGAATATCGTGAAGACCAGTTAGCCTAGTCTTTCCTCTTCCTATTTGAAGTCCTTCAAACTCGCTTTTTCCACAACATTGCTCACGTACCGCTCGGAGCAAGCGATACATACTTCATCACGGCGATGCACGCACACGGAGAAAAATAATGTTTTAAATATTACTACATTTTGTACTAATATTTAATTTTGTACTATAAGTGAAATAGTATAATTTTCACAACTGAATGTAGTAAATATACTATTCCACTTATAGCACTACTTTCGTACAAAATCTAGTAATATTTAAACCATCATTTTTCTCCGTGCAGATTTCTATGTAATACACTAGACTGCGAACATGTTATAGTTTGTAACGTCTGAAAGTGAAGCCAACACACTGATATACGCGGACACATATGTGAGAAACACGCATACACTGAGAGAAGAGTTTATCTGTATTTAATAAAGCTTACTTTGGATACGGCGAAATAAATATTTTTTCCACGTAAACTTGGCTCAATAACTATAAATGAAGTTTATTAATTGTTACAAAACTTCATATGACATTTTTTAACTGTTATTAAACCTTATCTGAGAATAGTGAGTCATGTTTGTATGTAATAAATATTTATTTCGCCGTACCCAAAACAAGATTCATTAAATACAAATAAACTCTTCTTTCAGTGTAAGTAATTTTAGCATGTGTTAGTGGATGCCATATATCGTCAGGTATTCAGCGTTACATAGTACTTTTGAGATTGTATTCACGAAATTTGTACCGATTAACATATGGCCACCATCTACTCATCCCCATTTTGGCCTCACTTTTGGTACACGAAGAAAAGAATATGAGACATTTTCTTATTTTTCTTGCTAAACCAGACACGAGAAGGTTCGTAAAATAGATTTTTACTATGAAAATACGGGAGGTTACGAATGAATAACTAAATTTTACTATACTCTTTATAAAATTGAACGTTCAGCATTTAAAATTTGAATCCTCCTTATTACTCTTTCTATAATCTTAGTAATCTTCCGTATTTTTATGTGAAAATACATTCTACAAACCTTGCTTTTTTAGCTTACTAACTAAAATAACAAAAAGTCTCATATTTTTGAGCGACATTTTTCACCGTGTATGCCCATTTCGCAGTCTGGTGTATTATATAAAAGTCTGTAAATACACTTAAGCATCCGCTTCGTGGCCAACCAAACATTCCAATCTTATTATCATTCCTTGGAATCCTTCGTTGCAGATGATTACAGCTAAAAATGTTGCAATCCCAACGATTTTAGCGCCTGAGTGTAGATGTTTTGGAAGAAAAGTATAGATCAATGGATTTGATGATTCTTAATACTCTGAATCTCTCTCTCTCTCTCTCTCTCTCTCTCTCTCTCTCTCTCTCTCTCTCTCTTTCTTTCTTCTCATACCTATAGGCATATGAGTATATGTGTATTGAAAGTTCGCAGGTAAAAAACCGAAGCGTCACTGAAGACCCGGTGTCCCGTCCCGCCAACCACTCAACCAAGCGCTCCGAATACCTGATCTTTTAACTGCTATAAATTTTCAACGACTCCAAATATTCAAAAATCACTGCACCAGCTCATTCTACACATGTTAAGGGGTAACACCACAGTGACCTCTCCAAAAATAACGCTTTTTCAGATTTTTTTTTTTCGAAAATTAGAAAGTTCCTATTCAAATTGAACTGCATGAAGGTGTTCCGCTACTGTTAAAGTACAAAATAATTTTTTTGTGGAATTTTATTGTGAAAAATGGCGGCTCGACAGGTGAATGACTGGAGCACTGTGAAAATTCATGGTCGTGCGGTGGGATAAATAACTCAGTCCAGAATTGACGTAGAACACAGAACCAAAAATAATTATTTTCTGTAATCCAAAAGCTAGTGAAATACGTATCCGTTTTGAAAAATGTGCATTTTCTACGAAATGGAATCGGTTTGAAGAAAAAAGTAGAATTTTCGCCCTAAATTTCGTTACTTAATGTTGAATAATGAGTTCACTAGATAATCATATCACGAATACAATAAAAAAACCCCGAGGTGATTGATTGAACATTGGTGGAGCTAGAGCTCTCACCGACTTTCGACATACTGTTTTGAAATAAACGCGTTTAAAGTTTTTGTAACAGTTGAGTCGTGCGTGTTCAGTCGGACCTATGTTTGTAGTTTACGGCAGGGTTGGGTTTATTACGTGATTTTTCAATTTCTTACGTATCATACTTGGTTTCTGACACGTAATATATGTAAGATACTTGAACCCTCCTGTGCCCCCAAAGGCAAGGGGTTGGTTTTATGCGTGAGATACTTGGTTTCTTACGTGTCGTACACGTAACTATGTAAAATACTTAGAAGTATATTACGTGCCAACCCTGGTTTACGGTATATCATTTTCGGATCCTCAAAGAGTACTTTAAGCCAAAAACGAATTTTTTCATTTTTTTTAAATTTCACTGTGGTGTTACCCCTTAAGCAATCAATTGATGGGAGAATGAATTCGATTTTCTCAACATATCACACGGAGTGACACTTCAAAGCGTCGAGGAAATGAGAAAAATCGCGAAAATTCCCAAAATTGTTTCTGTGTCCGTCTATTCACGTTTCTTCCAGTTCAAGATAACTCATGTTGGAATGTATGGATTGAGACGATTCTTGTGCCAAAATTATTGTCTCGACGAGAATACCAGAACCTCCTATTCAGGTAGAAACTGGATCAAGCATTTCAGAAATATGAGGAAAAGTATTGTTCTTTGCACATGATGTTCACTCCCGCGAGGAGTTAAAAATCCCCAATTTGAATAAAAATATGATCAGGAATTTTGAGAGTATATATTCAAAAAAATAACCAATTGAATATCGATGAGGAAATCAGAAAGGCAAAAGACAGTGGAGAAGTTATAAATCGAAGACAGAAATTAATGTGAATGTTTCACGTGTTCAAAATGAAAATCATGTAGTATAATTATTAGCGTTAACTACACCCGTACATCTCAATGATAATCCAATGTGTGAATAATTTGCACAGTGTAAAAGTATACCATTTGTATCTCCTACACAGTTGGAAATTTTGTGTTAACATGCAAACGATAATGTCTTTTTTAGCACCCGTTAATGTTAACCATGGGTCATCCATGCCCTGCGTATCTAAACTATTTCTAGTTTCAATATCTACAACAAAAAATCTATAAACTTATTCTTAACAGAAATTTCATTGCATTTAAAATTTCGATGCAATGCAACAGGATATGCCCCATCTGAAAAAAAAGATGTGAAATCAATGTGGGCTGCCAAGTACATTTGGTTATCCAAATGGTATGTAAACGATTTCTTGTACATTGTAACTTCAATTTTTTTCAATTCTATTCAAAGTCATTTATGATCTTTAAACAACATCATTGTATGAAAAATGAATATAAAGTGAAGTGGAAGAAAAATTAACTTCAATCATTTGGTATGCTAGAAACAACTCTGACTTATTTTGAACCAAACGTGTTGATAATTCCTGAACAGCTTTGAAATTCATGTCCATACGAAAAACTTGACGTGGCTAGTGGAAAATTTTGACCTCTTATTATTAAACACTTCTATCGTAAAATCCTTATTGGCCACGCCAAGTGTTTCGCATCGACATAAATTTCAAAACTCTTCAGAAATCACCAACACGTTTGGTTCAAAATGAGTCAGAGTTGTTTCTAGTGTGCCAAATGATTGAATCTAATTTTTCTTCTACTCCACTTTATATTCATTTCTAATACAATGATGTTTTTCAAAGATCGTAAATCACTCTGAATAGAATTGAAAAAAATGGAAGTTACAATATACAAAAAATCGTTTACATACCATTTAGATAACCAAATGTACTTGGCAGCTCATACTGATTTCACATCTTTTCTTCAGATGGGGCAGCATCCCGTTGTATTGCACCAGAATTTTAAATGTAATGAAATTTCTGTTGAAAGCATAAGTTAAGGTTGATATATTTTTTTGTAGATATTGACCGCATTTCCATGTGCTTGGCGTTATTTTTTTAATTTTTTGGAGTTTTTTAATTTGGATTCCACTTCTTTTTCTTAAAATGCCTTCAATTGAGAAAAAATAAAAATTAAATACTCATGTCGAGTTTGATAGGAACCATAGCAATGAAGAAAATGTCCTTAGATTATTTCTGTGATATGAAAAACCACTTGGGCTCTCATTATTCATCTCATCATTGGACAGCAATAGATTATTGAAATTAAGAATGAAGAAAAAAGGAAAGGGAAGTGAATTTCCTTAAACAAGTATACATGTGAAGAATTCTGGAAACTAAATGTTAGTGAACCGATAAGTTGACGCTGAAAGAAGCTCGGAGCGCTCAGAGCAGCTCATAATTCTGAAAAATTCATTGTCTATCTTTCCATCGTCTTGTTCTCAATTCTGGATTCATCAGTCCCAGTCAATCGCAGAGAAGATCGAAAAGTATGAAGATATTTTATTGCGATTTCTTTTAGGATTGGACTTTTCCCTTTATGGACTTCGGAAATAGAATGATGAAGCATACCCAGATGGCATAAATGATCATTCGTATTCAATATAACTCCAATGAATTCAAAATGAATACATTTGAATCTTCAGAAAAATCTTTCTGAGCTCGTAATATAAATTCTTCCTGAACACTGAGGTGTGGATGAAAAATTGAATTTGAATTGAAAGTATTTATAATGAATCCTTTTCTCTACTCTCAAACTGGAGCTCTTTGTTGAGACTCTGGCGCTATCTGGGATAGAATGAAAATGGAAATATAATCCAGCTTGAAGAATAACCAGAGTGATAAAACTTTTGAAGAGATCACTTTAAAATCAATCGCATTTTCGGTCCTTTCAGTCAGACAAAGCTACCCTGATAAAACTGACCGTTAAAAACGGACAGAACCTCTATCCGAATCTAACGGAGTCAATATATGTTGTTGAAAAAAACATAAGCCCCCTGGGGCTTTGAGAATGAATTCCCATTGGCTAATTCATGGCCTCTGCGGCCAAGGGCTTTTGCAAACGCAAGGATCCATAATATTCTGGAATATTCTTACTCTCAAATACTTTATTTTTCATTGGATATCCGTATTTTTAATTATGTTCAATTTCAGATAATTCTTCTCTTGAATATCGAAGATGATGAATATCTATTCTCACATCCCACACAGCACCCTAATCTCAAAAGAATTCTTATTGAACTCTTTTTGTTCTTCATGAATTCTTTAAGAATTCTTCTGAGACTGTAGTGCTATGTGGGATATTTCAACTCTCACAGATCCTCATTCTCAACCTTTAAACTGTAATGTCGGTCCCACAGACCGCTAATAGAATTTCATTTGTTCATAAATTTATGAATCGTCGCAAGAGATGCTCAAAATCATGAGTACCTTCTTATTTCACATGACCAAACCAAATGCTGTATCACGCGTTCCGCCATTCATCAAGTAGTTTCCATACGGATTGGATTTTCAAAGTGTAGCGGTCTAGCAGACCGGTGTTTACCGTTTGTGTAAGTTTTTTTGCAAGGTTGTGCGGGTTGATATTTTATCGGCTCATTGGAATGAGATTACATTTCTATTCACTGTCCTATTTTGATATCATTACTTTGATCACTACTAATGATAATGTATTATGACACACTGAAAACTGAAAAAAACAGAGTTTTTAAGATGAATGACTCACTCTGCTTGAAACTGCTGTCAGATCCACTCACAAAATATTTTTCAGGTCTTGAGAGGTTTTTTGTATCTCTGTAAATTGGTCCACAAGCTTGCAAACTTTCTACCCGATTTCGTCCGGAATCACCAAATCCGAACATCCAGTCAAAAAATGACAGCAAATTTTAGGATGGTTCTGTTCATAATCTATAACTGGGATATCTGGTCAAAAATTGATAAATTTTTCTCTCTATATAGGTTTTGACAGAATATTGAGATTCAGCAATTCCGGAGAGAATCAAGTTGGAAGTTTGTCAGTTCCTGAGCAGATTTCCAGACCCTAAAACCGCTCAATACCTGACGCCTATTTTTTGAGCAGATCTGGCAGCAGTTTTCAGCAGGATATATTTTATATTCCTAATATATTGGAATGTGTGCTGATTTTTCTATTGTAGTATCTTTCATAACTTCGAAAATAGTCAAAAACATACTTTTGTAACCTCAAGTTGCTCAAAATCTGAGTAAATAATATTGGCGGTCTGTGAGACCGATGTCTACCAATAGTGTGATTTTTTTAGACATTACAGTTTAAAGGTTAAACATATACTTATTGAAAGGATGAGAGGGATATGTTATTGAATAAGATTGTTTTCCATTCTCAATAATAAATATTTACAAATTAGGATCTGTGAAAGTGCAAATACGTGAAAATGAAGTAATTTGACTTTGATTTCGACCAGCAAAAATTATCAATTTGAATTTATAAAGACTTCCTAAAGACCTCTTGAATAGTTCCCGTTATGCTAATCAATATGTATTCATTATCATCATCATGAAGTAATCAGTCTTACGACTGGTTTGATGAAACCCTCCACCCCTGTCTATTATCCCCAAACGTTTAATTTCTACATATCTACTACATCCCTTGTCTTGTACGATTTGCTTCATATAACTTGCTCTAGGTCTACCTTTACCAGTTTTACCATTCATTTTCCCTTCCAATATTGTTTTCAATAAACTCTCATGCCGTAATGTGTGTCCTATAAGATTGCTTCTTCTTTTCACGATGTGTTTCAAAAGATTTCTTTCTTCATTTATCTGCTCGAGTACTTCTTCATTTTTGACTTTGTCTATCCATTTTATTCTGAGCATCCTCCTATAACACCACATTTCAAACGCTTCAAGTCTTCGTTGATCAGTTTTCCTCATTGTCCAAGTTTCGCAACCATATAGTGCTGTGCTCCAAACGTAACTTTTCAAGAATTTCTTCCTTACTTCCGAACTTATATTTTTTGAGCATGATAACTGTTTCTTTTGGTGAAAAGCCCGTTTCCCTTGTGCTATTCTTGCTCTTATATTTCTTCCGCTTTTGCTGTTTTCTGTAATTA
Organism: Gonatopus flavifemur; assembly: GCA_018340375.1. Classification (NCBI taxonomy): domain Eukaryota; kingdom Metazoa; phylum Arthropoda; class Insecta; order Hymenoptera; family Dryinidae; genus Gonatopus; species Gonatopus flavifemur. The sequence continues at coordinate 2,709,881 of JAFFJZ010000026.1, read as the reverse complement.
TGCTTCCTAGATATTTGAATTCTTTCACCTGTTCAATTGTCTCGGTATCTATTTTGATTTTCGTTCTTCTAGTTGTTTTCGCTGCCGTACACATCAAGAATTTTGTTTTGTCTTTATTTATATTCATATAATAGTTTTTCAATAATATTGTTCTCATAGTGTTGAGAATATTTTCTAATTCAGTACTACTCGTGGCAAGTATAGCTATGTCATCCGCGAATCTCAACATACTTATATTTTCTCCCTGGATCTGTAATTTCGATTGAATTTCCTCCTTCACTTCGTTCATTGCTTCTTCTATATATAAATTGAAAATCAGTGGTGATAATGAGCATCCTTGTCTCACCCCTCTTCTCATTTGTGCTTCCCCTTCCTGACCCTCTATGTCTATTATTGCACTTTGATTCTTATATAATTCGTATATTATTCTTCTATCTTTATAATTTATTCCCACCTTCTTCAAGATCGCAAACATCTTTTCCCAGTCCACATTATCGAAAGCCTCTTGTATATCTACGAAACCTATGTACACAAATTTCTTCAGTGCTATCCTTTTCTCTATTACTGCCCTAAGTGCTAAAATTGCTTCTCGCGTTCCCCTATTTTTTCTAAAACCAAACTGATCTTCTGCAAATCTACTCTCTATTTTATTTTCCATCCTCCTGTATATAATTTTGGTCAGTATTTTCGAAGCATGTGAAGTTAAACTGATCGTTCTGTAGTTCTCGCATTTGTCTGCCCCTTGTTTTTTCGGGATAGCGACAATTCTATTCTTTTGGAAATCTTCCGATACTTCTCCTTTTTCGTACATATCTCTAATCAATTCAAACAGTGGGTCACGAGTTCCTTCACTGGAGGCTTTTATAAGGCTCGCACTTATGCCATGTATGCCTGGCACTTTATTATTTTTCAATTCTTTCAAAGCCTTGTCGAATTCTGATCTCAATATCGAATCTCCCAATTCTTCCTCATCTACATCCTCCTCCTTCTCTAAAAATGCTATATCATCGTTTCCTCTATACAAGTCTTCCAAATGATTGATCCACTGTTCTATTTTCTCTTCCGTTTTTATCAATTTTCGTCCTAGAGAGTTTCTAATCTTATTGCTTCTAGATTTCATTTGTCCGAAAAATCTTTTAATAATCCTATATGCTTCATCTATTTTTCCTAAATGCAATCTTATTTCTATTTCCTGACATTTCTCTTCTAACCACTGTTCTTTTGCTTTCCTTGATTCTCTTATTATTTTATTTCTCAATGATTTGTATCGTTGCTGGCCTTCTTGGCTATCATTATTCTTGTATTTTCTTCTTTCATTTATCAATTCTGAAATTTCTCCCGTTATCCATGGGTTTTTAGGTTCTACTTCATTATTCTTCAAAATCTTATCCACACATTCTCTTATATTCCCCTTCATCTTTGTCCATCTGCTCTCTATTCCCAAGTCTTTCTCTTTTTGATCTCCCAATTTTTCATCCAACATTTTCTCGAATTCCTCATGTATTTGTTTTTGCTCGAGGTTCTTCAAATTCCATCTTTTCTGCATTTCCCTTTTCTTCTTCAGAAATTTGAATTTCAGAGAACATTCCATCATCAACATATTATGATCACTATCTATATCTGCACCGGGAAAAGTTTTACAGTTTTTCACTTGGTTTCTAAATCTTTGTTTCACTAATATGTAATCAATTTGGTATCTTGCTGTATCTCCTGGCATTTTCCAAGTGTAGATCCTTCTTGGATGATTTTCAAATAAAGTGTTTGTGATAACCATCTTATGATTTTCACAAAATTCGACTAAACGTTGTCCTCTATCGTTCCTCCTCCCTAACGCAAAATCTCCTATTATGTTGCCCTCTTTTCCTTGTCCTACTACCGCATTCCAATCCCCCATCACTATCAAATTCTCTTCTCCCTTCACATATTCTATCGCTTCTTCTATTTCTTCGTACGTTTTTTCAATATCTTCCTCCGAATATGCAGATGTGGACATGTATACTTGGACTATGACTGTGTCTACCGGTTTTCTTTTAATTCTAACCATCATCACACGTTCATTATGTTGCAAATAATTTTCTATTCTATTCCCCACTCTTTTATGCATTACAATTCCTACACCTGCTTGACCGTTCTTTGATCCTGTATGAATTATTCTATAATCCCCACTCCAGAAATCGCCCTCTTGTGGCCATCTCATTTCGCTAATCCCCATTACGTCTATATTCAACCTATTCATTTCTAATTTCAAATTTTCTAATTTTTCCGCTTGCCTCAGTGATCTAACATTCCACGCTCCGACTCGAAGAATGTTGTTTCTCTTCCCTATCCTACACGCAGAGAGAAAATTTGCTGACGCAGCAAATCGAGGTATTATATATAGGTCAGCAAAAATTTTTGCTGACCTAGCTAAAAATTTGCTATAACAGCAATCGTGTTAGCTACGACAGCAATTTTTTAGCTGTGGCAGCAAAGAATGTTTGTTCCGCCAGCAAATTTTCAGTATTATACAGGGTGATTCAAAATTCGCGCACTCTTTTTTGGGAGTAGATTCCTGATGAAATTCTAAAACGATTTGTCCTTTTGCACAATGCTCTCCGACGCATAATTTCCGAGATATAATTAATTAAAGTTGACTAATTATGAGGTGGATCCATCGGTCATTCAGGAGCGTCATAACAGAACAAGAGAGGAAGGTGCTTGCAGAGGGCGCTCATACGATCAGCTGATCTGTATAATCGATACGATTTACCAACATACAAATTGGTAAATTTTCTATGTAGAACGATTGAATTCGTCGACACTGTGGAAAAATTGATTATTGTCATGAATTCTTATCACGATATGCTGTAGGTGAAAGTTGTAATTTCGTAGGGATAGGGATTCAAGTGGGAGAAAAAAGCATAACTACTCGTTTTCAATCAGAATTTTCATGTAAAGAAGAAAACATGAGAATTTTCATTCATCCGATACCCAATTTGAACGGTTTGATTAGTAAGTTTAACACAAGAGATTGGATTCCGAATCCTGTATTCTGATTGGTCGAGAATCAATGTATGTTAGATCAATCCTCGGCCGTTTCAAATGATTCTTCTGAAGAATGTGTTTTCGACTTATCCCAACCACAACATTGAACAATGATGAATTCGATGATTATAAAGGGTTTATCGAACGTTAATTACGTACAAGTTGAAGTAAGTTATTAACGTTCGATAAACCCTTTATAATCATCGAATGATGTAAAAAGGGTGAATTCGAACAAATTCATCATTGTTCAATGTTGTGGTTGGGATAAGTCGAAAACACATTCTTCAGAAGAATCATTTGAAACGGCCGAGGATTGATCTAACATACATTGATTCTCGACCAATCAGAATACAGGATCCGGAATCCAATCTCTTGTGTTAAACTTACTAATCAAACCGTTCAAATTGGGTATCGGATGAATGAAAATTCTCATGTTTTCTTCTTCACATGAAAATTCTGATTGAAAACGAGTAGTTATACTTTTTACTCCCACTTGAATCCCTATCCCTACGAAATAACACTATTTTACATTTGTCTGCGTAATAAAAATCATTACTGAAATTACAACTTTCACCTACAGCATATCGTGATAAGAATTCATGACAATAATCAATTTTTCCACAGTGTCGACGAATTCAATCGTTCTTCATAGAAAATTTACCAATTTGTATGTTGGTAAATCGTATCGATTATACAGATCAGCTGATCGTATGAGCGCCTTCTGCAAGCACCTTCCTCTCTTGTTCTGTTATGACGCTCCTGAATGACCGATGGATCCACCCCATAATTAGTCAACATTAATTAATTATATCTCGGAAATTATGCGTCGGAGAGCATTGTGCAAAAGGACAAATCGTTTTGGAATTTCATCAGGAATCTACTCCCAAAAAAGAGTGCGGGAATTTTGAATCACCCTGTATACAGAATAGCAAACATTTTTTGCTCCCACAGCTAAAAATTCGCTGTCGCAGCTGACAAGATTGCTGGAACAGCAAATAGTTTGCTGTCACAGCAAAAAATTTGCTGCCCTGGCAAAAGGAACCCAGCAAAAGTAGATTTCGCTGCCACAGCGAATTCCTTTTCCTCCGTGTATTCTTTGGTTTTCGTTCTTTGCTGATGAAGCTTCCTCGAGCAGCCTCCACTCGGAGATCCGAACGGGAGATTAGTTTACCTCCGGAATATTTTACCCGAGAGAGCGCCATCATATATTGATTAATTTGTTCGTTTGTTTTTGTTACATAATATTCCAGGTTTGGGAAAGGTTTCATTTCCTCGGGAAGTATTGAAACATGTCAAGGAAGGTAGTTTCCCCTTGCTTTCCTTCCGTTTTTGCCGATGTTTCTGGCATTGAGATCGTTTCTCTCAGTTTGTATTCTTTCTCTTGAGTAGTTCATTCCACTCAAAAAAAAGATCCAACTCTGAGATACTTATCCTCCCCACCACGTAAAGGAAGCAGATACTACCAGGGATGGATAAAAAGGATATCAAGGACAGGTATCACGAATATCGCCCTGGAAGACCTGCAATCATCCACGGGGAGGGTATTCATTATGAATATTTTGAATTCAAGATGAAAACGTCTTGAATGCCCGGACAATTCATTATGAAATCTTGATATGAGTCCTTTCTGAACATTAAGTTGTTCATTATCAGTTCATTTTGAATTCAAGATATTTATAATGAATACATATTGATTAGCATAACGAGAACTCGTGTGCTGTATGGGATGATACCCCAGGTAACATAGAGTTCATTGATAAATTCTTAAATAACTTTTTGAGAACTTTGAGTTTTAAATGAAGTTTTTCCAGGATTCTTTATGAACTCCATGTTATCTATGATTTCAGAACAATAAATCAAGTAAACAACAAAGAAACAAGTACAATTTTACACGAAAATAGAGGTTTGTAAGAATAGAAATATCATTCAGCTTGAATGATATTAATGTTGTTACATTAATGTCACAACAGGAGAAATAAAACTTTTGAGGAGATCATTTTAGAATAAATCGTATCTTCAGTCACACGAGTCAGGCTACTGATAGTTATTCTACAACAATTTTCATGATTCTGAACTCATTTATAGCATATATGATATTCCGAAATGTTTTTACTTTCAAGCACTTGGTTCTCCCTAAAATATTCGTATTTTTATTTTCGTTCGTTTTCAGAAAAATCTTCTCTTTAATATCATATCTGATCATCAATATCTATCTCTACATATTTGTACTCTAACGGGTCTTTATTGTTGAATATGATATAACAGGTCTTCATTTTTTAGTGCATATTAAAAGGAAAAAATTGCTGTTGATTGGAATTTTCTTCCATTTTTGACACATATTTGGGAATACAAACTATTATTTAAAAACAAACGTAATTAAAACCAAAGATAGAAGTTCGTAAGAGTGGAAATACAATTCAGCTTGAAAGGAACAACTGGAGGGTTCAAACTATTAGAGAGAATATTTTAGAATCAATTCTATCTCCAGCTACATCAATCAGGTTGATCTTCAGTCATTCAAAAACAATATCCGTAATGTGACGGAATCGTCTTTTTCCATACATGTATTTTTGTGTTTTAATATATAAATTGCATAATTTTAATTACTTAATTATTGATTGAACACTCTTCTAATAATTCCTTTGATTCAATTACCATTCTCGTAAATTGAATTCAAAACTCTTTTCGCATCATTCAATATTAAGAAAACTTGAAGAACATTAAATCAATATCTTTCTTATAGATACTTTCCTTTGATAATTTTGAGTCATAGTTCTAACTTTCAACTAAACTTCACGTGATAGATAAGACATCGTCGCGTGAACACCATGTACTTGTGATGCGTCATAAGGGCAGTGCATCAACTCATTATCTATGGAGCGAAGTGCATTTTTCTAAGTGACCAAAACAAGTCTCTCCATGGTCGAGACTGACCATATAAAAACCCATGTTTTGGGCCCAAAAGTCAGTATTCGCAGTATTCGCATTCGCTCCAGTTCTTACACATCATCTTCAAGTATTCGTGTTCAACGTTCTTTACTATAACTTCAAAGTGTTTTCAAGTGTTCAAGTTAAAGTTCAAGTTCAAGTGTTTGAATCAAATTCTTTTCAAGGTGTTTGAAATATTTTGTGTTCCTTTTCAATGTGTTTGAAATAATTCCAATTTTAAAATACATTCCAAGGATTACTGTGCAATATTTTGGATTTTTCTCTTTGTAAGTGAGAATTTGACTGAGTGAAGAAATCGTAATAATTATATTTCAATTCGTGTATAGAACAACTTTGTTTCATCTCATATTCAAATACATTGTCTTTTAAATTCAACCCCATAGTGACGAAAATTGACTACTTAGAAAAATCTGGATGGCTAGAATTTCTCAGATGTCAATTGAGTCTATCACCGATTAATTGTGTGGGAAATTCAGTTGGCTGGAATCTCACATATTAATTGGTAATTCCAAATTTAATTCACTCATGATTATTCGTGGGAAATTCAGTTGGCTGGAATCACACGAGTAATTGTTTGAACGTCAAAAATTGGTAGTTGTGGGAAATTCAGTTGGCTGGAATCTCGCAACTGTTAATTGGAGACTATATCAGTTAAAGTAACACCAAACAAGACAATGTATGTATTCTATTAATGGAATATGAATGAATTAAAAGCTGAAATTGAGCTTTTAAAGGATTGTATCAAAGTCAGAGAAACAAAGTTGCTTCGAAATAATTCAGATTCTAGAATATGTAATGAAATCATTTTTCTTGTAAGTTTGAATTGAAAGAGCCAATAACCCCAATCTTGAAGATGAGGTCGATATGTGTATACAATTGAAATATGACTGATGTAGAACGAAGAGTAGAATATGACAAAAGTATGTTAAAATCTCTGATTCTGATTTAAAGTTATTGAAGTTGGCTGTAGGAGAATTGTTTCATGTAGAATTATTCAAATCTTCATTGTAATAAATCTTATATTTTTATAAATTCAATGTTTTTATTTAACTTTCCTCCTCCAATTGTTCTGTTTCCCCCCATCCTTGTCCATGACACAAAATAGGGGAACTTATATTTTAAGGTGTCAATATTCTATATTAATTCCTTTGCCATTGTCATTGAAAGGAATATTCTTTGAATATCTCTGGACGTGACAGTAATTTTAATATCATTTATAACATATATAATACTCCGAAATATCCTTTCTCTCAAATACTCTATTTCCAATTGAACATTTTCCATTAGAGATCTTGTCCTCAATCATCTTAATTTTCAGATAATTCTTTCCTCCATATCACTGTTGATGAATATCTATTCTCAAATATCTTCACTCTCACAAATGCTCATTATTGAATACATGTTGAAATGAGGAGAAAAATGGGCGGTTGAATAAGATTATTTTCATTCGTAACATATATTCAAGAACAATGATCTGTGAATGTCAAAATATATGAAAATTAAGATATTTAATATTCATGATATTCGAAAATTGAATCATTTGAAAACAAAGATAATGGAAGATAAGAATAAAAGTTCGCAAGAATAGAAATGTAATCCAGCTTGAATGGAACATCTGGAGAGATAGAGTCAGGTTGACCTGTAGTTATTCTACAACAATTCCTATAATCAGAATACTTCTGTATCTGCTCAATTTTTATTGAGTTGATACACAGTATAAAGATACACAGTAGCGCGCGACTTCTGCTTTTTTACTTACATGTTCCTTTGTAGTGCTTTTTTCCCATGTACTTGGCGTCGAGACGTTGACGTTGGTTTTTCTCGGGTCGGGTTGGGTCGGGTACTCGAGATTTTCGGGTACCCGAATATCAGTGGATTACTTGAAGTTTCCGAGTGCTCGAATATTATCGGATCACCTGAAGCTTCCGAGAATATCATCGGGTTGCCCACAATTTTCGAATACGGTAAGATTGTCGGATTATTGAAAAATGTGAATATTCAGGTTCATTTCAATATTCGGAATCAACCGAGTTAATTTAATACATGGGGTGACCCAAGCCGAGTGAATTATATTTCAACTTCAGATTATTTTCAATGGAATTGGATGCAAAGTTGTTTAAGTGCTTCTAATTCAATAACATCGAGTAACTCGGAAAAGTCCGCAGTAACTTAACTGTATCGGGTAACGCGAAAGCATCGGCTAAGCCGAAGAAGTTGAGTAGGCATAATACTCGACCCGAAGAAAACCCGGCACTCGGGTCGGGTCGAATATCTGAGTTTTTCGAATACCCGCGCGCCCCTAATAATTAAAAGTAGCAACCAAAGCGTCTTCAAGAAGTGTCATGTTATTTATTCAAATACGTTTGATATTTCCTTGAAGGGATACCAGTGTTTGTTACCCTTTGCGTCAATCTTCCTCCGGTTAGAATTCTGTAAATTGAATTCTTCCTTCAGATAGCCCAGCAATTCAACAATTCGGGGGAGTTCATCATGAATACCTTTCAGACGATGAAAATTTATAAACAGTTCTTCATGAATACACCAAAGATTGTTTTGGTGTCTGGATAGAAAGGTCTGGAATGTTCAAAAAACGATCTGTACTGCAATACATGAAATATTGAAAATTATTCCTTGAAAATTTTATTCATTCAGTTCGCAGGATTTTTATTAGAAAAAGGTTCACTCAGTTAGTAGTGTTATCCCAAACAACACAGCAGTCCCTGATACATTCTTCAAGAATTTTCCATGAATTTTCATACTTCCTAAGGTATTCATTATGAACTCATCCTAGACTGTTGTGCTGTCTGGGATCTCCTTAACGGTAGCTTCTCATTGAGCAAACCCCGAAATCAGGTGATTTTTTCGAATGTTTCTTCCCATGAAAGGAAATGAATGGAAAATTTGACCCTTATTCAATGAATCTTCAAGTACATCAACAATTTTTTTTTAATAAAAAATCGGTACACTGAACCTCTAGAAGCGTTTTCTTCGGAACCATGATTTTGGAGGTCGTCTGCACGGAAAAAAAATGATAGCGAAAGCTAATTCCGCTGCCCCAGCAAAATCAGATTTTTCTGTCACAGCGAATATTTTGTCCGTGTGTACGATATATCAAAAACTACTGAATGAATCGCTTTCTGTTTTTTGAATTTCAAGGTCCATTGAGATCATTGGAGGATGAATGTAAAAGGACACCCCTATTGAAAAAAACCCAGCATAATCCAATAAGAAACCAACTTGGTCTCAGCTGGACCATCTTGGTTCCAGTTGGACCAACTTGGTACCAGCTGGTCCCAATTACAGACCATGATGGTCAACGTAACAATCAATACGGGACCAACTTGGTTCCAACCGATGTCAAGTTGACTCAAGCTGGTGTTAGTTATAGACCAATGATGGTTGATCCAACAACCAATATGCGACCACCCTGGTTGCAAATGGTGTTAGTTGCAGGACATGTCGACTGACTCAACAACCAATATAAGATCAACTTGGTCCCAGCTAGACTCTGCCCGGGAAACAAAATTCCATATATGGACCCATATATGGATTCATATATGCATTCGATTATGAGCATATATAGATTTTGGCCATATATGTTCATATATGGTCATATATGAAAGTGGGGAATCTATCAGCATTGATCTCACTTCTCTCTCCTTTGGTTTTTCATCACATTCTATGTAAAATTGTGGCATTTTTTTGTCCATATATGGATGTATATGATGATGTATGATTGAATATGATCACATATGGCCATATACAGTCTCATTCATACATGATCATGTATGGCCAGAATCCATATATGCTCATATATGATCTCATATATGTTTATATATGTTCATATGTATTTCATATATGTTCATATATGATTCATATATGATCCATATACGCTCATATACGACCATATATGAATTATTTTTTCCCGGGCTGGCCTGATTCCAATTGTACCAACTCAAACTTGAGTTATTCCAAGTACACCAATATGAAAGTGATTTTGGAAAATCAACACGATGCCCGTTTTTTCATACCAAGATTAATCGAAGAACGTTATCAAACCTTGTGTACTCTTCGACATGCTTTTTGACTTATGATGTAGAACGTTTCATAAACGTATGCAAGATGAGGTTTTGTCGATCTAAAAATCCTGAAATGCATGAATAAAAAACAATCGTCGCGAAAACCATCGCATATTCACGGCATATAATTGTGTGGGTACAATTTTATTTGTCGAGAATTCGAAGGTTGTTCCTAGTTTGAGAAAGTTAACCGCCCTAAAAAGGGTGGATACACTTATCATATTACGAAAACACGTACAGTTAGATACCGCGATAAGAAACTCAAAGCCCCCAAGGGGAAAAGTTTTTCCACGAATCAGGGTTCCCTCACTACTTCTACATCGCCAACACTCCTTGCTCTTTCCGTCTCTCTTTCGCATGTTCAGCGTCGACCCCGCATTAAGAAACCTTGCTTTAGCCTTCCGAGCTATGATCGCCCGTCATTTGTTTCAGCGCTTATTCACATGCGCTTATGCGCTTGTGCTTATTTATTTACGCTTATTTACAAAATAAAAGTAAAAAAAGGAATGAATCTCAAGTATTACAGAGGGGTTCCATGAGCCTGAAAGTTCTAATTTATTTCCAGGAGTCAGCTGCGTTACTCCCAATGAATATACTATTTCTTCGGAACAATGCAGCCTTTACCAATACCAGTTTAATCCTATTGAAGTTGAAAACAATTTCCAATAAGATTCAGAATCTTTTCCATTCACTACGACTTTTGCTGCTCTATATGAAGATCTTGATAACCTGTATGAAGTTAGCCCCTGAAGTGGAAAAAAAAATTATTTTTTTATGGCATCCGGAAGAACATCGTTAGTACCTGATTGTACCACAAAAAATTTCGTTTGTACCTCACAAATAAAAAAGTTACAAAAAATAAAAAAAATGGGTTGCCCCCGACTTTCACCGATTTTGACGAATGATAGCTCATTTGAAATGTCTTGGAACGTAGATGATTGTACCATGAAGAATTTTCCGAAAAAGTCAAGGAGGGGGGAGTTACAAGCAAAAAACTGATTTTACATGGGAAAAAAAATTTTTTTTCGAACTTGAGACAATCATACAGAACCGTCCCTGATTGGGGCAACTTTTATATGTATAAATTATTGTTCGGGAACCTCCCGAGAATATTCCCTGCAAGTTTCATCGTTTGTACCTCCTTGGTTCGCAAGTTATAAGCCTTAGAATATATGAAAGTCAGAATTTTCGAACTTTGAAGAATCATACAGAATTGCCCCTGACTGGGCGACTTTTATATGTATAAATTATTGTTCGGGGACCACCCGAGGATATTCCCTGCAAGTTTCATCGTTGGTACCGCCTTGGTTCGGGAGTTATAAGCCTTGGAATATATGAAAGTCAGAATTTTCGAACTTTGAAAAATCATACAGAATTGCCCCTGACTGGGGCAACTTTTATATGCATGAATCATTGTTCGGTAACCTCCCGAGAATATTCCCGGCAAGTTTCATCGTTTGTACCTCCTTGGTTCGAGAGTTATAAGCCTTGGAATATATGGAAGTCAGAATTTTCGAACTTTGGAAAATCTTACAGAATTGCCTTTGACTGGGGCAACTTTTATATGTATAAATTATTGTTCGGTAACCTCCCAAGAATATTCCCTGCAAGTTTCATCGTTTGTACCTCCTTGGTCCGGAAGTTATAAGCCTTAGAATACATAAAAGTCAGAATTTTCGAAATTTGAAAAATCATACAGAATTGCCCCTGACTGGGGCCACTTTTATATGCATAAATTATTGTTCGGTAACCTCCCGAGAATATTCCCTGAAAGTTTCATCGTTGGTACCGCCTTGGTTCGGGAGTTATAAGCCTTGGAATATATGAAAGTCAGAATTTTCGAACTTTGAAAAATCATACAGAATTGCCCCTGGCCGGGGCAACTTTTCTATGGATAAATTACTGTTCAAGGACCTCCCAAGGATATTTCCTGCAAGTTTCATCCTCCGTACCTCCTTGGTTCAGAAGTCATGAGCCTCGGAATATCGGAAAATTCTGTATGATTTTTTAAAGTTCGAAAATTCTTATTTTTCTACATATTCCGAGGCTCATGACTTCTAAACCAAGGAGGTACGGACGATGAAACTTGCAGGAAATATCCTTGGGAGGTCCTTGAACAGTAATTTATCCATAGAAAAGTTGCCCCGGCCAGGGGCAATTCTGTATGATTTTTCAAAGTTCGAAAATTCTGACTTGCATATATTCCAAGGCTTATAACTCCCGAACCAAGGAGGTACAAACGATGAAACTCGCAGGGAATATCCTTGGGAGGTCCCCGAACAATAATTCATCCATATAAAAGTTGCCCCAGTCAGGGGCAATTCTGTATGATTTTTCACAGTTCGAAAATTCTGACTTTCATATATTCTAAGGCTTATAACTCTCGAACCAAGGAGGTACAAACGATGAAACTAGCAGCGAATATTCTCGGGAAGTCCCCGAACAATGATTTATACATATAAAAGTTGCCCCAGTCAGGGGCGGTTCTGTATGATCGTCTCAAGTTCGAAAAAAAATTTTTTTTCCCATGTAAAATCAGTTTTTTGCTTGTAACTCCCCCCTCCTAGACTTTTTCGGAAAATTCTTTATGGTACAATCATCTACGTTCCAAGACCTTCCAAATGAGCTATTATTCATTAAAATCGGTGAAAGTCGGGGGCAACCCATTTTTTTAAATTTTTGTAACTTTTTTATTTTTGAGGTACAAACGAAATTTTTTGTGGTACAATCAGGTACTAACGATGTTCTTCCGGATGCCATAAAAAAATAATTTTTTTTTCCACTTCAGAGGCTAACTTCATACAGGTATCTTGATATAAATGTATTTCAATTTTGAAAAATCCTATGTTCATTATTTTTCAGGATAACTTCAACTTTTGTTCAATATTTATAGAATATTTATTCCATTACGAATGAAAAAAATGGAACAATAATTGAATAACACCAAGGTTTCGTTCCAAAATGGCTTCCAACACTCTCTAAAACTCGATGTTCTCATTGCGAGGTTGCGCACAGAAGGAATTTGGACTCGAAATTGGTAGTCGGAATGGGGAAAGGCTCGCGAACGAAAAACTGAGGAAGTTTCTTATTGCCAGGTTCCTTGTTGCGGGGTTTTACTGTCATTTGTTTCACTTCAGAATATTTCATGTGTTTCACCGCTTCATGGTAGCATATTTAATTGATAAGCACTCTTTATCCAGTTCAAATTGTTTCACACATTGAATATTGTACACTGCAAACAAATGAGACCCTCAACGCACATACGTGGATACACAACACGGACACGAAGTCACACATAAGATAGACGCGATCAGCTATTATCGATTTTCAGTGATGCCCAAAATAACTCGTGTACCGCTGCACCGAGAAAAAAAGCATGGTCCAAACGCAAAGGAGCCCTCCACGCTTCTAACGCTGTTGCTAGAACGTGCTTTCGACGCATGGTAACATGCTTAGGAGGCATGGGGACTCATGCACAAAAAGCATGGGCTCGTGCGTCGAAAGCATGGGCTCATACATTCAACGCACGTTATAACAAATGCGTTAGAAGCGTGAAGTGTTCCCTTGCGTTTAGAGCATGCTTTTTCTCTCGGTGTGGAGAACGCACATACGTATTGTGTAGCTGTAAAAATCAATATTTTCATCGATATCCTATCGATATAACCACAATCGATGCGCGCGCGCGCGTGTGTGTGTGTGTGTGTGTGTGTGTGTGTGTGTGTGTGTCACTCAACGTAGCGAATGCCAATTTCTTGAAAACATATTTCGCGATAACTCGCTGGTTTATGGATATAATTGAATTAAAATTTCAGGAAATGGTCTCCATCATGTAGGGGAAAGCGGGGATAGTTGCACAACGGGGTGACATGCACGACAGCAGATATCTTTTTATCTTACAGAGGTTTCCAAGTCGCTTTTGCACGTGTCGCTAACTGTATGGATGCCCTACCTCCACATTAGTCCACAGAAATGTGCAATGATTCTATTTTGCTTTCTTGTTAGAAAGAAGCTTTTTTTTATTTAAAGTGAAAACTGTGGCATGCTCAGAATTCCCTGATTTTTGTATCACTTGTGTTTAGTTATTAATTTCAAATAAATATTCAGGAATTGATTCAAAAATAGCGGTTATTATTCAAGTCGATGTATCAGTTATTGACGAGAGAGATAAAAAGCTCATTTGCAGGGTGGTGCAAAAATGCTCACAGGGTGGTGCAAGTCTCCCACCATGTAGAGAGAATTGCACCAATCGCAATGTTTCTGAAGAACACTCGTATCACTGATAGAACGTTGGATATGATCTTGCAATCATTCGCAACTTAAAGAGGAGTGTTTGCTCCGTAAAAACCTACAAATAATGTATAGAATGAGCCCAACCATGAAAGTTACAACAATTTAAAAAAAAAAGGTGGTGCAAATGTTTCCACTCTGCCCTAACGGAAGCGATGAGTCTCATAATTCATTGGAAATCATAGTTTGTTTAATATTATCCGATTATAAATGAATGCTGGCCAAAACCTACGTTCAAAGAACTTGTGCGGGGAAAAGAATCGAGAGAAGTTCAATTACGAAAGAACTTCTCGTGACGAACTTGTTAATCAGTGTTCTAGGATGGTTTTGAAAACAGCCGAACAACAAGAGTAAAAAGTAAAAAGTTCAAAAAAATCTATTGAATCCCAAGAACGCATGAGTTCTTTCAATGTAAAAAATTTCCCAATAGTGAATGAGCGCTCACCCTTGTTCACACCAGTTGAAAACCACACTTTTCGAAAAAATTTTTGAATTTCACACACAAAATTTACAAACAATTGACACATACTTTTGTGTATTCAATTTACCACAGATTTCATGAGATTCAAACCAATTTTTGTATGGACACCATTTCAAGATGATCTTGTGTTCAAATTTCAATAAAAGTGTGAGAGATTTGAGACAAAAATATGTATGTTAATTGCTCCCAAACTTTTGCACTAGACTCAAAACAAATGTGTTTTACAGTACAAATAGTGAAAGAGTTTTGAAAGCGTTCCTAATGAATACATTGTATTAATTATAAGCTCTTCCAGAACGCTTGTGCTATTCGGGTACTACTTCATTCGTCGTAAAGATTGTGTATGCTCAAGCACTGGTTATTCAACTCGCTATACTTTTCACACCTGTCGTTCGATTGTTTCCAAAACCATCCTGAAATACTGATTAACAAGTTCGTCATGATAACTTTTTTCGTAATTAAACTTCCCTTAATTCTTTTCCCCGCATAAGTTCTTCAAACGTAGTTTTTGGTCAGCATTCATTTACAATCGAATAATATTGAACAAACTATCATTTCCGGTGGCTTGTGAGACCTATCGCTTCCGTTACATGATAAATACCATTTTCTGAAATTTTCATTCAATTTTATCTACAAATCAGGGAGATATCACGGAATACGTATTCGCTACGTTGAGCGAAACACACATACACGATTTTAGTTGATTTTTCCAATTACACAATACGTATGTCCATTCTCCAGCGGTACACCAGTTATTTTAGGCATCACTGAAAATCGATAACAGCTGATCGCGTGTGTCTTATGTGTGACTTCATGCCCATATTGTGTGTCCGCGTATGTGTGTTAAGTGTATTATGTGTTATGCAGTGTACAATATTCGATGTGTGAAAAAATTTGAATTGAATAAAGAGTGGTTATCAATTCAATATGCAACTATGGAGTGGTGAAACACGTGAAATATTTTAAAGTGAAACAAATTATGTGTTTTCGTAATGTGATGAGTGTATCCGCCCTTTTTAGGGCGATTAACTTTTTCAAACTAAGAACAACCTTCAAATTCTCGATAAATAAAATGGTACCAACACAATTATATGCCGTGAGTATGCGATCGTTCTCGTGATTGTTTCTCACGATTCTTTTTTATCCATCCGTCTCAGGATTTTTAAATCGACAAAACCTCATCTTGCATACGTTTATGAAACATGCTACATCATAAGGCAAAAGTATGTCGATATTCGAATGAAAAGTACACGTTGCAATGTTATTTCACTTTGAACCGTTCACCGAGATGAATTTAACATTTGATGTCAAGTACTCTGAATCAAAATTGCGGGAAGTGTTCCATATCCTTCATATCATTAATTTCTATGGATGACAAGTCACGATTACGTGTACTATTCAAAATATTATACATTTTTGTTCCTTTCGATTCTCCGGTGCATTCTTCCGATTACACAATTTTCCTGAGGCATTGTTATTCCGCTGCTGTAAAATGTATATCGCGTACTTTCACTCATAAATCTAAATTCTCGGTCGCTCGATACAGCGTCCCTGTCAGCTGGCCCCCTCAGGTAGCGCCCACGTCTGAACGTGCGTGTGGACTTCCTTGCCTACCATGTGTATCCAGTGCGTTATTAGTCAATCCATTTTGCTTATAACTCGAAGATTGAGCTGCGGATCAATCTTTTATGAAAGAAAATTGTTTTAGAATTTCACAAGGAATCCGCGAATTCAATACTGCACAGTAGTGGTCGGCGATATTTCACGATATCGATATTTTATATACAATTTGTATAAAGTTTTTATCGATATTTGATCAAATTCAATATAAACTTGACAAAAATTCTATAAAAAATATCAATATGTCCAAATATCGCCGATCACTACTGCACGGACGTTCTGAATTACCCTGTATATAATATACACGTGAATAATATAATATAAACACTTCATAGATGTATGGAATATTTGGTGTTGTGTGGGTGATGCTCAACCTTTGTTTTTTATTGTAAAATGACTTTATTTCAAATATTCAAATACGTTTCTCATTATTTCACGACTTCAGAATTCTGCGGCTCTCACATTCCTGAGTAGAAATGGAAATGGGCTCATTTAATCTCTCGTTCTGGCCCCAAGTTAAAGTGTTCTGAGCTCATACAAGGTCTTGGATGGCCCGTTTACAGTCGGCAAATTTATATAGAACTACGGTATCCAGCGTATCCCCTGGTTACTTAAAAAAATGTAAAACACAAATATACACTTTCATTCTCAACGTCCGTTTGAAATTTGAGTTATACACGTAGAAAAACGAAGGTTTAAAAATTGCCACCTTCCTACTAAATTGGCAGGATACGAGAGAATATCATTGTTACACACTGCAGTAAAAATGTGTACCTGATAATGTTTGAAGTTGCACCCTCATGCTAAAGACTGTTACGCAAATCATTCACTTTTACTACACTGTCCAACAATAACATTGATATTTTCTCATATCTTGCCAATTTAGTAGAAATTTAGGGATTTTCAACACTTTATTTTTCTCGGTGAACGGTGAACGTAAATAATGGATCCTATCCACACAGGACACCAGTTCAGAGAGACTTAATAAAGCGTTCAATTGGAGTCCGAAAAATTCATTATGAGTTCTTAAGAATTCTCTCTGGACTTCTGTGCTGTATAGGCAATAACACTATACCACTCAAAATAGCAATAAAGTGCGCTCGAAAGAAGGAAATGATAAAAGAATATGACTGTCCCTGATAATTCAGCAATCCACTACGTATATTGAGGATCTCCTTCGAATCTGCAAATTCGCAGATCATTTATATGAATTATGCAATATACACACCGGGTGCTGGTGAATATAAGCTGCCCTATCTAGAATACTAGAGTTTCACTGTTTTTATGCAGGTTTTTCCACAAGTACCACATAAAATTCTTCCAATGTTTCCATTGAACATTCAAAAAAAAATTAATCTGGAAATGAGAAGGCAAAGCTGTTTCAATCAGAGAAAATATTCCACTTTTTCTTCTTTTTCAATTGAGAACACCCTGACAACAAAATGTGTCTCTGGGGCGTTTTCTGAACGTTTAGGAAACCTCCTCTACATTCTATAAACCTCCGATAAACATTCCAGTGGCACGTTGTACTGTCTAGGGATGGGCAATATTCATCATCATCATCATCATCATCATCATCATCATCATCATCATCATCATCATCATCATCATGTAGTAATCAGTCTTATGACCGGTTTGATGAAATCCTCCAACCCTGTCTATTATCCGCTAACCGCTTAATTTCTGCATATCCACGACAACCCTTATCTTGTATAATTTGCTTCATATAACTTAATCTAGGTCTACCTCTTCGAGTTTTACCATTCGTTTTCCCTTCCAATATCGTTTTCAATAAGCTATCATGCCTTAATGTGTGCGCTATCAGATTACTTCTTCTTTTCACGACCTGTCTCAAAAGACTTCTTTTTTCATTTACCTTCTCAAGTACTTCTTCATTTCTTACTTTCTTTCTCTATCCACTTTACTCTAAGCGTCCTCCTATAACACCACGTTTCAAAAGCTTCAAGTCTTCGTTGGTCCGTTTTTCCAATTTTCCAAGTTTCGCAACCACCCGACTGGAAATTGTCATCAGGTTAACCCAACATATGATGAGGACCTGACAAGGTCATCCGAAATAAGGAATACCCGTTACGGTCCTGATCGGGATTAGGTGTGGATGACTCACGTATGGATGACCTCATTTGGTCCTAGTCAGGATTTCCTCAAATTATCCTGAAAAGGTCGAAGTAGGTTTTCCTCGCTGTATCCGCATCAGGACCTCATTCGGTCATCCTAAGATCATGGACATAGTTTGATAAACTGAATACAAGAGTGTACAGACTTGATTTCAGATTGTACACTCTTTGATTAAACAAATTTTCCTTCAATAAGAAGAACATGTTTGAACGATTTTCAACTGTGCCTGTTTTTAAATTCAATCCCTTCATTCCGAACACATTACCTACTTCTGAAAACTGTTGAACAATTTGTTCAATCTATTCTCAATGTGAATTGAAAACTAACTATTTGGGTTTTAATTAGGCGGAACTTATGAAAATTTCACAAGATTTTCCACGTTATGCATACAGCGAAAAAAACTTAGCAAACGTTCAACCATCACCAGCGAAATAAGTATTTCATTTAACTTATCACAATTCTCATAAGGTTGATTTATTAACTATTCAGCATCATTTTTCTTTCCTAGACATCACATCATCTGAGTATTATTCAAAGAGTATATATGAACTGAATGAATATGTGTTTCGTCATAATCAAATATAAGTTTCGAACAAGTACTCTTCTTTCGTTATTTCTTGATTAATACGCATAAAAAAATCTGTTATTGAGTGCAAAATGAATTATTGAATCAGTTATCACTGCTGTAATATGTAAAAATCATAAGTTGCTGATGTGGTGACAATTAATTCTATTCAAATATACGATAATATCAACAACGACAATATCTATATCAATATTAATTTACATCAGTATTTCTCGGAAAAAACTCAGAAATCCCAATCATTTTGTAATAATAAAGGTCATGAAGAACTCATTCGATCAAAAATATTTCAAGCGAATGTTCAAAATGAAATGCAAAACTTGAATTATTCACTTTCAGCTCGACGGATGGTTTTACTTTTCAAATTAAAGAGTACTCTTGAAGTTGAAATTTGTTAATTTCAGAAAAGAGCCTCATTTTCTGAGTTGAATTTGTTGTTAGGGTGATGATAAACTTGTAAGAAGAGTTTGAAAGTTGAGTGGAATCTATATTGATCAGGAAAGTCCAAATCGTGTGGCAAAAGTTAGAAAATCTGTCAACTTAGCTCACGGCGCATGGGCTTTTCTTCACTAAACCAAATGCCGGCAGGAGAAATTCATCAAAATATAGTGGATTCAAAGTGATGTGAAGTAAGAGAGGACCGAAATATTCATTAGATTTTATTCGTTCTTATAAACGTTCTAAAAAAAAAGAAAAGACTACAGAAGATCCAAAGTGTCGTCTTCCCATATTTTTGTTCCAATAATGTTGTGTCATGTTCCTACAAATGAATGTTATTATATTTATGAAACAGGTTCAATACACATGTTTCCTCAACCTAACACTAGTTACTGGTGAAAAGATACGAAAATGCACACTCAAAAATGCAAATCATTGAAACAAAAATATTGAGAGACGATACATTGAGTCATATATAGCCTTACCATATTTATCAACATTTTTATAATAACTAATAAAATTCAATGCATGTATCTGTCCTCTCTTACTTCACATCACTTTGAATTCACTATATTTTGATGAATTTATCCTGCCAGCATTTGGTTTAGTAAAGAAAAGCTGATAGAATACCCATGCGCTGTCAGCTAAGTTGACAGATTTTCTAACTTTTGCCACACGATTTGGGCTTTCCTGATCAATATAGATTCCACTCAACTTTCAAACTCTTCCTACAAGTTTATTATCACCCTAACAACAAATTCAACTCAGAAGATAAGGCTTTTTTCTCAAATTTGAAAATTTCAACTCCAAGAGTGCTCTTCAATTTGAAAAAGAAAACCATCCGACGAGCTGCAAGTGAATAATTCAAGTTTTTTGTTATTCATTTTGAACATTCTTTTGACATATTTTTGATCAAATGAGTTCTTCATGACTCATATTTCTTACAAAATCAATATGATCTCTGAGTTTTTGCCTAGAAGTGCTGATGTAAGTATTTGAAGAAAATTCATTTTCACTGCATCAACAAATTACGATTTTTTGACACGTTACAACAGCTATGACTGATTTACTTAATCATTTTGCACTTACTAACAGACTTTTTGATACACATTATTCAAGAAATAACCACCACACATTTCACAAAAATAATTCATCCATTTGTTGATCACATAAATTTAACCTCACATCTGTCAACCGAACTGCAATTTTCACACAGGCTCATAGATTAATTTTAATTTATTTTTGAGGTTTTAGTAAGGAATTCCTCACAAAATCCTAATTAGTCTTTCCTGATGGGGTCCTCATAATAGTGCAGCGTGACATGACTTGTTAGGTCCTGATGAGGTTGCCTTATCAGGACCTGATCTGGATCAAGGTTTACCTGATCTGGTCCATGGGGTAAATTTCTAGTCGGGCATATAATGCTGTGCTCCAAACGTAACCCTTCAAGAATTTCTTCCTTACTGCTAAGCTAATGGTCTTCGAACATGGTAACTGTTCATTTTGGTGGAAAGCCTGTTTTCCTTGTGCCATTCTTGCTCTTACATCTCTTTCGCTTTTACCGTTGTCTGTGATTATGCTTCCTAGATATTTAAATTCTTCCACTTGCTGAATTATCTCTGCATCTATTTTGATTTTCGTTCTTCTTGATGTTTTCGCTGTTGTACAGATCATGAATTTTGTTGTGTCTTCATTTATATTCGTACAATAGTTTTCCAGTAATATTGTTTTCATAGTGTTGAGAGTATTTTCCAACTCAGCACCACTCGTAGCTAATATAGCTATGTCATCCGCAAGTCTCAACATGCTTACATTTTCACTCACGGGTTCCCGCCCGTTCTCCATAATCTTTTTTTCGTACTTTTTTTTCCTTACAATCACTTTCCCTAATTTTTTCCCCCGAAAATCTTTCTTCTAAATTTTTTTTCCTAATACGGTAAATATCCAAAAAAAATGTGATGAAAGCCACTTCAAGTTACACTGGTCTTTTTGTTTATAACCAACATCTCTTCTCGCATTTGATATAAAATTTTACGCGTATATTGCATATTCTTTTTGACTACTTCCCTTTACAATTGGTAACGTGAGTGCGATTCCAAATCTTATTGGTAAAAAGTTGGCTTATGGTGGCTTCCTATATTATTATGTACGAGAGTAAAACGGTCGGACGTATTGGGATTGTAATAGGTTGAGAGCCAAAGAATGTAAAGCGAGGGCAATAACCTTCAGAACTCCCGATGGAAGTATCGGTATCGCAAAAGGCCCATTACCTATTGATCTTAAAATTTCCGAGCCCACGCATCCACCAAACTTCGTGGAAACGGAAGCAGAGATTGTCAAGATAAATCTCAAGCGCAAAGCAGAAGAACATCCAGAAATGCCACCTGCTCAGATTTTGAGACCCGAACTTGCACGTGTATCTAGCGGTGTTTTAAACCATTTACCCGAAAGAGAAAATCTCAAGAAATCCTTGCGCAGACAACGTCGTCGAGATTTACCAGTTAATCCAAAATCAATTGCAGATTTAAAAGAGCTACCTGAACGCTTACGAACACGTGTATTGCAAAGTTCAAGAGAGTGGATTACAAACCAATTATGCTGATCCTAATGATCCCTACTTAACCAAATTATACACAAACATGTTGATGGCGTTAGCTTTTGTCCCCATTCCAGATGTCTAATGCACATTCCGACGTCTAAAAGATGATTTGCCGGAAGAACTGCTACCTATAGCAGAGTATTTAGGAGAATTTTATATCCTTGGCCGTCGACGTAGAGGTAATCGTAGAGCAGTGCCACCCAGGTACCCGATTCACATGTGGAATCAATACGAATCCAGCCTAATCGGAGAACACAAGACCAATGATTCAAGCGAGGGATGGCACAATCAATTCAGATTAGTAGTTGGGAAACATCATCCGAATTTATACACGGCATTGATTGAAATTCAGAAAGAACAAGCTGAAATAGCAATAGATCAATTGAGTATTGGTAGGGCTGTAAAAGCTGGTCCAAAAAAAAAGTGGCGTGACACTTAGAACCGAATCATAGGCATTGTTCGTCAATATGAAAATTACAAAGCAAATGATGATATTTTGAAATACCTACGAACGATTGCTCAAACTATTGTTCTTTGATTATACAATGATGATATTTTTTAATAAACTATTCTACTCCATAACATATTCACTTTGTATTCTTCTGAAGATTTGGGAACCTGGATTTAGTAACGAATAATTTGGGAAAAAGTTTTAGAGAAAATCGATTAGGAAAAATGAGGAGAAACCGGTTTCAGGAAAAATGGGCATTAGGAAAAGCGGCTCAAGGATAATGTACGGCAATCATAAAGATGGGTTGTATACAGCGATATCTTCATTTTATTACTTCATTTTCACATAATTTGTTAGAAAAAAATTTGATCCGGGTTGCATCGTTTGGGATTGTTGGGTATCCCCTTAATGGGATACTAGCGGAAGTATCGAACCTCTCTTTCTATCGTATAGGTGTGTCCTTTTCTAACCAACATGCTCGGATGGTAACCGCTGATAATCTTTCAAGCAGACATTAAAGACGTGGCACCAGCCAAATCGTTTATGACAAAGTATGGACAAACGTTTCAATTGAATCAAAATATCGCTCTGTACTGCACTTCCACTCGAATCAGAGAAATCCTGTATGAAGCGATATTCTGATTCAATTGAAGCATTTCCCCGTAGTTTGTCGGAAAAGATTCAACTGCTGCCATGCCGTTGATATTTCTTTATCGAGGGCTCTTGAGCGAAGAATTTTCCATCGAACAACCATTCTCCCACTGATCTATCTCATTTATCGATTTCCCCCCTAAATTACAAGTGAAGGCGAATAATCACTGAAAAATTCTTACTCAACAACTCGAAAGCTCTCTCAAAAACTGTCTGGATCTCATTAAAATCTCTTCTCCGAAAATCGTTGAGCTTTCGGAGATTTTCAGGGTCATTTTCTGAAGCAAGGAAATTACAAAATTAATGTGGGATTCTTGGAAATTTTTTCACCGAGAGCTTTGCCTCTGCTTCTCATGATAATATCACATTCCATATTCTGCAAAGT
Source organism: Gonatopus flavifemur (assembly GCA_018340375.1). Taxonomy (NCBI): domain Eukaryota; kingdom Metazoa; phylum Arthropoda; class Insecta; order Hymenoptera; family Dryinidae; genus Gonatopus; species Gonatopus flavifemur. The sequence continues at coordinate 2,686,198 of JAFFJZ010000026.1, read as the reverse complement.
TCTGATCACAAATCGCTTGATTCAAGGAATCGAAAAAACATGCCTTTCGATACCTCCAAGTGAATATATGTTTTCGGAAGTCATAGCCGGTTTTGATTAACATATGGAGGTCATTCTTTACTAATAGGTAATATTTGTGTGACAGCTATACGTATATGTTGGTCCGGATGAGTTGACAATAATGAATTCGAGTTTTTTTTATACATTCGTATTGGAATTCATTCAACTCTATGAAAAGAACATTTATTTTTCTTCTTATTATCTCTTCATAATGAAAAAAGGCCTGAAAAGGTCATTCTCTGGCCATGCCACTGACGTAGCACGAATTGATAAAATATTTCTCAAAAACTGGAATCCATGTATAGTGTGAAAAAACAACTGTGAATTTATCGTATTTTGGCACTGGAAAATGTTATTAAATTCAGTTTCCATCACATTCAATGAAAGTTTACGGATTGTGTAATGTAAAATTGAAATTTTTGCAGTAAAATTTCAAAGACTGTAGTGGAATATTTTTGCAAATGTACTGAAATTTCCAGTTCAATGAATTGATGCAATAACTTCCAGTGAAATGCTGAAATTTCCAAGTGGAAATATTCACAATGTAGCATACTGAGTAGACATTCGATTTATATACCATATGCACTGTGAAAAAAAACTGGAAATTCAGTACGTCCTAGTGCTGACAAATTTCAGTGCATTCATTCCCCACAACAATGACTGAAATTGTACGAATTTCGTCCTGCGAAATGTGAATTTTTGGAGTGAGATTCCAGTGAATATGCTGTAATATTTAAACTTCAAAAAAGTAAAAAGATCACGCCAAGTACATGAAAATGCGGTCAATCCTAAAAAAAATCTAAAAATACATTCAAACGAAAATTCTCCTACAATAAGAATTTCGATAAGATACAACAGGATATGCTTCACTTGAAAAAAAAAGATGTGAAATCAATATGAGCTGCCAAGTACATTCGGTTATTCAAATGGTATGTAAACGATTTCTTGTATATTGTAACTTCAGTTTGTTTAAATTGTATTCAAAGCGATTTATGATTGTATTGAATTAACAATATATAGTGAGGTGAAACAAAAATTAGGTTCAACCACTTGACATACTAGAAACAACTCTGACCTATTTGAAACTCAACGTGTTGATCGTTTCTAATATGTTTTGAAATTTTTCACATACCAGAAACAGCGCTAAGTTATTCCAAACCAAACGCGTTAGTCGTTTCAAATAGATTTTGAAATCCACGTGAATGCGGAACACTTGGCGCGGCCGATGAAGATTTTATTATCCAACGTTTTGATCACATACTTTCAACAGAATTGTTTGGATACACTTGAGGCTCAAAACTCACGTAATCGGCCGCGCCAAGTGTTCCGCATTCACGTGGATTTCAAAATCTATTTGGAACGACTAACGCGTTTGGTTTGGAATAACTTAGCGCTGTTTCTGGTATGTGAAAAATTTCAAAACATATTAGAAACGATCAACACGTTGAGTTTCAAATAGGCCAGAGTTGTTTCTAGTATGTCAAATGGTTGAACCTAATTTTTGTTTCACCTCACTATATATTGTTAATTCAATACAATCATAAATCGCTTTGAATACAATTTAAACAAACTGAAGTTACAATATACAAGAAATCGTTTACATACCATTTGAATAACCGAATGTACTTGGCAGCTCATATTGATTTCACATCTTTTTTTTTCAAGTGAAGCATATCCTGTTGTATCTTATCGAAATTCTTATTGTAGGAGAATTTTCGTTTGAATGTATTTTTAGATTTTTTTTAGGATTGACCGCATTTTCATGTACTTGGCGTGATTTTTTTACTTTTTTGAAGTTTTTTGATTGGGATTTCACTTCTTTTTCTGGATGTGTCCTTAACTGAACATGAATAAAATTCGAATGCTCATGTCTAATTTAATAGCGATCGTAGCGATGAAGAAAATGTCCTCAGATCATTTGTGATATGAAAAAGTCACTCGGGTTTCCATCAGTCATCTCATCATTGGACAGCAATAGATAATCGACATAAAGAATGAAGAACAGAAGGGAAGAAAATTCCCATGAATCAATACATATGTGCAGGATTCCGAAAAGTAATTGTTAATTGACCGATAAGTTGGCGCTCAAAGCAGCCCACGATTTTGTTTTAAACATGTATTGTGCAAGAATTCCCATTGTTTTCAAAATATGATTGTTAGGAAAACGAAACAAAACAGATTTTACGAACAGAGAAAACTTGCACACAATATGTTTAAGGGATCCAACAGAAATTTTTTTGATAAAACGAGAATTTGTACCATTTGGCATGAAGTTGAAAATAGTTTCCCAGCAAAAATGTTTCAATGACTCTTTAGGATTATTTTAAAGAGTATCTTAAAGAGATGTCAAATATTCATTTATCATGCAACAAAAAGAGATACAGTAGACCTCTCAATAAGAACGCAAAAGCCCCCAAGGGGAAGAGTTTTTCCAAGAATCAGGGTTCCCCTACCAACCCTACATTCGCACTCAATTACTGAGTTTTTGTCTCTCTCTCACGTTTTAGGTTGCGACCTCCTAATAAGAACGTTTGCGCTGAAACATCAGAAAACACTTTCTTGCTTTCACTCGCAAAAAGACTCTTCGTTGCGCTGACCTGACGATACATATTGATTACAAAAATAGTTTTTTATTAAAACTATCAGACAATGGTGTCTGATTATGTCAATGAATGGTGTCAATTGAATATGTTCGTGAAAGAGGGATCTGAAGAGTCACAAATTTTTTGTTTTAGCTCCAGGAGTCACCCTTGTTACTCCTAATAAAGACAATTCTTTTTCACTTGAATACATCCCGGACAGCACAACGTACCACTGGAACGTTTACGGAAGGTTTAAAAAAAGTAGGGGAGATTTTCTGAACGTTCAGAAGACGTCCTAGAGACACATTTTGCTATGAGGGATCCTCTAAGAATTTCTGTCTCATCTCATCGCAGTTTAAAATGATTTTCAAAAAGATCGAAATATACATATTCATGATTATCAATCAAAGATTTATATTCATATATTTATTATTATTTTCAAGGGTAATTAAAGAGTTTCGTTTTATAAATATTCAAATAATATTGCATTTCATTCAAATGAAGGAAAAAGAGAAGTATTCAATTACGTATAACTTGAAAATACTGAGCTTTTATTTAAATTTTGACTGTTCAACGCTCTGAGACTGAACGTTCTTATTGAGAGGTCACCCACAAATGTAATTTAAGCTCAGAACCGGTAATTGGAGTGGGGGATGGCCCACGAGCGGAAAGCGGGGGAGCGTTCTTATTGCGGGCGTTCTTATTGAGAGGTCTTACTGTATCTTCAAAATATCTGGTCAAGAGCATTTTTCAGTACTGTACAAGAAATTTTTTAGAATTTTGTGAAATATCCATCAAAATCATTCTGAAAAATTCTTCAAGAATATTTAGTCGGTTGTGGTATTATAAACGTATACTATGTTCTTCAAAATCACCTATAGAAGATTATAGTAATTGAATTGTTATTTGATGAGCAAGTGAAATTATTGCTTTTTGAAGAAATATATGTATGAGTCTTTAGCATCACGTGGCCAATTTCGTTCTTCAACTCGCAGATCATGAATAAATATCCACTTTGTACCTTTACTTCGTAACATGCACGTAAAGTTACCTTCGGAAATACTTTTTCCCTGATGAAAAACAACGGCCATAACTTTATAAAAGTGTCATGCAATTTGGATTTTTGTGGTTGGCACTGCTTTTATACAGATATATGATATATCTGCATCTTGCCTGTTTTTCCTTCATCCACCTGTAATTCTACTCGAAGAATCTAGGGATTCATTATCAATTGAATCCACTTTGTAATCTGTAATGCCAATTGATAGTGATGATAGCAAACTCACAGATCTATGGTATATTCGCTTCATTTTGTTTCTTTCTCATCCCCCTGAAACACTACGCAAAGAATCTGATACCATCATCGGATAGATCTGTGATATATCCACTGCACTTTTGGCTTTTCTTCGTTCGACTATGAGGTCACCAAATGAGATTGACAGTGACAATAGCTAGCATACAAATTTGTGATACGTCTGCTTCATTTCTGCTTCGTCTCCAGCCACCTATGATTCTACTCCAAGGAAATGATGAGCCCAGCATGTTGTAAGAATCTGTGGCATATCTACTGTGTTTTCGCCTTTGAAAAAATCGCTTTGATATACTTCAGTGTGACTAAAGTAACTGGTGACCAACTTCAACTTCTACCGTTGGTCAAACTATTCACATCTTTTTGAGGTTTTGTCATGAACTTCACTCTCTGAAAACTTCTTATATTTCATTGGGGTTTTTTGATGAATTCCCCTTTCTGATTATAAGTGATGATTCAGTTATTGATTCATTACATAATCTTTAATCATCCATTTCATGCCATTCATTATCAATTGAATCCACTTTGTAATCTGTAATTCATACATTCAATACAAAATTTCCACAAGACCGCCTATATGAAATTGATAGTGGTAGTAGACGACGTACAGGTCTATGGTATATTTGCTTCTTTTTCGTGTTTTCTTATACACCTGTGATACTACTCAAGCAATCCGATAACAACTCTTGGTCAAGAAAGTATCAGGCCAATCAAGAAAGACAAAAACGACGAAAATATACCATTCGATCTGTACGTCGTCCACCACCACTATTCATTTCATTTAGGCAATTTCATAGGCAATTTTGTATTGAATGGATAAACTACAGATTATAAAGTGGATTCAATTGATAATGAATGGCATGAAATGGATGATTAAAGATTATGTAACGAATCAACAACTGAATCATCGCTTATAATCAGAAAGTGGAATTCATCAAATATCAAATATAATCAGAACGTGGAATCATCCAAAAACCCCAATGCAGTATAAAAAGTTTTTAGAATGAGAAGTTCATGACACAACCTCAATGAGATATAAGAAGTTTGAAAAACGTTGAAGGTTGAAGTTGGTCTCCAGGCACTTTAGTTACATTGAAGTATATCAAATATTTTAAATCAAAACTATTAATTCAACAAAACGATTTGTCTAGAGGCAAAAGCACAGCAGATATGTCACAGATCTTGACGACATACTGGCCTCATCAGTTTCTCGGAGTAGAATCACAAGTGGATGGAGACAAAGCAGAAATGAAGCAGAAGAATCATAAATTTGTACGCTAGCTATTTAGCTAGACGATAGCTGTCACTATCAATTCCATTCAGTGGCCTCTTAGTCGAGTGAAGCAAAGGCAAGAGTGCAGTGAATATATCACAGATCTATCCGATACTATTATTAGATTCATCGAATACCATCACAGGTGGATGAAGATGAAACAAAATAAAGCAAATATACCTTAGATCTGTATGTTAGCTACCAATACTATCAATTTCATTCATATTCAAGAATCCGATAACAGCCTTTGTCAAAGAAACCTACTGAATCTTGTACAATGTTCTAGTTGAAGTCAATGCAGTAGAATGTAGTTCATGTTGTTGTTGTTGTAGTCAATGTAGTTGATTTATGTCTGATTCCCTGGTGAAAATCGAATGTCAGATTATGTCAGATTTAGTGTAATCTGACATAATATGACATATTGTTCCCAAAACCGGTCAGTTTTCGTCAGAATCTGACAAATTCTGACAAAAATAGGCCATATGTCATAATCTGACCGGTTTTTGGAACAAATGTCAGAATCTGACATCCGATTTCCACCAGGGTTCTTAATCAAATTTGGTTAGATTCAATGGACTGTTCCATTAGATAATACTCTTCATCAAAACTACAAAGACAATAACATTATATTAAACGTACCTTTTCTTACCAGACATCTCTTTATGGTTTTCTCTCTGAAGAGAGATGAAAAAGATTTGGAACAGTTATTTTAGAGCTTAATTATTTAGTTGAGCTTAAGTATAGTCATTGTCGATCAGGGTATGCAGGGAGGACAATGTTTCATTCATTCACTTCTCTCGGAGCAGGCTCAATATCATCTGTTTCATTATTTGCTCATGATTCTATTGGGAAATAGTATATATCAGTGGACTGTCCATCAAGGGTATGGTATATCCACTATAATTTTACCTGTAAAGAAATAGCGAATAAACTTGAATACTTCTCAAGCAAGCTTGGTATGATCTTTTCCATCAATTGTCTACGATCCTAATTGGAGAAATTGACAGTAGCTGGCTGTCCGTCAGGAGTTATGATATATCCGTTATGTTCTGGCCTATAGAATGATTGTGAATCAATTTGAATCATTCCCCTTGAGCATACTCCGTATGATCCATTCGATCATCTGCCAACGACTCCAGTAGGAGGATAGGACAGTAGCGGACTGTCCATGAAGGAATTATGATGTATCCGATATGCTCTCGCCTCAGAATTTATAAATTTGAATTATTTTCCATGACTAAACCTTGTATGATTTCCTATGATTCGTCTCTGGTTCCGGTTAGAAGAACCACCAGTAGCAAACTATCCGTCACGGATTATGATATATCCGCTATGCTTTTGCCTGTATATATTCTTGCTGTATATATGCTTACCTGTATATATTCTTGCTGTATATATGCTTACCTGTGTACATTCCAATTTTCTGAATGTAGCAAATGGATTTATCTATACCTCACTCAAACTTTTTCTGTTTTTTTTTACAAATAACCTCTTCATCATTTATTCATTCATTAATTCATTAATTTTTTGAAGTAATATATAAGAGTATATATAATTTCAAGTTGTTTATTTATGTTTCATTGTTCTGAATAACCTGTAGTAATCTGTAATAATGTAGTCACCTGTAATTTAATTATTCTTTTAATATTCTAATAACCTATCAACACATCGCCTCATTGACAGGTTATATTTGTCTACGTATTTACAATGTATAAACCTGTAGTAATCTGTAATAATAATGTAGTCACCTGTAATTCATTCATCTTTTAATTATTCTTTTAATATTTTAATAACCTATCAACACATCGCCTCATTGACAGGTATATTTGTTTACGTATTTACAATGTATATACTCTACAGGGAAAAAGATTTATCTACCAATCATTGTACAGGTTACAAAAGACTGACAAACCATTTGGACAATATTGGAAGCACCTTATTATACGTTATTATATTTTACATACTAATGAACAAATAATCCACTATTGGACATTCGAAGAAAGAAAAACAGAACAAATGATCTACTATTGGGCGTTCGAAGAAAGGAAAAGAGACAGAATAAATCTTTGTAGCATTGGAAATCGCCTCAAGGATAACAGGTCTTCGTGTTAAGAAGAAACCAATTAATCAGAAATTCCGAAAAGATGTTTTGATCGTATGAAAACTTGAAACGTTTATATTTCGGTAACGGATGAACTGATCAAGTTCGTAGTGTGCTTAATCGAAAGTGTGTAATCGTATTATATAATGAAAGTATAGTTATTTTTTTGTGACACACAATATGTGTCGAGTTATTGTGCATTGAACATTTTCTCAGGAGGTTAAATCTCGGTTGAGCAGTAAAAGATACACGGTAGCGGACGACTTCTGCTTTCTTCACTTAAAATAAACAAAAATACTTATACATCTTTTTTCAGGGTTTTTTCATATACTTGGCGTCGAGACGCTACCGCGTCTCTTGATACAAATGTACTTTCATAAAGCGTCTTCCATAGAACGTCTTGTGAAGTATTGGAATGTTGTCAAAATGTTCCCATGCGGAAAAAATGTCCAAAACTGTATACAATTAAAGGCCTGGATTTAATAACTCGTCGAGCGCTCGAAGAATTTCGGATCTGATCCAGGAGACCAGTACAAGGAGGGAAAAAAAGTTCGTCAAAATGAAAACAAAAAATATAGCCTGTTAGAACTAACCAAAATACAAATTTTTCTCATGGAAAATTTTCTTGTATCATCAATAGTTTCCAAGATAAAAATTAAAAAGTGAAAATTTTCATTTCTTCAAAATCAATAAAATTCAAATTATATTTTGCGATTATCCAGCGCGGAGTGATTAGAATGACTCGAAATTTGTTATATAGCTCCAATAATGATCCCCGAAAACAACTAGCGAGTTCAATCTATCAAAATATGTCATCATCCAAAGCATATTTAATAATAAACAAATGCCATTGAGGACACGCGCTTTCGAGTTTCCACGGAAAAAAGTGTGGAGAGAATTCTCGATTTGGAAAAACTCAAAGCGACAAAGTTGTTCGTCAATGTTCGAAGAAGTTTTCCTGAAATTTTCAAATCAATCGAGTGAAAAATAAGGGAGATATTGAATTTTGTTCACAATGGCGCGTCTCTCTTACCGTTACGGCAATGGTATTCAATTACGAAACACAATGCTATATGCGCGATGGTTCATAAGTGTTTCGCGGCATTGTAAACATTGTTGAATATCTTCCACATTTTTCACTCGATTGAACTGAACATTCCAGGAAGACTACTTCAAACATTGACGGACAACTTTGTCGCTTTGAGTTTTTCCATATCGAAAATTTAATCGACACTTTTTTCCGTGGAAATTTGAGAACGCGTGATCTCAATAGCATTCGCTTATTGTTGAATATTCATTGGATGATGAAATCCGCTGACAATTTTAGCTCACTAATTGTCTTCGGGGATCATTACTGGAGCTGTATACCAAATGTGAAGTCTACCTAATGACTTCTCGCTGAGTAATCGCAAAATATAATTTGAATTTGATTGATTTTGAAGAAATGAAAATTTTTACTGCTCAATATTTATTTGGAAACTATTGATGATAGAAAAAAATTCTTCATGAGGAGGATGTGTATTTTGATAAGTTTTAACAGGCTATATTTTTTATTTTTCATTTTGACGAACTTTTTTTCTCTCGTTCCACTGGCCTCCTGGATCAGATCCGAAACGTGTTTGAGCGCTCGGTGAGTTAATAAATCCAGGCCTTCAATTGTACATAATTTGTATGTATTTGTATACGACTGGTATAAGATTTGTGTACAATTGTATACATTTTTGGACATTCTTTTCACATGGGTTTCACCGATAAGAGCGGTTCACCGATAAGAGTGCTCACATGTGTCAGTGCGAAATGCAGTCACGTGACCAAGCTGCGATTTCCCAGCTTGACGAATATCGGAACACTGCTTGAGAGGAACTTTTTGTAAAAAGTACTGTAGCAAATTTTAGCGAACTGTGGGACGTAGTGACGTCAGCTTGGCGACGCGGCCATTAGTTCTTTTAGCTTTCGATCTCGGTGCTGTGCAACGCGAAAACGATTCCTCTACGAGTTTCCGCGGAGAGTTCCCGTTATGCTAATCAATATGTATTCATTATGAATATTTTAAATTCAAAATGAATTCCTCATGAACAACTAATGCTCAGAAAGAACTCATATCGAGATTTCATAATAAATTGTCCGGGAATTCAATACGTTTTCATTTTGAATTCATTGAATTCTTATTGAATTCATTATTGGTCGCATAACGGGAAGTATTCAAGAAATCTTTGAGAAAGCTTTATGAATTCGAATTGATCTTCTGTGCTGGCTGGGTCGTTATAGAGTTTTATGTGATTCGCGGTGTTTGATGATCAAATGGAAGAGGATTCGAAGAATTTATTGTTGCAGAAAGGACTGAACCCAGACAACAATCGTGCGTCGCACATTGGTCGCAAGACGTGAGAGTGCACGAGTGCGAGCGATATGCATGTCATGTGAGAAGCACAGTAGCAATGCGATCTCTCGTTGTGTGGTTGGCGTGCGACGCACATGCGATACACGGTATTCGCCTATTGCGAATGTCCCATGCATATATAAAAATATCAACATTCTTCTCAAGTGCTATTCATTTTCCATTCCAGAAGATTCTGAATCGAAGATAGGTATATTACAGATATTTGGCAAAGACGAACTTTGAAATTTTTTCAATAATTTGCTCCAGTACTGGGTAGATTTTGTGAATGCACTTTTTACAAAACGTTCCTCTCAAATGCTATTCATTTTTCATTTCAGGAGGTTATGAATCGATTGGTCTTTTTCGCACGGAGCCGAATGTTTGAAATTTTCTTATCAATTTACGCCACTCCTTGATAAAATTTGCTACAGTACTTTTTACAAAAAGTTCTTCTCAAGCAGTGTTCCGATATTCGTCAAGCTGGGAAATCGCAGCTTGGTCACGTGACTGCATTTCGCACTGACACATGTGAGCACTCTTATCGGTGAACTGCTCACCGGCGAGGGCGCTTACATGTGTTATTGCGAAATGTAGTTACATCAAATATCGCAACACTGATATCGGGGATGTGAGAATGTCCGGTGTATTCTTATTCTGGTTTTATGGAATGTTTATGAAACTTTCAAAATGAGAATTTGTTAATGATCAAACTCGTGCCGAATCTTTTGATATTTTTCTTTGGAAGAGAATCAAATGAACTGCGGGGAAGCTTGTGTCGATAGATTTGATAAATTACATTTGCATCTCTTTAATACATTGCATGTAGTGAAATTTCGTTTTGCGTCAATTTTCAGGAATACATTGATTTAATTTTTGATAATATATACTCTGCCAATAGTTTCGAACTTCTGAAATGAAATCTTTCCAAATATTCAATACAAAACATATTTTCATTGTTGTTTGATACTTTTGTCTCTAGTGAAACAATAAATATATACATTTGTATAGGTTAGAAATAAAATACTTAGTTTTCATCCAACGTTCTGAAAACCTTCTTGAAACGTAACACAGTATGTGTAAACAATGTTTTCGAAACGTGTGTCCCAGCATATTGAATGAATGTTCTGGAAAACGTTCTTTTGACAACTAAAATCTGTGAGACTATTGACACGTTTTTAAAACGTTCTGAGAACTTTCCGTGCTGTTTATTGAACTGAAAGTATCAATCTAATGGACTGATTAATAACTTCTAGTGAAATACTAGAATATTCCGATAAAAATTTTTTACTGTGTGCACGGAGAGAAAAAATGAGCTCCAGAAGCATGACACATTGGACCAGAGGGCATGATTCCCCCCCTGGCGCATTCGTTACAATGTGCTTTCAAGGCACGAGACTCATGCTTGTGGAGCATGAACTCGTACGTTGAAAGTACATCATGACGAATGCGTAAAGCGTGAAGTGCGCCATGCTTCTAGAGCTTGTTTTTCCCCTCCGTGTGGGCATGAGGCCCAGCCTTCTGAAAATGGCTCTATGCGATCGGAAGCACCTTATAATATAATCGTTGAAGCGTGAAATTCCATGCTTCTGGAGCTCATTCTTACTCTCCATGTGCTATAAATATTTTCTATGAACTTCTACAGAATATAATAGATAAGAATATTTTAAAGGCGTTCGTTTGATACTCTACCCAGACAGTACAACTAGTTTTCAATCAGTTCTTAGAGAATACCATTTGAATGCCACGCTTTTTGAGAGAATTCTTTAAGAGTACGCACAATCATTCATACCCAGCCAGCACAACTGATCAATTTGAATTTATAAAGACTCCCCAAAGAACTTTTGAACAGTCCCCGTTATGCGACTTACAATGAATTGCTTATGAATTTAATGGATTCCAAATGAAAACATATTGAACGCCTGAAGAATTCATCATGTAGTTCCGATATGAGTTCTCTCTGAACATTGAGTTGTTCATTGAGAATTCATTTTGAATCCAAAATAGTCATAATGAATGCATATTGATTAGCATAACGGGAGCTCTTTGTTGGAACTCTTGTGCTGTATGGGTACGGATCCAAAAATAATTCCAAAGGTATGCCCGTTATGTCAGTAGAAATGAAAACATATAGAAGTTCAGAAAGAACACTTAATCTGCCCAAAAGGATTCATAATGCATTCACATCTAAATTCAATCAGTATAAATAAATCGAACCACAAGACAGGCATTCTGAACTTTCTCATAATCCAATAAACCTTTGTAATTAAATATCAAATCTTTCACAAATTTCCTATCGAAAAAGATAGAGATCACAGAGATGTTTCCATCGTTTTCAACACTGAGAGAAAAAAAAATCTTGATCCAAGAACATATTGGATTAATCGAGTCCAATCCGATATCCTCTTAAGTCTAGAAAACTTTCTTCAAACGAAGAAAACATTCACTCAGTTTGAAGCTATACAGCGTCATATGGAGACAATTTTCTTACCCTAAGTACATATCTCCTTGAGATAAGGAAACAATATATATTCTTAGACCAAGAAAATATGTTCTTTGGAATAAGCTAATTTTTCTCTCAGTGTTTGAGGGATTTTCAACAGAGCAACCACACCATGTTTTTTTATTCGACACAATCGATTAGTTCTTCTATGCATGAAAGATCGTTAATATGAATGCATTTTTACAGTCAATATTAACATATTCCCACACGGAGAAAAAGGAATTCGCTGTGGCAGCGAAATCTACTTTTGCTGGGTTCCTTTTGCCAGAGCAGCAAATTTTTTGCTGTGACAGCAAACTATTCGCTGTTCCAGCAATCTTGTTAGCTGCGACAGCGAATTTTTAGCTGTGGCAGCAAAAAATGTTTGCTATCCCAGCAAAATTTGTTTGCTATTCTGTATATAATACTGAAAATTTGCTGGCGGAGCAAACATTTTTTGCTGCCACAGCTAAAAAATTGCTGTCGTAGCTAACACGATTGCTGTTATAGCAAATTTTTAGCTAGGTCAGCAAAAAAATTTGCTATTCTATATATGATACCTCGATTTGCTGCGTCAGCAAATTCTTTCTCTCCGTGCAGTTAATGAATCATTCACTCCATCATCCACAAAAAATTTATGAATTTTCACACACTTCTCTTCTTTAGAGTTACATTATTTTGTTGTATACAAAACTTTAACCTCATAATCGTATGATATGTCATTTATTCTCACGTATTATATATTTCTTGTACTCAAATAAATTACTAACTGATTATTACATTTCCTAATTCACTTTACTTCATTGAGCACTCTTGAAATCTCGTACTCGCACCTATTTAATCAATTTATAAGAGAAAATATACTACTAATTATATCTTGGACATTACTTTTATTCAAAGATGTTTACAAATTCAGGAAAACTCTAATTGAATTCTTGTTGATCAAAGTTCATAGTATTCGTTATAAATTCTTTTGGGCAGAACAAGACCACATTTTGAACTTCCATGAAGATTCATATTCACTGTCATAACGGGTAGTCTTTACGAATACTTCATGCATTTTCTATGTGTACTCCAAGAACTCCCCCATGTTTTCATCAAAAACTCTTCAAGAATTCTTTTGATACTTTGTATGTACATTTAGAATACCCCATGAATTCATGAAGATGAATTCCGTAGGTATTCTTTATTCTGAATTCTCTGTGAATTCAAAAGGAACTTGTGTGCTGTCTGGGTATAAACCCATACAGCACCGGAGGTATTATCAACATCCTTGGAACGTCTTCTGAAACATTGGAATGTTGTAAAAATGTTTCGGGAAGTTCGGAAAACATCGCATGTATATGTCAGGGATGTACGAATGTCCGGTATAGTCTTATTTAGGTTTCCATGAAACGTTCATGAAACATTTGAAATGAGAATTTGTTAACCCACACGGCACCACAGGCCCAGAGGAGTTCTTAAATAATTCATAAAGGACACAATTAGTTCAATAAGAATTGTTTATCAATTCCCCTGGGACTGTGGTGCTGTGTGTTAACAGTCTAAAAAATAATGTTTCTTGCAAGAAGTTCAGCTTCTTCGATTCATTCTTTTTATATGAAACACAATTCTTCTTGTGTCAAGATCATCACGTACTGAGTTCAAGAATAATCAATTTGGACTTGAGAGTATGATTCACTTGATGTAACTCACGATCCTCTCTTCCTAAGTGGATTCCGAATTGTGCCTAATTTCTATATTCTGTCAAATTCACGTTATTGTAATTTCAAACATCACCTTTTAATATCAATACGTGAGGTTGAATTCTCATTATTTTGTGATTATCGCGATATAGCAATACATGAAACAAAGTTATATTAATAATTTTTTACCTCTATTTTTGGAAATTGCAGATTTCCAGTCCACATAACAATGCATCAGTTTTTCCCGTTTTATTGAACATATATTTTCTAAAAGATTAGACATTACAATATCAATCGAACTTAAAGAAACTGAACTTCAAGCACAACTATGGTATGATTTTTTTTCTTCATCAAACAGATGCCTATACAGCCCAGTAGATCAACAGAGGTTCGTGTCGTTCGTGAAGGATTAAATTGAGGTTGAAATTCATTATGAATCTTCAGGGATATTCGTGTTGCGTGAGGAGATATAATATTTTTTGATTGTTCCCTAGTAAAAATAGATCATACATGAACCTATATAAATCATATATGAACCTATATAAATCATATATGAACCTATATAAATCATATATGAACCTATATAAATCACATATGAACCTATATAAATCATATATGAATCACGAGAAACATATATGACTCCTATATAATCCATATATGACCCTTATATAATTCATATATGAAGATTTGATTATGAAGTCTTTTCCCATATATAGTATGTTATGCTTCATGAAGTTGTTCCATACATGATTTTCATCGCCATTCCATATATGATATTCAAATTGTTTGTAGTTATAAAAAATTCATATATGATTTCGATTTCATGTATGATATATTTCTTTGATTATTGGTGAAATGTAATGAAAAGGGAATATCTAAACCCCTCTCCCACGACCTATTTACTTTTTGTTTCAGAAGATTCTGAATCACTTGGTCTATATCACACATAAACAAATTTCTGAAATTTTTCCATCAATCTGCTCTAGCACTTGGTGAATTTTGGAGGCACACTTTTCAAAAAACCTTCCTCTCAAGTGCTATTCAATTTTCATTCCAGAAAATTCTGAATCGATTAGTCTATATTTTACGGAAACGAATTTCCAAACTCCCATCACGATGATTACAATAAATGGCACTTTGAGAGATTCGCTGATGTGATAGGAGCCTTGACTCTCACTCGCAGAACCCGATTTCAATCCCCACTGGGGGAACTTTCTAATAATCGACTTCGAAGCAGGTTTTCTTCCACTCAAAGTGTTTCTGGCTAAGCTCATTCAACATCTGTAGAAGTAAACTCTGAAGACATTTTTTTTTGTGATGTGGGGGTGTGTATGAAAATATCTGAATTCGTATATGAATGCGTTGGAATTTATGTATGGAAGAATATGTGAATTCATATATGATCCATGTGTGTATTATATAGGGAACATATATGGATTTAATATGGGATATATATGGTTAAGATCATATATGATTTATATAGGGGTTATTTTTACTAGAGTTGTCTCCCATACCGCATCTTAGCTGTCAAATATTTATCAGACACATATCAATATCGCATTCACATTGCGTTACCCATACAGGGTTCAACAATTGGCCCAATAATGGCACGTTACTGGACCACAAACGGCGTTCTTTGCCCGTTAATGGCGCCCATTAATGGCTCATCAATGGTTAATTGCTGGATGATAACGTGGGTCCAGCAATGGCAATAAATAATGGGCCATGTATAAAATTCTTGATTGGCCCAGTAATGGGGCTAAATGATCCCGATTTATGGCCAGAAATTTCGGGATAATGTTCGAATGTTAGCCATCAATGGCAGATTACGAGGGCATAATAATAATGATATCCAATGGTAATATGACTGCGTTCCAGAATAATCGGTTCAGTATTAGTTCAAATGAGTGGTTAAGCGTGACCCAAAACACTTTTTTGTTTTTGGGATGTTTGTCATTCCAGTTTTCACAAGATCAGAAATGGATGTTTTTTTCCAAATAGATTTGCATGCCTGATATTTCGACAATCTCAAATGTAAAATTATACGAGTCAAAAGTATTCTCGATAAATCAGTTGGATTCAGTTGCTTATTCCTTCAAATTTTTTTGTTATTTACATGAGAAAGTAATTGATTATCTATATGAATAAGAATTCATTTGAATCATGTAAAACGTATTTGATGGATATGAATGATTTATTCAACGTAATAGAAATAAGGCCAAAACAAACTTTTTTCAGGGGTGATTACGAATACAATACATTCAACTTTGGAATCCATTTCACTCAGTAATAGGCCATATTCCAGCCAGTAACGGGGAATCAATTGTTGGCCGTTTACCGTAGCCGTACATCGGCTGATTATCGGCTGTTTTCATTGCTGGCCTTTCTTATCAGCCAGTGGTGGGCCACAGTTGTGCCAATGATGTGAATCCATTATTGGCCATTAAATGGTAGCCATACATGGGCCGATTATTGGCTGTGTTTACATTCTCGGGGTTTCCTGTATGGGTACATTTCATTTCAAATATAATGTTTTCAATACGCGAATCGCTCAATGGTTTTGGAATACATAACTTGAAGAATGTATCTGAGATATGCAGTATTATGTGTCCTTAATTCAACTATCATTTGCGTTGCAAATACATGTAAACTATCATGTCACTATTTTTATAAATTATAAACCAATTTATCAAATTGTATTTTATGAGTTATGTATTTCAAAATCATTGAGCGATTCACGTATTGAATACATCTCATTTGAAATGGATCCAAGAAAATGTAAATATAATGTTGATATATGTCTGATACGTACTTGATATCTAAAGTGTCGTGTAGGATGGAAATTCAACCCTATATGTGGGGACAATTTTATGGCAATCAGGTCATGAGAGCAGAAGTTAATTCAGTTATTTGTTGACTGACGCCGAACCAATTTTGTTCCTGAGGTTCTTTAAAGATTTTGAAGATCAACAATTTTCATGTTTTCCAAAACGATCAAGGAGGTTTCCTCTTACGAGAAACAAAAATGTGTGTTGCACGCAATCCAACATCTTCCCACAAGCAAGTCTGCTACAAGTAAAAATTCTTCAACAAACTCAAAATCCGTTTGGTGAAATATCAAATGGGAATTCCATCCGTGAGAAGAAGAATCCGATTCCCGCAAATGGCCTTTCCTTAGAGTGAATGATCAAATTTGTGCCAAATCTTCTAATATTCTTCATTTCGAGGAAATGCAAATGAACCGCGATGGAGCCTGTATCGATGGATTTGATAAATTACATTTGCATCTCTTTAATACATTGCATGTAGTGACATTTTTTCCGCATCAATTTTAATCTTTCCAAACATTCAATACAAAATTTATTTTCATGGTTGTTTGGTGCTTTTTTCCATAGCAAAACTATGAATATACATTTCTATAGGTTAGACATGAATTACTTGGTTTTCATATAACGTTTCGAGAACGTTCTGAAAACGTACCATAGCATGTGTAAACAACGTCCCCAAAACGTGTCCCCCAGCACATTGAATGAATCCCTGGTAAAAACGCGGATAGATTCGGATGAAAATCTGCAAATGGATACAGAAATAGGATTGGAAAGGATAGAAATACAATCCACTTTTATTCATTTCAATCCTATTTTTGTATCCATCGGCAAATTTTTATTCGAATCTATCCGCGTTTTGACCAGGGATGTTTTGGCTCAAGACGTTTGGAAAACGTACTTTTGGAAACCAACATCTGTGGGACTTTTGACACGTTCTTAAAACGTTCTGAGAACTTTCAGTGCTGTTTTGGAGAACATTCCGGATGTTGTGATTTATAAGATTTTGAACAATGTCGGAAAAAGAAATCGAGAAATTTTTAATTCAGAGTGCAAACCATGGTTTTCATGCGTTGCCTCAAGAAAGTAAAGAAAGAGTAGATTCATTATTCAATCTACTCTAATACAGTGATTTGTTAGTAGCATGCAACGGAAAATTGTCATGATTTTACGTCGTTTAGCGGCAAAATGTCAAGACAGAAAAGTTGTATTTGCTCGATCTCTCAACGTATGTTTCAATTTCTTGGATCGGAGAATCTAGATATGAAACCATTTTCACAATTCAAATTCGTGATATATCTTTTATTATAAATGGAATTCGTTTTTCATTTGCACGTTGGATGTGGAATTCATGCACTGAATTGACTTCAAGTGATTCTTTGTCAAGTAGAAAAATCTATGTATTACAAAGTTGATTCAAATTTTCTACGTTGATCACTCGTTTAATGCATCATAGCATAATCTAGTTGAGAGAAATGAGAGCAAAGATTCTTTTCAGTTCAGATGAAATTTGTTCCAAGTGATTTAGATTTTATCACTATCCCTATGAACACTACACATTCTTGGCATCTCGAAGGCCATTGACGATTCAATTATGCCAATAAAGATCCTTCAAGGACCCTTCAAAATGCAAATGATTCTGTTTGCTGGGATTATCAAACTCTTTGTCTTTCAATTTTATTAGAACAGATAAACAAAGGTGATCTCTCATCGCTGTGTCATTGATATAATCCAAGGATATTATGGTCCATGCACTCAATGGTCAGGGCACAAAATACATTTACGGTTCATTTCATAGAATTCTACTCAAATCAAATGTAGAGAACGAAGATTTTTCGCATGCATTGTCATCAAAATTTGATGAACTTGGAAAAGAAGAGATTTTTTCTGTTCAACCTATTTTGGAATGAGATTAGAAGAAAACTTTACACTTTTTGCTACGATCTTTCACATAGAATTTTTGTCTTTCATGTCGCCACCGAGGAAAAAATAAAGCCCAATCTGATACATGGGATCTACGTGGACCTAAGAAACGGGAAACACAATGCCCTGCAAATTTAGACCTAACAAAATCTATATAGTAGATTTATAGATTTCTGTTTTCGCGAGAGTGTTTTATGCTCAAAAGCAATGTAAAAATTAAGAAACTAGAAAGCTGATGCATGTGAATCAGGATTACTTTACGCAAGGTTTTTCCCTAAGTAAATCTAACTAGATTCACTGCGACAAACTCTTCAGTTCTTCCCTATACACACGCTATATAAATCTTCCAACTTCTGTGTGAGAAATAAATTTTCCGTGACATGGATAGAAATTCAAACATAAAAATATATGAAACTTCACATTTTCTTAGGACTTTTTCAATACATCGATGAGATTTTTCAGTAAGTTCATAAGATAGTTCCTATATAATATATATGTTAATTACTTCATAAAAATAGATATGCAATTCCCTGTGCAGATTTCTTACAGTGTTCGTGGAGGTATGAATGAATTTACATTCTTCACTTTTTGAATATGTCGAAATCTAATCAGATCTATGTAGGTCTAATCGGTTTTTTCTCAAGAATGTATGCAATTACGTTCGTTCTATCTCTGGTTCTATCTCTAGAGGTTTCGAAATATGTACTTGAATTGAAAATAGAGTTAGGTGGATGCTACAAACAAATATTAAGTACATATTGAACAAGAGTACAATTAGACGAACAATGTTATAAATAATTAGAGGTATTATATCAAACTTCCACTTATCTTAGAGCTATTTACTCTAAAGACGCTTCCAAGGCTATGATCTGCTAATGAGGTTACTCAATAACATTTACAAAGTAAAATTCAATTATATCACAGTACATAACCGGTAATGCGGAGAAAATACAGTGATATCTGCGTGTATTTTATATTGTGTTGAAACGTGATTTTTCTGCCTTGATAAAGCCTGTTCACGCCTTGAGTGTTGTGTCATGCATTCGTGATGATTAATGCAAAAATTCTGCTAAGGATTCAGTAAAATAATTGCTATTATTGCCATAAAATAGAGGGGATTAGGGCGATATAGAATAAAGTGGTGTATAGCACTCAAATACTATGGGGAGGATCCACTTAACAATTTATGTTTTGCTATATCTTTTAGACGAAACGTTGTTAAAGTTTGAATCGTTTATTGAAACGAATTAGTAATCAAATAACGGAATATTCAGCTGTTAAAGACCCGAAATCCGGCAGTACATTCTTGAAAACGATGTTTCCAGTTCCAAGGAGTGGATTCGAAGAGATGAATAACGATGATTTCCCAGATTTTGTGGATTTCAATTTTCGTTTCGTTCCTGTAAACGTTTCAAATTTCAACAACATTAGACGAATTTAAGATGTCTTATGCAATGCATTTAGGTATCTGTTAGATCTCTAAAACATGTCTCACGTCCATAACAAATATAAAGGATGTCTTTTAGATGTACACTGAAAAAAATTATTTTGTTGAAATGTGATCAACAAAAGAATTTTGTTCTCGCAACAAAATTTTTGTTGTTTCAACCAAATTCGTGTTGTTTTAACAAAACCCTTTCTTCGGAATAATAACATCTATTCGTTATAATAACAAAATCCCTGGAATCAATGTTTCATATAAATCTGTCCACAAATGCGGAAACGACTAAATTCACGTCCATCGTGATGGATCCACTATCTTGAATTCATTCTCAGACTCCAGATTCGGATTCTGCACCCTCGAAAATCTCTAGGATCCATGTTCCATATAAATCTGTCCATAAAAGCAATCATGACTAAATTTACGTTCACTCAACTGGATCCGCCATATTGAATTCATTCTCTGACTGCAGATTCGGATTCAGCAGTCTCGGGAACCCCTAGAACCCATGTTTCATAATAATCCATCAATTCAAGCCAATCCATATACAGGGTGAGGCATTTATCTTGAGACAACTAAATACCTTGGTGGGATCACTTTTTTTTGGAAAATGTTTCATACAAAAGTTGTTATACAAAGAGGGGGCCACAAAACTACGATATCAGTTTCATCATAGATGGCGTTATGATCGATTAAAATGGGGTCAACATCATTTTTTTAAACGGGAAACCCCACTTTTTATTGCATATCTTGATTCTACGCAAAAAACTGAGTAACTTTTGCTTGAAACGTTTTTCTAAATTTTTGAAGATGGCGCCACAATCGATGAAAAATAAAGTCTATGGAACAATATGCGGACATCTTGTGGAATGCATCCAAGAGCCGAAATATCTCATTCGAGTGTTGTTGTTAAGAGAGGGGACGACACAATGGCGATATCAGTTCCATAGTAGATGGCGCTGTGGTCAGTAAAACTGAGGTGAACTTCAATTTCTCGAATGAAAACTCCTACTTCTTATCGCATATCATGATTCTACGCGAAAAAATGAGGAAGTTTTGTTTGAAACATTTTTCCTCAATTCTTGAAGTTCAAACAGTGGAAAATGAGGTTGATGAAATAGTTCTACTGCATTAGAAGAGTTACATTGAATTGAAGTCATTTACAATGTTTTGGACATGACATTTGTTGTGTTTTGTGTTCAATTTCTTCTCTGAAATTATTATTGTTTTGATTTGTTTGTTGAGCGTTGCTTCACACAATGCAGTAGAACTTTTTCATCAACCTCATTTTCCACCGTTTCCATCTTCAAGAATTTAGGAAAATGTTTCAAACAAAAATTCCTCATTTTTTCGCGTAGAATCATGATATGCGATAAGAAGTAGGAGTTTCCATTCGAAAACTTGAAGTTCACCTTAGTTTTACTGACCACAGCGCCATCTACTATGGAACTGATATCGCCATTGTGTCGTCCCCTCTCTTAACAACAACACTCGAATGTGATATTTCGGTTCTTGGATGCATTCCACAAGATGTCCGCATATTGTTCCATAGACTTTATTTTTCATCAATTGTGGCGCCATCTTCAAAAATTTAGAGAAACGTTTCAAGCAAAAGTTACTCAGTTTTTTGCGTAGAATCAAGATATGCAAGAACAAGTGGGGTTTCCCGTTTAAAAAAATGATGTTGATCCCATTTTAATCGATCATAACGCCATCTATGATGAAACTGATATCGTAGTTTTGTGGCCCCCTCTTTGTACAACAACTTTTGTGTGAAACATTTTCCAAAAAAAAGTGATCCCACCAAGATATTTAGTTGTCTCAAGATAAATGCCTCACCCTGTATATATGTGTATACAGGGGAGGAAGTTTTTTCCGAGATCACCTATTTTTCGAGAAAAAAGTCAAAAAAATAGAAGGACTTGTCCGATTGCAATAAGAATCACATGGTCTACGGGGAAGGGTTTGAAGAAGGTCCTCTGTAAATTTCTTCCAATTTGGTCCACTCGGTCCAGAGATATGCCGAATACAGACAGACAGACACATAGACAACCCCACGGATTATCAATCAGTATTGCATGAAATGAAAAACTGTCCAACTCCCAATTGGATTACTCAAAGATTTTAGAAGATACGGTCAGAGGGTACGATGGCGCGTGCAATAGGCACTCCGTGCTTGGTACACGGAGAAAATCCTACAATACTGAGTACTGTAGCCGACACGACTGGCTCGTGTTGTGGAAAAAAATCGTTTCAACACTGCTGGTTACTGTGGTAACACGAACCAGCAGTGTTGAAATGATCTTTTCCCATGACACGAGCCAGTCGTGTCGGCTACAGTACTCAGTATTGTATAGGATTTTCTTAGTGTATACTACGTTTACCGATGAGTGCCTAAAAACGAAAAGGTCGAATAAAAATATTGATTCTTTAGTCGTATGCGTTGGCTTAGACGTGCGCATGGTGGGTGTCGCGGGTGCCTAATCATCCACATCAATTTTCGAAAAGACGTCCACATTTGGATGAAACTTAAAAATTCTATGATATATCAATGCTGTATATCAAAGAACTCTTCAGAATGTATAAGCACCAGAGAATGAGTAGAATTTTATTATATTCTCACTCTCATTATTCCTTATTAGTATGTTCCTGTTCGTGCAGGCATATAACGGAATTCAATCGGTATAGTTCACGATCCCTCTCCAAGTCAAGGCTGCTGCTACTGTTTTCACGGAGAATGGATCACGATGCAAGAGAACAGATGAATCGACTCTTTTGAAGCGTCTCTCACATAATAACCTCGACATTTGAAAATATGTCTTACGAAATTCTTGAAAATTTTTAATGCAAAAACTAATCCGCTTTCAAAATTGAATAAAAATTGTATTCCAATTCATTTTGGGAAATTCACTTGAAAATTAAATTTGCAGAATCTTTACAGGTCACAATAGTACTTCTCCGGGATAGTAACTATGGAAGCGTCGATCGGATATGAGTCTGCGTATGGATCTTTTTTTTTGAGAACACACTTTCACCGTTGAACCGATACAGGTAATTTAATCTTCGAAATTGAAACAATTGCTCAGATATTTTTCACTCACGTGTGAAAAACAATATGCATTAATTCATAATTCAATCTGTTTGAGTGAATCAAGAAGTAGAAAGGATGTGACATCTCTCCCTACATTACTACTTCATTATGGATGATTATTATTCACTTTTACACGTCACACAGTGCGGTCGATTGTTAAAAAGCTGATCAAAATTCGAAAATTCAAGTATTTCACTCGAAAATTTTGTCTGAGGAGTTTTTGGGGTCGCTGATTACGAATTTGATGTCGAATTTACAAAAATGCACCCCCTTCACCCCTCATTGACCACTCCCTGTGGTAGAATACCACATATTATTTTTGTAATCAATTTACATATTACTTTCCACATTTTTATGGTGGTTGATCACGAATTTGATTCTAAATGTACAAAAAGTCACCCCTTTCCACCCCTTATTAAGCAACCCTTGGAGTAAAATACCACATATTATTTTACGTAATCAAGTTACATATCACATAATGTGTCTCATGCGACATTTTGGACAAGTTTCAGATGTTATATTCATTGGGCAGGTATTTTTTGCAGGACATTCTGTACAGGATATTTTATCCAAAACATGTGGCCCAAGATATTTTCTTCGCAATACCTGTGTTTTTAATACTGTGATTGGAGAAATTTTGCCTAGGATGTTTTCCGAGAAGAAAAACAATGATATCACATGCCCATATTCTTTTATTTGGGGTTACTCAAATAACAGTTTCCTAAATTCAAGAAAATATTTCTTCGCTGTTCAACGACTTCTTGCTCATTCACAACCAGAAGAAGAAAAAGAGGAAGAATAACACTACGAGCTAGGATTTTCCCAGGATTTTATAACCTACTTGACAATTTTTAATGGCCGATATTAATTTCATCTAATCATCAGTTCAATATTTTCAATTGTATTTTTTCCTCTGTTATTCACTATCTTGTTTCGCTCCATGTTTTCGCTACATGCTTCTCGTTCATGTAACATCAAAACGAAAATGATTAACCTTCTTAATGACAATTTTCAATTCTCATGGAACATGTGTCTGAACAGTGAAAAAAAATAGCTGAGATAGCAAGCTCATGTAATTATTCATATATATACATAATAAAATAGATTGAGTTGTATCAATTACTTTTTCATATGAAAAAATTATCTTTGCTTATGCAATCAATTCAAGATTCATCAATTCATACAGAATTTGAAATAATGAAAAAACATTAATATTTATTCCTCCATGCATAATGAAGTAAGATTCAAGATTTATTCAGCATATTTTTTGAAGAAAATTGATAGAATTGTCTCTTATTGAGGACAAATGAAATCAATTTTTGGAATGTCAGAGAGTTGAATCTGTTTTGTTTTTATGTGAAAATATCTCAAAAACTAGATAGATATAGTGGATTGAGACTGCCATACAACGTTGCTACTAGATAGAATATCTAGTTCAAAAATGTTCCTAAGCGTTTTATTGCCCATAAAGCCAAACAGTCCCCACAAAGAGCTCTTGTTATGACAGTAAACATGAATTCACTATGAATGATTGGAATTCAAATTTAATTCCTGATGGACAACTTAGTATTCAGAAAGGATTCATTCTGCGAGTTCATAAAGAATTCTCCAGGCATTCTACCTGTATCAAATTTGAATTCATTTTCACTGTCATAACTGGGACTGTTCAAGAATTCTTTGAAAAATCTTCAAGGATTCGAACGGATCATTTTTGCTGCTCGATGGCCACTAGTGATGCCGATTCTTTTTTATACAAAATGTATCAATTTTTGATCCGTATTTCATACAAATCTTTGAGAACTAAATACTTTCTCTATGAAAAAGAATCGATTCTATTCAAAAATCGGCATTACTGGTGGTCACTCCATTTTGACCTGAATTCTGTAATGATCGATGCAGTCGGAATTACCCACTGCCAGTAAATGAATATGCATACTATGATAGAACCTCGTATCTTGATTTTTGACGGTTTGGTGGTTCCATCGGAAAAATGGTCAGCACATGCTATTACACATATGAACAAGAATTTTATAAACAAAGAGGCCTTCGGTTATTGTTGAGTGAACATAATTGATCACATATAACTTGATTATATGTGTATTTAGTGTGTACTGATGATATTTCCGATGAAACCTCGATACTGTCGAAAATCGAGATACGAGGTTTCGCCATAGTACCGATGATATGAGAATTCGCTGTCATTATGAAATGATCAAAAGTAAATAGTTTGTTTGCGCTCAATCTAATTAACCCCCGTAGAAACTCACATGGCACAAGAGCTCTAAGAATACGGATATAAAACGAATAAATGTTGTATAGAAAAACATCGATGTTTCCAAACATCGCTCATACGTACTCTGAACAAAGTAGAAATAACCCTGTAAATTTCATTCAATTCGATTCAGTAGATTTCAAAATACGAGGTGTGTTCGAAAAATAACGAGAATTTTCGTTTTATGAAAAAAATATTTATTTATTCATCAATATCTATTTTGTCCCCTTCAAAATAATCCCCCTTGGATATAATACACTTGTGCCAACGCTTTTTCCAATCCTCGAAACACTTTTGAAACTCGATCTTTGTAATAGCTTTTAGCTCTTTCAGCGATTCGCTTTTAATGTCATCTATGCTTGTAAAACGACGGCCTTTTAATGTTCTCTTTATTTTTGGAAATAGAAAAAAGTCACATGGAGCCATATTTGGCGAATATGGAGGCTGAGGCATCGTTACGGTTTTGTTTTTGGCCAAAAATTCACGAACAAGCAATGAAGTGTGAGCAGGTGCATTATCGTGGTGCAAAAGCCATGAATTGTTGTGCCACAAATCCGGACGTTTTTTCGGATTGCTTTCCGACTGATATGCCAACATCATCAGCGACTTCTCTGATTGTGATTCGGCGATCGTTCATAACCATTTCAATCAAGAATCATTGGCAATATGGATCATGAATTCTCGTAAAATCTTATACTGAAAGTTTTATGGTATTTCTTTTTCAAGAATAATGCTTTATTATTGGAGCCATAATCGTTTTACAGGGATCCGCATTGATTGCAGCAGGTGTGTTGCCATGTCCAGATATAACAATGAGGAAGGAATTATATAGAACATCAACACCTAAAATATAAGTTCCCCTTTTTTTTGTGGACTGGAATAAAAAACAGAACAGTTGAGAATGAGAGGTTTAAATAAGAACGTTGAACTATATGAAAAATACAATGATGCTTATCAGAATAAAAACTTGGATATATGAATATACATCAGTTTGGTGACAATCAGTTTTTAACAGTCGCAAATAATAATCGGATAATTCGTAAGAATACATTCAAATCATTTTTAATGCAATTTATATGTATATACATAGATATTGTGTTTGTCTTTTGAAAAACTAAGTCTCACTCTCGCCGAGACTGACCGGGTCCCGATTTCGATCTCGCTTTAGTCTCAGAATTCATAATCTCGTCTCGGTCTCGCTTTTGTCCCGAATAAATCAGTATCGTCTCGGTCTCTAAGAATCAGTTGGCATCCATTTATAGAGATCGGCGATTTGGGCAAAATCGGTTCTTTTCTATAAGAAAAAAAACCTCCGAGATTTTATTTATTTTTAGCATAATTTCGGCCGGAATTCGATACAAATTTAATGAAAATGTATTGATTTCGTCAAAATCTACTATCACTATTTGTTATCGAATACCAATTGTATCAATATTGGAGTGATCCACACTTGAAGTGATGAGTTAGATTAACATGTTTTAGGAATTGATTTGAATATAATTCAATGTTATTTTTACGTATAATATCATGTGGACCGTTTTCAACATATTCCAGTGAATTTTTTTGAGTAGTGTTTTTATCTTCTATAAGGATCGTAAGTAGAAACATTTACAAATTTTCTAATGCGTACGTAGTACACTCAACAGAAAACGCTACATGGTTTCAGCTTCTAAACTTTCTGTAATTTGACGCATAGTATATTTCTGTTCGCTGCCAGGACTTTCCTCCAACAGATTTATTGCAGCGAGCGTTTTTCATCATCAATATATATTATTCTATCATAGAAACAAATTGTTTTCCAAACTCGAAAGTCATTGCAGCAAGGTTCCGTGCCGCTGTCAAAGCAGCAGCAAACTTTTTCTCCCGAACTTTTCACATAATCAATGTTATCTGAAAATTTCAAGTATGCGTTTTTACAACACCGACATTGTTGAAAGCAGTATATATGAGAAACCATTGCCCAGCGTTCTACCACCCCTGAGCCTGCAGTGAAATATTTTCATCTGCTACGAGGCGAAGAAGACACATCGAAAAAATGTCACTGGTTCTCCCATACTGCCGAAGAAGATTTCAATAAACAATAGAATATTTAATTAATCAGTTGCAATAAGGTACTTGACTGATTTGGATGGAGTTCTATTGGATCAACTAAATATTAATCCAATCAAACAAAGAATTCTTTATGAATTCTCATGGTGATTAAGATGTTTATTATGAACTCATCCTGAAATCTTGTACTGTCTGGGAATATTCAATATTTTATAAAAATGTTGACAATAAGCATAAATGTTGAATTGATCGAACGAAACGTTATTCAGATTAACTAATTATTTTAGCGCAATTATTCAATTACATGATTTATTATTTCCTGTCATTTTTCCTCTCAGTGTACTCATATGTCACATTTAGAATCAATCTGAATATTCAATTTGAACTCAATAAACGTTATATTACTTTGAAAATTCCCTGTTTTTTCTTATTACACATGTTGGATATATTTTTCCTCGTGAATTTAGTCCTTTCAGTTCTTAATCAATTAAATTTCAATGCTATGGATTTGTGCAAAGGATAAATTCACTTCTCTATAAATGAAAGATTTATATTTATTATATCACGTGAACTCAATGTTTGCCCACATTCTAGGAACAAGAGAATTACTCAAAGATGCAATGGTGTAGTCATATCAATTATTCATACGTTCACAGAGATCCAAATAGGAACCGGTTTTGGATATGGTACCGATTATATCGTATTCGTTTACATCATGTAAATTACTTGTTTGAATATACATTCATCTGAAGGATTGTTTGGAATGATATGGTGTTAGAATGACGCAAGAGAGGAAAACTTCAAGGAAAATACATTTTGAATCATTTTTCCTTAGAGATTCTTGGAAGGAGAATACTATCGGATAAAATGGTAATACGTCCACATTTACATTTTATATTACTATCTGACCCGTCGTGCAGTGCTGTGATTTTGAGAGGAATATAATTTTAAGAAAACTCGATATGAGAAATTATATTTGAATCAGTTTTATTGAAATCAGATTTATTTCAACTTTTTTCCGATTCTTTTTATGCATTCAACCTCAAGAAGAATACTTCAAGAATGTTCTGGAACTGCGTACAACACAATGCTAATCGCTAATTGGAACTTCTCAATAAACTCTACTCACCAGGAAATGAAATAAATCAGCACTGATGCGCGCCACCTATCGGACAACAGTCTCAAGCAGCAACAGAAGTTCAAAGTATATACGAAATAGAAACGTTCGTAGAATTTACGAATGAGATACGAAGAACATATGATGAAAGTTCATGGAATATTCGAATGAGACTGTTTTAAATATACTTAGAACGTACATAGTACATTCGAAATGTAAGATATTCATTCAATCGACGTTCGATTGACGTACCGTCGTATATTCGATTACATACGTTCGATGAAACGGTCTCTTGGAATGTACATAGATCATATTTCGAATATTCTGAGAACGTTCATAGTATATTCTGGTGCTGCTTGGGGTAGTACTATGTCAGGAACCTTTCATTTATACCCAAGCAGCACCAGAATATACTATGAACGTGCTTTGAATATTCGAAATATGTTCTATGCACATTCGAATGAGACCGTTCTATAGGTGCTATGCATATTTATCGAACGTATGTAACCGAATATACGACAGCACGTTGATTGAACGTCGATTGAATGTATATCGTAGATTTCGAATGTACTATGAACGTTCTAAGTATATTTAAAACAGTCTCATTCGAACATCCTATGAACATTCATTATATGTTCTTCGTATCTCATCCATACATTCTACGAACGTTTCTACTTCGTGTATACTTTGAAATTCTGTTGCTGCTTGGGTATATATATACCCAAGTGGCACCAGAACATACTATGAACGTTCTTCGAATATTCGAAATATATTCTATGTATATTCCAATGAGACCGTTTCATAGGTGCTATGCATATTCATCGAACGTATGTAATCGAATATACGACGGTACGTCAATCGAACATCGATTGAGTGAATATCGTACATTTCGAATGTACTATGTACGTTCTGAGTATATTTAAAACAGTCCCCTGCGAATATTCTATGAACGTTCATTATATATTCTTCGTATATTATTCGTACATTCTACGAACGTTTCTATTTCGTATATACCTTGAACTTCTGTTGCTGCTTGGGTATATATAGATCAGGCCTACATTTAAAGTTCCACTAAAATTGAGGGAGCTTCATTGGAATATTTTAACATGACTGATTTTATTTCCACTAATTACGCTAAACACAAAAAATTGGGTTGATCTACCACAGTTCCCAAGCAGCACCAGAATATACTATGAACGTTCTTCGAATATTCGAAATATGTTCTATGCACATTCCAAGAGACTGTTTCATAGGTGCTATGCATATTCATCGAACGTATGTAATCGAATATACGACGGTACGTCAATCGAACGTCGATTGAGTGAATATCGTACATTTCGAATGTAGTATTTACGTTCTGAGTATATTTAAAACAGTCTCATTCGAATATTCCATGAACTTTCATCATATGTTCTTCGTATCTCATTCGTAAATTCTACGAACGTTTCTATTTCGTATATACTCTGAAATTCTATTGCTGCTAGGGTTAATTCAAATGTTATAAGCACCCGGGCCTATAACATGTTTAACCCCAAAATATTAGCCCCCCTGTTGAAATTTCAGATACCTTCGCCGATGTTCACACAACATATTCCCAGAATTCCATCCCGATCGGTCAAGTAGTTTCGAAATGCATAGGGAACATACAGACAGACATTCATTTATATATATATATAGATTTAAGAAATTAAAAAATCATTGGAATCTTATCGATTAGAAATTTCTTCAATGGTATTATCTTCTTTTCATGTGCTGGACAACTTATTTTTATTGAAAGATTCAAAATCAACAAAGAACTTGAAATTTCTCAGTGAAACACTATTCGTTCATATGCTTTTATGGATTCGGAGCTGATTCTTGATTTAAACTTACATCGCCGGGCTTCTCCTGTCACTCCACGAAGTTTCAGGGATTTCTTGTGATACAGAGATGAATAAAATATGATGCGAGATGAAGAAATGTACGATATGCATAATGTATCAGTTTCAAGACTTGTTAGTCATTGTACACAATATTGTAACTTAAAAGAACATCAAAAGTATTGTTACGTTTTGCACGTCTCTCAGACCTTTTCAATAATTTTTTGAAACTTCTGACAATGAAAGAAAGTCTTGAATCTACGTTACGAGAAACGTTGAATAACAGTCCTCTGAAGTATGGAATAAATATGACCAATGGAAGATTTGATAATGCGAATCCATCATTTAGTGTTAATCAAATATTCTATAATCACGATGAACTAAAAATGAAGAATATCATAGGTGGGATAATTATTAATAAAATATCTCGAGTAAAAAATTTTCTTGAAATTATATATGATTTATCTGTGATTATACTTATATATGAACTATATATACTTTGGAAAATTTTCTGCTCGGGATTCATTCTTATGATTGATGGAGTAGAGGTGATTATATTTGTGCCAAGTGTTATTGAATCTTTTCAGTGTGAATTCTATATTAGTGATGACGTTTCTTAAAAGAATCGATATCTTTTGATATAAAATATATCCAATTTCTGTCGATATTCCGTACAAATCTCTAAAAACTCAATATTTTTCCTATAAAAAAGACTCGATTTTGGTTAAGAGTTGGTATCACTACGTGGAGAAAAATGAAGAAATATATTTTACTCCATAGAATTAGTCAACATTCTTTTGTAACTTCTACAGTATTTTCAGTATGGCTTACTCTTTATAACGTAAATCTTTGACGAAAATTGGCAAAGAGTACTTCAATGGAGTAACTTTTACTCCGGGAATAGTCGTCCATATACTTAGTGAGCGCTGGAGTGAGTGCTACCGCGATTGGAATAGCAGTTACCCCTCACTTTTCCCCGTGTATTCTGTGTAAGCAATTGTTGATCACAAAACAGTACCCAAGCAGCAACAGAAGTTCAAAGTATATACGAAATAGAAACGTTCGTAGAATGTACGAATGGGATACGAAGAATATATGATGAACGTTCATAGAATATTTGAATGAGACCGCTTTAAATATACTTAGAACGTACATAGTATATTCGAAATGTACGATATTCATTCAATTGACGTTCAATTAACGTACCGTCGTATATTCGATCACATACGTTCGATGAATATGCATAGCACCTATGAAACAGTCTCATTCGAATGTGCATAGTACATACTTCGAATATTCGAAGAACATTTAAAGTATATATTGGTGCTACTTGGGTAGGTACATTTTATACATCTAAATATTTCTCCAAAAAGCTCACAAAATATGCCTCAAGCTTTTTAGTCGATCCCCCTCAAAAGCAGGAATTTTCGTTAATTATCAAGATTTAATTGACTTTTGATTCAGGAATTTTGTTATCCAACATTGAGAAAAAAAATGTTTTGAACCGATGAATTTTTCTTTGAGTCTAAGAAATGAATTCATCCAATGGTATCTGTGGAGTTATTGCATCAACTCCATCTAATATGTGATTCACACGGAGGTGGTGGGATCATTAATTGGAATATGAGGTACTTAGGATTGATGAAAAAATTATTGGATGGAAAACGTTGATTTTCGAATTCATGGAATACAATTTGATTCAATGAATTATGCATTTGATGGGCAGAAGCCATTCATAACACTGTGATAGCCAGCTGCAGAGCCAAAATGATAATTTCTCCTTTCAATAAAATATTTGATTATTTGAACAAAAAAAGTTTTAAAATAGGAAAATATCAATATAAATGGTGTAAATATTTCTTGCATTCGAAATAAAATGTTTCCATGTATATGAAATGAAAATTTTCTGTAAATAAATCAATATTTGAAACAATGAATATTCTTCCCTATCTAAGAAATTATTTCATAGAGTGTACAAAGAGATTTTCTAATCCTTCAAAGAACTTATTGATATAAATAAATCTTTCTTCGAATCAATGAAATAAAATTCATTCTGATTGGATGAATGATATTTTACAAAATTTCCAGAACGAAAAGAAATAAGCAGGAGTCAGAGCATTCGCGCAAGGGCGGAGCCGACCTTCTAGTTCTTATGTGATCTGTAATTTATTTGAAACAATTGGATTATTCGATCAGATGATTAATATGATCAAGAAATTCGGACAAACCGTTTTTCTTTGCGATCAAGCCATATCCGTTGATGATGTTCGATGCCGGAACCTGAGAGATATATTAATATGACGGAACATTATTTACTATAGGTTTACGGTGAATTAGTTCTTTATATGCAAACTGTACTGCAGGAAGATAGCTTGTGAGAAAGTATTGCCACCTTTTGAAAAGTGAACGCAATTTGTCGAAATGAATTCAATACATTTTTATTTCAACAACATATTTCTTTGTTTCAATGAATTCATAAATTCGATCGATCTATCCATTTCATGGACTCGATGAAACCTTTATTCGCAAAAAGCACTGGAATTTTGCAGAATGTATAAAATTTTGACCTCATCAAACGTAGTATTGACGGGAATGATCAGGTTGGCAGTTTATTGACTAGAATCCTTCTTCAATCATGAATGAAAATTTTTAATGAGGTAATTTTTTAGATGTTGCTGCAGTTTGAATCGTTTATTGAAACTAATCAACCATGGAAGAAGATAATATTCAACTATTAAAGCCCAAAAATCTTGCAGTACATTATTTGAACGATGTTTCCAGTGGCAAAGAGTTGATTCGAGAAGATATGTAACGATGATTTATCAGATTTCGTGAGTTTTAATTTTCGTTTTGTTTCTATAAACGATTCAAACTTCGAGAACACATTTATTGGCATGAATAAAATAGCTTCATCCGATTTGAGTTCCCAAAACATGGGTTATGATACTCCATTTTATTGATTTCAAAACTATCCAAACTATCATTGTTCATATGAAATCTGTTCTATAAAATAGATTTTATCCAAAGAAATTGCTTTGAAGTTTGAACTGAAGAAGTATCTCATTGTGATCATGAATTTAGTTTTCTGTTGAAAAAATAGAACTCTCGGAATTAAAATTCACAACTATTCAGTACATAATTTGATTTTATTATCTGAACAAAACCACTTGTATTGGAATGAATGAGATTATTATACTCTCAACTGTACCGGTTTATGAATAACAGTATTTTTGGTCCTATAACTTCATGTTCTTGAATATAATAATTATTTTATTAACCTGATGTCGCGTTGTTTTTCTCATGATGGGAGAAGTTCATCATTTGTAAGCCATGTCTATTCATTTTATGGAATATATTTTCACTTGGAGTCAATAATTATTCTGGTGGAGAAAACAATTATCATGTCAAATACTTGTTGATTGTTAAGAATTTCAAATACTAAGTATAATCAACCTGGATTTCGATACGAAACTTTACGTTATGAAATTGAAGTTGTATTTCATTGATTTTCACTTTGGAATTCATCAAATGACAGTTATGCACCGGATGAAAGATGTATTGACAAAAATAATTAGTTATTCAGTCAATAGAGTGCGTTTTTAATTTCGAACATTAAATTTCAATGAGCTGATTTGATAGTATGAATAAAACGACTTTTTATGCTTATGAAATTATTTTAGAGTCAAAAGGACATTTATTCAATGCAATGAAATGGGAATCAATGAAATCAATTTCATTAATTCAAAGAATTTTTTTTCTCAGTGAAGTTGGTATTATGAAAAAACTCTGCCTATTGGCACATGGCTTCCTCGTTTGTATTGAAAAAAAACTCATACCATGCTTCAATGATGGTTTTATGATGGTGTCATGATGGCACATTGTCATTCGGGACATTGAGACGCTACTGAATGAAATTATGCCCTGAAAAACACCATGAAAAGAAAAAGAACAATGAAAATTGTTAAGATGGTATTTCTACATTTCTCAACCGATTGCTATGAAACTCATATGAGGCCACTATGGGATAAAAACTGAAACGTGGTATAAATTTCATTGCAATCGAATAACAGGAAGCAAAGATCTACGCGGTCGCAAACATAAGGATTTTTTAGAACATTTTCCCTCATCCCTCTCGTTCTTCTGTAACGATCAGGTTGAAACTGATATAGGACCACTATCCACACTGCATATAACTGTGGTAAAAATTTCATAACAATCGGATAATAGGAACGGAAGATACGCGCGGTCACAATTTGTGTCACATACACACACAAATACACACAGACAAATTTGTTCTCTGAGTCCTGGGGAGTTGTTTGGTATAAGAGATTTTTGTTTTGGAGACGAAAAAAATTTCGGCCTCCGGAAACGATCACAAAACTTCCCTCTAACGAGAAAGCAATTATCATCTTCATTTAATGTCGTCACAGCAAATCATGCTATCTCAAATGACACGCTTTTTATTCAAATTCATAGTTGACTTTTTTCCATAACTCTTTTCCTTCTTGTATCGTATTCATAAATTAATTTGAAATAAATCTTCTGAACGAACATTTAATGTTTTCATGACCTATATTCAAATAATTCAACATTAAATTGCTTTTTGTGTCACATCTGTTCATGTATTTCAGGTTTTAACATATGTTACAATGCGGTGGAAAGAATTTATATTGCAAGGAAATGCCATAGAGGATGTTATCAAGATATTATCCTTACTATCATTAACCTACGAGATTGTGTCATTTCTTACTATCAAGGATAATGATTTTCAAAGCGTCTTCCACACTTTAGAAAAAAAACTACTTGAAACTCCTGGAACTGAACTAAAAGCAATCAATCTATCCTTTATACAGG
This sequence comes from Gonatopus flavifemur, assembly GCA_018340375.1. NCBI lineage: Eukaryota > Metazoa > Arthropoda > Insecta > Hymenoptera > Dryinidae > Gonatopus > Gonatopus flavifemur. The sequence goes on along the minus strand of JAFFJZ010000026.1, from coordinate 2,650,898 downwards.
AGAATGACATCAAAATTTTGGAAATTCCAGTAACAAATAATATTTTGTTGGAATGAACGTGTGATGATCATTAACAAACCATATTTGTGGACATTATAATAAATTTCCGTGAAATAGATATTCATTTCGCCATAGCTGAATATACATTTATTGATCATAAATGAAGCTTCCCAGTGCGTGTCAGGAAATTCTTGTACTTATACATTGATTATTGTATTGTGTTGAAAGTAAAATACGGAAAATTCCAGCGCAACAGAAATTTTTCAATCTCACAGGAACGAAGAATTCCTATTTTCCTGAATTCCTGTTTTTTTCAATTCTCGCGATATAAATTTGCCTCAATTTTACTATAAAATGTAGTCATTTTTCAAATACAGGACTTTTTCATTCTGAGGAACATCCTGTGTGATTTATGAAAACCTTCGCGTGTTCTAGAATGGTGTTGTTGATTAATGAAGAAAATTATCTTAATGAAATATCAATTGAAAAGTTCATATTTGAAAATTCAAAATAGGTCTACAGATTTTGCCACAACAAATACATGAAGCCTTGTTATTTTGCATGTATTTGAAAAACATGGAGAAATCATATTGAATCGTCATGATTTTATAAAATCTATCTTTACCCATTTATGTTTAACGCGGAAATAATTAAAACTCGTTTTTCTACAATCCGTTATAATGGGCTTATGAATATTTATACACTGTTTCACGATACATGCTTGTCATTTTTCTGATTCACAAGTATATCTTTGTGATATCTGAATATTTCAAATTCCAATAAGCTTTGCAAGCAAAATTTATTGATCGCTCAATTCATATTGCACATATCAAAGTAAGCAACCTAGTAATTGCGGTATCATACTTGAATTGTATTTTCATTATTCGCGTATTACTAAAAATTCGCGAATTAAGCCTTATGCCCTCAATTTCTTTATTCAAATTATCAAATTGTAACATGGTTTTCATATTTTAAATACGTGAATCTTTCCAATTCTGAAGGTAGAAATCTGCAAACACTCAATTGTTAGTCTAATATAGAACATTTGTAAGGAGGAGTAGAGTTGTTTTTAACACGGGGTAGGTTGTCACAGGGTCTACAACTTCTATATTTTCCAATGGCTGATGTTGCGGCTCTTCGAAACACTCTTTGAGCTACCACTAAAGAGTATTCGAAGGAGCTTGAACATTATCAATTGGAAAATACAGGAATTGTAGAGCCTATAACTTACCCCTGTCACAACCAGGCCCAGTCTCCTCTACGAGGGTGGATTGATAAGTTTCCGGCCTGACCAAGAAAAACAACGTTTTTAAGAATTTTTTTTTTTTATTTCTCAACATAATCTCCTCCAAGGCTGATACATTTCTCATAGCGGTGTTCTAGTCTAGTAATGCCATCTCTATAGACTGATTCGTCAAGCTCCTCAAAATACCCATTTACAGCTTCGATTACTTCTTCATTGTCCGCAAATCTCTTACCGCCAAGCCATTTTTTGAGGTTAGGAAACAGATAATAGTCACTCGGGGCTAGGTCTGGAGAGTAGGGAGGGTGCGGCATTAATTCAAACTTCAGATCGTTGGTTTCAGCCATCGCAATGATTGACGTGTGCGCTGGTGCGTTATCGTGATGAAACAAGATTTTTTTCTTCGCCAGATGAGGTCGTTTAATTTTCACTTCGTGGCTCAAACGTTGCGATAAGTCTGCGTAGTATTGACCAGTGATAGTTTTACCCTTTTCAAGGTAATCAATGTATATAATACCTCTTGCATCCCAAAAAACAGTAGCCATAACCTTGTTCGCCGAAAAAATTGTTTTTGCCTTCTTTGGAGTTGGTTCCCCTGGTCCAATCCACTGTTTAGACTGTTCTTTGGTTTCAGGAGTGTAGTGGTGGACCCAAGTTTCGTCAACGGTTACGAATCGACGCAACAATTCGCTTGGATTACGCTTATACAACGCCAAATTGGCGGTAGAAATGTTCTTTCGAATCAATTTTTGGTCGACTGTTAGCAAACGCGGCACCCATCTTGCACAGAGCTTTTCCATATACAAATGTTGGTGCAAAATATTTTGTACACGTTCATATGACATCTTACAGGTCTTACAGGTCATCTCAGCTATCTCACGAAGTTTTAATCTGCGATCTTTCAGCACTATTTGATGGATTTTTTCGATCATATCTGGAGTTGTGACCTCAATGGGGCGTCCTGAGCGAGGCTCATCAGAGGTGCTCACACGACCCTTTTTAAACTCGGAAACCCACTGCTTAACGGTTGAATATGATGGGGAGGATGTCCCCAGTGTTGAGTCCATCTCTTCTTTAATTTCCTTCGGCGTTAACCCCTTCAAATAAAAGTATTTGATGACAGCACGATTTTCCAGCTTTTCCATTTTTACGAAAAACACAGAGGCGTCTTGGTCAGCGTGCTCTCAAAACTAAACTAACATGGCGATCGGACTGAAACTATAGCTACAAGCTATCTAAGGATGGTACTATAGAACGCCACCTCAAGGTAGGCCTAGTGGCGCCATCTCTTGGTCAGGCCGGAAACTTATCAATCCACCCTCGTACATTAGATATTTATAACTCATCGAAAAAGTAATCGGATTCGACCACCCTGGTTGAAAATTCCATTGAACCAGTTGATTCTTATTGTTCCCAATGCAGAAACACAATTGGACCCTGTGAAACTGAATATTCTTATGAAGCATATGACTTATTGTTTTTCATGATGAAATAACGTTAGAGACTTACGTGAATATTGTACTGATCATGAAAAACTATTGAGGAAACTATTTAAGAGATAATCTGTATTAATTGTTGCATAACGAAATAATTGACAGTACAGAAAAACACGGGAGTACAAAAATACGACGGATCTAAACTTGTTTGCAAAATTTTTTTTACAAAATTTTTTGTGCAAAAAAACACATTTTCAACGTATGATATTATACAATATTTCTCGAGAACCTTGTCATGGGAATCGACTCGAATGCGAGGGATTCCGCAACCGCACCGGAGCTCTGTTTCCTATCGCAAGAAGACGTCAAACAGCTCACGACACCGGAGACGCTCCTTTTATAAGACCAGCAGTCGATCTCGATAATTTCTTACTGTGTGATACTCTAAATATTTTTGACTTGATTCGTGATGATCACAACATGATCATGACTATTTTGATTACACTGCAACCCGGAATTTATCTCATTGAACAATAATTATTAACAATAATATCGGTAATCCTTACACTTCACTGTTTTCGATTCCAACTATTTCTATGATTGATAATCTTGCTGTGTCATTGTTGCAAACTATATTATCACAATCAAATATATCAATCCCTATTGCTTATAAAGTTTCACTTTCCTCATGACAATGCTTTATCCCTACACAATACATACGCGTTGTGCAGATATTTTTTGTTCCTTTTGACCAGTATAATTTTCCGACATATAGTTCGATATAACAGCATAATATAGTACGAGTAGCAACCCTAATTCCATGTTTTACATCGTTACTTTTCCAGCAAAAACCGTAAGCGACATTTTGTCGGGAAGGTATCAATATATAATAATATTGAATCGCGTTATCTTATATCTGTAACCGACAGCAGGAAAACATCACATAATATTGTTGTCAACACAGAGTGCTATCTACAAATCCAATCAACTGTGGAGCCGGTAGATTCCCCAAGAGAAGGCAAACCTTCGCACAAGTTCACTGGACATATATGTTTCTGTAACGTTAGATGTTTCTGGAGATTCATCTTGCCTTGGGGTTGGTTCAGATTCATGTAAAGAACATAACTTGAATCTTTATTCATGGAGAGAAATATTTTAATCAACGTCGAGCCACCTACTATTGCGTGTATATGCACAAAATTTTATCTTTCGATTGTGCACATTATTTTGGAATCATTTCTTCATGCCTGCAAGATATTTATATCACCCATGTGGAAAACTGTATACAATTGTGCACAATTTGTATACAATTGTATACGATTTGTATAAAATTTGTGTACAATTGTATACACTTTTTCCACATGGGCATCTTCCACTTAATGATTACTACGACAACTGAGAAAATTTTCCCAATGAATTTTCAGTGTTCAGTCTGGATTCTAAATGAATTTTAAGTAATCGCACACAGAATTGCGAACAATTCCTTACATAATGTTATCACCGACCGAAGTTTATTACCGGAGTTTATTTAAAAATGGTTCTGAAGTCATTCACGTTCAGTTGCCGCACTCATCGACCATTAATCATGTAGTATCCAATTAAATACAAAGAGGAGGGAAATCCTTATTGTTGTCAACGCTAGTGATTCCGATTCTGAGAAAAATCGATTCTTTTTTATACAGGATATATCAAATTTTTATGGGTATTTTATAAAAATCTATAAAAAATAAATACACTTTTGGAAAATGGAATCGCTTTTGCTCAAGAATCGGCATCACTAGTCAGCGCACTTATCTTTGTTAAGATTCACACACGAAGAAGAATGAAATGAATTCTCCAAGTTTCCATGCACCCAAAGCATTCCTGTCTATCGATCAAATGAGTCCATGACAGTTCGACGAGTTGCATCTGTAATGTCCATAGAATGTTCTAGGAATGTTGATGGTTGAGAACATGCAATCAACATCCGTTAAACGTTCTGTACGGAAGGAATTAATCAGCTGTGAGAAGAACAGTCACTTTTTAACTTGCTACAGCTGAATATTTGCTCTGTAGTCCAAATTTCAGCTTCAACCACAAACGTAAAGCAAATATTGTTAAGGGAGTAACGGTCTTGTGATTGCTAAGATATTTGATCGCAATAGTTGAAATTTGTACCTACACGGAGTAAAATGAAGGTCGAAAATATAGTAATCTTTAATGAAAATTTGAGAATATTTCTTAAAATCTGAGAGTTTTTCTTAAATGCATAATAAAGACAAAACGCTCGACTTTTTTGTGGAATTTTATTCGAAAAACAATGAAAAATTCTCAATACTTCATAAGGAATAGATGAACATATGAACTTTCCAAAAGTCGCGCGTGAAATTTCAAAAAACTAGTAACAAAATCTCAATATCCTACTATTCACTTTGTGAAATTTCGTATGCGACTTTTGGAAAATTCATATTTTTCTCTATTCTTTATCAAGTATTGATAATTTGTCATTGTTTTTCGAATACAATTCCACAAAAAAGTGGACCGTTTGTCTTTAGTATGCATTTAAGGAAAATTCTCAAATTTTTATTAAAGATTACTATATTTTCGACCTGCATTTGTCTCCGTGCACTCATATGATTATTTCATCGATTGAAAGAACATATGGAAGGAAAGAGCATATAAGTATGACGTATTCACAATTCAACTTCCCATGGACTTCCGTATTAACTCTCAATCGAAACGTAAGAACAATCATAAATCTTTTATATATGTATCGTAATCCCCATAAATTATCTACTCACTATTATTTATTTTCATTCGCAAATGTGAATATATCAACATGAAAATATCATAAAATTCCTATAGATAGAATTAATTCAAATAAAATGTGCGTGTACTTCTAATGACATAGACATTATTCTTCTTTTATCGTTGCTCTCATTTTTTTGTAGGAGATAAAATGAAGGTCATTACCGATTCTTCGAAAGCGGAAGAGGGAGAGGGTCCACCGAAGATAGAGACCTTCGACGACATTCTACCTTATGTTGGCGAAGCAGGACGCTATCAATGGATTCTATTCATCATTTTATTGCCCTTCACCTTCGTCTACGCTTTCCTCTATTTCGCGCAATTCTTCCTGACTCTAGTTCCAAACGAGCATTGGTGTCACGTGTCAGAGTTAGATGGCTGGAACTTCACCGACGAACAAAAGTAAGAGAGAAAAATGACATTTTCCACAGGTATTGAATGAGTGTTTCTGAAGTTTGAATCGTTGAAAGAGACGAAACAAAAATACAAATCAACAAAATTTGATGAGCAATCGGGGTTTATGTTTTTGAATTAACCATTTGAAACTAAAACTATTGTTGAAAGAATGTACTAGAAGATTTTGGGTTTTCAATAGTTGAGTATTTTGTTATTTGATTACCAATTTTTTTCAATCCCCGATTCAAACTTCAGCAACATTTGAATAATGCATCAATTGTAAACTGATTCTATTGATTTGTGTGCATAATAATATGAGAGAGAAATTTACATTTCAAAATGGATTGTCATAGCTCATACGCCGGATATTGTAATGATTTTTCCGAAAAACAGGATTAGTTTTTCATCAAGTCACTTCTAAAACATGTATTACTTCGACACCGATTATTAAAGTCAAATCGAATTCCTCAGATTTTGAGACCGTGTCGAAGTGGACACGCAAAAGTATTGATTTGCTATCGCAACTACTCACTTTTTTACTCAACTTTTTCCTCTCTCTCAGCTGAAGTAATTGCAGCCATAGATAGTCATTAGCTGCCCCAGCAATAATACGTAACTGTGACGGTACAGGTTTTGTGGTTGATACTTAAATAGCAAAACAATTGAGGTATGATATTTTTCATGTGGCCGTACATTTGTCGCTATTATAACCAAGCGAATAGCTGTTACAGCTAAGAAATATTTCTCGCGGCTAATTGTCATCTATTCAAATTGTAGCGAATCATTGTTCTGCATATGTTCGCCCACTTTTACCTCCGTAATTATAACAAAGTTCAGTAGGATGAGATTCACCATCCGTTGTTCCCTGCGTTGCCTCTGGTACAGTTGTCACAATTTTGCGTCACAAAAAGTTGCTTCTGACATCGAAATTTATCGTTAGAACCATGGAGGAAAAAAATTCACGATTGGAGGGAAATTTTTACTTTCAATTTTGCTATGCGCCTCTTGTTAAGATAGCAAAAGCCATCTCTTTCAGAGCAACAATTTCATTGGTTACGATAATGACTTTTCAATTTTAACAGCGAAGGAAATTCATCAACTACAATTGAATTTGTTTGCCATGTTATATATACCAAGTGAAGAAGTATGAAACCGGATTTCCTCTATAAATGGCACTAGCCATCAGTTTAGGGACCCTAAGACCACTTCTTCAGCACCATCATCCTCCCCTAACATCACAAAATCTAACAAAACAATCTATCATCACCTGGTAAGGCTAGAGTGATGATACAGCAGGGATTAGAGGACTATTGATTCATTTCAAAATATTGCAGCAATCAATTTGGATTAAGTAAATGAATATTCGTTAATTATCACCCTCCGAGTATGTGAGGATATCAGGAAAATGAGATGTGAACCGAAAAATTAGCTGAAGATCAATAATTCCGTGATCCACGCTGTATCATCGCTGTAACCTCACCAGGTGATGATAGGCGTTGATGACGAATTTCAGATGTTTTTAGCAATTCATCTTAGATGGAGCAATAAATATCTGTTAATTTCCACCGTCCGAAGGCGAGTGAATATTAGAGAAACGAGACGAAGGTCGAAAAATGAGCTGAAAATCAATGGTTGTGCACTGTAAAAAAAATTTGTTGAATTCCAAACAAAAATGCTTGGAAAATCACAAACTTGGTTTGGAAAAATAATTTCCGAACCTTTTTTGTAAATTGCCAAACAAAAATTTGTGAATTTTCAAAAATCTTCGTGAAATCACAAAATGTTTTGAATGTTTACAAACTTTTGTTTGGTAATTTACAAAAAAAGTTTGTGTAAAAAACTGCCAAACTTCTTTGGCAGTTTAGGAAGTATATTTTTTACAGTGTGTTTATTCTCGCTGTATCATCGCTCTAGCCTCACCAGATGATGGAAGGCGTTGAACATTCATTTCCAAATATTTCAGCAATCATATTATGTATGCAATAAGATTCGGTATTACATATAGGATAACAAACAAATTTAGCTAGGGGAGTCCACATTTTTCATTCCATTCTGATCGAAAAGCTTTATTTTTCCTCCAATTTTTCAGAGAATGAATGAAGAGAATGAATGAAGAGAATGAATAGAGTAAGTATTGGAACATCGTGTTTTTTCGTGTAACTCATCAACTAGGGTCAGGGCAAAAATTTTTTTCCACAGAAATTTCTGTTTTCGTCTCTAAACTACATCTTGTAAAAATTATAGACACTTGTGAGACACCCTGTGTCTTGCATAATGTCAAAGCTGCATATGGTTGTTCAAAATTCATATAAATCTTCTTTACGTAAGATCCACTATGCAAATGGATGCAAGAAAGTTTAAAGGGGGATCAGGTTGTTGAACGAAGCAAAGTAACTGGACGACACGACCATCTGGTCACTATATCCGATCCTCAAAAGCAGATTTCATATCGATTAATAAATTAATTTTCTCCCAATTTTCCGTTGATTCGTAACTTTATTTCAGATTTCGTGAGTTTTGATGATGACCAATTTGTCTCAGTGGAACGAATGACTCTTATCCATAATAGTTTCGTTTCACGCATTTGTATCTTCATTCTTATTTCATCACGAATTAGATCAACGCACAATACCCACACAGCACCACAGTCCCAGAAGAATTCATAAAAAATTCTTATTGAACTGATTGTGATCTTCATGAATTATTTTATGAGATTTCTTAAAGAACTCATAAAGAATACAATCAGATTATGAAAAATTCTTGATGAATCCTCAAAGAGCTCATAAAAGAGTTATTGTAGTATTCCTAATGAATTCGCAAGGTATTCTTAAATAACCCCCGTTATGTCAGTTCAGAATGGAGCCCTGAAAGAATTCTTTTCCTTGTCAAAAAGAACTCTTAAAGAATTGAGTCGAGAATTCGAGAAGAAGTCTTCGAGAATTCTAAAAGAGTTATTGAGGAATTCTCAAAAGATTCTTTAAAGAATTCTTAGAAAAGTTTTGGAATATTTTCCGATTCAACAATTTAATCCAGCTATATGCTTGCCTAGAAACACTGGTAATTGCTATCGAAACTAAGATAATTAGAAAAATCTTCTGGAACAATTCCAAATAGACCATGAAAAATGATAAAAACATTATGGGAGAAATATTTCAAAATCCTCTAAAAACATCTTGAGGAGCTTCGAATATTCGAGTTTCCATTCATAAACTCCAACATAACTATATTGACATCCGCCATCTCGAATCTATTCTCAGACTTCAGATTTGGAATCAACACCCTCGAAAACCCCTGGGAACCATGTTTTATAAAAATCTGTCTATGCAAGCCAGAATAATAAACGTTCCAACATCGCGAAGAAACGGAGTCATATGTATACAGTAGGGTGGGCCGAAAAAACTCAACTTTATTTTCTCGAGTCGCTATACCGCGGAAAAGTTGCGATTTGGAATGACAAAAAATATAAAAAAAAAATCAATAAAAAATATCGATGTCCTCCGGTCGCGCAAAGCCCCCAAAGTTCATAAAAATAGGTAAAAATCCACCATTTCACGTGAATTTTCGAAATAAGTAGAGATATTATGATTCGAACGCTGTAGCTGTAATTAATCAATGATGAAATCATCTTAAACAATTGTGGAAAATCACCGAAATCATTCAATGCATTCAGTTTACCCATTAGCATGAAATTCATGCGGAATATTGAGGAAGCAAGTGCGTGCGTGCACTGAAAAAAACAATGTAGCTGAATTTGAATCCGAGTCCATTCTGTAGTTACTGTAACTGTATTATGACCATAAAAATGTGCAATAGATATGACCGAACTCGTGTGGATCCCTCAGAGAGAGGAGAAAAATGGAATTAGTATTACTTTCTTTATTTAATACAATGTATAGAATAAAGAAACCTTTATTAGTCTGAGTGTTTTCTGTTAAAATATTTTATCTTTTTCCTACATGACTCTTTTTATTTCTCTTATTTATTGCCTTTATTTACCCGATTCTAATTGATTGTCTCTGTTCTATGTCTTTATGATTATGAATGTTGCACTTACTTCCACAGTAACCTCAATAAGAACATGACTTCCGCAACTACAAAACTCAAATTCGATTGCATTCTCTTCTCAATGTGTGATTGCCGTGTTTATTAATCTAAAAATTATAAGGAATTCCTGTTTTGTTACTACATAATATAAATATATTACTACGTGAAAAAATTGAGAATATTGACCCAGCTCAGGTTGAGGATGGTAAAATACGATTAAACCCCGGGCGCCACAAATGTACAAACGCCCTTGCTCCTGCCTTCTTTTGTTATCATTATGCCATTTTCGCTGAAGCTCTCATGCCTCCACATCTTCATGTTATTCCACGTTTAGTGTTGTGCAGTGTTGTGTTGTGAAGTTTTTGAGATACATAATGGCAGCCTCAAAGAAAATGATCACAAGAAATGTCTTTGAGTGCCCTATATTTGGTATACCCAGAGATTTTGTGCAAAATATACTTCCCACGCATGAAGACGTGATTCGGTGCTGTTTCCAAGAACAGTATAATTCATCTGTAAAGGTTAATAACAAAAGTGTCAGTTTTTCAAACGTGGCTCATAAAGTAGCTGATAAAATAAAAAGTTTGTTCCAGAAAGCATCTATAGTATAGTATAGCGCGACCGGAAGACATCGATATTTTTTATTGATTTTTTTTTTATATTTTTTGTCATTCCAAATCGCAACTTTTCCGCGGTATAGCGACTCGAGAAAAAAAAGTTGAGTTTTTTCGGCCCACCCTAGTATACAGCGCACAAAATCTTCTCCGAGGTCAGCTATTTTTTTAGAAGAAAATTGAAGGACTTGTCCGTTTAAAAGAAAAACTAAATAAGCTCTGAGGAAGGGTTCGAAGAAAGTCCCCTAATCACTCAATCGATTTGGTTCCACTGGGCCCCGAGTTATCCTGAACACAGACGGACGGACAGATAGACACAGACAACCCGATGGATTCTCAATCAGGATCGGATGAAATGAGAAACTATTCAACTACCGATGGAATTATTCAATTATTTCAGAAGATACTGTCACAGTGCACGATAGCGGGTGCGAAAAGCACTCAGTGATCAGTATATTACGTATAATGATGAGTGCCCAATGAATCAGCTGTGAGACAAGATTGAGCGACGTCAGCCTAGTGGCTACCACGGACATAGACAGGCATTGAATCAACTCCTGCAGCTAAATGTTGTTCACTACAGCGAAAAATTGTATTTATAGCTAGTCTATTTGCTGTAACAATGAAGATGTAGCTACAGGAACTAATTTAATGACAATTCGTGTCCGTGCTAGCCACTTGACTGCTTCAGCCTGATTTTTGTGTGTGCAGCCATCTTTTAGCTGCTACAGCTAAACAATATTAGCTGCTTTAATAGGATTCTTAGCTTTATCGGCAGAAGTTCAGCTGGCATGACTAATAAAATGAATGTTTTGAGGGTGCTAAAATGATCAGTCGCAATAGCTGAAATTCAACTGATGCAGCAAAACTTTTCCTTCCTGTGTGTATGATGTGGGGTTCCTTCTGACATTTCATTATATAAACAAGAAATGTTCATGGGAACAGTCCTAGATGTACGTCACTCAAATTCTATAAGAACTTATTGTGAATTTATATCCAGCCAGTTTAACATCATTTCTAAGAAAAAGAATACGGAAAGTCGATTCCATGTGTACAAATAGTGTGGAAAAACCAAAGTTTAATTATTTCACACTTCAATTATTCAAGATTCTAGTTGGGTACAATTCATGATCTCCAAACCATATATCGCGGCTTCATTTATATCGATATTTGAACTATATACTGTTTATATACGGATTATATGTATAGGAGAAAGAACTAAAAAGATCACTTCTATCACACGGAATAAATAACTTTCAAGCCCTTGAATACACGGAACGATCGAAGCTATTAATATTTAGGGAAAGGGACTGTCCACTCAAGGAGAAAGAACATCGCTGAACAGGGAGAGAAGTACGAGGGTGGATTGATAAGTTTCCGGCCTGACCAAGAAAAACAACGTTTTTAAGAATTTTTTTTTTTTCATTTCTCAACATAATCTCCTCCAAGGCTGATACATTTCTCATAGCGGTGTTCTAGTCTAGTGATGCCATCTCTATAGACTGATTCGTCAAGCTCCTCAAAATACCCATTTACAGCTTCGATTACTTCTTCATTGTCCGCAAATCTCTTACCGCCAAGCCATTTTTTGAGGTTAAGAAACAGATAATAGTCACTCGGGGCTAGGTCTGGAGAGTAGGGAGGGTGCGGCATTAATTCAAACTTCAGATCGTTGATTTTAGCCATCGCAACGATTGACGTGTGCGCTGGTGCGTTATCGTGATGAAACAAGATTTTTTTCTTCGCCAGATGAGGTCGTTTAATTTTCACTTCGTGGCTCAAACGTTGCAATAAGTCTGCGTAGTATTGACCAGTGATAGTTTTACCCTTTTCAAGGTAATCAATGTATATAATACCTCTTGCATCCCAAAAAACAGTAGCCATAACCTTGTTCGCCGAAAAAATTATTTTTGCCTTCTTTGGAGTTGGTTCCCCTGGTCCAATCCACTGTTTAGACTGTTCTTTGGTTTCAGGAGTGTAGTGGTGGACCCAAGTTTCGTCAACGGTTACGAATCGACGCAAAAATTCGCTTGGATTACGCTTATACAACGGCAAATTGGCGGTAGAAATGTTCTTTCGAGTCAATTTTTGGTCGACTGTTAGCAAACGCGGCACCCATCTTGCACAGAGCTTTTCCATATACAAATGTTGGTGCAAAATATTTTGTACACGTTCATATGACATCTTACAGGTCTCAGCTATCTCACGAACTTTTAATCTGCGATCTTTCAGCACTATTTGATGGATTTTTTCGATCATATCTGGAGTTGTGACCTCAATGGGGCGTCCTGAGCGAGGCTCATCAGAGGTGCTCACACGACCCTTTTTAAACTCGGAAACCCACTGCTTAACGGTTGAATATGATGGGGAGGATGTCCCCAGTGTTGAGTCCATCTCTTCTTTAATTTCCTTCGGCGTTAACCCCTTCAAATAAAAGTATTTGATGACAGCACGATTTTCCAGCTTTTCCATTTTTACGAAAAACACAGAGGCGTCTTGGTCAGCGTGCTCTCAAAACTAAACTAACATGGCGATCGGACTGAAACTATAGCTACAAGCTATCTAAGGATGGTACTATAGAACGCCACCTCAAGGTAGGCCTAGTGGCGCCATCTCTTGGTCAGGCCGGAAACTTATCAATCCACCCTCGTATATGGGATTGATTACCATTTGCCTCAGTTCTCATCGCGACTTCAGAATAGGAAGTGAGTGATGACTCGGATTTTGGTGATTATTACGATGTCAACCTATCGTTTCCATGGCAACGTAAACAGTTCATCGTACTCAATTCGATTTGACATGGGACTTATCACAATTTTGAAATATCTGTCACCAAATTAGTATTCTTCATAGTAACCGTTACCGTATACTTCTCTCCGTGAAGAACCCGAGTAAAAGTGCGAATCCAGTACCGATCCGGTTTGCCGTAAGTCAGATCCGGTATGGATATGGGTAATCGAATTGGGCCCGGATGTAATGTGTAGCGCTGAATTTTATTCGGGCTGCATCTAGCAACCTGATCCGGGCCAAATCCAGGCACTTGATCCGAGTCGGATCCGGCAATTAGATTTGGACCTTATGAGGTCGCCTTCACGTTTCTGATAGAGATATGGTTATCCTTGTCTAAACAGGTTACTTGATGCGGTCGTTAATGGTTAATTCACATCCCCGTGATCCAATTTTTTATAAAACAAAATCATGAACGAGTTTAGTTGTTGATAACGATTACAGCCTGACACTTTTTACGTAAATATCACAATAGTCGAAGTCCACTTATTATACATTTAAGCATCAAAGTACAATTATTATTAATTTCATGTGTAACGCAGTTTATGAAAAATTCAATCAATATTTTTATTCCTTTCCTAACCTGAAACATATTTGTTGGATAATGCATTATTACAATTTGTACGTTACAAATGAATGGTTAAACGATTTATATATATTAATGAATAGATAGAAATAAGCACTCGCGAGAAACCTCAGCCATTTAGTCTGGTATCAAAAATGATGGTATCCCGGTGTTTATCAGTTGAGGATTGAAACTTGTATAATTCTAGAGGCATTTGGAAAAAAATTACCAGCATTCATTCTGAGTTCTCTTATTAGGGTGGAGATCAGATGAGTCACATCTGGACATAATTGACATTATTTTTATCTAATTCCCAACAGAAAAACTAATCCGAGTCTGATGAGATTTCAAAAGGCTCGCCTTGGTAAGGCTGCAATAAGGTTCGCCTCTTCCTAATCGGATCATGATTTCATTCGTGCTTCGGCTGGTAGACTGATCAAGGCCGAATAAGGCTTCTCTTATTAGGACGCAAATCGGGTTAGTCATATCCGGACCTAATGAAAATTATCCACATCCGGCTCCAATCAGGAAAATTGATTAGACCCGGATAAGACTGAATGAGGTTTTGCCTCTGGGGGCGTGGATTAGATTAGGTCCGAATACATTTTCATAAGATCAACCCCATTAGAACTACCATCATATTACCCTCGTTCCCGCTGGATCTTTTTACTTACATGAACCTGCACAGGCTCAGATATGAAGCCTCATATGAGGCATCTCATTTCATAGCCGAATCCGATCCGGATTATTTTACAGCTTACCGGATAGGAACTTCTGCTCGGAATTTGTGGTGAATTCAACATAAGTTGATAGTTTCACTATAAAAGGATAACACCTCAACCATGAACTTTCAGTGGTTTTACTACGAACTTTTGGCAAGTTCACTGTGAATATTCTCCAACCTTGCTCTCTTCCCTTAAATTGACAGTTACTTTTTTTCAATATTATCAATTTCGGTTTCTCTGTGTCGCTAAAAATCAATTACCAGCACTGTATTTGACTGTGACAGCTACTCACTTACCTGTAACAGCGAAAAATGTACCTAGATAACATGTGAGTTTGTCATTCGATTACTTTTGATTTGTTATTGACCTTCCGTCAACTTCGGAAAAAATGAATTACCAATCTGCGTTATCAATTCAGCATATGAAATCATCTACTCGTTATCCCATTTGATTGAAGTGAATTATCTCAAATCTCCATTATTGCATCATCGATTACATTGTATATCACAATTTAAATACCACTGAATTCGATCGATTGCGTATATGAAATGATAACTCGTCACACTTCAAGTCTTCTTGAAAAAATTCAAGTTCAAGTGAATTATTATTTCAATAATGACGATTAGTGGAATTATTGATCATATTTATACATATCCCTGATTGAAAAAATCCATAGAATTTTATGACATAAAATTTAATGGGATTTGGTCAGAACATTGTACAAAATTCAATCAGATTTGGTAAGAATTAATCAGAATCACAGTGGAAAAATACTTTCATCTGATCAAATCTCATTGACAAATGCTGGAATAGGATTTGGTCAGAACATTGTACAAGATTCAATTAGATTTGGCGAGAATCAATGGTTTTTTAAATCAGGGATTTCTCACTTTTTCATGATATCATCAACTCAATGAGGAGGGTTCTTTGTTTGCAACAATGAATACACAGATCTTACGTTCAATAACCGAGTCGATCGTGAATATTTTATTATTGCTTGAATATTACTGTAATATTATATGATAGGTGGGAATAGCCCTGTGTAGTCAGGGTACCTAAAGTAAGAGTATGAGTGTACATGTATATGTGGTATAGTTTCTTCTAACCATTGCTCTTTTGCTTTCCTCGATTCTCTTATTATTTTATTCCTCAGTGACCTGTATGTCTGCTGGTCTTGTGCGCTACTCTTATTCTTGTATTTCCTCCTTTCATTGATTAAATCGAGAATTTCTTCCGTGATCTATGGTTTCTAAGGTTCTACTCCATCGTTCTTCAAAATTTCATTTAAACATTATTCAATGTTCCCCTTTATGCACTGTTAAAAATGTTTGTGAATTTAATATACGTTCATAGAAAAAAGTACATTAATTTTCAAGGGCGCTATATGAATTGTATTCCACATTTGGACATTGAAAAATAAATCACATATTTCATGAACTTCAAACAAAAGTTTTGAAATTCATAACAGTTTGTGAAAATTCATAACTGTAGATATTGAATTTCTGTATTTATTTGAATATTCGAAAATCAATTACATATTTCTCAAATTTCAAACAAAGTTTCTGATATTCACCACAGTTTATGAAAATTCATATCCCGATATATGCGATTATCCCGAAAGTGTGTGAACCTGAAATTCCCCGATCTGTTGAAAACTAGTAGATTTTGAGAAATGACTAGAAAGTACTAGTTTTCAATAAATCAGGAAATTTCGGGACAATCGTGGTCTACCCTTTCGATGTGAATTTTTGTAGGGAAAATTACTTGTTGTAAAATCAACATCACTAATTGTGAAATCAAATCACGAAGTTTTAATAATTCGCTCATATATGTATTTTCATTTCCAGAATTTTTTGTATTAATTTTGTAACAAAACATGATGAAGTATTCAGGAGGGATTTTTAAAATTAAATAATGTGGTGTTGAAAATTCATCGTAAAATCAAATCACGCGATTCTAATAATTCATCCATATATGTATTTTGATTTTCAGAATTTTTCTATTAATTTCACACCATAACATGATGAAACATTTGGAAGGAATTTTGGAAATTAAGTAATATACACTGTTAAAAATTTCTTGAAATTTAATGCACTCTTAATGTACCAGTGTACATGAAATTTCAACTTGAAGGTACATTAAATGATATTCAAGTATTATTACATTAATTTTCAAATCATGTGGAATTGAATTACAATTTCAAGTATCGGTACATTAAAAAGTAACTCAGAGTGAATCGATAGAGATTTGAGAAAATAACATAACCATCAATAATGTTTGAAATTGAGTGAATAAATTGAATAATTATAATCTTTTTGTGATTATAAATTTTGGAATTATTGTTCTCAATCGCATTAGGTGACACTCTACGAGTCTTGTCGTGAAGAGTGCTTGAACGACGCTGAACCCCAACAGAACCTAAAATTTGTGTACGTCCAGGAAACCTCCAAAGGACGTCTGAGAAACGTATTTGGACGTTCCCTGGACGTACACAAATTTTAGGTTCTGTTGGGGAAGAGTACGAAATTTTGCGCGAAATATTTTCGTGAACCACGTGAGAAATACGAATTTTATAAATACGATGATCAAATACATGCTTGGGATTGAGGATTTTAATTTCATAGTGGTTCTGAAACATTATGGGATCGATGGAAAATTCTCACGATTGAAGGTTATAATTCAGAAAATTTGGCTTCCTATATTTCAGAACCAATATGGAATGAGAATTTGCATTCACAGTGCGCAATCCCATGCACGTACCCTGGTAGAAATTTCACAAATTTTTTCCTATGACTGATGAGGCGCTAGAGAGGAAAAACTGAGCACAAAAAACTAGCGAGGTACTGGTCAATTACTGATAAGTTGAATCCAATTAGCGTTGGTTGGTCAAAACTAGTGAGCTACTTATTAGTATCCCAGATAACATTTTGCGCGCAAATCACCAGTGAATTGCGTGGAATTGGAACTCCTGAATCGCGCGCAAAGGCGGATACAAGTACGTCGCTTTCTGTTGCGTGAATACCGAGTGAATTTGCGCGCAAATGACTAGCGTCTTATGCGCGCGAAATGCGTGCGACCGTTGTAAGGGATATGAGAGTAAATTCATTACCATTCACAGTATTATTCGAACGCAATAAATACTTGTATTCATGAAAATAACTTGACGAGATTTTTCTCAACAATTTATACTTGAAAATATAAAACAGAATTTGTTCGAAGTTTGAAAAAAATAATGTTAAGACTGAACTCAACACACACACTCACATTCAGGCATTGAATATCAATCAATCCTTCCTCCACCGGGTATCGAACCCCTGCCATAAACCTACCTATCTCATTCCTAACCTACCTAACCTATGCCCTAACGATCGCAGCTAAACCGACAACGCTGAACGTGCGCTCGAAAAAGGCTTACATGTATTTGTAATCGTTTCGATTACGTGCATTTATAGCAAATGTCCAGGGTACGATGTTATATGTAATTTCACATTTTCATGTATGAAAAATTCCACTCTCTGACTAATGAGAATTAAAATATTCATTTCACCAGAATTTTTATATTATTTTTCATCGATTTTATATTAATTTCATGAGAATAATTATATTTTCGAGTTCCAATTCTCTTCATATGATGAGTATTTACTCTTACTTTGTTACATCTCTTGATAAAAATTTACCATAGGAAACGATAACATTCTTCTTATTGGTTTCAATGCGATTTTCGAAACGGAAATTCACGATGCTACATCATGAATTTACGGCAGCAGTCAATCGGTTTTTATATTAATTTATAGGGTTTGGGAGAAATAATTCTGTTTTTATCGTTGAATTACTTTATAAGGAATACCAGTCAACAAAAGGACACCGTGATATTTTTTTCCAAATAATTAATATTTTCACTATAGAAATTTCACGATAAAACCATTTACGTTTCCCTTAAATCCTATAGAAAACCATAGATCAATGGTGGATCACCGATTCAAAACTATACTGACAACCCATACAGCACCGAAGATTCCATCAAGATTGCACGGAAAAAAATAATCTGCCCATTCAACCACAATAGTAATTATTTTTACCACAAATTGGACTAAAATTTGGGACAGGTACAAAGCTTAGTAACGTATAATACAAGCTTCACATATAATATAAAGCAAAACGATATATTTGTAACCAGATCACCAGTAACACTTGAAACATATTGTGGTAAAGTATACCACAAAAATTGAGTTGAATGTATCCAGATATTGTCACAGTGTTTAGTACACATTTGGAGTAGAAATTACCACAAATTTTTGATGAACATCAAAAAAATTTTTTCCTAACTTCTTACCGTACTCACTGTCGGTGAGTATTTAGGATAACATAGGTTAGGATTTAGGATGTTATGCTTTTCTCTATTGGATGAATTTTCATTCCTTGGAGAGATTCGAAACCACCCTACCCAACCTATCACCTACCTGAAGAACCGATCCTAACAGTTTGAGCCAACACGCGATACGATTATATAGTAGATAACTGTCACTTATGGTCATAATGTTACAACGTCTGATATATTATAAAAACATTTAATGTATTATAACTGAGGATGGTACATGTATCAATGTTTTCAGCATATATTAATTCGTTTTATTGATTGATGTGAGCATTTTTCAGGAGTTCATTGTTCACTCGAGCGAAATTATTGATATATTTATAAATGTTTTCTTTTTATCATATAACTTTATACAAGCTGATTTATAATTTAGTTCATGGACTGAAGTTGAATGAAATCAAAGTATCAAAATCTTAGTTGATAAATGTCTATTAGATTCGATATCAAATACAATATTTATTTCCATAAATTGAGGAATGTTTTAAAACATCTCACATCAATACTTCGCGTTACTGAATTCATTTCACTGCACGAATTTACTTCACTCACTTCATTTCACTTCAACTCTCTTAATTCGATGTTTCTTCTTCGCATTCAATTTGTATATTAATTGAAAGCACTGCAATTACTTCGATACGAGGAATCGTTGTAAACAGACCCATCTGTAACCTAACCTCTCACAAGACTGTCAGCGGAAGACATTTCAACTCAAATTTTGTGGTAAAAACAACAGCAGTCAATAGTGTGGTCAATGAAATGATGAGATACCTATAACTATCTTTTGGGTAGTGATTGCAACTTTTCAATTGAATAGCATTTAATACTGAAAATGTAACATTCATTGGAAGTGTATTACTGCAATATATAAAAAGCACTTATCTTCCTTCAGGTAAATAATACTCCAAATCCATGTAAAAATAAGGATTATTGGAATACATTCAACCATAATCAATTCACCACAAACTTATTGTCACAGAAATTTGGCAATTTTTGTCCGTGTGCGGAAATCTAACATTTGGAACATTGAAATATTTCTGTAATATTGCTGTGTGACACAGTGAAGTTTCAAACTCCCTTCAGGAGCATTAATGCAATATGTCCGTCAATCTTACATTTCATACAATATTTCCAAATTATTTCTAAAATATTTCGTCGTAATATTTCTCTTGTGATGTATCTGAGACATTGCAAACAGCTGACATTTCAGTTGATGCAGTTAATTACCGACTCGAAGCACTCATTAACAATTATTCTTTCTTCCAATAGTTTGCAATAAAAGGTTTTAGGCTGGGTTTGAAAACTTGAGAATTCAAATGAAGTTATGACAAAATTCTTGACGGACTCTGTACTCTCATCGCGAGGTTTTTATGGTACAGAGATTTTGATTTCTCGACTAATTCAGATATTTAAAAAACCCTGCGTTTCACATTTTTGAATTCCACGTCATTTTCCAAGATGAAAAGAGGCGAATTTCTAGAGAAAACCAAGACAATACAAAGCTCTTTCATTTAACATACTGTTTATGACATGATGAAATGTAAATAACAAGTTTTGTCATTTCACAAATTTTGAAAAAGCTGAAACGTCACAAGTAACTTTTTACATTACATCGTTGTTTTTTTTAGCATTTTGGTTGATATGTCATCTATTATTTTTCATTTTCAGTCAAAAAAACGACAAAATTTACTTTTAAAAATTTTTTTGAAGTATCCTAATTTCGTAACCAATTTTCGCTTTTTTTGAATTTTTCTTTCTTCCAGATTCGAAAACTTGTGACTTCTTGTCATGAAAAAATCTGAAGATCGATGAACAATTTCAACGTTGTGTAATTGTTACAATAAGAATTGAGAAAAGTCATACTCAAACTATGTTTGGTTCCACAACAACCTTTTGGACTACACATCCTCACCCAAGTAGCATACACACATTCTCAGAACGTTGCAAGAATATTCGAATATTCTATGGAGATTCTTATTACGTGCGAATATATTCTACTCATATTCTCAGAAGATTTGAATGGAAATGTTGGAAATATTCTCAGAATATTCGCCACGAATATTGTAGAAGTATTCAAAACAATTTTATTAAAATTGAAATTCCCGTCAATATAAAACTACTGCACTTAATGGGAAACAATTCACGATAAAAATGTGGAACAGTACATACCCAAGTAACACAAAAGATTGAAAATGCTAAGAACGACTTTGGAGAATCCTACGAACATCCTTAGAACTTCCAAATGAGACTGTTTCGAATCATTATATGATATGCACCCACACAGCACTTTTGGTCTTCAAAATATCTTGAACAATTGTTCAGAAAAGTTTAAGAAGTCTTATGCAACACGGAAAGATATCCTTAAGATGTCTGAAACAGTTCTTACTTCTAAAAGACATCTAAAAGATATCTTTTAGAAGATCTAAAACTCTTCTTACGAGATTATATCTTTCAGACATCTTATAGAAATCTTTTAGAATTGAAATGCTGCGTGGGCACCTTCATAAAATATCTTTACGGATTTCTCCAAAATAGTCTTATTTACACATTCTCTTCATATTTATAGAATAATCATCGCATATTTGAGAAGTTCTTTGAAGTGTGTTACTTGGGTGGTGAAAGAAAATAATAAAACATCCCATGCAGGTATTGCCAAGACTGAAAAAAACCCAAGCTTGTCCCAAGGTTGGCACATGTGTCAGAAACAAACCTCCGTGAAGAACAATTGGCCCAATATTGTTCCATGATCGTCCCGTTGTTCCCAATGGATAGTCGGTCATGGTACATTTGTTAATATTTTTGAAATGGTCACTACATTTGGTACAAGCTTGGCACAAGTGTAAAAATCGAGCATTCGTTGAGAACAATTGTGCCAATATTGCCCACATGAGTGGCACAATGTTTATAAATATTTACTTAATTTTGAATTTACAAAGGCTGGAGACTTGGGGATATCCATCGGGCCAGGGCCCGATCTTCCTGCCATAATTAATCCTACACACTGAAGATAAACCATCAGTTTGTCGGGTGACTCAGGGGATTCCAATGTTGGATTCCGTACGGGATCAGATCATTGTAAGATTTATGTTATGGTATTTCAGTAAGATCTTATTAGTTTAGTTTGAGCATAATTCAACAATAGAATCAAAATTGATTGAAATATCAAAGAACGCAAATTTTTCAATGATCATACGAGCTTGTCCCAATCTTGTCACATTTCTTCTATCGTTTTAAGATAATTCATGTACGGTATTCTGAGGGAGAAAGTCATGAACTGAAATATGAATCAATTACTTTTTTCATCCATATCTGCGATCAAAGAAGCATTGGTTGATGCTTGGTAAATGAATCGGACCGGGCCTGGCAAAACCACTGGCCCAAGCTTGTCCTGATCTTATCATTCCCAAGCCTGGGCCAAGTTTGGTAAATTGTTCAAGACAAGTCTCGGCAGGTCTTGTGCCAGGCTTGGTCCATCATTGGGCCATTGGTCCATACACACATGGGATTGTTAATTCTTTGTCGCTTTTTTGTCGATAAGTTGTTCAAACAATAATTTTTTTTTGAACAATCGATAAGATATTCTCTTCTACAACAACAAAATCAATTTCAAATTTCCATTATGCATATCAATTATTTGCAACCGTACTCTATTTTGTTTTTGCTTCTTGTTTTACAAGTTATTTCAATAAGTGCATTCTAGAAATACATTTGAATAGACCCCCGTATATACATATATTTTTCGATCAACAAGTTTTTCCCAATTGCACGCAACTCGCGCGCAAAATCTTCCCGTGATATCAAATCATTTCACTCAGAAAATCACCCTCAATCCACAGGTTTTCGCAAGCGATGTGAGCGTGAATTCGTGAAGAATTAACACAAGATGTGCACCAGATCATTGCGCGCGATTTGCGAGCAACAGTATGGATCACAGGTGGGTTGCACGCAAATCACATGCAAATTCCCGCGTGCGTAACGGTCTCAAGTTTTGCGCGCAAGCAATGTTATCTGGGATGTAATAAGTTGAACTGATTGATAATGTGGAGTAAAACCATCTCTAATAATTATACAAGAGCTTATTAAAATACATATAAAATGGAGAAGAATGAACTTTTCAATTCTAAAATGAATAAAATATTGTTCACACTTGATATCGGAAATGTCAGTACCCATACAGCACGTATTTCATAAAGATTTTTAAACAGCTGAACAGGTTTTTCCATCAATTTTTACATATAATTACGGGTGATATAAATGAGAAAGAAAATGTGACAAATCTGTTTGTATTTTAGAATTGAAATATAGTTTACGGATATGAGGTTGACTTCTTTGAATTGAAAAATATTTCGCGCAACCTTAGGTAGGGATTGGTTTAGGTGGTTCGATTCTCTTCGAGGTTTCCAATTTTCTCTCAAAATGAAACTATGGGCACTTGAATGTTTATTGAAGTTTCATTGAATGTAAAATTATGTAAAATCAACCTCAAATCGATGTATTTGGTTCGTGTTCTTTCGGGGTAAAGATAACACGGACTGGTCTTAAACCAAAGCTTTATAGGATCTCCTAAACCCACGCTTGAGATGACATTAGGATCAGTTTCAGAGCTCCTCAACGTGTCTTCAAAACGTCCTCCTCATAATGCTCGCTGGAAATAAACGGTTTTGTGGAAGTCTTCTGCAATGATCTAAAGAATATTTTGAAGATATATGCAAGATGCAATATTGTAAGATATCTTTGATAAGATGTTTTAAAAAAAATCCAAATTGATTGTATGAGACATTTTTCAAACCCCTGCGGAAAATCTTTTGAGTTATCGAAAAGAGAAATTCAAAAATGTTCACTGGGATCAGTTATTACCTTTCATTTCAGGAACATGTTATATGTTATTCATAAAAAATAATTGTAAAAGATGCATTTACAGATTCTATATCAGATGTTGGAAAGCATGTTGATGTTACATTGAGTACACGGAAAAAAAGTATGGCTATTTTAACGATCTGAAGTATGGTTAAGAAGAGATAGCTGTAGTGACAATACTGCATCGCTATGGTGACGATACAGATGGCTATGCTGGCGATCTATATCGTTCCTCGGATGATTTGTATCATCATAGGAATGATACTGATACCACTAAACTTTGGATAGTCATCACAACTATCCAGTATCGTTATGACAGCGATATTTTTCTCTCCGTGTAATAAGGTAACTGACCCCATTAGCGAACGCGACCCCTTTAGTGAACCTCGAGATAATAAAACCTCTTCGACGAACAAGAAGTGTTTACCTATTACGTGCTGTGAAGATTATTCCAATCTTCAAACATTATTGTCCGTGATGAATGCGACAACAAATGGAAGAACGAAAAATGTAATTCACGAAATAAATAAAGACTCATGCCGAGTGTCACAACGAGCTTTGCCTTCGTGAATCTTACAAGGTGAGTTAAGAATGGACATTTTTTCAATTGTGCATTTTCATAGTATTAATGCGATCATTGAACTATTTTATGTATCCAATCTATTGATATCATTCAAATTAAGATAATATAGGGTTATTTTCAATAACTGTCAGTCGCTAACCCAGAAAATTGCGCGATCAGAAATACACACACGAAAATGATCGGTGAATCTATTACTGAACGAATAAACGTAACAATTCATATCATAGGTATCTATACTCTAGGAAAATTTTTTCATGAATTCTCATAATGTGCATAATTTTTCAATCAATCTATAAATTTCTTCAAGGATTGGAATAAACATGTAAAATTATAAACTCTACTTGAAATTCACAATTTTTTTTGCCAAAGTAACTCAAGCAGCAACAGAAGTTCAAAGTATATATGAAATAAAAACGTTGGTAGAATTTGAGAATGAGATACGAAGAACATATCATGAAAGTTCATAGAATATACGAATGGGACTGTTTTAAATACACTCAGAACGTACATAGTACATTTGAAATGTACGATATTCATTCAATCGACGTTCGACTGACGTTCCGTCATATATTCGATTATATACGTTCGATGAATATGCATAGCACCTATGAAAAGGTTTCATTAGAATGTGCACAGAATATATTTCGAATATCATCAGGAAAGTGATAATAACTCATCTGAGCAGCCTCAGATTCTACGCGTTCAGTAATGGGGTCAATCAGCGTTCACTAATTCATGCGACCCGTTCACTAATGGGGGTATTGTTAACATTTCATTAATTTCATTATTTTTATTGTTATCACTTAGAAAATGAATAAAAAATCACGGTAAGAGAAAATTGAAATGCTCAATCTACCTTATTTACTCGTGGAAATTCATTTTAAAGAAATTATTCATGAAATAATTTATATTTAGAGTGCTTCTGTTCTCAGATGTTCACTAATGGGGTCAGTTACCTTACTCTATTCTTGGAAAAGTACAAAATTATACACCTGACCCTATCATCTTTGAAATTAAAATCAGTTGTCCCCGAAAAATCATATTTTTCATTGGAAAAACAAATGTTATTAAACAATTTACAAAAGGCCATGTATCCTAAGAGAACCCTCCTGGTGAAGATGAAGCGTTGAAGTGAAATGTTGAAAAAACATTGTTTCAATAAGAGAAATTTCCCCCACCATAACAGTTTCCGGATCTAAACATACGACCGTGGTCCAAGCCCACTGGACAAAATGTTACGAAACGTTTCTGAAACTTCCCAGAGACTGCTAATGTTCTGCCATTGTCACGTTTCGAATGACATATTTCAAAAGAATATCTCTGAAACGTCGCAGGAATGTTTCATGTTCTACAAACGTTCCTGAGATGTTTTCTCGAAACATTTCATTCGAAACGTTACAATAGTAGGACAATAGCAATGTCTGGAATATTCGAAAAACATTTAGTGCGAGACTAGGCCATAGTGGAGTGAAAATTCATACATGCTAGGGATGAAACATGCCACTATCCATATGGCATTTTAAAATTATCCCAGTCAGCACTATCAATTCGCAAAAAATTTTCAGAGAAAACTGAAATGACTGAATATGGAAACATATAGAAGTTCACAAAAAAATACCTAGTCCACCCAAAAGAATCCCTATTGAATGCCATTATGCATACTTTCTGAAAACGTAACATATTCAGATTTGAATGAATTTTGCGCGAATGATGATATCAATTTCTAATATATATTTCATATGAGTGAAAAGATTGTTTCGTGATTAATCTACTGTTCACAATCACATTTGAATTATGAATTTTTCCAAGTATACTTCAAAAAGATACACGGCTGGTCGCAAGACTTGGCCGTACTAGATACGTTGGAATGCTATCCCAGCCAGCACAAATGATCAATTTGGATTTATAAAGATTTCCTCAAAACCTCTTGAATAGTTCCCGTTATGCTAATTAATATGTATTCATTATGAATATTTGGAATTCAAAATGAAAACGTATTGAAAACCCGCAGAATTCATCATAAAATCTCCATATGAATTCTTTCTGAACATTAGGATGTGTATGGAGAGATCATTTTGAATTCAAAATGTTCATAATGAATATATATCGATCAGCATAACGAGAGCTCTTTGCAGAAATTCTTGTGATGGATGGGTTTGCATTTAATTTTTCTGACACTTCGCACAGTGGTAAAAATCAGGAATTTAGTGTTCACGGCCTTCCACAGATCGTTATACTATAAAAACAAGTATTTGAATTTCACACATTTTAGCGCATGTAACGAATGCACAATTACTTGAAGTGCATTGAAAACATGCACTAGAACAAATCCAAATCATCACGTCATGGGCATTGAAAACCGGGCCATCGAAACGGCAACAATAACAGGGGTACACGAAGTATTGATAAAAGAGTTGGGACAAATTTTACAAACGTTGACAACCAGTAAAAACATTCATTCCGTTTTCCCTCAATGATTCTGTCTCCAAGACAGTAGAACTGTATGTAAAATTGTATGTGCATTTGGGGCATCCCATACCAAATCGACTACTTTTGACCTCGACCTCTTTGGATTTGGCTGAAAGTTGTCCATCCTTTTCTACCCTATGAAAATCGGTCCTCAGAATTTTTTCAAATTTTTCCACCTAATCAAAAAAAGTAATGAATTTTTGAAAAAAATGACTGTTTTTTTTTCAATTTGCCATATCTTTGTCGAAAATTGGTCAATCGGAAGCTTTTTGGATCTGAAAGTTTTGTAATTGAATGTGCTTTCAGGGGGAAAAAAATACAAAAACATTTTTGGGTAATTAACTCTATAAAATTTTCGCGGTTTTTGAGAAAAACCGCTAATTTTTTTAATTCAACCACTTTTGATTTTTTTTTATCTTCTGAAAGAAAACTTCAATCAATTTTGCGGCGATCCCCGCCAGTCCCAGAATGGGTCGAATTTCCTGTCTATTTTTTTCAATTGCAAAAAAAATTTTTCAAAACTGTTTTTTTGAGAAACTTTGTTTATAAAAAAAATGTGAATGCAAATAATAGTATATTATTCATCAAGGGGGGAAAGTGGAAATTCCCCACTTCTCCCCGAGGTGAACATACTATTTTTTCCCACAACTGCAAGGAAAGTGAAAATCATCTGTTTAATTGCATTTAAAATATTCATATGCATATTTCAGAAAGAAAAGATAGTTTGTATTTTCCTCTCGCTGCAAGCGGGCAGAAAGTACTTTCCCCCCGCTGCGAGCGGACGGAAAATATTTTCCTCCCGCTGTGACACATTCGCTTGGAATTCAGCACTTTCTCCCCTAAAAATAGGTCAGAAAACATCAACTTTCCGTGCAGGTGTGGGAAAAATGATTCTTCAGTATCACATGCCTAATTCATAGTCCAAACTCACAATTAATGACTAGGAATGTACGTTGCATACGATCATATTTTTGATAATAATACAACAAATAGTTCATTTTATTTTTCTTTAGCGTTTGAATCATTTCGTTCACTGTCATTGTGTTTCACAATTACATGAAGATAGTAACAATACTACCACGGATCTTCAGTTACCATTCAGTAAGTTTTTGGAGTTATTCAATCGAATGCTCTTTATTTGCATATTTTTTTATAGTTCCTTAACTACTTCCCTAGCAAATAAATATCTTATTATTCCCTTCAAGGTTCCATGTTGTCTGATAGCAAACCCAAAAATCCACAATCAAGCTCTGCATCACAAGTCAGTATTACAATTCAATTACCAATAATAAATGAAGCATTACAATTGTTGAATCAATCACCGATTCCATCTAAAAAATTAAATGATAATCACTCTTTGAACCACAAGATAAATCAGATTTCCGATAGTTCGAAAGAAATTCTGCTCTCTTCTACCGATGGAGAATCAATTTATGATGATGGTGACAATTTTCGAACTCTAATTAAGATGCTGCACGCTGAATTCAACGATGAAAAAACTGAAAAATCTTCGAAAATACGAATCTTAACATTATATTGGAAAAACGGAGTGAAAAGCGTATTTATGGAACTATGAATACATCAAGGCATATGTCAAGGGTTGCTACCCAGGTGAAAATTGACGATTGGCACTAGGATGGCGCAACACTGACAAAGATTGGCCGAGCCTTGGCGGTTAGCAAGGTGCAAGCTTGAAATGATAACATCGTTACAGGCTCCATTGATGTATTCTGCCAATCACGGACCAACATTGGTACGATTATGGCAGTCAAATCAGCCATCATTGGCAACCCTTGAAAAAATTTGTCGCTCGATCTAAATTCAAGATTGGATCATGCTTGTACTCATTACAAACCAAGACTGATAGACGAATTTTTTTATGGTCTGCCAATGGTCAGATGTTTTATGCATTCAAAGGAGGTACCATCATTTATTACACATAAATGATGTTGACTGCTAAATTAGAGTCAATACTATAATAGTACTGAGTCAATATTCGGCCAAAATTGATTCAACGTTGCGACAATCCCGCGCCAACGTTGAGCCAATGTTGTGCCGATGTTCAACTCTATGTTGAACGATTGCAAAAATATAATGAAAATTCAGAGTCATATATTCCCGACATCGATTGCTTCCCCTCCACACATGTTAAGAAGTACAGCCCGAACCTGAAATATTTTATACAACCAGGGCCAGAGAATCTCTGTATACATTGAAACGAAGAAACTTATTCGATTAATCCAATACAAGATGTGTTTATAAGTTTAATATAACTCAATGATTACTGGTTACCTTACAAATCAATTACTTAATCAATTAAAATCAAGTATAATTCAAATTCTGATGTCCACGAGTCCATGGGTCTGCACAGCTGAAATCTCTCCTTCGATGAAGGACCTATGATGAAGACAACAATTTTCAAATCAGAAGGTTATATGATGCTTATATGTCAACCGCATAGTTCGTTGAGCGCTTGCGAGAAACGAACCGAGCGTTGGAAACAATACCGAAGGGTGGCGCTTTGACATTGGACGCGGGAATTTTCGTATCGAGACGTATAATTGAGGATCGGGACTAGCCTGAGCCAAGCTTTGACCAGGCTTGGCACTGCATTGGGCACTCATTTCTTCTAAACGTTGTCAACGTTTGGATTAATATTCAGCCGTGCTATGAAATTGTTCGTATGAAGTTAATTTCTTTTGTCCAAACGATATTGGGACGACGATGAACCATGATTGGCACAATCTTGAGCCAATGATGGATTGATCATTGGAAATTATGATTCCCAACATTGGTGCAACATTGTGCCACTTGTCAGTCAACGTTGGCTCGATATAGATTTCCAAGCCTTGGATGTCAGCATTGCGCCTATCTATTTTCCATCGTCAGTATTGGTGCAAGCAAGAAATTTTCACGTGGGTAGCAATTTGATTAAAGAAAAAGGCATACTATCAATACCTGAATCGAAATTAGGTATATTTAACGTGAAATAAATGTTTCTAACACCACTAAAGATTTGATTTCTCCACATTTCTTTCATAGGTCGGACAATTTCAGATGAAGTAAAATTAGAAGTTTTGAATTTTTATAAGGACGATGAGTATAGTGCTCCGATGCCAGGCATGAAAGATTTTGTTTCAGTTCGAGGTGACGATGGCAATCGAGTACACGTTCGAAACAAACCCGTCCTTTCGAACCTAAAAGAACTATACCAATGTTTTCGTATAATAAGTCCTGCAGAGAAAGTTGAATTTTAAAAATTCGCCTTTTTGCGACCGAAACATTGTGTGTTAGCCGGAGCAAGTGGAACAGATACCATCTGTGTTTGTACAATTCATCAGAACGTCAAGTTAATGATGCTGGGCAATTATCAAATTAATTTCAATTTATAAATACGTGAATTTTCTGTTAATAGAATTACTTTAATTTGAGGTAGGAATTTTTATTCTTCAACGGGAAACACGGAAAAACCCATAAAATACTACAACGATTGCTTGAGCATGGTTATATGTGAAAATCCGTCGTTTCAATGTTACTTAGGTAAATGTGAAGCCTGTCCAGGAGTAGATGAATTAACTACCACTGTACACGGAAAAAAATGTTTAACTGTACCAGCTTAATTCTAGCTGCTGCAGCGGAATATCTAGCTATGATAGCTAAAATCTAGCTTATACAGCTGAACATTTCTTTCCGTGTACTGACAAGTTCCGATAACCATGAAATCGAAAATATCACACATAAGTATTGGGTATCAGAACCGAGAAGTAGTCTAGAAACTTTGATTAAGTCAACAGATGAATTCGTCGGAGATTTTTCTAACGAATTGAAAACTCTTCTACCTCGCTCATTCATCGCTAAAGAACAAGCAAAATTTTTGAAAGCATTAAAAGAATCACCAAAACCGAATGAGTTTATCATTATTTGTGATTTCGCAAAAAATTATGCTTTTGTAAGACAAAATGCGGCATCTGGTTTTCACTGGAACAATAATCAAGTAACGGGTTTTCCGGTTAGTATTTATTTTAAAATGAATAATGAACTACAACACAAAAGTCTAGTGATTATTTCAGATTGCAATAATCATGATGCTGTCGCTGTCAATGTTTTTATCAGAATAATGACTGATTTTGTGAAAAGTTTTTCTGAAAAAGTTGAAAAGATTGATTATTTCTCGGATGGGGCTCCTCAACAATTCAAAACTACAAAAATTTTGTTAACATATATTACCATGCAAGCGATTTTAGTATACCCGCTGAATGGCATTGTTTCGCGACGGCCTATGGCAAAGGTCCGTGTGACAGTATTGGTGGCACTATCAAACGACGAGCAGCGAGAGCAAGTCTCCACTAGCGATTGATAAACAAATAACGACACCTCATGAACTCTTCGATTGGGCTTCTTCACCGGATAACCTCCCAAATATCCCGGTTAGATTTCCTCCAGAACAGGATTACAATACAGCTGTGAATGATTCAAATGATCGATTTTTGAAAACCAAACCAATCACAGGGACTCATCAACTACGCAGTGTAATTCCAGATACAGATGGTTGTTTATATGTTAAAAACTTTTCAAACTCGAATGAACATAGAATATGTAAAATACTTGAGCGGCAAAGAAAAATGGAATGAATTATTCGTTATATGATTATTGAAAGTATTCAATCGTACCGAACGTAGATTCCTGGTCATTGTTGTGAGTTTGGACTGTAGTTCAAACTTGCAACCAATCACGAGGAATCTACGTTTACATATAAATTAAGCATGTTATCCCGAGAAACCATTTATTTGCATTCATATATTTTTTATAAACAAAGTTGAATCTCAAAAAAACGGTTTTGAAAAATTTTTCTGCAATTAACCCATTAACGCCCAGATGATCAGAATTTTCACTAACTTTTCAACGTGTTTATTTATCATGTTATCGGGCCGAGAAAAAAAACTCATATCAGTATTTCTATGTGAAATTTTATGCTCTTTCAGAATCTGGGCTTAAAATTCCGATCAGACACTCAGAAAAAAAAATATGGCCAATTTAAACGTGAAAAACGTGAAAATTGTCGAAAAAAAATTCTTTCTGCATTTATTTCAACAATGATACCGCAAAGATATCAACTTCGAACTATGATCAGAGGTGATCATGGATCTCAAACATTGAAAAAAAGTTTTTTCCAGTAAAATTCATCGACGCGTTTTTTCAAAATGGCGGCGAGAATGAAAAAATTCTATAAAAATCTTAATCTGTGGTTTCCCCGAAAACTATGAACTTTAGAAAAAAATTTCTAGGAATAAAAATGTCATAAAATCAGTCAAAGAACACTCTCAGATTATTACAGAATTTTTGGAGACAATTTTTGAATTTTGGAAAATTCAAAAAAATCCAATTTTTCAGAAATACCTGAAAAATGTTTGAAAAAATTTCAGAATGTTTCTTGACTACTCCCTTGCTGATTCTGCGCAATTACATTTCTTTTTAATAGCTTCAACTGCTGCAGGTGTCAGTCCACTATCAACTTCGAGAAGATATAGTTCAGAGGCTCGATCCAAAATTCATATACCTTTTCTGCAAGCTTTTCATTTGTACAAAAAATTTATGGGTGGTGTTGACGTGCATGATGGACACTGCAATAATGTACTCCTATGTATTGGTTCCAAGAAATGGACATGAGTCGTTTTTGTAAGATGTATACACGCATCCATTACAAATGCCCTCGTAAATTTCAATGCTACTCGTGATGGGAAGAAGAAAGTTGGGATAAAAGAGCTAAGTATTTCAATAGCTAAACATTATATTCAAAAAGCTCAAACAAGTCAAACATTCCATGCACGATGTAATAGGGACAAATTGAAAAATTGTTCGAATGGGAAATGTCCAATAAGAACGAGGATTTATTGTGAAAAAAGTGAACTTCATGTGTGCAATAATTGTTGGGCGAAGAAGCATTGACGAAAAAAATGTTGAAGCGAGAGGCAAGGGGACCCACGACAAAAAGTACCCCGAAACGTGAGAGGCAAGGGGACTCACGAGAAAAAAGCACCCCGATACGTGAGAGGCAAGGGGACTCACGAGAAAAAAGCACCCCGATACGTGAGTGGCAAGGGGACTCACGAGAAAAAAGCACCCCAAAGGAGACAAAGTTCTACCACGTCCACGCCGTTGTCTTTGGGTAATTCTAAGAGTAGAAAAAAACAATGGATTTACGCAGAATCAGCAAGGGAGTAGTCAAGAAACATTCTGAAATTTTTTCAGACATTTTTCAGGTACTTCTGAAAAATTGGATTTTTTTGAATTTTCCAAAATTCAAAAATTGTCTCCAAAAATTCTGTAATAATTTGAGAGTGTTCTTTGACTGATTTTATGACATTTTTATTCTTAGAAATTTTTTTCTAAAGTTCATAGTTTTCGGGGAAACCACAGATTAAGATTTTTATGGAATTTTTTCATTCTCGCCGCCATTTTGAAAAAACGCGTCGATGAATTT
Source organism: Gonatopus flavifemur (assembly GCA_018340375.1). Taxonomy (NCBI): domain Eukaryota; kingdom Metazoa; phylum Arthropoda; class Insecta; order Hymenoptera; family Dryinidae; genus Gonatopus; species Gonatopus flavifemur. Next base: position 2,617,539 of record JAFFJZ010000026.1, on the reverse strand, counting down.
TACTGGAAAAAACTTTTTTCCAATGTTTGAGATCCATGATCACCTCTGATCATAGTTCGAAGTTGATATCTTCGCGGTATCATTGTTGAAATAAATGCAGAAAAAATTTTTTTTCGACAATTTTCACGTTTTTCACGTTTAAATTGGCCATATTTTTTTTTCTGAGTGTCTGATCGGAATTTTAAGCCCAGATTCTGAAAGAGCATAAAATTTCACGTAGAAATACTGATATGAGTTTTTTTTGTCGGCCCGAAAACATGATAAATAAACACGTTGAAAAGTTAGTGAAAATTCTGATCATCTGGGCGTTAATGGGTTGAAAAAAAATAGAAAGGAAATTCGGCCCATTCTGAGACTGGCGGGGATCGCCGCAAAATTGATTGAAGTTTTCTTCGAGAGAATAAAAAAAAATCAAAAGTGGCAAAATTAAAAAAATTAGGGATTTTTCTCAAAAACCGCGAAAATTTTATAGAGTTAATCACCCAAAAATTTTCTCTGTATTTTTTTCCCCCTGAAAGCACATTCAATTACAAAAATTTCAAGACCAAAAAGCTTCCGATTGACCAATTTTTGACAAAGATATGGCGAATTGAAAAAAAAACAGTCATTTTTTTCAAAAATTCATTACTTTTTTTGATTGGGTGAAAAAATTTGAAAAAATTCTGAGGACTGTTTTTCATAGGGTAGATAAGGACGGACAACTTCCAGCCAATTTAAAAGAGGTCGAGGTCAAAAGTGGTCGATTTGGTATGGAATGTCTCATGTATATAGCTAGTATGACTAAACACTACCCTTGGGCTCAATTTCACCTAGTTTTTCTCATTGGAGAAATATTCAGAGTTTTCCAGCAGTTTTCAAACGATGTTCCAATTTTGAAACATTTTTCAAAGAAAACTTTCCAATATAGGTTTCCATCACAAACTTTGTCAGTTCATGATTTGTTTATGAAATTGTTTATAACAATTATGAATATTAATTTCATCTGAAATTCCTCCACAACCTATTCATGACGATTTCCAGCGAATGCGACAAAGTAAAATTTGTGTTCCATTCAAGAAGTTCTCAATTGACAATTTGTTTGTAAAATTGTTGATAACAATAATTATTGTTGGATTTCGCTGAAATTTCAGCATAGACTATGATTCTAATGATAACTCTGTATAAATACGAAAGCAAAACACTTTTCCCATTAAGAAACCTGTCAGTTGAGAATTTATTCATAAAATTGTTTATAACAATTATGAATACTAATTTCACCTAAAATCCCTTCACAACCTATTCATTATGATTCTGAGGGAATACGACGAAATAAAACTTGTCTTCCATTCAAAGATTTCTCAATTGATAATTTGTGTATACAATTGTTAAGAATAATAATTATTGTTGCATTCCGCTAGAATTTCATTACAGACTGTGACTTTGATACTAACCCTGTATAAACACGGAAGCAAATCACTTTTTCCCCATCAAAAAACCTCTCAATTGAGAATTTGTTTATGAAATTATTTATAACACATGTTGAATGGTCACTTCGTCTTTGTTCCTTAACGAACAACGTTCCTCATGATGATCCCAAGGAATTAAAGGTAACAAAATACGGTTTTACCACCAAAATTCTTACAATTTTTGACCTTGTCATGGAAATTGTTTATAAACTTGTTTATAATGATTGGATTGTGAATTATTGAAACTATTCATGTCCAATGAGCATACCTGCAATAATCTTGCTCAATAGTGACTTCATCCCAACATTTTTCCAAAAGATACAAGCTCAAATACCTGAAGGTGAAGATTAATTTTTCTGCCCTAATTGTTTATAAAAAAATATATTTATATATATTTATATTGATAAATATATTTATCATCACTATACAAAAAAAATTTAATATCGACGTCGAGATATCTCTTCAGAATTTAATCGTGAGTACTTTAGAAAAAGATTCGTCCAAATCGGTTGAGAATTACGACCTGTGTAAGGAGGCCGTGAACACCAAATTCCTGATTTCGACCACTGTGCTTCGTGGCATCGATGATACTTCATTTTCACCAGGGTTACTTACTTTAATCATATATCTATTTTCTGGGGGGTATGCGAGTAGTGATTTCTTTGAGTCAAGCCGAGTACTAAAAATTCATGGAGTACTCAAAAAGTTTTCGAGTACCTGGTATATTCTCGAGTACTCGAAAAATATATAATACCCTGATTGAACGAAACCATCGATTCTCGACAAAACTCATTGAATCTTGTACAATGTTCTGATCAAACCCTATTTAAAATTTTTCAATGAGATTTAATCAGATGAATGTATTATTTCAATGTCATTCTAATTGAACATCGTATAATGTTCTGACCAAATCCTATTGAATTTCACTTCATCAAATTCTATGAATTCTTTTAACCTGTGATCTACATGTGAATATGATCCGCATCTGATAGTGAATAACAAGCGCTTGTGTTTTCTAAGAATATTCTACCCTTCACAAATGATGAATGATTTATGATACTTCTTAGGAAATCGACAAATTACTCGAAAAATTTCGAGTACACGGAAAGAAAGATATCTTGAAGAATTACCGCAATTCATGTACATAATTGAAACACACATATATAGTTCATTAATGTAACATTCCCATAATGTAGAGGAAGTTTATTTGCATATACGAACAATAGATCCTAATCACAGACATATGGTTTCTTATTTGATTATTCCAAGAAGCTTTGAAGCAATCGTTTATCTTGTGGGAATTATCAAAAGCAGGCAAAAAAGTTTGAAATTGAGTCGAAAATTCAACCTCATCAAAATTGACCAAAAATCCGAGCATTGTCCATCTATTCATCCCTCATATCTCTGTACATGCAATTAGGGATGGAGATCTTTGAAAAGGATCGATCCTTTCTTATATAAAAATTATAGAATTATCATAAATTTCAATGAAAAATGATATGTTTCCTATATAAAAAGGGATCGATCTTTTTCAAGAATCCCCATATGCAATTATTTAACAAACAAATCGTTGTTGTTTTGTTGAAGGATCAGCTTGTCAATTCCAGTCTCCAATACCGAGGAACTCGCTCTTGAAAACGCTACACCATTCTCAAAATGCTATATGTACGCCGTCAACTATACACAACTTCTCGAACAAAATATCACACAGGCTGATCCATCATGGCCAAAGGTTCCTTGCCAAAACGGATGGGATTTCAATCACACGATGGTTCCGTATGCTTCCATAGCAGCTGAGGTAATTGAAGATTAAAAAATATCTTTACCAAGCAATACTCAAGTAGAAACCAATCGGTCTGGTAGAAAACACCGGAGGACATGTTCTCCAAGGGTTGACAACAAGATAATCCTATACGTCAGCTCTGCCGTCCAAAGCAAGGAGACCGTAAGTGCATTCGACTTGAATTCGAGAAAATCAAGAAAAACTGTTTTCTTTGAAAATCAATAGAACAAATTATTTTTGGCAAAATATTTCTGGAGTATAATATACTCTAGGAATAGTTTACCATTGACGTCTATAAACTATTGAAGTATTATAGACTTCCCATTTTTGTGTTGGTTACGATTTTTGTCCTATAAACGTTTTGAATTTGATTAATTTCTCCGTACTCCGAACCGCTGTTATTAGAAAAATTATAAGTTCTTTTCAAAATGGAAAACACAGTAAAATGCAGGATTTTTCCACAATTAAAATGATGTAAAAAACTCATTTTCGTCAAAAATGCGACTTACGGTCTTCTTGCTTTGGACGGCACAGCTACATTCTGATACATTTTTTCTTTGAATTTCGTGCAATTTTCAAGCACATTTTCGGAAGAAATTTCGAATTTTTAATAATTGAATTGCAAATCAATTTACACGTAACTGGATTTCCAAATTTTTCGTCATATTATATATTACATATTGATTTATATTTTCGTAACTGAAGTCTCATTTGAATTGTAATTAAAATGTGACTGCATTTTTCAGTTACGTTAATAACTCCTGCTGCCATTATATATAAATAAGTATTCAACCAGCAATTTCTCACAGTGTAGATAGATCAAGTTATGTCATGCATACGTATAGTTCAAACAATGTACAAAATTTAAAATCCGCCCGACACATAATATTGTCCCTAAAATATGTTGCCCGATGACCTCTATCAGACTAATTTGTTTACGCTGTTACCCTAACAGTACACTTCGTCGCATCTCCGTGGTCTCCACGGAGATAGGTGGTATCTACGTGGAGACCACGGAGACGCGAAGGAGTGTGCTGTTAGGGTATATTTATTCCCCTCTGATTTGAATATATGTATATGCATGTCGATCGATTACAAATATTCTAGTAAATAAGTAGTAAACAAAATCAATGATATGATGAAAAGTAGTTTTGCGTTGAGAATTTTTGGACTACCATGAAATCCTTCATTATGGATTTTTAAAATAAAATAATATAGCACAGCTTAGAATTAAATCCGGTTCTTCATAAACTTATTCAACAAAAGTAGAATGAGAATCATTTGAATTCAAAGAGAACACTGTGAACTAGAATAATATCCAAATCGACAATTGCTGCCGTCAGAAGGATCCAAGCTGAAATGTTCATTTTGGTCCGACCGGTTCGCTTTCGTAAGTGGTCACGCCGTTGGAAATTTCTTTACGTTTCATGTATTTTTAAAATCCATCATGTATATGAGTCTTGTAATTCTTGGCAATTGAACTGAGAATTATCTTCTTCATCACTCAATATTGAGAATGAAAATGATTATTTAATAAATTTGAAGAGAAATGCACGTAAATCACATTACATTTACACTCAAATAACTTTTCCATTAACGGGCTACTAGCGTCGGTAACTCACGTCATTGGTTAGAAAGGGACAGAATCATATGGTAGAAAGAGAAGTCCGTTACCGAAGCTAGTGTCCCGTTAAGGAGATAACAGCAATCCCCGCTGATGCAACCCGCCACACAAATGTACCGACTGAGTAAACATTTTCTCTGCAAGAATACTCTGAACTGAATTCATGAAAAAGCATGGAACTTTCAGGAATCAATCTTCAATCCTTTATCTATCGCGGTAGATTGCCCGAATTTTGAATTTCGGAAAAAAATTTATGTTACCGATTAAGAAAAAAATTTTTCCTCGAAATTCAAAATTCGGGCGATGTACCGCGATAAAGGATTGAAGATTGATTCTTGAAAGTTTCATGATTTCTTTATGAATTCAGTTCAGAGTATTCTTGCAGAGAAAATGTTTACTCAGTCGGTACATTTGTGTGGCGGGTTGCATCAGCGGGGATCGCTGGTATCCTCTTAATATGTGTCCAAAAGCGTTGTACTTTGAATCAATTGAATGGCCACTTGAAACCGATTTTCAAATATCTCGTGTCACGCGACGGAATCCGTTTCTATGGTACCGTTACTCTTGAAAATAAGGATAATCCTTTATAATGTTCATATCCTTAATAAAGTGAGTCTCATGAAAACGGATGCGAACGAACAAGAACTTTTTCCGCAATTCTCGAGATGGCACTCATGAGTCAAAATTAAGATAATCGATCCAAGGATTATAAAAGGTTTTAAGGATAAAGGAAATGGTTCAGTTGAGTTGAAAGAAGTTTGAGTTCGTGGTTAAATTACATTAACTATTCCATTAAGAAAAAAGTGAAGTGACAAGCACAATTCAGCGGGCGCTCAGCAGGAACATGCTGAGACCAGTGATGCGAGGAAAAACGGTGCGGACCGAAAAATCAGCCCCTCCATTGTTTACACAATGACACGTTCGTATACGTGTGACTCACGTGTATACGAAAGTTCCATCGTGTGCACGGTAGAGGGGCTGATTTGTCGGTGCACACCGTCTTTCCTGGCATCAATGGCTGAGACTCTACTTCACGATCACGGTGTATCATATAGGTGACACAAGTTCATATCTTGGCTGTATAAAGTTCTGTGATTTTAATGCTGCCCTTCACATTGCTATCACTAGCGGCGCCACCTGATTTGAATGTACAGGTCACGTGATTTTGTTTACATTTATACAACTTCACACCGCGAACATTCAAAATAATGGATTTTTGAAGGTTATTAATGATTCATCCAGAAAAACACTAATACGTGAACAATTCTCGACAAATTAACAGAGAAAAATTGCAATTTCTCTACACTGAGAAACAGATTTATTTATAGTTAACAAGATTAGTTTATAGCAGACGAACCCTATATTTGCTTATGGCGAAATAAATATAAAATTATTATCACCAAGCCGCATATTTGTGCGATGCTCTTTAGATAACTTTAACATTCGTTAACTATTAACAAATCATATTTTTGTATGAAATTGATTTTCAGTTGATTGAAAAATTGAATTCAAAACTACTATGAAATTCTCCAAGTACAATATAAATTTTAGAATATTTTCACATTATTTGGGCCAATATTGAAGAATTAATCAATCGGAGAATAATGTAATTTTAAGGAAGATTATAATGAAGTTGAACTAACATCACAATTCATTGATATGACCATTCCACTCAGTTGATACACATCACTGCTTGCTTAAAATTTTCTGTAAAAAATCATTGTGAATGGGAATAGTTTCGAATGAGTGTTTTGAACCTATAATTTATTATTGACTCTACCATTTTTAATATTATTAGTTTATGCAGTTTTGAATGAGGAACTGTATCAAAATGATAGTTTATAATAGCGTTAATTAAAAATACAGTTAAATATCAGAAACTGGTATTCTATAATGGCTCCTAATAGTTTCATATGATGGATTTTAATCTACGTTATTACAAGCTGTTATCCCAAAACAGTCCTTTTCTCATTCGAAACTATATAAATTATAAACAATCATAAATTCAAAGGTAACCCTGGTGAAACAAATCCATTGATTCTCGCCAAATCTCATTGAATCTTACACAATGTTCTGTTCAAATCTTATTCAATCATCCCTAACAGCACAATGTGTCTCTGGGACGTTTTCTGAACGTTCAGAAAACCTCTCCTACGTTCTATAAACCTTCCATAAACGTTCCAGTGGCACGTTGTGCTGTCTGGGATTTTCAATGAGATTTAATTAGATGAATATGTTTTCTCAATGTAATTCTGATTGAATCTTACCAAGTTTGATTGCGTCCCGCGCAATGTTTTGACCAAATCCCATTGAATTTCATTTCGTCAGATTCTATGGATTTTCTTAATCAGCGAAATTATAAGTGTTATAAGTGTTATCGTGTTGCGATGACTAACATAACGGCTATCGCGCATGCGCCAACACTCAGACCGCCACATCCAAATATGTGAAGAGTCAAGCCAAACTTATAATATTGGTCACAAATCAGATTTATTAACTACTAACAAATCTGCATTCCAGTAAAATAAATCTCGTATTCATCGAAAACCAATTACTCACATCCAACTAGTTCTCAAATTCGATTTGAATGATTTGTATTTTGTGTGGACTCATACTTACCCATGTAACACAGAATATTCTGAGAATATTCTCACAACATCCGTAAAATGTACTTGATCGAATATTCTCACAAAGAGCGTAGGAGATTCGTAAATATTCTTAGAATATTCTCAGAACATTTGAATGAGACTGTTCCGAATATTCTAGGAACGTTCGTACAATATGCGTACAAAGTTTGTAGGGAGATTGATGAGCAGCGCATGCGCAGATATCGTGATGACATGAATCCATTAATGGCGGATAATGTTGTTGACAGGCTACAGACCCTTGGACAATCTATCATTTTTATTTGTGTTTTGGGAATAATAGATCTATGGTGGTGTATTTTAATATCGCAAATGTTCTCTGAGAGTGCCATGTGTGAAAAATAATTCTCAAAAGTGTAATAAAATATTAAGAAATACCGTATAGATTATGATTGCCTGTTGCGATCATAAATATCTCATCCATCTATATGGATTCATAATATTGTTAACCATTCATGATTACAGATGTCTAATGATCAAAGAAATTGATTGTGAAGTAGTTTTTGGCGACATGCAGAAGTTTATATTGACGGGAATTCTTATTTCAACAGCATTTTTTTCTAATATTCCTACAATATCCGTGGTATAATATTCTGAGAATATTTGAAACAGTCCCATTCAAACATTCTGAGAATGCGCGTAGAATATATTCGCACGGAATCAGAATCTCCATAGAATATTCGAATATCCTCAACGTATATTCTCAGAACATTCTCAGAACGCGCGTGTGCTACCTGGGTAACGGTTATTTATCATATGAAAAAGTTAGAGATATCAAATCACTTTGTTATGAAATAAGAATTACTCAAAAGAAGTGTGGAATTCTCAATATGAAATAAACGTACCAAATGAATGGTTTTTTTCATTTTAAATGTTGTATAAAATAGATCCTATGTGTCCCAATTGTGATATTTGTCAACAGTTACTATATTTGTTGACAGTAAATGAATATTTCTCACTAAGTGACAAATAAATGTATTCATTTCATGTAACCAAATTCTTTTCTCAGTGTATAATTATCATATCTCAGCTTATGAGTATCAGGATAATACATGCCGTTGAAATTTTAATTGTTCATCCAAACAAATCTGTAGTTCGATACAAAAATATTGAAGCTTGTAAGTCCTTGATTTTTCTGGTTGCTTTGGTTCAAGCGTTACATTTCATTCAACAAAATTGACTTTGGTACACTTTTATTAGTTTTGAATCAGAGTTTTCGGATGTAATTTTCAATTTAGGTTATAAACATATTTATATACATATATACATACATGTAAGTATATGAATCACGTGACCGTACACTCGAAGACGTAATCGAAGAAAGGACAGCATCAAAATCACCTTAGAGCCTATACTACTGGAGCGAGCATTGTCTATGATTTCAATAGTAATAAGTGTGGTTGAATTGAGAGAGAGAGAGAGAGAGAGAGAGAGAGAGAGAGAGAGAGACATTCGACTTTTAGGCAGTTGTCTCTCTTTTCATCCAATGAGATTTAAACAAAGATAGCACTGCTGAAAAGTCGGAACTCTCATTCTACCTTTAATTCAAACTAACCACACTTCTCCGTTGCCTTTGCTCGCTCCAGTAGTATATGCTCTAAGAAAATCATAGTGATTTCTGAAACTAATGTCACCTATAAGATACACCGTGTTCATGATAGACCATCGCGAAAAACGTCTCCCCACCAGTCATTCGCGCATGCGCCGGACTTATATAAAAATGGTGTGTTCCCATCTATACACGGAGAAAATCCTACCATACTGAGTACTGTAGCCGACACGACTGGCTCGTGTGATGGGAAAAAATCATTTCAACACTGCTGGTTACTGTAGTAACACGAATCAGTCGTGTCTCCGCAGTAGAGAATAGTGTAGAAAAACGACTCTCTACTGCGGAGACACGACTGGTTCGTGTTACTACAGTAACCAGCAGTGTTGAAATGATTGTTTTCCATAATTTGAGCCAGTCGTGTCGGCTACAGAACTCAGTATTGTAGGATTTTTTCCGTGTACGTGGAAACTAGCGCGCATACCCAGCCAGTGTTGCGATGTTCGTCGAGCTGGGGAATCGCAGCTTGGTCACATGACTACATTTTGCACTAATACATGTAAGCGCTCTTGTCGGTGAGTGGTTCACCGATAATAGTGCTCACATGTGTGAGTGCGAAATGTGGTCACGTGACCAAGCTGCGATTTCCCAGCTCGACGAATATCGCAACACTGTACCCAGCGCATATAGGGTGTCGTGCATCAAGCACCAAATACATAGACAAAACAAAAACGAATCCTTTATTATATTTTAACGGAAGGGTTAGAATCACTATCGCTTACTCAATTTAAAATGATTGGTTCTTATTGCAGTTTCGAACTGCAAAATCGGAGCTTTTTTTTTGATAATTCTCTTGTATTTCCATAGGAATCTTTAATCATTAACATCAGCGTTTCTTGGGATAAATTATTCATCACCAAATACTCAAAATCCGTATCTCACAGAGAGAGGTTAAGTGATGAAATAACTAATGGGATTCAATGAGCTTCCACGTGTTGTCCTATTGAATTTCAAACTCCTGATTCCGACAATGGGGATAGGAAATAATGAAGTAAATGACAAAAGCACACCTTCTTTCCTGTTGCCTAATTTTTTTTTATAGGATTTGAGGGTTCTTATTCACCAGGGTGAGTTCAGATTAGTTATCAACGACCCCAAAACCCCCCGAGTGACAAATTTCAAGTGAATTCAGAGGTTTCTTGGTTTTTTTTACCAGCTTTTTTTGTATTTGGGACCACTGTGCATCGATCGTTAATAAACATAGGGTAACAATCACGATGACCGATAAAATGGGTCTGAAACTGTTGGTAGGGTTATTATCCCTCATAAAAATGTATTTAAGGAAATACACAAAGATTCTTGGGTTGTTTTGATAATCCATTTCCGAAGGAAAGTTGTAACATCTCAATTTCAACCCACTCTGTAATAAACATTATTCAACAATCGCGATATCTGAGTAACCGTGTTTGGAATTGTTACTAGGGTTATCATCTCTCATTACAAGCAAAAAAATCTTATTCTCGAATAGAAAATGCACCAATTAAATTGATTTCAACAAATTCGGTCAGCGAATTTTGTTTTCCACTTCCAGGGGGAACCTCGGGCAGATAGCAGATTTTATCAGAAAAAATTTGGAGAATTTGATGAATTGAAATATGATACATCATAAAATATTCAAGTCAAATTTACAAGAAGAAATAAGATATTTTGGATGTGAAAGCAAAACGAAATGACGACGCTGCAGCTCCTTACACTCACGGAGAAAAATTTGGGGTAGCAGATACAGCAATTGCGATAAATTTGACAAAATCCACATGTAAATATAGTAAACTGAAAACGTCGCAATTCTACCGCAATCTGATGTAATTTTAACATACGCACTCATAACTATCACATACATCAAATGTAAATTCTATTGTCGCGATGAATGAAATATAAACAGTATGACAAGCGATATTTACTTCAAACTTATGAAATTTGTACATCAGTCTGATGTAAAATACATGTTAGGATTTTTGAATAAAATTTCAATCGCTCATTCATATATTTTATGCATACGCGAGAACTACGATAATAACTACAACAATTTTTGTTAATTTTCCAAAAGCCACAAAGATGGGGATAAAATTGAGGTGATTAAAATTTTACATTATTTGCGCCGCATTTTTATGAATTTTCACTGACAATTGAAATAAAAAAAATTGTATCTTCCCAATTAATTCTTGCTGTTGTGTTTTTTGTTGAATTTGCAATGAGACAATATATACAAATGCAGTTTTGAGCAGTGAAATGAACTTTAATCACACAGCTTGAATTATCTTACATCTTACATATTACATATTACAATAAGATACAATACAATGTTATGTCGCCTTATTCTATCATTATCACTAACCGTACGCTATGGGTGGAGATTCAAGTTTTTAATATATATCAAATGTAGGAACAAACTGATACTCGCGGAAAACTGTTCTCAGTAGTATTACCAACACAGGCGAGTAGTTTTTGCAGAAGCAATTGTTGAATACACATCAGATTGCGGTAACTGTATATTTGAGAATGAGAATAAAGTTCCTGGGAAATAAATCAGATTATCATTCAAAAAAGCATGAGTAACATTAGCAACTGTACTTGTTGAATGTACATTGGATTGCTGCAGAATTGAATAAGTGGAAATGTGGTTGAGCATGCCTTATGGCATTACGTTCGTGAAAAGTAGATTCAGTGTAATGGAAAAGTAGAGTCGAGTGTAATGGAAAATTTACATTGTTCGTGGTCAATAATATCATAATAAATATATTTTTGGATTGGCGTAATTTTTACAATCTTCCAAAGCAATGATCATGTACGTAACATGTGAGTTCCATCAAAATTAATGTAGAAATTACATTTAAAGTTTTATCTATGCACTGATGTTAAATTTACATTCTAATTTTTCTCCGTGCTGGAAACACAGTTTGTTCCAGCGGAACAAAATTTTTAATGAAATGAACGCAAAGAAACTTTTTGTTTGGTTGATATAAAATTTGTTAGAGAGGAACAAAAGTTGATTCACAAAAATAAACAATTTCTTACAAATAAATGGACTTCATTCTCCCTAAACAAATTTCATTCTAGCCAACCAAAAAAAGTTTCTTCGCGTTCATTTGATTAAAAATTTTGTTCCGTTGAAATAAACCTTTTTTCAATGTGAACTTGGCTCCTCCAGTTTGCGTTGGACAGCGCCCCGAAATTCATCATAAAAATTACTATATTTCCTCGTAAAAAGGAACAGGATCCTATTCTCGATTGATGGAGGGTACAATGATTTTGATAACAAAACATGATATATGTATAATATCGCCGTATTTGATTATTCTGAATTGAACATTGTGTAGATTTTGAAATCGAAATTAATATTCTCGTTAATTATTTTTCTAGCTCGAATGGGTCTGCGACAAAACTTACTTGGGCTCCGCAGCACAATCTGCTTTTTTCGTTGGAAGTATTCTTGGTGGTTTTGTTTTCGGTTATATCGCGGATCATTATGGAAGAATCCCAGCTTTAGTATCGTGCAATGCGGTGGGATTTTTCGCTTCTGTTGCAACAGCCTTTTGCAGCAGTTTCTGGAGCTTTTGCATCTGCAGGTTAATCGTTGGTTCATCGTTCGATAACTGCTTTAATATACTTTTTATCATTGGTAATTTGGCATCTCATTTCTATACATATATCCAACAAAGAATTCAATATTCGGAATATTTTTGTAAAATACATGAATGAAATTCACGTTTACATCAGTGATCGAATACGTCGGACCGAAGTATAGAACTCTTGTAGCCAACATGTCTTTTGGAATTTATTTTGCTGCCGCTGCTGGACTTTTACCGTGGATTGCTTTTTGGATCTCTGATTGGAGGATATTAAGTGTAGTCACAGCACTTCCTTTGGTTACAGCATTCTTTGCACCATGGATGATTCCAGAAAGTGCAAGGTATTTTAGTATAATTGATTTAATTTTCCCCCACAAAACTACTGATAAAAGATTTATGTAACACATTTCGTTTCCAGATGGTATATCACAAGTGGTGATATTGATAAAGCTATTGAGATGTTGAAGAAGTTTGAAAAAGTCAACCGCAAACAAGTGAAACCCGAAGTATATGAAGAATTTGAGAGAAGTTGTAAGAATATGATAGAAAAAGATAAATCACACAATCAGTATACGGTGTTGGATCTCTTTAAAAAGCCACGACTTGCGCGTATTACTGTTATTCTTGTAATATATTGGTAAGGATTCTTTCCAAATTTCGCAAATCTTAAGAAAAATGATGAAAATTCAGTCAACTATTATTTGCAGGTTACTAATAATTTTGGTGTTCGATGGACACGTCTGGAATATGAAATTATTACATCCTGATGTATTCACATCTTTCTCTTTAGCTGCCATGACGGAATTTCCAGCCGCTCTTTTATTAGCTCTTTTTCTAGATAGATGGGGTCGAAGATGGATGGGATTCGCATCCATGTTTCTATGTGGGGTATTCTCATTCGTTGCTCTCGCGACTCCTAGTGGTAAGTTAATTACCAATCGACTGAAAATTATAAACAATAAATGAGGCTCCAAAACTGCTTGCACGTCATGTTTCCTCTCTTCATTGATATTTTTTCGATCACTTGAAGACATGTTCTGCATCGCATTCAGAAGGATTGGGAAGAAGTGGAATAAAAACCACCATAAATCAAAACAAAACAGTCGTTTATTTTAGTTTTGTCGCGGTTTTTGTTCGATATTCCTTCCAAATCTCTCTAACACTCAATAATGCCATCTGTTCATCTTAACGAATTTTATTCAAGTCTGTGTACATTTTGATGCACATTACATACATACATTGATACATATATGCCGAAGTCAATAAACCTGTTATCTATTTCAGGGCTAACAACTGTTGCTATGGCCATCTTAGCACGTCTTGGTGTTAATATAGCTGCTAATATTGGTTTTCAATACGCAGCAGAAATGTTACCAACTGTTGTTCGGGCACAGGGTGTGTCTTTGATTCATATCATCGGATACTTTGCGCATATAATTGGACCTTACGTGATATATTTGGTGAGTGGATGAGTTAGCATTCCTGCATGTACTGGAGTAAAGGGAGTAGGATAACGCACTTTTTGGCTCCTCTGCAGCATGGAATAACACATGGAGCCTTATTCACTTTGAGAAATATAAAGATTCAATCAAAACATTCGGAACTTTTTTGAGTGAACAAGGTGTTGTGTATTATTCCACACTGTAGTGAGGCGGGAAATTGCTTCATCTCATTCCGTTTTGTTTTACATCAACTTCCTATTGGATGAGTATAAATAAGTACACTGAGAAAAATAGAGGAAAATGTCCAAATTTCGACTACCACTTTTGTTTTCACTTGTAACTACTGAACTATGAGCATACAAGTTATCGCAATAATATACATGCGTAGCTAGAAGGATTATACACCGAATCTGTATCTTTAAACATTATAACATTTGAACATTCTTTCCGCATATTGGTTTTTGGAAAAGTTGTCATAATTGTTGATTTTGGAACTGAGGTCCAAATTTCGACAACCAGCTTCAAGGTGTCACGAGGTGAAAGGGAATGGAGGCAATAATAATATTTCACTGTATTATAACATAACATTATGAAAACAATATTTCCAGGTAATTTTATTTGCATATCATGGATATTTTTAAGGGAAGCCGAAGTTACTAGATTGTTTTTCCCAAAATACTCAAAGATGACTCAATAGAATGGAATATAACAACCAGCCAGACCTTGTCCCATATCAACAGAAGGTCTGGCTGGTTGTTTTAATCGATTTTATTCAGTCATCTTGGAGTATTTTGGGTAGAGAGATCTAATAACTTTGGCTTCTACGGAATACCCTTAAGGGGAAAGTTGAGAATTCATCGCTTATCTACAAAAATCTACTATCACCACTACTTACCACGCCTACCACTACTTATTTGGTAGTATTTACCAGAATACCATGAACCTGGTTTACCTGGTGCTTTTTGTGGTATTCACTTTGGACCATTAACGGTAATCGAAATTTATACCACTGCGTGATTAAATTTTTGAGATTACGTACGATCTAGAACGAGAGGCAATTGAATAAACTTGAATGGATTTCAAGAGCTCAAAACATGTATAACACGATGCCCCAACAGCCTCATAGCAAATGATAAACCACTGAGAGTGAAAAAATATAGAACACGTACCTGAAAAACTTTTAAAATCGCCGAAAATGAAGTCTTCATTCATACACCATCGTGATGGAGCAAGCGAAACTGCGGTTTTCTCAAAACACACACAACATCAGGGAATACCAGCGAACCTCGCTGATGTAACCCGCCATACAAGCGGACCGACTGAGTAAACATTTTCTCGGCAAGAATACTTCAAACTGAATTCATGAAGCCGTGTGAAATTTCCAGGAATCGATCTTCAATTCTTCATCTATCGCGGTGGATCGCCCGAATTCTGAATTTCGAAGAAACTTTTTTTCCTTAGTCGATAACACAAACTGTTTTTCCAAAATTCAAAATTCGGGTGATGTACCGCGGTTGATGAAGGATTAAAGATTGATTCCTGAAAATTTCACATTCCTCCATGGATTCAGTTCAGAGTATTCTTGCCGAGAAAATGTTTACTTAGTCAGTACGCTTGTATGGCGGGTTGCATCAGCGGGGATCGCTGGTATTCTCTTGAATGGAGTGCTGTTTCCTATTTTTCACGCATGGAAGCGGTGTTTCGCAGTACGTTGAATCCGGCTATTCAAATTCTAGACCCCAGTCGAAATTTGAACCATTTCCTCTAAATGTTGTCGAAATTATCTTTTAGTATAGTAACACCCTTTACAATAGAATATACATTATTTTCGTGGTTTTCATGGTAACTAAGGGAATATATACCATATGAAAAGGTATTTTTTACCTGTGTAACGCTGGCTTCATTTTTTATCATTTTATAAGTGGAAATATACGAAATTTTCACATTTCATTTTTCCCAGTGTATTGTTTCAAATTTTTACCAAAAACAATCAAGTAGTTACTGAGGATCACGCGGAAGTCGTAAATGACATACAAGAGAGTGTAGGTTGATATGCGATTGGGGATCTTCCACAGGAGACATTTTCAGGCACACAAAAATAAGTTATCCACATAGCAAAAATGTCTCAGTGATATCTCCAAGACATTCTGTTAATGGCTGATTCAGTTAAGAGTTAGAATGCCGCTTCCTGCGGCAATGAAAAAAAAATACTGAAAATTGAGCATTACAGTTGACTAAAAGGGTTAGCATGATAACTTCGTTATCTATGAGGTACATCATGTTCTAGTGATGAAATTTTAATGGTGTGTCTGAAATTTAGGATGAAGTGCAAGAAATTTATCTTCTCTGGCCTGTCCTTCCCTCGATTGTCGTACGAAATCACCAGGAAACCAGATCCTATTCCGATCATATTGTTATAATACTTCGTGTATATGTTCTTCCATTGATAAATTATCGTGTTGTAGGGTTGGAACTACCAACGTATTTCTTGAAAATGATTCTTTTTCAGTTCAGATTATATCCCTCAACTTTGATGTATCCCCCCCTGGCATACTTTTATAGTCATAAATAATTATCGGATGTTTCACGAAAATTTCCATCCACCTGTGAGGGGTGAGGAATGATGTAAAGTTGCCAATAAACATCAATCGAATCGTTTAGCAATCTTCATTGATTACTTCTTCCAATTTCTCAAAGTGGTTTGAGTACTAGGTTATGTGATCATGTTATCCCCCCTGGTTGATTGTTTCCAATGAAGAACGATTTATTAATTATCGTCGGTGATACACTATAATGAGTTGAGTGTTAAATTTGTTAAATGTTGAGGTAAGTCAAAACTCTACGTTTGTTTTGATCTCAACATTTCCTTCAAAAAGTATCTCCCCTGTCTGTATTTCCCCTGGCCAACTGATCAGTTGCTAGGGGAAATACAAAATATCCAGGGCAGATGCAAAGTGTCTACAAGAGATTTCACGTGATACGTTCAACATTATTTCATACAAATTGACGTCTAACTATGAATTTCAACAACTAAACTTGATTGCAGATCGTCTCTACATCGAAAAAATTGAGTAGCTTAAAAAGTTTGTATCTCGTATCTCCTCTGGTTCAAATATTTCCCCTGGCCTCTTCTAAAATCATGGAAAATGAATGAATTCGTTAGCCATCTTCAGTAAATGGATGAGTTACCTCTAAATAAGCTAATCAATATGGAATATCGTGAATCAAATGTGTGTGTTCGTTTGCCACAAACCTGTAGATTGTATACCTCTTAACTGAGAATCACCCTAATATTACAATATCTCCAGGATGTTGCAGAACATTCTGAAGATATCACTGACAGATTTGTGCTATGTGGGTAAGTAATACAAATCAATTTTTTTTCTTATTCGCACAAAAATAGGAATGAAGATTCCCAAGTAGCAGCCGAACGTTGCATATGTCCTAGAGGTCACCATGTGGAGCGTGTATTAGAAGGACACTTGTGCACGGAATCTGTCTATCGTGTATCGACGAATAAGATGTCCGTGTTGTTGGAAAACGTGTAGTTATATATTTCATTATCCGTGTACCCGGGTTATTGTCATATACTGGGTGGTTCAAAATTGCCGTACACTTTTCTGAGAGCAGATTCTTGATGAAATCCTGTGTGCATGGACACACAATGCAGAAAATAAAAAGTAAGGATATGCACGATAAACATTAAGTATAGAATTTCATAATATAAATTGAATGGTAGCCTATTGAAAAATAATGAATAAAATGATTTTGATTTAAAAGAAAGTTATAGGGATATTCACAAAAACATCCGAAATAATCCTATTATAATTATAATCCAAAATATTTGACAGATAACGAATTTCAAGTAAACGCAGCAGTACGATATGCATCTAAAAGGATATCGATATACCTGAACTGCGAATTTTTGGATAAAAAAGTTTTTTCTATTAAAAGAACGAATGGAGATATTCAGGGGGTTGTCCTGAATAACTTTTTCGAGAAATTAATGTCAAATATTTGATATTTCAAAAGATAATGGATTAGCACATGTCCCGGAACGTATATATAAGGAGCGCGTCAAACGCTCTGAGGCATCCGATTTCTTATCGCAGAGCAGAGTAGAGCTCTGATGTGGTAACCGAATCATTGTGGAAAATACAAGTGTTTATAAGAGAAAGTGAACGAAGGGTTTTGTTTTGAATACACAATTTTATTTATTTAAAAGTTTTGTGAAACTTATTGAAATTTCACCAAAGTCAATTTTATTCGCTCTTTCAAAGTGGGAGTTCGATGTTCATTTATCTAAGTTGATTCTTGGTGTTTGCATGTAAAAGTTAAGAAGAAGTTTGTTTGTTTTTACCATAAAACTAACTGGCGACCGATAGTGAGTCTTCGGAGGTGGTGATATTTTTTTTTTAGATGTGGCATCTTCGAATCGAAGTTGTTTTTTTTTTATGAAAATCAATTTTGTGCCCAGATAGGAAACCATGCCCTAAATATTTTGTAACATAATGTGCCGTAAACATACTATCATAAACTTCGCTCAGATTGCAATGATGCATAAAATGTAAACATTATGTCTTCATTATGGTACCATCACCTCGTTTTGCTCCCAATAACGATGCTTTATGCGGAAACACCTTGGTACCATGATGCAAACATTTCTTGGCGTGCATGTAACCATTAGGATGGCATTATTGAGACATTTTTCTATCTGGGGTGTTTACGAACCTGCTAGTACCACGCAAAATTATTCGAACAGAATTTCGCTCTGCACGGTACCGCTACATCTGAAAAGATTTTGGATCGGAATATTCAGATCTGACCCTTAGACCCGGAGATATGGGCAATTTTTAATCTTTTGAGAAATTCAAATACCTCGGAATTACCATATTTCTGCTCCTTGAATTCAACACCATTCTCCAAGTCATCACGGGGTGTCCTTGGAAAAAAATTAATCTAATTTAGCTTCCTTCGTTTTGGAGTGATCGCGATTTGAAGTTGTTGAATTCTGATTGACTGGAATGCAAAAAATTTTAAACCGCTATAACTCCACAACGAAGGAAGCTAATTGGATTCATTTTTTCCTAGGAATACCCCGTGATCTGACTTAGAGAATGGTGTTGGATTCAAAAGTCAGAAATATGGTACTTCCGAGGTATTTGGATTTTTCAATAAATGCTCATGTATCCGGATCTAAAGATCAGATCTGAATATTCCGGACCAAAATCTTTCCAGAATTTCATTAAGAATTTGCTCTCAGAAAAGTGTACGGCAATTTTGAATCACCCAGTTTACATGCATGCGTGTGTGTGTGTGTGTGTGTGTGTATGTGCGTGTAGAAATACACGGGTAACATTACCCGGATCTTTACACGGACTGATTAACAACACATGCACCCGCGGGTGCGTTCCACTACACATGAAACAGGGAGCTCTGATATGTACTATAAACACTCATATCATATCTAGATATACTATATCTAGTATACTGTAGAGGTTCATAGAAAATGTACAAATTCTGGTGCTACGAGGGTTCTTCAATTCGTCAGAGGAATTAGAATAATTTGATTGTTACATTCTAATTAACTCATGACCCTGCTGGAAATGTCTATCAGAACCGGGTAAACAATAATCGTCAAGCTTTGAAAGGTTCTTTTCACTGGAAATCCGGTTAAAGACTTTTTTGACAAATTTTTTACTTGGTCTTGTCCAAATTACTGTATTGTAACATCCTATCAACAACTGACAGTAAATTTTGAGATAGTCCTATTTGAAGTTTATAAGTGTGATATCCATTTGAAAACTGATGAAAATTTTCTCGCCAGATTTCGAAGGAGTCTTTCAGTTTGATAATTGTTGACAAAATAAGGTAGTGATGCCGCTTCTTAGAAGAATCGATTCCTTTTGACATACAACATATCAGGTTGTCATCAACACTTCATAAAAATCTATAAAAACTAAATATTTTGTTCATAAAAAACAATCGATTCTGTTTGAGAATCAGCATCACTAGAATCGGGTGGAACATCTGTCAGTTTTCAAATGAATTTCCAGAAACCAAAACCCCTCGAAGTCTGACAACTACTTGCTTGGTTCTTACAAGTATTGAATGTTATATAATATAATAAAATATAATATAATATATTTTATTATCAATTTTGTTCGTACAAAGATATTTCAAAATAGCGAATGTATGCGGTTGCTTCTGAGTAATGATTCCAAGCGGAAAGTTTTTTTTGTGGAATTATTTTATATTTTTGGTCAATGCATATGAGTTCATACCTGAGTGTTTTTGAGCCTTTAGGGGAGCTTCCCCCATCTTTGCATAATTTCGTTCTTTTTCCCCAACAAATATGGAAGTGTTGAAAGTTTGTGGGAATGGACAGGGAGAACTTTTCTATGGGAATTTGTATATTTCTGTCTGTGATTAGGCTAGAACTTGAGATATGAATTTTGACCCATATTCTTGTGCTTGACGCGTGTCTATGCGACTTATTGTTTGTTTATTTGTTCACATTATTAGGAATTGGAATTAATTCGCAGCGTTTTTTTTATGAAAGAGAATTATTTATTGCGAATGAAAATCAAAGAATACATTAATCAAAGTATTGTCCATCGCTTTCAAGTACTTTCGACCATCTTCCGGGCACGGATTGAATACCGTGTCGGAAGAACGCATCATCTTTGAATGCAATCCACGAATCGACCCATTTTTGGTAATCTTCGTAAGAAGTGAATTTTTGCTCAGACAAGCTATGAGCCATCGAAGGAACAAATGGTAATCAGATGGCGCAATATCTGGAGAATACGGCGGATGTGGTAGAACTTCCCATTTAAGTGTTTCATGGTATATTTTCACCGGCTTTGCGACATGCGGACGAGCATTGTCGTGCAGCAAAATGACTTTGTCGTGTCTTTTGGAGTATTCCGCTCGTTTTTCTTTCAATGCACGGCTTAAGCGCATCAATTGTAGTCGGTAACGATCCCCAGTTATGATTTCATCAGGTTTCAACAGTGCATAATAAATCACGCCCATCTGATCCCGCCAAATACAGAGCGGGAACTTGGACCCAAGGATATTTGGCTTTGCCACTGATTGTGCCCAAGCAGCAACAGAATTTCAAAGTATATACGAAATAGGAACGTTCGTAGAATGTACGGATGAGATACAAAGAACATATGATGGACGTTCATAGAATGTTCGAATGAGACTGTTTTAAATATACTTAGAACGTACATAGTACATTCCAAATGTACGATATTTATTCAATCGACGTTCAATTAATGTACCGTCGTATATTCGATTACATACGTTCGATGAATGTGCATAGCACCTATGAAACGGTCTCATTCGAATGTGCATAGAACATATTTCGAATATTCAAAGAATGTTCATAGTATATTCTGGTGCTGCTTGGGTGATGGTTGGCCCATGACTTTCTGCACCTCGGATTGTCGTAACGGATCCATTCCTGATCGCCAGTGACAATTCTATGCAAGAAACCTTTCCTTTTCTGCCGTTGAAGCAGCATTTCACACGTCAGAGAACGCCCCTGAATGTCCCTCGGTTTCAATTCCTATGGGATCCAACGTCCCCCCTTCTGGGTCATGCCCAAACTTTTCAAACGTTTTCCTACCGTTGATAAGTCAACTCCAAATAATATCGACAATTCTTGAAAGGTTTGACATGAGTCTTCATTGAGCAACGTCTCCAAATCAGTATTTTCACATTTTTGTGGCTGACCAGGACGCTCCTTATCATCCAAGTCGGAATCACCAGCTTTGAAACGTGCAAACCATTCTCGACACGTTTGCTCAGCTAGACCATGTTCACCATACACTTCCACTAAAATACAATGGGCTTCAGCAGCACTTTTGTTCATATTGAAGTGATGGAGTAAGAGTCCCCGCACAAACACATTATTCGGTATAAATTTTGACATGTTCAATAAGTTACGGAGTGTTGTTATTTACGATTCAAAAAAAGGTTATGTAAAACAAATGACGTCCATTAATAGCTGTTTCACGGTGAATAGATTATTGTAGGTAACAACGGAATACTGTACTACCTTCGTCAGCTTTTACATAACGCTACGAATTAATTCCAACACCTAATAGCATTGCTTTTCTTTGACCCGTGCTTATTGAGGACTGTTCAAGATGGGTGTTAAAACAAAAGAGGTCGATCAATGTTTCTGATAAACGAAAAAGGGATTCATCATAATCCGGCTGATGCGGTTCAATTTACTGGAGGTGACACATACTTTCATCGTTTATGCTTCCCTCAGACGGGTACTGATTTAGATGAGTTTTTTACCAGTTATCGTCATAAGGAGAATAGAGGGTTGAAATTAAACGAGAACATAAGTGAATTCACACATGAAAATATGAACTGGATACACCGGGAATACCAAAAAGTTAGATTGGAAAAGTTCAATCCTATTCTTTTTAAATACGTTGCCTGGAAAATATGAGATGCCGCGCTATGGTTTATGAGACACAATTTTTGGGTCAAAATTGATGGATCCTCAATTATTGAGTAATTAATTGACCAAAGTATTTCAGGTAGTCATTGACACTAGAATGAGACTAATTGAAGCTGTTAACATACGAAAATTTCAACGACAAACACGCGGAATGATTTTATTTGACAACATCAATTCTACATATCGTTTTCCAATTCTATCCAGTCTAGATGTTCAATAGGGATTAATGCATCTGAAACAACTTCTTCGTCTATTGTTTCTTCTCATTCTTCTTCTTCTTCTTCTTATTTCCTCCCTTCTCTGTCTTTACCTTCTGCTTTTTCAATTCCTTCCGGCTCTAAAACTTCCAGGCTCGGTTGTTGCAACATATCAATTACTTCAGAAGGGAGGTTCACTTTTCGTTGTTGATTAATTCGGTTCTGTAAATTAACTCTTGAAATCACAGGATCTGATGCGTCCATGGCCCTATTGAAAGCATCTGGCAAATTATTTCTCCTGCTAGATTTTCTCGCATGACACAATCGATCATTTTTATACAGTTTATTCCTGGCTTCAGATCCTTCTTCTCCAAAATCGCTCACTGGTAATATACTATTCTCCATGATTTGTTTGCCATGTATAAGGACCTTATGCACTGTAGCAGGCATTGAATACCAAGAGTACTTTGACATATATAGTTTTGCGGTTGAATGATAATATTCCTCGAATTTCTCTGTATTTATCTCATACTAACAAGATGAAGAGCTTACAATGACTCTAAATCTTTCAATGATATCTTTATCGACATCTGTGATTTCGGAAAACTGTTTGGGGTTACTAAATGCTCGACGGACAGTATTTCCATTGTTAGTACTACCAAATACACCAGATTTCGGCTTATCCACTAGCAAATGCAATTGAGTTAAAAATCTTCGTTGTACTAGTTTCTTCCTGTTGTCGAATATTTTTTTATTGTTAGTACCTCTAACTTGCCATTCATTCATATCATATTGATGAGACATATGGAATATACATTCGAAAAAGCAAATCCAATAATGTAATGGGCTTATTCCATATTGTGAAGTATTTGGTTTGGGAGTGAAAATTCTTGCTGTCTTGAAATCCTTCACTGGTTTGCAATTTCGAGGAGTCGCGCCACATATTGGACAAGCCTGACTTGATCTTTTTCCAGTTAAGATACTAAGTAACTCACCGTCAATCAGTGTCATGCATAGATCATATTTCGCATTTATGATCTTATTATTTGGTAGCGATACTTTCAAGTTTTCGAGTTTTCCGATTTGCGAATCAATATGCTGTTTTTTCTTCAATATATGGTCAGCAGATTTACCAACATATTCTAGCCTTAGTGGTCTGTGAAATCGCACTGATTGCGGGGTTCGATTATTCCACAACACGGTATGATTTTCGGATTATAATCTCGGAGGTATGAGTGTTGTTGCGAAAAGAGATGCATCAGAATGAGAACCAGGAGTATTTAATTTTTGTTTATATCTCGATTGTCCTGAACTCCCGTCAAAATCATAGCTAAAAATCATCTCAGTACTAATTTTATTGATACTCAATAATTCCATACATTGTAGAATTGTCACTTCATGTGGAAATGTTATCCACTTTGTTGTGTGTTCCAATAAATTGCTTAATGGCACTTCTGCTACCACATCATTTACGTCGATGTTACATGGTCTACATGTATGTTTATATTTCCAAATTTCTTTGAAATTAGGATAAATATCACAATTCCTCGGAACGGCTCCATGTCTTATATCTAAATATTGCTGTTTGTCCAAGTTAGAATCAAGGATGAGCTTTAATGCTTCTACAGCTGTATACTTCACTAAACACCTCGTGGGCAAGGATAATATTTTTCGAATTTTTGTTGGACGAGTTGGACTTTTATCAACTTCTTTCAATACTGCAGCCAAATCTGATTTGCCTTCTTGACGAGCAACTATGCCCGCAGCTTGTATCATTAAAGATGATGATCGATCATGTCCATGTGCTAATTGTGAAGCTTCTCTTCTCCTTGATCTGAGTGATCGTTCAGAGAATGGTATACGCGGTCGGCCTGAAGATTCAGATGGTTCTGATTCATCTATTTCAATCATGAAATCTGCATTCATCCAAGTGGAATATTTGTTCCTGAAACGATCATCATGTCGAGAAACGTTACACCATCTCTCATTGAAATTCCGACATAAACGACGCAGCTTTTCTTTGATTTGTTCTTCATTTGATGAACGAATATCTTCTCCAATGGTGACCCGTATATGATCAAGAAGTTTAGAACTTTTTTCTGCTTCATTGCCTCCTTTTACCCATATTTCGAAGAGGTCTCTGTTCTTGAAACGATACATATCTATCCAAAGAAATCAGATTTAATGAATGCGCAAGTGGGCGCACCTAAAATAATCATGATTACAATCAAGAATGTATGTTGGATCAGTCCATATGGGAGCGATACCCGCCAACACCTGCCAAATTTTTATAAGTCAATGTGGATATTTTGATCTGCATGCCGTATAATAGAAATTTGTATGTATCATTCTCATTGGAACTAGGGTTTTAGTAATTGTATTAATGAGTCCGCAACGAAAATATCAAGAATACGTACCTGAAGGATGCTGAAAAACAACCAAGCATGCAAGATTTTTGAATATCACGTTCTCTTTCTTCCCTATCTTCTTTGGGCTCCTACCTTGTTTGATGAAGCTCTCTCGAGCAGCCTCCACCCGGAGATCCGAACGGGAGGCTACCTCACCTCCGGAATATTTTACTCAAGAGAACGCCATTATATTGTTGTCGCTTTTTTTCAATAAATTAAAATTTCGAAATTCTAGGTTTGGAAAAAGATTTCATTCCCTCGGGAGTATTGACAGATGTCAAGGACGGTAGTTTCCCCTTGCTTTCCCTCCATTTTTGCCGATGTTCCTAGCGTTGGGATGATTTAGTTTCTCTCAGTTTGTATTCTCCCTCTCGAGTAGTTTATTCCACCCGGAGAAGAGACTCAAATCTGAGATACTTATCCTGCCCATTACGTAAAGAAAGCAAATACTACCAAGGATGGATACAAAGAATATCAAAGACAGGTATCAAGAATATCCCCCTGGAAGACGCGCAATCATCCCACGGGGAGGTGACATAGGTTATGAACAATCTAATCAATATTGTTATTCCTCTCTTAACCTAAAACATATTTGTCGTATAATACCTTATCGCAATTCGCACGCTACAGATGAATGGTTGAGCGAGGTATATATATATCAGCAAATAGATACAACCAGCACTTGCGAGAAATGCCAATCATTCAATGTCGTATCAAAAATTTGATTATATCCCGGAGTTTATCAGTAGAGGATTGGAATTTGTATAATTCCAGGGGCATTTCGAAAAAATTTACTTGCATTCATTTTGAGTTTTCTCATTAGGGTGGAGATTAGGTTAGTCACATCTGGACATGAATACATCAACATTATTTGTATCTGACTCCCGTCAGAAAAACTAATTTGAGTTTGATGAGATTCCAAAAAGCTCGCCTTGTTGGGGCCGCAATAAGGTCTGCCTCTTCCGGATTGGATTATGATTTCCCTAATCTGTGCCTCGTCTGGTAGTCTGATCAATTGACCTCAAGGGTGAATGAAGTTGAGTAAGACATCTCTCATTAGGGCAGAGATCAGGTTAGTCATATCCGGACCTGATGAAAATCATCTGCACCCGGCTCCAATCGGGAGGACTGATCATATCCGAATAAGACTGAATGAGGTTTTGCTCATCAGAGGGCGCGGATTAAGTGAGCCACATTCGGACTCGATCCGAATTATCCACATCTGCCCCCAATCAGGGAAATGGATCAAGGCCAGATAGATTCTTTTAGGGTTACCCTCATTAGAACTATCATCAGGTTATTCTCATCGGTGCTGGATCTGAAATCCCCGATAGGTTTTTCTCTACACTGTAAAAAAATTTCACCGGAAAATCGCAGTACATGTACTGGAAGCAATAAATCTGTACATGTAACGGAAAATTTTTGCACATTTGTACTGCAAACATTCAGTACAAACGTTATGGAATTTTAGCATAAAAACTGGAAATTTTCTGAGCCTCAGTACTGGAATTTTTCAGTACACGAATTGGACTTTTCCAGGACATGTACTGGAAAATTGATGCTGAAAATATCCATGAGAATTGAAAAAGAATTGCTCACGCAAAGTGATTTGCTGACTTTCGTCCTTGTGTTTCAAGATGATTGAGAAACTTGATCGTCCCTGTGGATGGACAGGAACTCATGTCTACATAACGGGATTTGAACCTACACTTCTCTACCTGCCTACCAACTAAAACCTGAGACCTAACCGATGAGCTATAGCGCGTCATGTTAGAAGGCCAGCATGGGTTACTACATATGCTTTATATCTAGAATACACAAGAGAATAAGTCTTCGGGAAACCTCATATATCAATTTTATTTGCTACAATTACAATTATCATTCAAAATCTCAATCAGAGAATTTCTAATATGAAGACTTGGAATTTTTCCTGCCAGAAATGACGAAGTTCAATAGAAGTGGAAGATTTCAGTGCAACAGTGATTGAATTCCAGTATAACTGGAAAATTCCATCACACGACCTGAAAATTGCAGTTCAAAACATCTATAATTCAATTGCATAGCAAATGGAAAATCCCAACACACAACCTGAGAATTGCAGTTAAAAACCTGTATAATTCCAGTATACCAACGATTGGGTTTTTTTTTTCTAAATTCGGAATTTTTCCCAAGTCCTTTTTGAGGGGATACTTGTTTCTGGTGCACAAGAACTATAAAATTGTAGTACAAGCCACTGAAATTTTCGCGAAATCATGGCAAAATTTCAGTACAAAATCCCAAACTTGAAAATTCCAGTACAAGGACTAAATTTTCAGTTATGCTTAGTAAGGGTTAGAACAAAACCGGTAGACACTGTTATAGTTCAAGTATACATGCCCATATCTGCGCACTCAGAGGAAGATATCGAAAAAACGTACAATGAAATGGAAGAAGTGATAGAATATGTAAAGGGAGAAGAAAATTTAGTGATCATGGGCGACTGGAATGCAGTAGTAAGGCAAGGAAAAGAGGGCAACATAACAGGGGATTTTGCGTTAGGAAGAAGAAATGAAAGAGGACAACGTTCACTGTAAAAAAATTCCACCGGAAAATTCCAGTACATGTACTGGAAGCATTTAACCTGTACATGTACCGGAAAACTTTTGCACATTTGTACTGCAAAAATTCAGTGCAAACGTTATGGAATTTCAGCATCAAAACTGGAAATTTTCTGAGCCTCGGTACTGGAATTTTTCAGTACACGAACTGGACTTTTCCAGGACATGTACTGGAAAATTAATGCTGGAAATATTCATGAAAATTGAAAAAAAATTGCTCACGCAAAGTGATTTTTCAGGGTTCTTGTGTTCCAAGATGATTGAAAAACTTGATCGTTCATTTGGATGGGCAGAAACTCATGTCTACCTAACGGGATTTGAACCTACACTTTTCTACCTGCCTATCAACTGAAACCTAAGACCTAACCGATGAGCTATAGCGCGACATGTTGGAAGGCCAGCTTGGGTTACTACATATGCTTCATATTTAGGATACACAAGGGAATGAGTCTTTGAAAAACCTCATATTTCAATTTTATTGGCTACAATTACAATTATTATTCAAAATCTCAATCAGGAAATTTTAAATATAAAGACTGGAAACTTTTCCTGCCAGAAATAACCAAGTCCAATAGAAGTGGAAAATTTCAGTGCTTAACAGTGATTAAATTCCAGCATAACTGGAAAATTCCGTTGCATAGCAACTGGAAAATTCCATCACAAAACCTAAGAATTGCAGTTAAAAACCTGTATAATTCCAGTATACCAGCGATTAGGTTTTTTTTTTCTAAATTCGAAATTTTTCCCAAGTCCTTTTTGAGGGGATATTTTTTTCTGGTGCACAAGAACTATAAAATTGTAATACGAGCCGGTAAAATTTTCGCGATTTCATAGCGAAATTTCAGTACATCATCTCAAACTTGAAAATTCCAGTACAAGGACTGAATTTTCGGTTATGCTTGGTAAATTTTCAGTAACGTACCAACAAAATCTCTGTACATGTACTGGAATATCCATATTCTAGTACTAGCACTGGAAATTTCCAGTCCAGTTGCACAGTAAATTTCCAGTTTTTTTTTACAGTGTTTAATCGAATTCTGTAAAAGCCATAGAATGGTTATTACCAACACATTATCCAAAAATCATCCAAGAAGAATCTATACTTGGAAAATGCCAGGAGATACAGCAAGATATCAAATTGATTACATATGAGTAAAACAAAGATTGAGAAACCAAGTGGAAAGCTGTAAAACTTATACATGCGCGGATATAGATAGTGATCACAATATGTTGCTGATGAAATGTTTTCTGGAATTCAAAGTTCTGAAAAAGAAAAGGAAAATGCGAAAAAGATGGAATTCCAAGAATCTCAAACAAGGAAAAACACGGGAGGCATTCAAAGTGATGTTGGACGAAAAATTGGAGGATCGACAAGAGAAAGACTTGGAAATAGAGAGTAGATGGACAAATATGAAGGGGAACATAGAGCAATGTGCAGATGAAATTTTGAAGAACGATGGAATAGAGCCTAAGAAACCATGGATAACAGAAGAAATTCTCGATTCAATTAATGAAAGGAGGAAATACAAGAATAAGGATAGTGGACAAGACCAGCAGACGGATGGGGGCCAAATCAACGGAAAACCAAATCAACGAAAAGTTGGTTGAAAAGAGAGATATGTCACACTCTCTCTTTTCAAACGCTGATTTCGTTGATTTGTCTTTCCGTTGATTTGGCCCCCATCAGTTTGGCAGAAGATCAGTTCTGTTTTAGGAAAAATAGGGGAACGCGGGAAGCAATATTAACAGTCGGAACAGTAGTGAAGAAAAGTCTGTGTGTATAGGTTTTATAGATATACAAAAAGCATTCGATAATGTTGATTGGGAGAAGATGTTTACAATTTTGAAAAAGGTAGGAATTAATTTCAGGGATAGGCGAATAATATATGAATTATGAGTAGATTGGCAGAAGATCAGTTTGGTTTTAGAGAAAATAGGGGAACGCGAGAAGCAATTTTAGCACTTAGGGCAGTAATAGAGAAAAGAATAGCGCTGAAGAAATCTGTGTACATAGGTTTTGTAGATATACAAAAGGCTTTCGATAATGTGGACTGGGAGAAGATGTTTGCGATCCTGAAGAAGGTGGGAATAAATTATAAAGATAGAAGAATAATATACGAATTATACAAGAATCAAAGTGCAATAATAGACATAGAGGGTCAGGAAGGGGAAGCACAAATAAGAAGAGGGGTGAGACAAGGATGCTCATTATCGCCACTGATGTTCAATTTATATATAGAAGAAGCAATGAACGAAGTGAAGGAGGAAATTCAATCGACATTACGGATTCAGGGAGAAAATATAAGTATGTTGAGATTCGCGGATGACATAGCTATACTTGCCACGAGTAGTACTGAGTTAGAAAATATTCACAACACTATGAGAACAATATTATTGGAACACTATTGTATGAATATAAATAAAGACAAAACAAAATTCATGACGTGTACAGCAGCGAAAACAGCTAGAAGAACGAAAATCAAAATAGATACCGAGACAATTGAACAGGTGAAAGAATTCAAATATCTAGGAAGCATAATTACAGAAAACGGCAAAAGCGAAAGAGGTATAAGAGCAAGAATAGCACAAGGAAAACAGGCTTTTTACCAAAAGAAACAGTTATTATGCTCAAAAAATATAAGCTTGGAAGTAAGGAAGAAATTCTTGAAAAGTTACGTTTGGAGCACAGCACTATATGGTTGTGAAACTTGGACAATGGGGAAAACTGATCAACGAAGACTTGAAGCGTTTGAAATGTGGTGTTATAGGAGGATGCTCAGAATAAAATGGATAGACAAAGTCAAAAATGAAGAAGTACTCGAGCAGATAAATGAAGAAAGAAATCTTTTGAAACACATCGTGAAAAGAAGAAGCAATCTTATAGGACACACATTACGGCATGAGAGTTTATTGAAAACAATATTGGAAGGGAAAATGAATGGTAAAACTGGTAAAGGTAGACCTAGAGCAAGTTATATGAAGCAAATCGTACAAGACAAGGGATGTAGTAGATATGTAGAAATTAAACGTTTGGCGGATAATAGATAGGGGTGGAGGGTTTCATCAAACCAGTCGTAAGACTGATTACTTCATGATGATGATGAGAATTATATAAGAATCAAACCGCAAGAATAGAAATAGAGGGTCAAAAAGGAGAAGCACAAATTAGAAGAGGGGTGAGACAAGGATGCTCACTATCGCCATTGAAATTACAGATTCAAGGTGAGAATGTCAGCATGCTCAGATTTGCGGATGACATAGCTATATTAGCTACGGGTGGTGCTGAGTTAGAAAATACTCTCAACACGATGGAAACAATATTACTAGGAAACTGTTGTATGAATATAAATGAGGACAAAACAAAATTCATGATTTGCACAACAGCGAAAACATCAAGGAAAACGAAAACCAAAATAGATGCAGAGACAATTCAGCAAGTGAAAGAATTCAATTATCTAGGAAGCATAATACCAGGAAACGGTAAAAGCGAAAGAGATATAGGAGCAAGAATAGCACGAGGAAAACAGGCTGTCCACCAGAAGAAACAGTTACTGTGTTCGAAGAATATTAGCTTAGCAGTAAGGAATTCTTGGAGAGTTACGTTTGGAGCACAGCATTATATGGTTGCAAAACTTGGACAATTGGAAAAACGGACCAACGGAGGCTTGGAGCTTTCGAAATGTGGTGTCATAGAAGGATGCTCAGAGTGAAGTCGATAGAGAGAGTGACAAATGAATAAGTACTTGAGAAGGTAAATCAAAAAAGAAGTCTTTTGAGACAGGTCGTGAAAAGAAAAAGTAATCTGATAGGACACACATTAAGGCATGATAGCTTATTGAAAACAATATTGGAGGGGAAAATGAATGTTAAAACTCGAAGAGGTAGACCTAGATTAAGTTATATGAAGCAAATTATACAAGATAAGGGTTTTCGTAGATATGCAGAAATTAAGCGGTTAGCGGATAATAGACAGGGTTGGAGAATTTCATCAAACCACTCATAAGACTGATTACTTCATGATGATGACGGGCCTGGTCAGGCTCAGATATGAAGCCCCATATGGGGCATCCCATTTCACAGCCGGATCCGGTCCACTTCAGGGCTTCTCGGATAGGAACTCCTACTTGGGCTTACAAATCGAAATCCGCAAGATTTATTCCGATTCCACTGTTGGGAAATATTGATTTTTGGTACGAAAAAAAGTGCAGTTTTTTTTTCTCTCGAAAACTATACATCCCAGATGAAAGTGGTAAAGGGACACTGACATTGATTTTCCAAGCCCTATCACCCGGTATTCTACAATTTCCGAAACCCCGAATTTTCTTTTTCGACTCTCGGCCTGACGGTTTGAACAATACTTCTACGGCTTTGCAAGCGCTAAGCGAGTTATTATTTTCGGCACCCAATTATTGGTGAACCTATGCAGAATTTACCAGTTCATTTCAATAAACGATTCAAATTTCAAGAACATATTATAGACTACGATCATTCGGCCACTTTTTTGAAATCAAATACTCCAACCTTGTCATTTACAAGGAAACGGGATAATTTGATTTTTCTTCCATAAAATCAGTAACAGGAAAATTGATCCTATAGAATTGTTGCCGGTTTTTTTATTTTCATGTTCTGAGTAGGAGGTTTAAAAGTAGTGATCCTCATCTTGAACTAACATTGTCAGTGCCCTGACGAGAAACATCTCTCAAGGAGTCTTTCTGGTTGGAATTGTCAAGAGAAATTTTTTTTCAAACATTTTTTTCTCATAGAAAAGATTGAGATATCGTTTTGAAAATTTTTAGGTATGTTTATCAAACATTCAACATTAGAAGAAAATTTTTTCAGATTTGGACAAAATTTGTTTCCGTTATAACAATTTGAATGAAAAAACACCAAAAAATGACGGTGGGAGTGATTTGAGGCGACCAGATGATCTGAAAAAAAACGGCAAATTATTCCTTGTCGGAGTGGCTATCACATGAACTAGGATATTTTTTTCCATCGAAAAATACCAAATTGGCGGCCATTTTATGAAAAAATCGATTCTTGAGAGTGGAAAATTGGATGGAAATTGGAAAATTCTTGACCAATCAAAAAGATCCTAGTTCATGCGATAGCCACTCCAACAAGGAATAATTTGCTATTTTTTTTTTTCAGATCATCAGGTCGTCCTAAATTACTTCCACCGTCATTTTTCGGTGTTTTCTGTTGTTTAAATTAGTATGACGGGAAAAAATTTGTTTGAATATGAAAAAAAAAATTTTGTAATATTTAAGGTCTAACAAACATACCTCCAAATTTTCTAAACGATATCTCAATTTTTTCTATGAAAAAAAAATGTTTGAAAAAAAAATTCTTCTTGAAAATCTCAACCAGAAAGACCCCTTAAACCCAAAACAGTTATAAGAAACCGTGTGGAATACTAGGGCATAATACGGTAATGACAAAAGCATACCTCATTTCCAATTGTTTCCTATCGCTTTTTTGTTTTATAATAGCATTTGAAAAATTTTCTCGCCAGGGTCTTTTCATGAATATTCTATTTTTTACATTGGTTGTATAAGATGTTAACAACTCACGTTATTTCTGTACTTCAGCGTCGATGTTTTATCTGAGCTGCGTTGAAATGGCTATTGATTGCTTGATTTTTTTCATTCTGTGTGTTTCGTTACAACTATTGCTTCATTGGTGTTCATGTTTTGAGATGGATTTTTTGTCCGTGGAGCTTATCAATAAATTAATTCATAAATACTCATTATAATTACAGGCTGACATCAACGCATATCTACCCTTGATGTGTCTCGGACTTCTATCCTTCTTCGATGCATTCTTGACACTCGCATTGCCAGAAACTTTAGACCAAGACTTACCAGAAACACTTCAAGAAGGCAATGATTTCGGAAGAGATCAAAGTTTCTGGTGGATACCATGCATTTCTTCGTAAGTGATATTTTTATAAATATTCTGACGACATGAAACAATGAATGCAGAATATTCAAGAATTTCTGATTCAACTTATAATAACAGAAGGTAATTCTGATGGGAGAAAGTTGATGAACAAATTGATTCTTCCAATTTGATATTCGATTTCAAATTCACAAAACCAAGTTATACCAGTGAAAGGGTGAGGTTTACTAATCTATCCCTAGCCGATTCGAAATGATCGATTTTTGAGGTGATTCCCTGGTAAATTCTTGGTGTGTTTGTGATTTTGTGGAGAAATGTTCAAGAGATGTTGTTTTCATGGTTTTCACTAAATCATGACCAAGTTATTACCAAAAAATTGGAGCTGCTTTGTGCATTTTTTACACCAGATGATAACCGAAAACTGATCGTTAATGTATAGTTACATTTCAGTAAATTGCCAATTCATGAGTAGGTGAAAACTAGGGTTACCAGATCGCCGGTGGCCGAAATGAGAACACCTCCCCTGTCATACCTGATGACCTTTGTTTTTTCTTTTTAGAGACCAGTATAAGTCAGACCGTGCTTTTTATCCTTTTTCCCCTTTTTTTTCGCCAATCATCATACAAGTCTCAAAAGACTGACTAACGGTTACCACAATATCGGAAATATTCTCTATTGGCCAATGAGAGTGTCCATTGGTCGTCACAAAACAAGGAAGGGAAAAATGAGGACACTGGCCGAAAAAAGAGGACACGACCTGCAACTGGTATAAATGAGGACATGTCCACTAAAATGAGGACGTCTGGTAACCCTAGTGAAAACCGAAAAATGGCCGAAAATTACAAAAACTGTTTTTTGGTAATTTTGTAGTTCGTATTTGAGTTAGTAAAGTGCACAAAATAGCTAGTTTCTCCGATCATTTATTGGTCAACTCAAAACTGCTAGCGATGAGTGCTGCCAGATTCAAGATAGACACAGTTCCTTCCTCCTCCATCGAACCATTCTCCTTTCCCTCACCATGCGAATTAGGTTGGGCGAGCGAGAGAAAGAGTAAATTACTTTCTCTCTCGGTCGCCTAACTTGATTCGCATGGTGGGGGAAGGGAGAGTGGCTCGATGGAGGGGGAAGGAACGGTGTATGCCTAGAATCTGGCAGTAGACTTGGGCATTGTAGTTCACTTCACTGATGTAGTTCGGTATATCTCGTTCACTAAATTGAAGTAGTTCAGTGATATACTTCAATTGAGCTAAATAGTTCAATTATTCTCGTGAAGAATAATCTAATGAAGAATTCGTGAATATCCATGAATTAGGGGGGCATTTCTTTTGTTCTCTTTGTTCCCTCACATGATGTTCCACGTAAAGTGATAAGGGCATAGAAAATAGAGTCCCTATAACAGGGTCTAGGCAACGATGTTGCAAAAATATTGTGTTCCAAATTGTATCCTTCTGATTTGGTATTTCATCCATTTAAAACCATTAATTTCGTAACATAAGCAATGGATCTATTTTCATTTGACAAACTGAACCAAGAATTTAAATTAGTTCTCACTTATTTCGAATAAAGTTCTCACAATTCAATTTAGTATCCTCTATGAACTATTTTTCGGTCCCATTTTCTTTACCTATTATGCATAATCTGAAATTTACAGTGAATCAAAATTGTATAGGAAATATATTATCATAGTAAAAGATTCTTTTACTATGATAATATATTCTGCGCCCCTCTCTTTATTTCTAGTAACATGCCTCCTCCGTTATCCCGAAGGTTGATAAGTCTGAGTAAATTGTAGGAACTTCTGTTTAGTAAGAAATTTGTTAATGTGGTACAAACATGAAAATATCTAGTGTGAATTACTGAAGAATATCTTTATGAATCTCTGAACTACTTCATTCGGCTCGGTCGAGTGAGCCGCTCTTTTGAACGGCTTGTTCATGGGTTACACAAGTTTATCTGGCACCGCTAGGGATGTACAAAGACTTGGAAACGAAATCAGGGTAACTTCGAAAAATAGTTGGATTATATACAATAAATCAGACTCCACAACCTATACAGCATACATAGAAAAAAAACGAGCAGACAGTTTTACGAAGGAAGGGTGATCGCGTCCCCTCCAACTGTACACAACAGCTCTTCCGTTTGGGGCACCTCATGAGTCCCAAGTCCAGAGCACGAGTAGTGCAGCTCACCGGAGCGGGTCTCGTGCCCCGAACGAGAGAGAGAGGCTTTCTTCGTGTAACTTGAGTGCTGCTCATGGTGCGTTTGGTCACGGAGCGCTCTCTATCGGGTAGTATGATAGCCCACGGATCTTCCAGCGTAGAATGTCCCATTGTCAGCGCCCCAAGAGAACAGTTGAGTCCAACAAACGTTTGCTGAACCTGGAATAAAGTTATGGACTTTGAGTATTTATTGAACGTTCGTTGAATGTAAATTTATCCAAAACCTAAAATTGATGTATTTGGTTCGTGTTCTCTTGAGGTAATGCTTCAGAATATTGATAAAATATTGCAATGTATCAGCAATATCGAAGCAATATTCTGAGATGTTCTGGAAACACTGATGCTGTATGGGAAACGATTCGTCCACTGATTTTGTTTCAATGAAGTCAATCAGTTATCTCCTTCCCCCTTCGAAACCAGCTCTTCTTTCAGAAATTCAAAATATGTCAATATTTATCTCTTTGGAGTTTGTAATTTGAAACGTCCGTGCTCATGATTTTATTATGTCCTTCTGCAAACGGAAAGATATCAAAACCAACAAATACATCGGCTGGTAAGAATGGAGAAACTTCACCGGTACAGTTCATGTGTCTCTAGAATGTTATACACGCAAAAAAACAAGATAGCTGTGTCAGCTACTCACATTGTTAGCACCTCTTTTTCAGTGCTATACACTGTTCAAAAAACTGAAATTTTCCGGTACCCAGGAACTGGAAAACTTCTGTTCATGAAGAATTTTTCATCTTACGTACAAGAAAAATTCTATTGTACCGGAATTTTTCCGTATTTTGAATGAAAATTCATGTTTTATGCTTCAAATTTCGAGTATGAGTACAAGAATTTTCTGATATGTGTACTGGAATTTTCATGATTTGAATTCAATTTTCCAGTACCAATGTACAGTTTAATTACTTTCAGTATGATACAAAAATTTTCCCGAAGTTTTTTTTCACAGCGTAGCTAAAATAATTGCAGCTGTAGCTATTCTTCAGCTACCACGCTAGGAAATCGTAGCTGCACCTGCACAGGTTTTGTGGTTGATATTTGGATAGCCAAATAATTTAGCTGTCGAATGTTTGCTGCGGCAACTGCATTTCTTGATGCTATCACTAAGTGAGTAGCTGTGACAGCTGAAAAATAGCCCCCGTAGCTAATTTCTAGCTATCCAAATAATAGCTAACTATTTTTTTGTCCTGTTGAAAATGTCGGATAAATTTGGACAAAAAATCAACCAACACTCGTGTCAGAGCGAATAGCAATAAATTGACCTTTCCAGTGCGTACATGAGGGGTTTTTCTAAATTGGTACATTCTTTATTTCTAAGCCACACAATATGTCATCGTTGTTCAATTCTCAATACATAGGTTTATTCTACACACTTGAAGATATGTTGTCTTCTCCCAGCAGATTTTCTGAACTACCCTACAAACCCTACAAACAATCCTTATTGGCGATGAAACCCCGGTAATGGCCTTACGGAACGCCTACACTGAGAAAAACTGATAGAAAAACGCGTAACATGGTTTACCATAATAATGGCAGTTTTGGATCACATGAGCATATGTGCACTTCTCCTCCAACTTATGTCGATCCGTACCTCATTTTGATGAACGTAACTTTGCATCTGACGCATATTACTATGAGTTTACGAAGAATGACTTCAAACCCAAGGAGAAATGTTCACAAATGCTTGAGTGTCTCAAAATTGCTACACGCAGAGAAAAGTTACCTAAAAAATTACTACACTTTATAGTAAAATAGGGACAAAATCACATTTTGGGGTTATGTATTATATGTTGTCATTAAAATTACTATACTTTCTATCAATCAATAACAGAATTCCATCACTCTTTACTAGAAAGTATAGTGATTTTAATGCCAACATCTAATACATAACCCCAAAATGTGATTTTGTCCCTATTTTACTATAAAGTGTAGTAATTTTTTAGGTAACTTTTCTCTGCGTGTATCGTTATGGAGATCTGTGCTCCGCATCTTCTTCAGTGTACAATCGTGTTTATTAAGAATGGCTAGAAATGAATGACCCACACTGTGAACAATTTTTATGGGAAAATTCCTATATATTTATGTGAAGTAATCAACAGATACATGCGTCAGGGATTTTTCGAACTTGTCCGTAGGTTTACTGAGAAATGTTGGAAAAAATCCCGTGAAGTGTAGAATTTTCAGATAAATTTATGACAAATTTCATATAAATGTACCGGAAATTGATTGCATAATCAGTGATTGGAA
This sequence comes from Gonatopus flavifemur, assembly GCA_018340375.1. Classification (NCBI taxonomy): domain Eukaryota; kingdom Metazoa; phylum Arthropoda; class Insecta; order Hymenoptera; family Dryinidae; genus Gonatopus; species Gonatopus flavifemur. The sequence continues at coordinate 2,579,359 of JAFFJZ010000026.1, read as the reverse complement.
TTTTCCGGTTAATGTACACAGGAAAATCCTGATTATTTTTCACAGTGCATGTGTGTACTGATGAAACGCCATTCCGTAGTACGGACTGAAAGGTTGAATTCTTATTGAATTTTCAACCGGTTTTGTACAACATTTCTAGCAGGGTGATTATATGTGGATAACGATCAGGATGTTTATCGAAACTTTTAACATCATTTGCCGGTTATCAAAATTCCAGCATGTAACATCAGTGCACTGAAAAAAAATGTAGTGGAGGCAACCTCGCGGCGAGTTTGCATACGGCAAATCTCGCCACGCAGTCGAGTCCACTGAATACCCATAAAAATGACCGAATAAACATTCATTTCAATCGATATTCAGTTGACTCAACTTTGCGGCAAGATTCATTGTATCCAAACTCATTGCAAAATTGACTTCACTACTTTTTTTGCGGGGTGTGCTTGTCCAGATCGTAGACATACAGATATGGATTAAGGAGTAGATTCAAATCTCTCCTCAGGTATTAGGAATTCTCTCACGAGCATTCACTCAGAATGGATGCTCTATTTCAACAGTGGTATATGTGGGGGCATGGTGAACCCCCTCCACTCGACTTTTCGGGGTCCACTCCATACCCCCCACAGTGAGTGGTCCAGAGTTCGACTCAGGTGAGAAGGTGTAGGAACGTCACGGGTATCAAAGATGAGATCCCGAGATGATGAACAAAAGGTATATATAGAACGTAACGCTGAGTGAGGAAAATGAATAATAATGATAATATGGGAATAATTGACGAAAAATTTCATAAATGAATGAATAAATGAAATCAATCAATGGATGAATGAAATCAATGAATGGATAAATAGAATCAATGAATGGATAAATGAAATCAATGAATGGATAAATGAAATAACTGAATGGATAAATGAAATAACTGAATGGATAAATGAAATAACTGAATGGATAAATGAAATAAATGAAATAACTGAATGGATGAATGAAATGAATGAATGGAATAAATTAATTCATAAGCCTTCTGAAGAGAGATTCCTCTTCTTGCATCGAAGACGAAGATAACTCGTAAGGTATATACATGAAGGTTTCAAGGAGAAAACGTTATGTTTCAAGGTGGAATTACACGTGTAATTCGCGTATGACTTCCTCCAACCGTATCGCATGATCCTGTCCCTTGGGTGGATTTTCGAATTTCATTTTCAATTCGCGACCACGAATACCGAACCATTGAAAATATTTCGCTCTCTCGGACAGTACAGAAATTTTCTCACCCATAGTAGCAACACTTTCCTCCAACGACACTCCTTCAACCTCCATTTCTTGGTGGCGTTGCTGCTGTCGTTGATCTTGTTCTGGATGTTGTTGCTGTTGCTGTTCTTCTTCTCCAACATTTTCTTCTTCTCATCCAGGACCTTTTTGGATAATCCCTTCTGTAACATGAGAATTATCAATTCATTCGAAATTACGATACGATTATCGAGAGAAGAGATTTGATTGTGAAAAAAAACATTGTATGTGAATCAAAAACACACTACATCAAGTTACTGTAAACAATTCAGTTGAAGAAAATAAGAACAAGGGTCTTACCGTAAATAAAATGAAGGGTCGACGGTCTAAACCTGTTAACTGACATTTCAGAAATTTCACACGGCGAAGAAAAAACGTTGGCATTTCTTTAATTTTTGATATTTTCCTAGTCTATGAAAAGTTTTTTCTTCGGGTTACAAGGGTGAATGATACTTTCAAATTTCAGATCATTTGAATGAAAATTTAAAGATCTGGATCAACTTTTCTTCGCCGTGTGAAATTTCTGAAATGTCAGTTAACAGGTTTAGACCGTCGACCCTTCAAATCATCATTGCCTCTCCTTTTCTTCGAGTTTATTCCACTTGGTCCACTCTCTGCAAAATCAACCGCATCTCATAGCTGAGCATCCCAACCGTCATGCGGGGTACGTAAAAACTCCGTGAAGAGAAGAAGAAAAAGAAAGAATTCGATCAAATAATACGAAAAATGTAGAATTTGAAAAATTAGATACAAACTGTTCATTTTTTCTGCTTCCATGTTTTCAACAGCGTGTAGAAGATCGTCGTATTCGTCATGTGGGAACTCGATTTTGATCTCAAAATTGAGAAAATCACTCCACAAAAATCCTCAGAACAAGAAATGTTCACTTAAAAGTTTCAAATTGTTCCTATTCCACCGTACACTACTCGGGTTTTTTTCAATGATTTGTACTCAATGAAATAAGTCAATATTTCACTCGTCAGTTGGAGCGTAAGAATTCGAATCTCGATTAATCTCAGTGGAAAGGAACACTTGTAGTATATTCCAAGACCTATGGTAGCGGTGTGGTACTTATGCTTCTTGCACGAGATTTGAAAGCTGAATACGACAGGAGAACTTCCATCACTCCTCAAAAACACCCTTTCTTCGAACGAAAAACCAGTTTGAACGGGAAAATGATTCAATTCCAGGGGAACTATGTAAAAAGCTGCAAAGTGGGTCTTTTCTATCATCTGTTCGAGTCAAAACATGATTCGAAACAAGAAACTCGTACCTTTGGTAAATGCACCTTTTTAAGACATCGTAAAAAAAACCATGCAAATTGCTGAAGACTCTCTTCCATATTTCTCAACCGATTATGATGAAATTCATATAGGACCATGACTGAACCGTGGTATGAATTTTATTGCAATCGGATAACAGGAAGCGAAAGCATGCTGGGTCGCAAAATCACAATTTTCGATGACACAATTCCTTTCCCTCCCGTTTTTTTGTGAGGATCAAATTGAAACTTATATGGGACCACTATCGACACTGCATGAAACTATGGTGGAAATTTCATAACGATCGGATCATAGGAACGAAATATATCCACATCATATCATCATGTATGAGATTTTCAAATTCCGTTTTGAAGCTTGGTGCTTTCTTCCCTAACTTCCGATTTGCTTGAAGTTTATATCGTACAACTAACACCCCGTGAATTGAATATGCTCCAGAATCCATAACATTCGGGTGATACGGACATAGGGAAGGCATGCTTTCAGAATATTGCCAAAACTGCAGATCGCAAGAAACAATTTCTCACAGTTTTCAATCCATTGTGATGGAACTCATATGGGACCACTATAGGATCGTGAATATAATGGGGTATAAGTCTCATTGCAATCGGAAGATAAGAAGCGGAGATCTGCGTGGTCGTAAAATCACGATTTTTTCTCATATTTTCCCCCACCCTTCCTGTTCTTCTGTAAGGGTCAAGTTAGAATTGATATGGGACCACTATCAGCACTACATCTAACAATGGTCAAAATTCCATGACGATCGGATAATAGGAACGGGAGATATCCCTGGTCGCAGAAGTTCACGCACACACACAGACAGACACACACGGAACCAAAAATTTTCCCTGAGTTTCGAGGAACATTTTGATCTGAGAGATTTTGAGTTTGAAGACAAAAAAAATTTTCGGCCCCCGGAAACGATCACAAAGCTTCCCTCTGACGAGGAAGCAAATGATAGAGCGAGTAGCAAAAATAACATTGGACGACACATTGAGAGAGTATCCACTTGCATCAACTTTAACATTGGACATCGTTCTGGAATTCATCGCGGATGATGTCGAACGTATAGTGTATTAAACATTTAAAATTTTCCCTTGTCTTGAAATTCTCATGTACGAAATACTCATTGTCCAGAGACATGGTCTTGCATAAGGAATTGTACATTCTGTCAATAATTTACCATATTCTACGAATTATACTAACGATAATAATGAAGTTGTAACGATGGATCTTCAATTAAAGAATTTGTTTTCCGTATTTGTTTTGTTGCGATACGCTGTGAGAATATAGTGGGAAGAATAAATACATACATTGGAATCGTAAGTTAATTCGTTATTATACCTGCCACTAAGATCAATGAAAGGGTACGGTCGCTGTTGTCTCTACTGACAAGGTGAAAAAAGGAGCCCATCTCAACATTCTGAAACTCTTCTCCTTTCACACATTATTATTCATCCATTATTTTTTTGGAACAATGATTTTCATATTAGTATCATCATCAATGTTATTATTCGATATCACTCGTTTGATTGATCGATTCATTCATTCATTCAACTCATATCATGTACATTGTATGTTCATATACTTTTATTGTGTCTCACACTCTCGTCCAGTACCGTCTTTACAAATTCTTCGTCTTTGTTACACCGAGATTGAGGAAGAAAGAATAATTCGTAAAGAAGGCACTGCTCTCGTCACCGAAACCCTTATACCTGTCATTGAAGTCAAAGGGAAGGACTGGCCGCTGTTGTCGTCCTTGACGGTCGGCTCTACTCGCGAATCTTTTGTCTCTCGCTAAAGTCAAATCATTTTCACGTGCTGAAGCATTTCTCGTTTCTCCAAGGGACATTATCTCATACACGGACGATAGACCTTCGACTTCGGTACAAGAAGGAGGATCTTCGGTATCACTACTAATGCAGCGGGTTAGAGGTCTCTGTTTTCTCTTCGAAACCTCCATGTATATAGCTTACGAGTTATCTTCGTCTTCGATGCAAGGAGTGGAATCTCTTTTCAGAAGGCTTGTTCATTCATTTATCCCATTTATCCATTAAGTTCTATATACACCTTCTGTTCATTATCTCGGAATATCATCTTTGATACCCGTGACGTTCCTACTCCTTCTCACTCAAGGCGAACTATGGACCACTCACTGCGGGGGGTATGGAGTGGACCCGCGGAAAGGCGAGTGGAGGGGGTGCCCCATACCCCTACATATACTACTTTCAACCAGTGATTCCATAATGCGAAGATTGAATGTCCTACGGTCAAGTCCTGGACAGCGTCATGATATATCTGGATATGTTTTGAAGATGCATATTATGTACAAAACATTATGATACCACTGGAAAAGTGTTAATCCTGGTGAAAATGGAGCGTACAACTGATAGTACAGGAAAAACGCTTGCAAAGTTGATTAAAAGAATATAAAAAGTTTGGAAAGCGTAATTTGACGCCTTAAAGATGGCATTAAGGATGATCGAATCCATGTCGCGTACAAGACGTGCACAAAACGTTTTCACAAGAATATGATCCCAATTGAGTTTCTAAAACGTTCATCAAACGTAGGCATTGGAGCGTGTTCGGGCTTATTATGAACGCTTATCGCATTTTCTGCCGGAAAGAGTTAATTGGCGTGGATCACACTATTTGAGCATTTTCCTTACTTCCATGAACATTTTTCGAAATCTTAAAAATGGCTGAAAAGAATACATTCACAGAACCTTAATAAAAGCAGTGACATGAGAGTATCCCTTTCTCATCATAAGCTGGAACTAATTCTATTCGGTCTGTTCTTAATGTTCCAATATACATTATGAATGTTACCCTACGGAAAATCCCATGTTGGACTTGTCCGGCTTTATCCGGCTTACCCGACTTTTGTCACAGGATCTGCTGGTTTGAAATGCGGATTTTCTGGCATTTCTCCTAGGGTAGGCTATTTGGAATCTCAATGCAATAATATGTCACATAAGTATTGTTATACCTTTTGATCATCTGATGTTACATGTGAATAATGATAACTTTTTCTTTCAATTCCAGGACGCCACGTAAGAAGAAAAAGTATAGAAAGAAAGAAGGTGTAACAAATACCGCTTTCAACCCTGGGAGTATTCAAAAACTTGATTCTACAAAACTATAGGGCCCAATGAAATTATCAGAAATCAATCGATGACGATTGAAAACTCATTTACCAAATGTTTGTAAATATAGTTCTTATAAGTGTGCGTATGTGATGTTAGATATTAAGTGAATGGATGAGTATGCTATGAGTGCACTCAATCAAAGACCGTCATATCCTGAAGGTGGCAACACCCAAAGCACAATTCGGATTATTGTGTAACTGCTCGTGGAAACGTGAGTTATGCATTTCCTTTCATCACTCTTCTCACGTACATTACTCAATTGGAGAAATCCACCACATTATCAATCAAAAATATCCTTCGTAAAAATGAATAAAACCCAAGTAGCACTAGAAGGAATTATAATGCACAAAGTATCCTATTGACATGCATAGAGGATGATTGTCCGAACAATCTCATTCTGAGGTGCTAAGCAGGTTCATATCACATCTGAAACATGCGAGTGCTGCTTGGATGCATATATAGTATTTGCAAGAAACATGCGTAATTCCCCAGACAGCACAAATTACCATTCTGAATTCATAGAAACTTTTCAAAGAATTCTTGAACAGTTCCCGTTATGACAGTAAAAATGAATTAAATGTGAATTCAATGAATTCAAAATGAACACCTGTTCGATGCCTGAATAGTTCTTGATGAATTCACGACAGAACTCTTTTTGAACAAAAACGAGTTGTTCATCAAGAATTAAAATTCAATTCAGAGTATTTATAATGAATTCATGTTTACTGTCATAACGGGAGCTCTCTGAAGAGACTCTTGTGCTGTATGGCTCATGTACGCGATGATATGAGATATATATTTGTTATGTAAATTCTTATATAATTCATGGATGTTCCAATGAAATCTACTTTAATAGAAATGCTATAATCATTGACGAGTTTTATAACGCCTAAATAACCAGAAACTACCCTATTTTTTACATCCAAAAAATTGAAAAATTAATGCTCTCCAAGTCAGAATAGATCAGTTTAGATCAATGGAGATTTAATTAATTCCCAGTAAACGATTTTTTGGCCAACATTGGAAATTGTCATAGTGTTACCTAAAAGATGTCGAAATGATCTATAATGCGCCGATTCCTGCCATCTTTTTGATGTCTACAAGATTTAAAAGATATCACAAATAACTTCTAGATAGTATTCAGAACTCTTCGACATTTTACCTTGACATCTTTCATATCACATTATGGAGGTTTCGAATAAATGTTTACTAGGTTGTTTCCAAAAATATTCAATTCTTAAAAACCATCTAAAAGTGAAGGAAATAGGCAGTTGATGCTCACGAATTGCAATTCATTAACGCGAACTTGTTGTTGATTCAAATTTACACAGATCTAACTAGATCTAACTATATCTATCCAGATGTAAATAGATGTACATTTTTCATTTTTTAGATCTAGCAAGATCTAATTGGATCTACGTAGATAGATCTATATCATTTCCTCCCAGGGACACTTGCCAGTACCTTACAAAAACCTTACGAAATACTTGCAAGCGTATACTTGTTGGCAAGTTAAATGTTACAAAACTCGTTAGTGACTGGAGCATTTCCTCTCGGACACATGTTTTTCTTAGATGGGATATAGAGAAGGTGCGTACACTGTTAGAAATTTCTGATTGAATTTTCAATCACATGTAATGGAAGCAATTCCCACTCACGTGAATGAAAAGTAATGTACAGTAGTATTGAAAATTCAAGAACCAGTTCTTCAAATTTCATGCACATGTTCTTGATTGTTGAGAGAAATCATGATTGAAAATTCAATAACAAGTTCTTTAAATTTCATGCACATGTTCATGATTGTTGAAAAAAAAATCACCTTCACAAGATGTGAACGCGGGACGTCGAAACCGGACGCCAAAGCTCTATCACTCAAGCCACTGCCACTTATGTGGAACGCAGCATTTTTCTGCTTATATGACCTTGCGTTCATTCTTCAAACTTGTGAATCAAGATGTACTTGTGATGTAGAAACACTGAACAAACCGTGTGATCTAACTAGTACATAGTTGAAGTGGATGACTTCGTCAAAGCGTTAGTATACACGGTGACCCAAGTGAGAAAAATTGTATTTCAAGGGCGTATTCTCAAGCCATAATGCAAGAATTTCCCGTTTTCTGAAGGTTAGTTTTTGAGATATGAGCATTTTTAGATTTTTTTTCAAATCCAAACCAACTCGAATCATTTTTGTTGTTTTCAGTTGGATGCCATTGGAGTCATGATTTGATTATAATTATAATGATATTATTATGTTATTATACTGGATTAAATTTTTCCAAGTTTTTTCAATCACCTGTAATTTTTATGCACAATAAGTTGAAAATTCAATAACATGTATTTGGATTCCTATTTTAGTTCACAAAAATTGAATTTTCATTCACATATGTACATGAAAAGTACATGAAATTTCAAGAAATTTTTAACAGTGTAAAACACATGTAGGAAAATTCCCATAACAGAAACAGTTCTGATTGTACTATTTGTAGTGTATTTTCGTAACATGCGAAAGTTTTGTGTATCATATATGCAGTGGCGTATTGAGAGCGCCGGGAAGCTGAAGTTCAGTTATGAGAGAGATGCTCGGCCGTGGAGTCCATCCTGGGTGCCACGGAAGCACAATACGACAATGCATATGTGGAAGACTTGTGCAGATTATATTATATGAGAGGATACACAGATATAGGTGGTGTGAGTTTCAAAATGATTACCTGTAAAATATGTCAAAATGATCACCTGTAAAATATGTCAAAATGATCACATATCACTTATATACGAACGAACGTCAAATGAATATCATTGACGATGCCGGCAAAAATATATCAAATCTTGAAGTAAGAACTGATTTACTAAATTTGGGATTAATTTAGATACATGACCTTTGATCTACAGAAGACTGCGTGAAAACTCAGATCTGCTTGAATTTATTTGAATTGAATGAAGTATCTCATTGTGGCTGTGCGGTTAATCGGACAATCGAATGAGACGAATAATTATGAACCGGAACCAATCAATGAATCGATTAGTCAATTATTTGGAACAACGATCGATCGGAATCGAACAATTAATCAATCATTCGATTACTCGAAACAGAATCGAACAATTAATGGACTTGGTAACAATTGTTCGTCTTATTCGATTAATCCATTAACCCCACAGCCTACATCTTATTTCATTTGGAAATTCACGTACACGAAGAAACAAAATAGAGTAAAAATTACATTTTCTAATGAAAAAATTCCTAGAAAAATGAAACGACAGGAAGCGATTAACAGGTCAAAAACAGCATTAAAACAGATGGGAGCGGATAGATTCTTGTGTTCTATGCAGTTTTCGACTATTTAAACCGGTTCCTGCGGTTTTTCGTCATCACAGATACTATTGCATTCCATCGCCCAAGAAGTATCCCAGCTAGAAATCGCTCTTTTTCAGATGAGACCATCAAAAGCTCTACACGGAAAAAATTGATGTTGATATTTGGATGGTAATAATTAACTATGACGGCTATTTTTCAACTGTAGCGACGAAAGTTATTGTCACAGTAGCTAAAATTCACCTGTCACAGCAACATTTTTGGCTATCCAAATATCAAATACACGAAGTAGCTACCGCAGCTAATCCCTAGCTACCATAGCGAATCATTGTTTTCGTGTAACTTGGCCCAGATCACGTCAATTTGGCCCAAGGCAGGGCCTGAGATGCCAGAGAGTTATATTACTGACTGAGATTTCTCATTGTAAGATAAAATGTTACGCAGTCGGCATAGCGCTTCTAAATCTGCGTCTTTGCTACTAGCAGTGCAACGATAACGATAGCAACGTATTAGCTTCTCCAGTATTTCGGCACTGTCTGCCACCACAGCAAATATACAATTAAATGTGTAACGTAGCACTGCCTTAGCGTTATCGATGTTACCTCGGAGAGCTAGTCTTCCTAGTGAAAGACTATCAAATTGCTTCCATTTTCATATATAAATTAAAGGCTCATGTACAAGGACCTTTCGAATAATCAGTGCACAGTAGTATCGCTGCCAAAAGCGCTGTCTCAATTTTTTTGGCTGGGATACAATTTCAAATTCATTCATTGTGACTGCGTTTCGTCCAATATAACATCCTATGCGCGAAAAGCTTGAGCCTCAGAAGCTGCAACCTCCTAAATGTAGTTTGCCACTTTTTCGCTGGTGAATATACTTATAACTCGCAAGTTGGGTGCGGATAACAATCATGCTCCCGGATGAATGAGGTGGCTCGCAGTTCCATCTACGAACATCAACGCGCGTGAATCCGACTCCATTGGCGTTTTGGTGGCTCGATTTGCACCTATGTCACATTCACACACAACATTCTATTCAATTTAATACCTTAAGGTAGGGAAGTTTCTGAGAGTTTCTATCACTTATGACTACATTCGAAATACTGCATCAAAAACTTTAAAAGTTCTTCCAGTGGAGATGTATCATATATGAGTTATATATAACTCAGATTGAGAAATGTCTCCATAATGCCATCACAATGGGGATATGGACGCCCAGAAATCATCATGTTACCAACATGTTTCTGCATTAATAATTGTCGTCGATAGCAAACCGAGATAATGATGCCATAATGAATATATAATCCCAACTAATATTTCAGTTCTTGAAGATATCTCAAAGAACACTCAACCCAAGCAGCAACAGAAATTCAACGTATATGCGAAATAGAAACGTTCATAGAATGTACGAATCACATACGAAGAACATTTGATGGACGTTCATAGAATATTCGAATAGGACTGTTTCAAATATACTTGAAACGTACATAGTACATTTGAAATGTACGATATTCGTTCAATCGACGTTTGATTGACGTACTGTCGTATATTCGGTTATATACGTTCGATGAATATGCATAGCACCTTAGAAACGGTCTCATTGGAATGTGCATAGAACATATTTCGAATATTCAAAGGACGTTCATAGTGTATTTTGGTGCTACTTGGGAATTGAGAGATCTCTAAGAACGTTCTTAAAGAGTTCTCAAAAATATCTTCTAGAAGTGTTAAAGAAACATCTTGATAAAGATTTGTAACAGAATACGTAATTCAGACATCTTCGAGAACGTTATTGGAGTGTTCTCAAAGATATGTTTTAGAAGTCTTGGAAATATTTCTGAAAGATGTCTTGATTAAGATACGTTTAAGAAGATACATTTTTCAGCAGATTTGAGGTTATATGAGCACATGATCATGAATAACACAAAATAAAACTTTGAACCTACCTGTTATTACAATCGTATTGCTAATGAAGTAAATTCATCCATGAATTGGAAACTTAAATCAACCATAGAGATACCAAGAAATTTGAAAATTTGTAAAAAGTACGATTTTGTCGCTTTATGATGTGCACATTAAAATTACCGAATATCCACTTCACAATGATTTTTCAGAAATACTTTAGAAAGAATCCGTGTAATTCACGGAATATCAACGACCACTCAAACACAGAATTCATTTCTAAATATGTTTCACCAAATTCATTCATTTTTCCTATGTGTAAGTACATTCAACCCTTTCGATATTTACCCAAGCAGCAACAGAAGTTCAAAGTATATACGAAATAAAAACGTTCGTAGAATGTAGGAATGAGATACGAAGAATATATAATGAACGTTCATAGAATATTCGAATGAGACTGTTTTAAATATACTTAGAACCCATATAGTACATTCGAAATGTACGATATTCATCCAATCGACGTTCGATTGACGTACCATCGTATATTCGATTACATACGTTCGATGAATATGCATAGCACCTATGAAACGGTCTCGTTGGAATATGCATAGAACATATTTCGAATATTCGAAGAATGTTCATAGTACATTCTGGTGCTACTTGGGTATTAATGTAATAACAGTTTGTTCAAGAGATCATTTCCACTTTGAAACTATACACCGTTAACATTGTATTCCATTATGTCTTATTGACAATTATGAGCGTCTCTACCACATTGTACGTATAGCTCAGGTCACTGAAGCGTAAATACGTCGTCAAATGAATGGGTTCGATTCCTGTAACAAGGGTCGAAATCAGGTAAACTTCACCGGAACGCGAGAGCAGTTGAAGCAACAGGAGGAGAAGGAAAAAGAACAAAAGTTAGGAATTTTTTTTTGTCAACAAATTCAAGAGTCCTCCAAGACATTTGTATGAATCCTCCAAAACTCTTCAAGATATCTTTCCGAATTCTATACGTATTTCATAAGACATCTTTCAGAATTCGTTGCGGTATCTTTTAGCAAGTTTTTTGAGACTTCTCACAAACGCATTGCGACTTCTTAAAGATATCTTTAAGATATCTGAATGTTAGTTGGGATGTTTACATTGTATGCACCTTCGCAAAATGAAGATACTCAAAAATATTTAGAACAAGATTTTCTATCTGAGTAACCAACACATAAATCATATATACGCATGTGCTCAAGTCACAGAATTATTCTTAGATAGCAAAATGCTAGAGGGATTTACACCAAATCCCCTATAATCCCGAGCAATTAGTTGTTAACGTGATACTAGCAACCCCTGAAGATGCAACCAGACTCATTGGTTAGGAACCCAAACAGCACCCTATATTTCATGCATATCTATACTATATATTTTTATATTTGAATATTTTATACATATGGTATGCATGTAAATAATATCGTATACATATTCCATAGATATACAAAATATTTTGTGCTGTGTGGGAAAGGATACAACGAAAAACATTCTGGCAAATTATCCGGAAACGGAGCGATAAAATTGAAATATCGCTCTGTACAGAGCTTTTTCAATCAACAAAGACTGCCCTAGTAGAAATCACTCTAGTCGTTCTCTAGGCCTCGCAAGGCCTCGCCAAGCACTTGCAAGTAACTTGCAAGGACTTGTGAGGCCTCGTAATTACCTAGAGAAATACTAGAGTGATTTCTGCTAGGGTGTCTGTAGAGAGCGGTATTGTTCTTTCATTGCTTCATTTTCGAATGATTTGTCAGAAAAAATTCGGCTCGGAATTTGCTGGACGGTTGGGTCGCCAAATGAGTAGCAACATGCTGTCAACATCGAAAATTTTATCACGTTGTTGGGAAGTTGCTCGGATGCTTCAAGGCCTCAATGATGTACTCATCAAACCCCCAGTGATATTTTGAAAATTGTACAACAGTTGCAGAAGAGTTGCTGAGCAACTTTTGCTGTCTGGATTCAAACATTCTCCGCCTATCCTGTGATTATGTACGGAGCGTATTTCGGATCAATCGATGAACAGTACTATTCAGAGATTCTAAGAATGTACACAAAACATTCTCAGCACTCCCAACAACATTCTCAGGATTTCTAATCTCTTTTATTACTTGGATACTTGATGTATAACTCGTGTATGTTTATGAATATATGTGATATGTGACCCGTGTGTATATAGTTCACGGTGTATCATATAGGTGACATTAGTTTCAGAAATAACTGTGATTTTAATGCTGTCCTTTCTTTGATCACCACCGCGGCGCCACATGCACTGAGTGTACGGTCACGTGATTCATATACATATATGTATACGTGTGTATAAATATGTTTATAACCTAAATTGAAAATTACATCCGAAAACTCTGATTCAGAACTGATGAAAGTTTACCAAAGTCAATTTTGTTGAATGAAATGTAACGATTGAACCAAAATAACCAGAAAAATCAAGGACTTACAAGCTTCAATATTTTTGTATCGAACTACAGATTTGTTTGAATAAAAAATTAAAATTCCAACGGCATGTATTATCCTGATACTCATAAGCTGAGATATGATGATTATAGAGAAATTGCAATTTTTCTCTGTTAATTTGTCGGGAATTGCTCACGTATTAGTGTTTTTCTAGATTAATCATTAATAACCTTCAAAAATCAATTATTTCGAATATTCGCGGTGTGAAATTGTATAAATGTGAACAAAATCACGTGGGCTGTACATTAAAATCAGGTGGCGCCGCTAGTGATAGTAATGTGAAGGGCAGCATTGAAATCACAAAACTTTATACAGTCAAGATATGAACTCGTGTCACCTAGATGATACACTGTAATCAGGGATGCCAACTCCTGCTTTTTTCTACTTCCGTCATTGGCCGTTTCATTCAACAGCTGTACGTGATACGCTGATCCATCGGAAAAAAGTAGGAGGCTGGCAACGCTGACCGTAATATAGTTGATGTCTGTACATGAATCCTGAAAATTTGAAACGTGTGAACCGTAATTACATGAATGTATTGCAATATAGTAAAGAACCAAACGTTGTATTTTTAATGTACTTGAGAGCGATTCACTTACTTTTCATTAAAAAAAATTGTTTAACCGATATTTTGATGTTATTTCTCATGTATTCTTAATCAACGAAGGAATCAGAAGCACTGGAAAATTGGGAACATTCTAAAATGTCTTACAAACAAATGATTTGTCATCCTGAATATGAAGCTATATTTTGATCATATCCATTTCCGATTTCAGAACATGGAGGAGAAATAAACTTCTCGATCAGAATTTCCACATTGTTCCATTTATCAATGTTTTCACATTGAGGGTAAATGAAGGGAGTGAGGTAATTGTGAACACTTAGGAAACATTGTGAGAATCTCCAGAACCTTTTCAATGAAAAATATTTTCGCATTGTAAATTGAAGTATGATTAACCTTTCACATGTACATCAGGGTCACAGTGACCCTACAAAAGAATCAGAGCGTCAAATAATACATGTTCAAAAATTGTATAAGTAACGCCATCTAAAATCAAATTTGAGTATTCAGTGGCGTCAGGGACCATAGATAGGTCTAATGAACTTCTCAATGTTTGTCTGACAGCCGTTGATTGTTGAAACGTGAGTTTGTCTAAGAAAAGACCATTTGTTGAATCATGTGACGAGCTCGTCTATTGTTGCAGTGACGAACTCGCTCATACCAATCGTCATCCTGAAACAAATTGAATATGATTAATAACCTGGAACATAATAAGAAATTGGAACGATAAACCCTTACCTGGAGAACATTGCGGTGGCAACGCTTTGACTGCTCTCCCAGACTCGCTCGTCTTACCCTCTGGGTGGTAGCGTACCTGTAAATCAAAGAATTGTAATAAATAGAGATGTTCAAGATAAAGTTGTTTGGCTGAGAGAAGGGTGGCAACAATGCCGTCTTCGCAAATTCTCCATCCTTTTACATTCGACGTGTAACAAAGGACAACCGGTGGGCAGTTGCCCATATGCTGTCCTTTGTTACACGCCGATTGAAGAAGGAAGAAGAATTTGTAAAGACGGCACTGTGTGGCATACCTGTTGTAAATATATCAATGTGGGTGATCAGGGTTATGGTAACCTGTGACAAAGGACTTGTAAAATGGAGTATGAAACCTGGAAATGAACAGAACGACACAGAAGCTTACTACTCAGAGAAACCCTAGTTCGACCTGTAAGATGAAAGAATATTTGATTAGAATTTAAATGAGAAATCAATGAAAGAATAACAATGGTATAGTTTATCTGTATAGAATGAAATCCCGAGACGAACAATTCAATAAAATACACCGCGAGAACATGACCGCGAAGGAGGTTAAAACGCGCAAGTAAAACATCGCACACAATGATTCACTGGTTAACACTCGCGAAGAACGTGCCTAATTAAAAACAGCACACGAAAAGATGACAAGTTATAAACAAAACCTGTCATCCATCTTGTATATAGGCTAGACATATCGCGCATGCGCAAAGTGCGTTCAAGAGATAGATCGATCGCTTCGAGTGCGAACCTTTAAAGTATTGGGTATTTCGTATTAAAATGGTGTTTCCTCGCGAAATTCCGTATCCATCCTTTATCAACGATTCTCAACTCTAGTCACTCTCTATTTCCCTCTCTCTCTCTCTCTCTCTCTCTCTCTCTCTCTCTCTCTCTCTCTCTCTCTCCCTCCCTCCCTCCCTTTTTTCTCTTCCTCTGTACTCAAATTCTCTTCCTGTTTTGCCCCGCATATCTCAACAAGTAGACTCAAAATAAAATCAATAAAAGTAATCACAACAATGATATAAGATCTATTCACAAAAGTGATGATGAAGAGAAACGTGAAAATTGGAGATATTAATGTGCCCCTGAATTGGGTTTTTCGTTTGTTCATTTTCTACCTCCAACATTCTGTGTTGAATCTACACCTGCTGATGGAGAACCTCATCAAAATATAGATTTTCATACAATAAAAATGTAAATACTATCAAGATAATGTTCAATGATGACATGTTTCTTTAAATCTTCTTCTCCTATGAACACTTCATCGCATAGGAAACATGGAACTTTTGAATTTGATGACTCACAATAGCAGTGTGGATAAGATGATCACTCATTATCATTGTTGTTGTCACTATTATGTTTCAAGTTTATATAATGATCAAGATTTTCTTCGGATGTTCTCCACACTATCATCGTTATCATTACTTTCACATAGATTTTTCAAGTCATTGATTATATTCTGTGAGTATTGATTCTTATCATGGTGTTCGAAAACTGGTGGGAATGGAAATCAATCATCAGAGTCATGATTAATCTTAATCGTGGCAAGATCGATTTGTTCCCCATGAGAATTCTGTTTTGGGAGATTGTTATCATTATTTATATGCGAGTAATAATTATCATCGATGTCAAGGTGACCATTTTGATTCGCTTTATAATTCCTTTTATATAAATTATTATCTTGACAATTAGTATTTAATGTGAAAGTTTCCAATATGTTAGTGTTACGTCTACGATTTCATGAAAGAAAGAAATCGATCAACGATGTACACATGATTATAAGGACGATTCAGATTTTGAATCTTGCGCCCTTTATGTTTCTTCTCACTATCTGGGAGATTAGTGAGAATAGATATGTGTATATACATATATATGTGTAAATGTGTATATACATGTGTATATACAGGGTGAGTCAGAACGTCATGAAGTCCTGCGGTGAGAATATTCCTGAGGTGATTTGGAGAAGATTTTTCCTTTGGCAAATTTTGATCTGAGGCCTAGTTTTAGAGTTATAGCCATTCGCAGTTGACCAATCGAGACGTTGCTATACCGTTGACACAGGGATGCCACTACGAACAGCTGACGCAGAGGGGTTAACTGAGTGTGAAGGGCGAAGTGAGGTATTTTCAGATAGGAAATATGAGAAAATGCGTGAATCCAAGGAATTGCACGGTATTCAAGACCAAGGATATGTATTTTGTATGTTGAGGATAAATTTCGATCGAGATAAGGAACAGAAAAATTTTTGTAAAAATGAATTTTTCAAAAGTCACCTCATTCGACTCGAAATCACTCGAAACGTGTGAAGAAGTCGTTAGGAGGGCATTTCGGCCGTCGTAATCCCGTTAGAACTGAGAGGTCGATGACCGATTGTTGCAAAATTATTCCAAGTTCAATGACAGGTGCAAAAAATGAAAAAAATCGATTTCTCCGTCATTTCTGAACGCACAGATGTGATCAACGCCATTCTTTGTTCAGCTCGGCCTCCTCTTGCAGAATAAACGATTCTTGGTACCGGTTATAATAGGACGTCGATAAATTCAGAAAAATTTACAAGTTCAATCACGAAGGAGGGACTTGTGAATTTTTGAAAACATCAATTTTTCAAAAGGCATCTCGTTCGACTCAGAATCACTCGAAACGTGTGGAAAAGTCGTTTGGAGGGCATTTCGGTCATCTTAATCGCCTTAGACCTCACAGGTGGATAAACGATTGTTGCAAAATTATTCTAAGTGCAATGACAATCACATCTGTGTGTTCAGAAATGACGAAGAAATCGATTTTTTTCATTTATTGCAGCTGTCATTGAACTTAGAATAATTTTGCAACAATCGGTCATTGACCTCTCAGTTCTAACGGGATTACGACGGCCGAAATGCCCTCCTAACGACTTTCTCACACGTTTCGAGTGATTCTGAGTCGAACGAGATGCCTTTTGAAAAATTCATTTTTACAAAAATTTTTCTGTTCCTTATCTCGATCGAAATTTATCCTCAACATACAAAATACATATCCTTGGTCTTGAATACCGTGCAATTCCTTGGATTCACGCATTCTCTCATATTTCCCATCTGAAAATACCTCACTTCGCCCTTCACACTCAGTTAAACCCTCTGCGTCAGCTGTTCGTAGTGGCATCCCTGTATCAACGGTATAGCAACGTCCCGATTGGTCAACTGCGAATGGCTATAACTCTAAAACTAGGCCTCAGATCAAAATTTGCCAAAGGAAAAATCTTCTCCAAATCACCTCAGGAATATTCTCACCGCAGGACTTCATGACGTTCTGACTCACCCTGTATATATATATATATATAATTGAATTTAAATAATCATCTTGTTGAAATAATTTCAGAATTAAGAATATTTTCCATTGAACTCCAATTTTTGAGTCGATACGCTTGTTCGTGTTCTACGAAAGTTCCGTTACTCTTGTAGTTCGCGCCCCTACGTTCGGTTTTCGTAACTCGTGCGTGGTGGCTTGGCTTGGGGAAGCGACGCCTATGTAGAGTCGAGATATGGCTGCGTCCACACAAGTGACATGTGAGTGAAGTAAATGGTGGTGATATATACAGGGTGGGGCATTTAAAGTGTCGCGGGCGTTTTTTCCAAAAATAAAGTGAGATACGAGAAAATTTTTCGGACAAAAGTTGTAGGGTACCGAGGGGGACATCCGGTGGTGGCCTTGGCTTTGACCTCAAATCTCATCTTCAAGGGCATTCTGAGATCGACTCTTGTTTTTTAAATAGCATCTCATATTTTTTACTGCAGATTTGGATTCTAGGTCAAAAACCAAGAAACTTTTGTCTGAACCATTTTCCTGAAATCCGCAAAGATGGCGCTCTAATCGATATTGTTCCATACTGAATCTGACATTAGAATGACTCGAAAACGAAGGGTCTTGGAGGAGAATGTTTCGGACAAAAGTTGTCAATACACAACGCATTTCAATCGTCTACATTACCACCATTCAGAGCTCACGCGATGTGAACAAACGACGGGGTTCAGTGAAAATTCACGATTTTGAAAGTCAGTTTGTCAGTTACATTTGATTATTACTTGGTTTATGACAAATTGAAAATCATGGATATCCGATACACGGTTTCTGAAAAGATCGATATGATCTACATTAACGGTGAAGTGCATAAGAACCCCAGACAAGCATATGACTTGTATGCAAAACGATTTCCTGAAAGAACAACGCCATCCATTAGGTATTTTCAACGCATTACAAAATTATTCTCAGAAACGGGAAGTCTTACAAGGGAAAAACGACATCGAATGAGAACTGTTAGCGGAGAAAATGCGGAAGTTAATGTACTAGCTGCAGTAGCCAATAATCCACACGTGAGCTCTCGTGAAATTGAACTCCATTCGGGAATTTCTCGAAGAAGTGTTCTTCGAATACTGAAACGTCACAAATTCCATCCGTATCACATTTGTTCGCATCAAGACCTTCACGGTGATGATTTCGAAAATCGTGTATAGTTTTGTCGATGGGGTCTAGCGCAAATGCACAATAACAACTTCATCAACATATTATTTTCTGATGAGTCGACGTTCACCAATCATGGTCAAGTAAATCGACATAATATGCATTACTGGGCGACAGAAAATCCAAGATGGTTACGTCAAGTAGAGCATCAAAGACAATGGGCTGTGAATGTTTGGTGTGGTATTTTCGATCTCGAGTAATTGGACCGTACTTCATTGCAGATACGCTAAATGGAGAGAAGTACAGACATTTCTTAGATCAAGTACTTCCAACATTACTTGAAGACATACCTATTCAGGAACGATTGAATATGTGGTATCAACACGATGGTTGTCCATCCCATTATGCAGTCACAGCTCGAGAAGTATTGGACAGAGATTATCCTGGACGATGGATAGGACGTCGTGGACCAGTTCATTGGCCTGCCCGTTCTCCGGATCTTACTTCTCCAGATTTTTTTTTATGGGGATACATAAAAGATACAGTTTATCAACAAGCACCGACTACACCTGAGAATATGCGTGAACGAATCATCAATGCATGCGCGAGCATCAATGAAGATATTTTAGCACGAGTTCAGCAATCTTTTGTAAAACGTTTCGAAATGTGTATTGAAGTCGAAGGCCATCATTTTGAGCATCTACTGCATTAAAATTATCCAAGTGATGTAGACGATTGAAATGTGTTGTGTTTTGTCTGTTATACCCCATCACCTCCGTTTCAGTTCAAGGGGTCCCCCTTGGAATCAGACAACTTTTGTCCGAAACATTCTCCTCCAAGACCCTTCGTTTTCGAGTCATTCTAATGTCAGATTCAGTATGGAACAATATCGATTAGAGCGCCATCTTTGCGGATTTCAGGAAAATGGTTCAGACAAAAGTTTCTTGGTTTTTGACCTAGAATCCAAATCTGCAGTAAAAAATATGAGATGCTATTTAAAAAACAAGAGTTGACCTCAGAATGCCCTTGAAGATGAGATTTGAGGTCGAAGCCAAGGCCACCATCGGATGTCCCCCTCGATACCCTACAATTTTTGTCCGAAAAATTTTCTCGTATCTCATTTTATTTTTGGAAAAAACGCCCGCGACACTTTAAATGCCCCACCCTGTATATATATAAGTATATATATATATATATATATATATATATATATATATATAAACCCACTCGCAGAAGTTCAGATATGAGGAAATGGTTTGAACTCACAAGTCTCTGGAGAGACTCATAAGAAGGAAAGAAAAGGAGTTTTACATGGATGTAAGGACTGTAAGTGTCTCAATATTATTTTCTATATATATATATATATATTCATTCTTCTATATATTGAAATAGGAAGATAGGTGATTTTTTCAATTTGTATATTGAAAAAAATCATGTATCTTTTATGTATGTTTAATATGAGAGTGTTTAATGTGTTATTCTAACACATTTTCGCTCTCAATACTGAATATTTGTTCCCTTTCTCACAGATTTTCACATGTACAGGTTCGCTAGAGTGGATTTGGGGGATAACGTCTCCAGCGCTAAGGTGTTTTCTCTGACGGAGAGGAGGAAAGGCTCCAAATTGGGGTTCTATAACTTTATCGAGTATTTCAGGTAAGATATAGGTAATTAAATTTTTAATTTACTTCCTTTCAGTAGTAAGATAGGTGATTTTTCAATTTGTATATTGAAGAGTCATGTATCTTTGCATATATCTATTAGGTGTACAAATAAGTTTCCGCGGTTTTTTATAAAAAATTAGGAATTTATTGTAAAGGAAAAGTACATTACGTTTTATTCAAAGTATTTTCCATCATTTGCCACTACCTTTCCCCATCTTTCTTGCAACATTCGGATACCCCGTCGAAAAAACTCTTCATCTTTTGACGCTATCCAAAAATCTACCCAATTTTTGGTGTCTTCATATGATGTGGAGCGCTGCTCAGACAGACCATGTGCCATCGACCGGAACAGGTGATAATCAGAAGGGGCTAAGTCTGGTGAATACGGCGGGTGGGGTAAAACTTCCCAGTTGAGTGTTTCCAAGTATGTTTGTACCGGCGCCGCAACATGTGGACGAGCATTATCGTGTAAAAAAATAATTTTGTCGTGTCTGGAGTAGTAATGGGCGCGTTTTTCCTTAAGTGCCCGACTCAATCTCATCAATTGTGTTCGGTAGAGAGCTCCAGTAATGGTTTCGCTTGGTTTCAGCAATTC
Organism: Gonatopus flavifemur; assembly: GCA_018340375.1. Taxonomy (NCBI): domain Eukaryota; kingdom Metazoa; phylum Arthropoda; class Insecta; order Hymenoptera; family Dryinidae; genus Gonatopus; species Gonatopus flavifemur. The sequence continues at coordinate 2,557,919 of JAFFJZ010000026.1, read as the reverse complement.
ATAATACACGACACCAAGCTGATCCCACCAAATACACAGCATGAGTTTTTTTCCATGAATATTCGGCTTAGCTGTCGATGTTGATGGTTCGCCGGGCTTAACCCATGACTTTCTCTTCTTTGGATTATCGTAGTGAATCCATTTTTCGTCACCAGTGACTATACGATGCAAAAAACTCTTTTTTTTATTCCTGGCAAGTAGCATTTCACTCATGCATAATCGGCGTTCAACGTCTCTCGGCTTTAGTTCATATGGAACCCAATTTCCTTGTTTTTGAATCATTCCTAATGATTTTAAACGATGTGAAATTGCTTGTTGAGTCACTTGTAGAGTAAGTGCAAGTTCTTTTTGCGTTTGGGACGAATCTTCCTCCAATAGTACTTCTAATTCCATGTCTTCGTACACTTTCGGCCTTCCACTGCGTTCTTTGTCTTTAACGTCAAACTCACCGTTCTTGAACTTTTGAAACCATTCCTGACAACTTCTCTCACTTAAAGCAGCTTCACCATATGCTTCTAGAAGCAATCGATGCGCCTCAGCTGCAGATTTTTTCACATTAAAGAAGTAAATCAAAAGTTCCCGCAAATGATGCTTATTCGGAATAAAACTTGACATTTTTGCACGAAAAAAATTACGTGATGCTGATACGGAATCACTAGTACTTTAAGGTTATGGTGTTGCCAGATGACTAAACTTGGGATATTACGTTTTACATCTGACAATTTCTCCATAACCTTCTGGTGGGCCCATCTTTTGACAAACCGCGGAAACTTATTTGTACACCTAATATTATATGAGAGTGTTTAATGTGTCTTCTTAACACATTTTCCCTCTCGATACTGAATATTTATTCCTTTTTTGACAGATTTCACTTTTACAGGTTCCCTAGAGTGGATTGGAGGGGTATCGTCTCCAGCGCTGGAGTATTTTCTTGCACGGAGAGGAAGAAAGGTCCCAAGTTGAGATCCTATCACCTCGTCGAGTATTTCAGGTAAGATATAGATACTTGAATTTATGATTTGCTTCCATTTAATAGTAAGATTTTAAGAATCTGTAGATTGAAAAATCATGTATCTTTTTATATGTTCATGATATGAGAGTGTTCAATGTGTAGTTTTAACACATTTCCACTCTCGATACTGGATATTTGTTCCTTTTTTGACAGATTTTACTTTTACAAGTTCGCTAGAGTGGATTGGAAGTGCATCGTTTCCAACGCTAAGGTGTTTTCTTGGATGGAGAGGAAGAAAGAGGTATAATATACATGTACACATGTATTTCAAAGTTATTTATTTGCTTTTATTCATTATTGTGATTCTAATTATTGTTTGTATTTTCCAGGATATTCGATGAAAAGGAACGTGTCCGAAGACTGAATACTCCTATCTTCCATCGAGGGATATCATTCTTCTGGGTTTTGGTTCGTCGTGGGAATAGGAGTACCCCTTCAACCTGTGGTGTTGGTTATCAACAAACTAGGGATAGTACCAACACCTTCTACGAGGGACTTTGAGAAGGGAATACGTAGTTCCCTTCACTTCGCTGGAGGATACAGGTGATGGAATCACCTGTTCGACTTGAAGAGTCGAACCCAATATTGTGAATCAGTGTTTTGTGCAGTGGTTTATTGGTGAACGTGTTTAAAGTGATTTGTCTCCTTCAATCATTCAGAGAATGGATATTTTCCCATTCCTGTAATGATTGATGTGGAATTTTGTTGATTGTCGACTGAGTAGATTCATCGGTGAGATAAGTCGATGAACCGGTTTGTGTATCGAGTGTTAATGTTTCCAGTGATTTGAAGTGATAGTGAGTTTAAGTGTAGTGAAATGTGAGTTTTCTGATGGGATTATTAAAACATAAATACAAGGTTCGTGGTTAGGTTTATATATATGTATATGTTTCTATATGTTTTGGGATTCATTCAAGGGAGTCACACACGTAGGTTTGGATAAAAATTGAAAATATGTAGACATATGTTATGATTTATTTTAAAGAGTTGAATTTACAAATTCTCGGGGCGATCCCCGAAAATCCTCATACAAATTACTATTTTATTCTCTTCTGGAGTAAAGGTTATAGTTTTAATCTGTTCTAAAGATAATTTAGCATATTTATAAACAAAATTTTTGCAAGTGGGGCATTTAAAATATTCTTGTTTTGTTTTGATGCATTCTTCGCATCGCCGGGGCAGCTTTGGCCGAAGATGAACTGGTTCTTTGGATGGACGTCGATTTTGGGGTCGTGACTGTTGGTTGGGTTGGAGCAATGTTCCTTGTAGTGTACGAGCTTCTTGATATTCCTCTAAAAATCCTTCATATTTTTCAGTTCGTTGGTTTATGTTTTGTCTCGTCCTTTGCAAGGCCCTTTTGTTTAAGTTATTTCCGAAAGTATTTATTAATTTTCGTTTGGTCGAAATATGTTGTTTATATGCCCGTAGGTCATATTCTATCTCCTGGATTGATCGAGTCACTCAAATAAATCAGAGGAATCCACAATTGATTACACTCGGGGTTATTTAATCTATTATTGCAGATGTAGAGTCGCGAAAATGAAAATGGAAACTTTAAAGGGATAGTGGTATGATACTCATATTATGTTTATGTTTGATTGAAAAGGAAGATCTTAGGCAATTGTTTGAGAATATTTTTTATGATCACGGTCGCGTGTATCGTGACCAAAATTGTAATGTCATTTTACTGTTAACAGTCACGAGTATTGTTAACAGTGAAGAAATATCACGAGTATTATAAGAATTTTAAGATTTGATCACGAGTATCATATCTTGAATATGGAAGGTATATTGGTATATTCTGATAACGACTGCGAGTTTCGTTATCAGGGGAAGGAATAGGAATTTGGAAGGATTAAGATTGGATCGCGAGTATCTCTTCTCAAAACGAGGAAAATGTATGGAATGTTTTGATAACGACCACGAGTTTCGTTATCAGGGAAAGGAATAAAAATTCGAAAGGATAAAGACTAGATCGCGAGTATCTCGTCTTAAAACAAGGAAAATGTATGGAATGTTCTGATAACGAGCGTGAGTTTCGTTATTAGGGAAAAGAACAGAAATTTGAAAGGATTAGTAAGAAATGAAATCGCGTGTATTTTATTCTTTTGAACTTACTTTGTGGTTTCGATGAATAAAACTTCCCAATTGAATGTTGTTTCGAAATATATTTGAAATAAATTTGTCAAATACAATGAACTTAAACTGTGATTGAAACGAACTTTGAGAAAATAACGTATGTGAACTTTGAGACAATTTGAGAATTGAACTATCATGATGAATGTATAATGAGCTTGAGGAAAATTTGAGAGAGTGTCAAAATTGAGAGTAATGTCGAATGGCACGAGGTGGCTCCTTATATACTGTTCTGAGAGCTGCCCTCCAAGTGGGGGTCAGTTGTTTAAGAAAGAAGGAAATATGTTTTCATTCTTTCTATGGCTCGACAGTTTTTCTCATATAGGTTTTCCTACGTATCAATGCTTCTTTAGGTTTGCATAGCTTTTCCTCGTAGACTCGAGTAGAAAATAATAGATTTTCTTACAATAATTGTTCAGAATCACAATGATAATGATCTCATATAATATATTTGTTGGTTTTTCATAGTTTAAATAGATTTTCCCAATGAGAAGCAACATAGAAATTGTTGAATTATAATTTAAATGTTTTTGAATAGTTTCTTGAATTTTCTTATATTCTAGTTATATATTTGTTATGAATGTTATATGAAAATATCATGGTGATATTCTATTGAGCGATATTCATCAAAAATGTGATTCAATACATTTGAATATTTCAGAATTTGTTTAAATTTGTGGAGAATATGTTTTAAATATTGCTCAAGTTAGAAGAAACCATTTTCAATGTATCATATCTATCTTGAGCTTCATTTTGAGAATTCTAGTCAATATTGGAAATGTAATCTGAACAATTCATATTAGATTTCATAATTCTATCGCATAGATTAATTCTTATCTAAAGTTTGGGGGTCGAGTCATATTGTTAAAGAAAATATATAGTTGATAATAACCAATACTTAAGAATCTGAATTTGGTTATAAATATTGCCCAATAATATTGCATATTTAATAATCAAAATCACTTCTGAAAGTATACATAGAGTTAGGAATGCATGGGTTGACGTCACATAGCGAGGTATCGAAACAGCACAGCCATTGTTCTGGTCTCGAGGTTTTTATGAACGCTTTTCCGTAGCGCACAGGAGTTTCCTTCGAATCTGTCACCCAAATGTATACAGAATTTGTATATCTTCCGACGTACTTTCAGAAACAATTCAAAGGCGTAGGAAAAAGTATATTGTTATATCTCAAAATATTCGCATTTTTCATCGAATATTGATTGAGAATTAAAATCATATAATATATATATATATACAGGGTGGGGCATTCAAAGTGTCGCGGGCGTTTTTTCCAAAAATAAAATGAGATACGAGAAAATTTTTAGGACAAAAATTGTAGGGTATGGAGGGGGGCATCCGATGGTGGCCTTGGCTTTGACCTCAAATCTCATCTTCAAGGGCATTCTGAGATCAACTCTTGTTTTTTGAGTGGCATCTCATATTTTTTACTGCAGATTTGGATTCTAGGTCAAAAACCAAGAAACTTTTGTCTGAACCATTTCCCTGGAATCCGCGAAGATGGCGCTCTAATCGATATTGTTCCATTTTGAATCTGACATTCGAATAACTCGAAAACGAAGGGTCTTGCAAAAGAATGTTTCGTACAAAAGTTGTCAATACACAACACATTTCAATCGTCTACATTACCACCATTCAGAGCTCACGCGATGTGAACAAACGACGGGGTTCAGTGAAAATTCACGATTTTGAAAGTCAGTTTGTCAGTTACATTTGATTATTACTTGGTTTATGACAAATTGAAAATCATGGATATCCGATACACGGTTTCTGGAAAGATCGATATGATCCCCAGACAAGCATATGACTTGTATGCAGAACGATTTCCTGAATGAACAACGCCATCCATTAGGTATTTTCAACGCATTACAAAATTATTCTCAGAAACGGGAAGCGTTACAAGGGAAAAACGACATCGAATGAGAACTGTTAGCGGAGAAAATGCGGAAGTTAATGTACTAGCTGCAGTAGCCAATAATCCACACGTGAGCTCTCGTGAAATTGAACTCCATTCGGGAATTTCTCGAAGAAGTGTTCTTCGAATACTGAAACGTCACAAATTCCATCCGTATCACATTTGTTTGCATCAAGACCTTCACGGTGATGATTTCGAAAATCGTGTACAGTTTTGTCGATGGGGTCTAGCGCGAATGCACAATAACAACTTCATCGAGATATTATTTTCTGATGAGTCGACGTTCACCAATCATGGTCAAGTAAATCGACATAATATGCATTACTGGGCGACAGAAAATCCAAGATGGTTACGTCAAGTAGAGCATCAAAGACAATGGGCTGTGAATGTTTGGTGTGGTATTCTTCGATCTCGAGTAATTGGACCGTACTTCATTGCAGATACGCCAAATGGAGAGAGGTACAGACATTTCTTAGATCAAGTACTTCCAACATTACTTGAAGACATACCTATTCAGGAACGATTGAATATGTGGTATTAACACGATGGTTGTCCATCCCATTATGCAGTCACAGCTTGAGAAATATTGGACAGAGATTATCCTGGACGATGGATAGGACGTCGTGGACCAGTTCATTGGCCTGCCCGTTCTCCGGATCTTACTTCTCCAGATTTTTTTTTATGGGGATACATAAAAGATATAGTTTATCAACAAGCACCGACTACACCTGAGAATATGCATCAACGAATCATCAATCCATGCGTGAGCATCAATGAACATATTTTAGCACGAGTTCAGCAATCTTTTGTAAAACGTTTCGAAATGTGTATTGAAGTCGAAGGCCATCATTTTGAGCATCTACTGCATTAAAATTATCCAAGTGATGTAGACGATTGAAATGTGTTGTGTTTTGTCTGTTATACCCCATCACCTCCGTTTCAGTTCAAGGGGTCCCCCTTGGAATCAGACAACTTTTGTCCAAAACATTCTCCTCCAAGACCCTTCGTTTTCGAGTTATTCTAATGTCAGATTCAGTATGGAACAATATCGATTAGAGCGCCATCTTCGCGGATTCCAGGGAAATGGTTCAGACAAAAGTTTCTTGGTTTTTGACCTAGAATCCAAATCTGCAGTAAAAAATATGAGATGCTATTTAAAAAACAAGAGTTGACTTCAGAATGCCCTTGAAGATGAGATTTGAGATCAAAGCCAAGGCCACCATCGGATGTCCCCCTCGATACCCTACAATTTTTGTCCGAAAAATTTTCTCGCATCTCATTTTATTTTTGGAAAAAACGCCCGCGACACTTTAAATGCCCCACCCTTATATATATATATATATATATATATATATACATAATCATACGTATAGTTTTAAACTTTTTTTTTATATATATACATATATAAGATCTTCACTGTAAAACCTTCTTCCTTAACATATTAGTAAACCATTAGTAGGAACAATAATAAGATATCTAATATAAAACTAGAATAAAACGCGAATCAAACCATCACGACGAGGAAATCTCGATGTGAAGAAAACGGCACCAAGAGAAGGGATAAGAAAACCCAAACGGACGAATTTACCGTTTGAGAAAGGATGGTCAACGAGAAGTAATTACTGTACTTCTACCCTTAAAGGGTACAAATAAAAAGAAGCATTCCGATTGGTGAATTGGAGAATCGAGAAAAGACATAAAAAGGCGAAAACCATAGCCAAATTCGATTCATTAAGAATTCTGCTTCTAAGCCATCATCTTCTCTCAAGAAGAACTTCTCTTCTCTCAAGAAGAACTTCCCTTCTCTTAAGAAGAACTATTCTTCTCTCAAGAAGAATAAGCTTTACTCTCCAGTAAAGAACTACGCCTTGTCTTTTTCCACTTAACATTGAACGAGGAAATTGGTATCTACTGCAAACAACCTTTGGAACAAGGATTCTACTACGACAACTCAACCACACGAAGCACAGGTCGGCCTATCCACGTTTCCAAGGTTCAACCAGCCAAGGCAAAATTCGAGTCGCCAACACCATCCTGACTGGAAAATCGCCCTCGTCTACAGGGACAATTCATCTACTTTTCTTCGGACAAATTCAGCAATCTCAAGTAAGTATTTTCTACCTTTGTGTAGTAGCATTGAATGCATGCGGAAAGGTGGACCTTCTGTTGTGTACGTATATCAAATATTAACTTTATACATACTACAGCGTGAAGAAAAATCTATAGTAAAAAGCACAGACAATTCATCTGTCCTTTTAACTCACCAAGAAATAAATACGTCTACGATCAATACGGATATTCATATCTAAATACATGTCCTGATTGGAGTAGCGTATTTAAAAAACCCCCATGTTTTTTTTTCTCTTACATCTGCAGATTGATTCAAAGTTTCTTTTTTTGCGTACTTATCTCTCGCCTGTTCTCGATATTCATTAACATCACCCTAGGCCCCGTATTTTGAATCATGATCCACAATCTCCATTGATTCGATCATAAATAATTCTTTTTCCATATCATTTCATTTTCAATAGTGGAAGAAATCGCCACGGTTGGAATAAAAATTAAGGCGATTCAATCTCGCCTAGAAGAGCGTAGACGCAGCCTACGGACAGGAGAAGTAAAGGAAACCGACGCATGTTATTCGAAATTTTTTTCAAACCATGTTAAAGATAAAAAGAATCTTTTCAAATTAGAGAAGAAATTGAAAGCATTAAGATGGCTTCACCAGATTAATGAATACCCTGTACCTCAAAGATGTGAACTCTGTATCAAATTCAATACTTGTTTCAATAAACAAGACGCCATGCGAGTTTGACGTGCATTTGCTGCTCCGATAATTTTCTCATCCGTTGCTTTTAATAGTGTCTATTTAACTGCTATTCAGTTCGCTCGGTATAGTGTTTTTTACTGTGCATCTCGTGTAGTATTTCACTCTCCGGTTTGTGCCTTATCTACCACGTTTTTACTGATTTGAAATCATCATTTGTCGAAAAGTTTCGTCTCACGGATACAGTAGCCTAACATACATACTGTCACTTACATTGCCGCTTCGTTGTGTGATACGAAAACAGTAAACAGACCATTACTCGCGTGTGTGTGTTGTGTGTTACTAGTACCAGTGATTATCATCTGCTCTACGTTTTGATCTTTTCATATATTTAAAATGTCACAACATGATAAGAAAATCTGTAAAGGTTGTACTAAACCTGTCTCTCATCCTGTGAGTTGTCATACGTGTAATATTCATTCGCATCCAGGATGTGTGCACAGATGTAATCATCCGTGGAGTGTGAACAAACTCATCGATTGTTCAGATGCTTCTTCACATCAAATTGATTCATCTTTGCCAGAAGACTCGTCTCTACTGGTAAATATAAAGGAGCTCATCCATGAAGAATTCTCGAAATTTCGTGATGAAATGGCTCGGGTTTACGAGGACAAAATAGTTTCTCTTAATCAAACTATTCTTTCCCTCACTGCGAGATTGACTGAAGTTGAGAACAAACTCGACGTTTCAAAACAAGACCATGATTCTCGTGATCTTGAAACGATTATTCATGAAGTCAACGAGCGACAGAAGCGATCTCGCAATATTATTATTGTTGGTATTGATGAGACGCCGGACAATCAACAACAAAATGATGCAGCGAACGTGAAAACACTACTCCGAAATATTAATCCTTCCGTTCATGATGATATTAGGTTGCATAGAATCGGTAAAAAGGTTGCGAACAAACACAGACCTATTTGTGTTTCTTTTCCATCGTCTCAGGATGTTATCAATATCTTGAAACGTAAATCTAATCACAATGGACCGTTTAAAATTTATCAAGATCGAACTGTTCAAGAGAGGAATTATTTAACCACGTTACGTGCGGAATTGAAGAACCTGATCGATGGTGGTGATACCAACAAAACAATCAAGTATATAAATGGATTGCCAACGATTGTTGACACGCGTACTGTGCCCCAGAAAAAAAACCTATAACTCACCCTTTGATATACTATCAGAATGTTCGTGGTCTTCGTACTAAACTTCAAGATTTGCAAATTTCACTTTCATCTCTTCCTTCTACGTATGGTGTCATTATCTTCTCTGAAACCTGGTCAACGGATAACATATCTCATGAAGAATTGTCCTTTAATGATTATGTCTTGTATCGGTTGGACAGGAGCAGGCGCACCAGTGTTTTTTCTCGAGGAGGTGGTGTGCTGATTGCGGTCAAAAAGTATTTGAATAGTGCATTGGTTGATTTGCCGCCTACTAGCGTGGAACATATTCTTGTCAAGTTGCAGTTTAATTCGAAGTCTGTTCTTATTGGAGCAAGTTACTTCCCCCCTGCCTCATCATCATCTCTTTACCTTGAACATTGTGTTTCTCTGGCCGAGGTACTGTGTCAGGATTATGATTCTTCAATTTTCCTCTCCGGTGACTACAATCTTCCGCATGTGGTTTGGCGCAATGACGACTCTTCTCTAACGGCATCGTTTCGTCCTGGTGTGACACTGAATGAAAGGTCTGCGGTGGAGATTTTGACTCAATATTTCAACTATTTTGGTTTATATCAAAAAAACAATATTTACAATGATTTCAATGGTATGCTGGACTTGATCTTTACCACCGATGAGTATGTTGAAACTATTAGTCCGGTTGATTACCTCCTACATTGTGATGCTTATCATCCCCCTATCGAAATTATCGATTGTATTCTCTTTCATTGAGATCTTTGTCTTGTACCGACACGTACCGGTACAATTATAAATTGGCTGATTTTTTTTCTATTCGGCAGCATTTGAATCAAATTGATTGGGATTTGGAGTTAAAATGCATGGATGTAAATACTGCTATTAGTTTTTTGTATGATCAACTTTCTGTGGCTATTGAGTTGTACGTTCCGAAAACATTGATCAAAAGATCTATTTATCCTCTTTGGTTTACTCCTGAGCTCAAAAAATTAATTAGAAGAAAGAAAGTTGCCCATATGATTTACAAATCGTCTTATAGTCGCGGCGATTATTTAGCGTTCTCTTTTTTGCGTGCTCAATGTAAATCACGAGCTCGGGCTTGTTATTCGAATTACATTCGCCAAGTTGAGACTAATATTCAAAAGGATGTTAAATCTTTTTGGAATTTTGTTAACAGTAAGCGTTCATTTAATGACTTACCTAGTACTATCATGTTAAATAATGTAGTTGCTGACTCTGCAGCTGGAATGGCTAACCTTTTTGCTGATCACTTTTCATCGGTTTTTGCTTCACATAACTCGGTTAATGTTAACCATTCTAAACATGATATGTCATTCAACATGCTTTCTGATTTGGATATTACCATAGGAGAGATCTACTCTGTTCTTGATTCGTTAGATACGAGCAAGGGCCCAGGATTTGATGGCCTTCCGCTGTTGCTGTTCAAGTCTTGCAAATTTATTCTTTCTCGACCGCTTTGGCTTATCTTTAATAAATCTCTTTCTTCCGGATGTTTCCCTGCTGAATTGAAAACGAGCCTGATCTCTCCTATTTTCAAGCATGGTAATAAACTGGATGCTAAGAATTATAGACCTATAAGTATTTTAAATGTTATGTCTAAGATTTTTGAGCGCGTGGTTGTTGACAAGATTACTCCTTTGTTGTCTCCTCTTATCATCCCGGAACAACATGGTTTCATGTCAATGAGGTCTACTACTACGAATTTGGCTGCTTTCTGTAATTATACAGCCATTGCGCTGGAGAATAACTCACAAGTTGATGTTATTTACACTGATTTCAGTAAAGCGTTTGATACTGTATCTCACAGCGTTCTTCTATCTAAGTTGAGTAGCTTTGGAATATCTGGTAATCTGAAACTTTGGTTCCAGAGTTACTTAACTGATCGGGTGCAGATGGTAAAAGTTCGGAACTGTTTTTCTGAACCGATTATACCTTCTTCGGGAGTGCCCCAGGGATCCCACCTTGGTCCACTTTTATTTTTGCTATTCATAAATGACATTGGGCAGGTTCTCAATGATTGTGATTTCCTGTTATTTGCTGATGATCTAAAAATCTTCAAGAACATAAAATGTCTTGCGGATGTTCATCACTTACAGTCAGTATTATCGAGATTAGATTCTTGGTGCACCCGTAATTCTCTGCATCTGAACTTAGAAAAATGCTGTGTAATGAGAATCTCGCGGTTAAGGAATCCTCTCATATTCTCCTACAAGATTGCGAATATTACATTGAATACTGTTAAATCTTATGTTGATCTTGGTGTAACTATAAATGATGAATTGGATTTTTCTGAGCATTCTGTGAAAGCTTGTGGTACTGCGATGAGAAATCTCGGCTTCGTCAAAAGATTTTCCAGTGATTTCAAAGATGTTAGGTCATTAAAAGTACTATATTCCTCTTTAATTAGACCCCATCTTGAATATGCGTCCCCTATCTGGTCTCCGTACTTGAAGAAGGATATTAGAATGATTGAGAGTGTGCAACACAAGGTTTTACGCCTTGCTGCTTTTAGAATAGGCTGCCCTATGAGATATTCTGACCATGATTACTCCAGAATTCTTCACAGAATGAATTTAACTACCCTCGAAGAGCGGAAACAAATGAATGATCTCCTATTTCTTTTTAAATTGATTAATGGTTTTCTTGATTGCGAGTCATTGCTGAGTGAAGTTAATTTTAACATCCCCGGTAGACCAGTTAGGAGAGCGCTTTTATTCAGACCTGTACAATTTAAATCAAGATTTGGAAATTATGATCCGATTTCTCGCATTTGTGAATTAGCAAATAATTTCGATCGGTCGATGGAATTGTTTGGTGTTTCCTTGAAGCGGTTTAAACTGTCGGTTAATGCATGACTATATTGTAATTGTATTTTATGCGTCTGTGGACGCTGTCTTGTATTGACTCTGTATTTACTTTTTATATCAAAGGGTGCTAACCCGTGTATTGCAATAAAAAAAAAAAAAAAAAAAAAATTCAAAGTAAATTTTTTTGATTGTGAAAAATGCTCCAAATATAAGAAAATCTACGAAGGTATGCCGTTGGACATGCTAAAAAGAATTGATCTAAAACCCGAAGAAATTGTAGAAATTCAATTCTTTTAAATTGTAACTTTTAGAAATAAACGCTTATGTATTTACCCAAAGTAATTTCATTCTTGAGTCTTATTCATTCCATCGCCTACCCCATCCTTACGTTATAGTTAAATTGGGGAAATAAAAACTACCTGCCGTTCTGTATAGAAATATACAGGACGTGACATGGCCATCAAATGTGTGTGATTGATTGCGGCGTGTGTGACGGGCCCGGTAAGAAGGCATTATTGTAATTAATACAAGGAAAATTATTTGTAAGTATTTTCATAAAGATTGTGATTCAATTTTCTGAAATATATCTATGACTTTTCGGTCAAACTCTCGTAGCGAAATTCTTTCTATCCATGAACAAAGAAGCCGACCCAGCGTTCATTCTATCATTTTTCTCAGTTCTCTTTCTTGCTCACGAATTCAGATTATTGTTTCTTTATGGAATTAGTTGATCTCCCCATATTTATCCTTTTTTTTCTATTCTCTCTCAATTTACTTCCGCTCTAGAAGTGACATTTGGTCCCTCGAGCCGGATCGGCTCATCTTCGTTCATTGATATTCGTTAAATTTTCTTTCACATATTGAAAAGTCAAACACAATCAATTATATTCCGGAACAATTCGTATTGAAATTATTCAATTTAGTTGAGATTCCGTCAATTCTGAAGAATCATTTATGATTTTCCTGTTCATGGACTTACGTGTCTCTACATTTCGGTTTCTGAAAAATTATTATTGAATCATATTACGTCCATATAAATTCATGATCTTCGATTCTTTCAAACGGGATATCACAGAGTATGATACATGTTAGTTGAATATAACGTTCGGTGAACGATACAAGTGATTTGATCAGTGAATCCATGTTTTGATTGCGGTGATAATTTTTCCAATCTTTCGTCATCGAATAACAATATACTTGCTTCGAAGATAGACGTTAGTATGAATTCGATTAAGATGTGTTGAGAAGACACATGAATTCATCACGATTTGCAAATATTCAAAATATTTTATATGATCTGTTCAGTAATTTATTTCATATCTGATGCTGTGTGCATATCATTTTGAGTCCTGGTTTATCCTCTATTTATTGATTTGTATCAATTATTTGCTGAATTACACAGGATATTTATTTCAGTTTCGAAAAATGAATAAAGTGAAATGTGTTATACGTTGTCGTGTGGTTTTCGAGGATTATGTTTCATTCATTGAACAAAATTCGATTTCAACGACGCGATAATTCGTATATAGAATATTCTCGGGTTTTATAATTCATAAACGAGAACCTATCCAAAATTTCATCCGAAATTTGTGAGACGAGAAGCGTTGCGGCAGTTTAAAGTAGTTGTTTCATTATCTACAACTTTTCTTATTTCCCTTCGAGAAGGAAAAGCATTTATAATGGATACGGACGGCACTGAAAAAGTGCTTTCTCGTGATGAGATGGAAGTTCAATATTTAGTAACGCTTCGAGAGCGTCTTTTCCGTCGTTTACAGATGACATACGATATGATAAAAGATCTGCCTACTAATCAGAGATACAAACCGACGCATTAGAGAACTTTCTGATAACATTTGGAGAACATAATGAATGTTTCAAATGTTGAGGGGAAAAATGTTCACTGGGTCATTCATTTTGAAGCAAAAATTTCTGGAACAGTGCGAGTGTTTTGACTTGGAGCAACTTGGAGTCACACGAGTACTGTTCTCTTTGTCTTTATCTAATATGACGCACCATCTTTTTTCAGTTAATGAAGATCAAAACAGTCGGATGACACAGCGTTGAAAACCTCTTTTAGCAAATTCGAATTTCTGCATTGGAACGTAGAACGGAGTATGTCTGTCTCTTTTTGATTAATCGCGATAACAAAGGATAGAGATATCTCGAAGGCGTCCCAGTGCAATAAATTGAATTCGCTATCAATTTGAAATTTCTCATGTATATACCCTTCCGACTCCCCCTATTCCTATGCTTACGTTGAACATCACGTGACATAGAGTTCATTTGTTATTGTCATTATACGCCGATACGTGGTGATCGTTTCGATAACTCTTGTTACAAAGTATCAGCATCATAATCTTTGAATGCATCAATGCGTAAACATATTTCAGTGAATGACATTTTGTATTAAGAATCAATACATAAATCATGTGCACTATTAATAATCCGAAACAAGTTCCAAACTTCTGAATAGTATTTGGGGTTATGTTGCATTGATATTATCTTTTCCGTTACTCGCTTTGTTGAAATATCAGATCAATTTCAAAATATGAATGAAAATAATACACACGTAGAAAACGAAAATAGCGGCGATACCGACAATAACCCGGAAGACAGTTTAACGATATGTGAAGGAAATATTGTGGATCTTTCCACAACTGATTTACCCTTCATACTACAAGGGAAATATTCCGAAGTGAGTGAAATGAATGATGGGAAAGTGAGAGCTAATTGCCTAATACGTAAGGAAAAAAAACAGAAGACCGTTATCATAAGCGGTACATTGAGAGCCACGACAAATTTCAAACTGCATTTGAAGGTAAGGGAATTAATAAACATCTTATTACATTCAGACTAGCCACGCATTCATAATGAAGTTCTTTCCAAATGGTTATTCTAGAGACTTCATGAGGAGATAATGCATGATTTTGAACAAGATAAACAAAAACATCAAGACAGCAAGGTGAAAAAATCAATTATAGGTGTAAAGCGCAAATCCAGTCACTCAAATGCATCAGCAGTTACAAAACAACCAAAATTATTTGACAAACATATCTATAAATGTAAAAGTGTGAGGCAGAAAAATTTTGATAACAACATTGTTCGTTCTATCATAGAAGGTATGAAACCCTTGTCAACTGTGGAAGATCAAAATTTCATCAGAATAATCACAGGTAAACACTGTAACCAAAAGAATATACCATTTACAATATATCATCTGTTTAGAGAAATTTCAATTTTACAATTGATCTAAGTGAAATGCCAAAAATAATCTCACATCGCGTATATAATCCTGAAAATGTTGATTGAAATAAAAATAAATGATAGAAAAATTTTTACTTTTTATAATTAGATTTTTTTATACTGTCGGTGGCATGATGAAATGTAACAAGTTCCATCATTCCACAGATTCTGAAAAAATTAAAACGTTACAAATTCTAATATTCCAGTTACTTGAATTAATCAAACAAGCAATTCAACTGAAACTTTTCTTTTCAGATCTCGATTCTGAGATGTCTGTAATGTCTAGACGAACACTTGGGAGAAAAATATTCAATGATTATTCATTGACTAAAACGAAATTGATAGGAGCTTTGAAAAAAACGAATTACGTATCAATAACCACAGATATTTGGTCTACTAAACATCGAAGTTTCATAGGAGTAACAGTGCACTGGGTACGTGGATTTAATAAAATAATTACTGAAACGATTCGACAGACATAACGCACATTTTTGCCAATTCTTTTCTCGAATTTCACTATCTTTTTTCCTCCTTTTGAAGTGTACATCTGTATAATGCGTCCACCTATTCCACTTCCAAGTAGAATTCATTGATATGAGATTCCCTAAAATGTGTATCAATTTTTTACCAACTAATCTGAGTGCCAGTATGTTTTGGCGGATACTTTATAATTTCCTTGCACATAGTTTGGATGTTCTATGGATTAAATGACATGTTTGTTCTTATATGTAAATATGTGATTATAATACCATTTCCTCCTTCTCATCCATTTTTAGATAAATGAAGAGACTTATGAACGTTTGAGTGCTGTGCTTGCATGTAAAAGATTTCAAGGGACCCACTCTTATGATCGGATAGCTAAAATCCTAAATGATATCAATACCGAATATGGCTTGACGCATGAAAAAATTGTCTCAGTTGTGACTGATAACGCTTCAAACTTTGTGAAGGCTTTTAAAGAATTTGGAATTGAACAGCGAGCTTACATCGATTGTGACAGTTAATAATGCTTGATTTTATTCATTTCAATTTTTTCACGTATTCCTTTTTTATTATTTGAACAGAATTGCATAGGAAATCAACCGTACAAAGAAAAAACGTGGTCAACTCAATTTTTTGGTCAAAATGAAATCTTTGTACCAATCGATTTAGAAAATTTCCGTCAATCGGATAGTACAAAAATCCCATTTTTACCAAAAAAATGAGTTAACCACTTTTTTGCTTTTTACGGCAGAAATGGACTGTAAGCGCAAACCTTATTTATATGTTGTTGTGATATATTTCAGATATAGAAGTGGAAGATATATTGGATATCCAATGTGATTCGAAATATGATGAAGAAAATACGCAATCTGTGACAAAGGATTTGGAATTCACTATTGTGCATGACATTGATTTATCAAGCAGTAATTATGATAACACAGATTTGGATGACTCAGATTCTTCTGACATAATTTTACCTACCCATTATAGATGTGCAAGTCATACTTTGAACCTATTGGCGACAACAGATTTTCAAAATGCTTTGAAACAATCATCCGCATCCATCAGAAAAATTCACTATGCTACTTTTGGAAAATGTTCCAAAATATGGAATTTGAGTCGTCGTCCGAAAGCATCAGAAATGATTGTCGAAACTTTAGGATGCCATCTACGTTTTCCTTGTGTTACAAGATGGAATTCTTTATACGACTGTGTTTCTCAACTACTCAAGTACAAAGAAAAATTGAATCCGCTGTTTCTGAAACTTGATTTGAAACTCTGTTTCAAAGAAACTGAATTTCAATATTTAGAAGAATTCAGTGCTATAATGAAACCTATATCAGCAGCACTAGATTTCCTCCAATCTGAAACCTGTGGTTTCTATGGTCTCCTGTTACCAACTCTCATGTCATTACAAACCAGAATGTGCAAAGTTTCAGCACAAGATCTGAAATACACAGGCACAATTTTGTCAATTCTCATGGAATCATTAAAGAAGCGTTTTGAAAAGTTCCTCACTTTGACTGAACAAGCAGATGATGCAATTTTGGCATCATTTTCGCATCCTGCTTTCAAATTATTATGGCTCCCGAAAGATATGCCCAACATTGACACAGAAAAAATGCGCATAAGAAGTTTAATTTCCATGATGTCGAAAAATTTTTACTCTAAAAAAATTGCAAAATCAATAAACGAACCAACAAAAAACTCAAAAGAAGAAGGAGCAGATGATCAAAATGAAGATTTCATTATATTATCCTCCGAAATCAATGAGAATGATGACGATTCTGCAATTGATTTAGAAATCACGACATATCTTAATGATACAGACTGTTCGTTACAGTGTCTTCGTAAATATCCAACTGTACAGAAAATGTTTCTGAGATATAACACAAGTTTGTGTTCTTCTGCTGCAGTCGGAAGACTGTTTTCATTCGCAGGTTTCATTCACTCTCCAACAAGAGGATGTTTGTCTGATCCAATTTATGAGCGATTGGTATATTTAAAAGGAAACCAAGTATTTTTGGAATACATCAATCGTGATAAAGTCTGAGTATAAGAAATTGTTTTCACAGTAAAGAAGTCAATTATTAAAAATATAAAAAAATTCTAAATGTGAGAAAAGATGAATAATATTTGAAAAAAATAAATATACAGGGTGGGGCATTTAAAGTGTCGCGGGCGTTTTTTCCAAAAATGAAGTGAGATACGAGAAAATTTTTCGGACAAAAGTTGTAGGGTACCGAGGGGGAGATCCGATGGTGGCCTTGGCTTTGACCTCAAATCTCATCTTCAAGGGCATTCTGAGATCAACTCTTGTTTTTTAAATAGCATCTCATATTTTTTACTGCAGATTTGGATTCTAGGTCAAAAACCAAGAAACTTTTGTCTGAACCATTTTCCTGAAATCCGCAAAAATGGCGCTCTAATCGATATTGTTCCATTTTGAATCTGACATTCGAATAACTCGAAAACGAAGGGTCTTGCAAAAGAATGTTTCGTACAAAAGTTGTCAATACACAACACATTTCAATCGTCTACATTACCACCATTCAGAGCTCACGCGATGTAAACAAACGACGGGGTTCAGTGAAAATTCACGATTTTGAAAGTCAGTTTGTCAGTTACATTTGATTATTACTTGGTTTATGACAAATTGAAAATCATGGATATCCGATACACGGTTTCTGGAAAGATCGATATGATCTACATTTACGGTGAAGTGCATAAGAACCCCAGACAAGCATATGACTTGTATGCAAAACGATTTCCTGAAAGAACAACGCCATCCATTAGGTATTTTCAACGCATTACAAAATTATTCTCAGAAACGGGAAGTCTTACAAGGGAAAAACGACATCGAATGAGAACTGTTAGCGGAGAAAATGCGGAAGTTGATGTACTAGCTGCAGTAGCCAATAATCCACACGTGAGCTCTCGTGAAATTGAACTCCGATCGGGAATTTCTCGAAGAAGTGTTCTTCGAATACTGAAACGTCACAAATTCCATCCGTATCACATTTGTTTGCATCAAGACCTTCACGGTGATGATTTCGAAAATCGTGTACAGTTTTGCCAATGGGGTCTAGCGCAAATGCACAATAACAACTTCATCAACATATTATTTTCTGATGAGTCGACGTTCACCAATCATGGTCAAGTAAATCGACATAATATGCATTACTGGGCGACAGAAAATCCAAGATGGTTACGTCAAGTAGAGCATCAAAGACAATGGGCTGTGAATGTTTGGTGTGGTATTTTTCGATCTCGAGTAATTGGACCGTACTTCATTGCAGATACGCTAAATGGAGAGAAGTACAGACATTTCTCAGATCAAGTACTTCCAACATTACTTGAAGACATACCTATTCAGGAACGATTGAATATGTGGTATCAACACGATGGTTGTCCATCGCATTATGCAGTCACAGCTCGAGAAATATTGGACAGAGATTATCCTGGACGACGGATAGGACGTCGTGGACCAGTTCATTGGCCTGCCCGTTCTCCGGATCTTACTTCTCCAGATTTTTTTTATGGGGATACATAAAAGATACAGTTTATCAACAAGCACCGACTACACCTGAGAATATGCGTCAACGAATCATCAATGCATGCGCGAGCATCAATGAAGATATTTTAGCACGAGTTCAGCAATCTTTTGTAAAACGTTTTGAAATGTGTATTGAAGTCGAAGGCCATCATTTTGAGCATCTACTGCATTAAAATTATCCAAGTGATGTAGACGATTGAAATGTGTTGTGTTTTGTCTGTTATACCCCATCACCTCCGTTCCAGTTCAAGGGGTCCCCCTTGGAATCAGACAACTTTTGTCCGAAACATTCTCCTCCAAGACCCTTCGTTTTCGAGTTATTCTAATGTCAGATTCAGTATGGAACAATATCGATTAGAGCGCCATCTTTGCGGATTTCAGGAAAATGGTTCAGACAAAAGTTTCTTGGTTTTTGACCTAGAATCCAAATCTGCAGTAAAAAATATGAGATGCTATTTAAAAAACAAGAGTTGACCTCAGAATGCCCTTGAAGATGAGATTTGAGGTCAAAGCCAAGGCCACCATCGGATGTCCCCCTCGATACCCTACAATTTTTCTCCGAAAAATTTTCTCGTATCTCATTTTATTTTTGGAAAAAACGCCCGCGACACTTTAAATGCCCCACCCTGTATAAATAAATAAATGTATGATATTTGATCTGATTACAATTTCCTTTGTCTCATATTCTGATGAGAAATAAATTGATCGAACCCTTGATTATTTTGTATTCATTTCAATGTGAGTACCCTTACTATGAATGAATTGTATTTTTACTACACGGAAAAAAAGATGATGTTGGATTTACAACATTTCGTTCGATCACCATAGAAACCCCTAATATTTCTATGGTGATCGAACGAAACATTGTAAATCCAACATCATCTTTTTTTCCGTGTATATTCGTACGTTCCATGTTCTCACAGGTGTGATTGGGAGTTTTTTAAGTATATAATTTTCTATCAATGTATTTTAAAAATGTATTTCATTTTAATGTATTTGAAATACAAATTGTATTTTGTATTTGAAATACATTTTTTCAAGTATTTCGTATTTTTGTATTTGAGATACAAATTTTGAAGTATTTTGTATTTTGGATTTGAGATACATTTCTTGGAGTATTTTGCCCAGCCCTGTGTATGGGTTTCTATTACTGCGGTTTGATTCTCATATAATTCAAATATCATTCTCCTATCCCTGAAATTAATTCCTACCCTTTTCAAAATCGTAAACATCTTCTCCCGATCAACATCGAATGCTTTTTGTATATCTACTCTTTAAAACTGAATCAGTGGAATTCCAGTGATAAATATACCACTGCGAACCCGTGCATATACACTGCGAATCAGTGAATATTCACTGATTTTCATAGTGAAATGTGACTAATTGTGATCAGTGAAAATAACATCCAACTGCGGAATCAGTGACTATCCACTGATTATGCAGTGGAATACAACTGATTGAAATTAGTGGTATACTTATAACTGCGGAATCAGTGAGATCCCACTGATTCAGATTTAGAGAGTACAAAACCTATATACATGGACTTTTTTAACTCCAGACTTCTTTTTATTACTATTCTGAATGCCAATATTGCTTCCCGCGTTCCCCTATTTTTCCTAAAATCGAACTGATCTCCTGCTAATCTACTCTCTATTTTATTCTCTGTTCTCCTGTATATTCCCATGTGGAAATGTACACACGGGCCGCTTCTGGCACGTTACTGTTGCCAGAGTTGCCAGTACTGGCAAATCCAACCTTGCCCTTATGGGGCCAGTAGTTTGGATGGTACTGGCAAGGAGTCGGAATGATAACATCATTTTACATAAGGGCCAGTAAAACATTTACCACCACGTCGGTAGCGATATTTGGTGTGTGCCTACTATGGTGGAACTCTGGCATTGCAACATAATCAGTTGTTCGGTCAGTACTGGGCACGGAATAATTCCCGCACTGGCATAGCTTCATGCTATGTGGATAGACAGATGTGTTTCTGCACTGACTGAGCACTGTTGCCAGAGTTGTCAGTATTGTCAAATCTAACCCTCCCATTATGGGGCCAGTGGTTTGGACGATCCTGGCAAGGAGTCGGAATGATAACATCATTTCACATAAGGACCAGTAAAACATTTACCACCACGTCGGTAGCGATATTTGGTGTGTGCCTCCTATGGTGGAACTCTGGCATGGCAACAGAACCAATTGTTCTACCACACCTGGATGAGAAGTGGTAGAGGGTCAAAATAATACATCCTATGTAGGAATTCAGACCCGACCCACTACTGGCACAGTGCTGGTAATGAGAGATCCCCGGAGTTATATTTCAAGTGAAAAAAAAAGAAATACATTGAATTTGAACTTTCAAAACTTTGTGAATCTATTTTTCTCATCACCGTTGTCCGAGAAAAACGCTGCGGAAGTGGTTTCATGAAAATTCACTGGGCAAGGATTGAACCCGGGACCTGCGAGTGAGAAACAGAGTCTCTATCACATCAGCTAATCTCTGAGTTGACAACGGACCACTTAAATTCCCATTTATTGCACCAATTCCCTTGAAGTCACGCAATTTACCATAGACTCCGTAGTGAAACAAGATTCTACCAATACTGGTTCATTGTTCTCTATCGAACGTATTGGATGATCATATCAACTCTGTCTTGATACTGACGCGACTCCGGCTCACTACAAAAATCAAGTTGCCAAGATCGTGATTTTAATGTCAATCGACTACCGATTCCGTAGTCAACCAGAGTCCCACCAATACTGGTACCATGTCGTCGATCGAACATATTGAATCATAATACCAACTCTGGCTCAATACTGGCGCGACTCCGGCTGACCACAACAGCCGAGTTGCCAAGATCATAATTGCAACATCCATCGACTATCGATTTTGTAGTCAGCCAGAGTCATATCATTACTGGCATATTGCCGTCTATTGTACATATGGAATGATAATACCGACTCTGGCTGAATACTGGCGTGGTTTCTCGAAATCCTGGGTATTGCCCAGACAGTATTCATTCCATACTGACCCTATACCGTCTGTCCACGCGAGCCAATACCGTCTGAAATTTTGCGAATGTTCGGCAACAGTTGAAAAATGGTTATAATTCTGAACAGGCACAGTTGTTTTTGCCGAACTTTGGCAAATACAACCTCGCCAGTACCACGCCATTTGTCATAATGAATTGACATAATCGGGAGTGATTCTGGAACATTGTTTACCGTGTGGAATATTTGCACATTCTATGCGTGATCACATGCTTAGATTGCTTGAAACAAGCTTACACAAGCTTGGAATGTTTGAAAAGTGCTTGTGCTATTTGAGTACAATCGGTATCGGTATCGGTTCAATAGTAAATTACCGGTTGAAAACACTTACTGACAATCATTCCTTTTCAAAATAGTTTCCCAAGTAGCACAAGAATTCTAAAAGAGTTCTTCATAAATATATTGTATTCATTATGAGCTCCTTGAAAACTCCTGTACTTTTTGCGTGCTTATTGAAAATTTCGAGCAGAAAACTATTGGGGATCTGTTAGGGTTGTAAGTAGTTTGAATGGTGTTAAAATACCATAAATGCTGATTATATCATATACTAACCTTGGTTACTTTCTTCATTCTCAGAATCTGTATCATCGACTGAAACTTTTTGGAGTTCACGATATTTTTTCACTCTATTATAAGACATATTTGGGGATTCAAATCGACGATTTTACGTAGAACTACACTCTAAGAACGCCCAAACCTCTGTGTGTATCTGATAAATGTACGAGAAAATTTGAATACGTCTAACGAGCGTGCATGGATATTGCTGGCTCTTAGAATATATACATATATACAAACAACCAGACTTTGGTTTACATGACTCGCGTGAACTCTGTTCATTATAATAATATTATTGGCAGAATATTGAAATAGCGGAGATTGGGTGTTGTAGTGAGCCAAAGCTACGCCAGAACAGAGCCAGAGTTGGAGGGAGTACGATATGTGAGGTCGAAAACAATGTGCCTGAACTAATGGGGGACTGACTGGCTTTGGAATCGGTTATCAACTTTCGTCAAAAGAAATCCCTGAATAAACATGCATCTGGTGGTTCACCAAAGCTGCGCCATTAGGTAGCAAAAATGACCTGATTCATTCACCATATTAGGTGGACCAAGAAGTGGCTATACTGATGCAGTTGATTACAAATTCCGTAGCCAATCAGTGCCATACCAATACTGGCATATGGTCGGCTATCAAATATATGAAATGGTAATCCCAACTCTGGCTCAGTACTGGCGCCGCTTTGGTTTACCATAACAGCCGGATTTCCATAAACATAATTTTAACGTAGTTCGACTACCGATTTTGTAGTTAGCCATTGCCCTACCGATCCTGGCAATCGATCGCCTACTGGAGATATTGGATGGTTATTCCAACTCTGGCTCAGTACTGGTGAAGCTTCGGCGCACCCTAATAACCTGATCCCCATCGCTACGATTTCAACGACAATACAACATCGATTTCGTAGTCAGCCAGTGCCATATTGATACTGGCATATAGTCGGCTATCAAATCTATGAAATAGTAATTCCAACTCTGGGGCAGCACTGGCGCCGTTTTGGTTCACCATAACAGCCGGATTTCTATGGACATAATTTTGACGTAGTTCGACTACCGATTTTGTAGTTAGCCATTGCCCTACCGATCCTGGCCTTCCATTGTCGGTTGGATATATTGAATGATCATCCCAACTCTGGCACAGTACTGGCGCGACTCCGTTACACTACGATCCGTGTATTTTCCGGTCAGTATTGATTCATTACTGGCCCAACACTGTCTGTCCACGCCAACCAATACCATCTCAACTCCGTCGAACATGTACAGCCAGTTTAAAAACAGTAATAGGCCTGAACAGGAACAGTTGTTTTTGCCGAAGTCTGGCAAATACAACCTCTCCAGTACTGGGCGATTTGTCAACTCCGGCAATTTCCACATGGGTTATTTTTGTCAGTATTTTCAAGGCATGTGAAGTTAAACTAATCGTTTTGTAGTTCTCGCATTTGTCTGCTCCTTGTTTTGTTGGAATGACGACAATTTTATTCTTTTGGAAATCCTTCGGTACTTCGCCTATTTCGTACATATCTCTCGACCAATTCAAACGGTGCGTCACAGGTTCTCTGACTGGAGACTTTGATAAGGTCCGCACTTATGCCATCTATTCCTGGCGCTCTATTATTTTTCCATTCTTTCAAAACCCTGTCGAATTCTGATCTCAAAATTGAATCTCCCAATTCTTCTTCATCGGCATCTTCCTCCCTCTCTGAAAATCCTATATTATCGCTTCCTTTATACAGATCTTCAGAATGATTAATCCATTGTTCTATTTCTTCCTCCGTTCTTATCAATTGTCTCCCTAGAGAATTTTTAATCTTGCTGCTTCTAGATTTAATTTGTCCAAAAAATCTTTCAACAATCCTATATGCCTCATTATTTTTTCCTAAATGTAATTTTACTTCTATATCTTGACATTTTCCCTCCAACCATTGTTCTTTCGCTTTCCTTGATTCTCTGATCATTTTATTCCTCAGTGCCTTGTATGTCTGCTGGTCTTGTTCACTATTCTTATTCCTGTATTCCCTCCTTTCATTGATCAAATCGAGAATTCCTTCTGTTATCCATGGTTTCTCAGGCTCTATCCCATCGTTTTTCAAAATTCCATCTGCGCATCGCTCTATGTTCCTCTTCATATTTGTCCCCTTACTCTCTATTTCCAAGTCTTTCTCTTGTCGATCCTTCAATTTTTCGTCCAACATCACCTTGAATGCCTCCTGTGTTTTCCCTTGTTTGAGATTCTTCAAATTCCATCTTTTCTCCATTTTCTTTCTCTTTTTCAGAGCTTTGAATTTCAGGGAACATTTCATCAGCAACATATTATGATCACTATCTATATCCGCGCCTGGATAAGTTTTACAGCTTTCAACTTGGTTTCTAAATCTTCATTTTACTAATATGTAATCAATTTGATATTTTGCTGTATCTCCTGGCATTTTCCAAGTATAGATTCTTCTTGGATGATTTTTGAATGAAATGTTGGTAACAACCATTTCATGGCTTTCACAGAATTCGATTAAACGTTGTCCTCTTTCATTTCTTTTTCCTAACGCAAAATCTCCTATCATGTTGTCCTCTTTTCCTTGCCCTACTACCGCATTCCAGTCGCCTATGATCAGTACCTTTTCCAAAATCGTGAACATTCTCCCCCAATTAACATTATCGATGCTTCTTGTATATCTACAGATCCTGTTTTCCTTGTCCTGCTACCACATCCCAGCCGCCTATGATCAATCAATTTTCTTGTCCCTGTACATATTCTATCACTTCTTTTATTCCATCGTGCGTTTTCTCGATATGTACCCCTGAGTACGCAGATGTGGGCATGTATACTTGAACTATAACAGTATCTACCGGATTTGTTCTAACTGTAACCATCATTACGCATTCGTTATGTTGCAAATAATTTTCCATCCTATTCCTCACCCTTTTATGCATTATAATTCCCACACCTGCTTGACCATTCTTTGATCCTGTATGAATGATTCTATGATCCTCACTTCAGAAGTCCCCTACTTGCGGCATCTTATTTCGCTTATTCCCATAACATCGATACCCAACCTCTTCATTTCCAACTTCACATTTTCTAATTTTCCTGTTTGCCTCAGTGCTCCAACATTCGACGCTCCGACTCGAAGAATGTTCTTTTCCTTCCCTATCTTGTTTGATTTTCTATCTTGTTTGATGAGGCCCTCTCGAGCAGCCTCCACCCGGTGATCCGAACGGGAGGCTATTTTACCCGAGAGAACGCCATCATGTTGTTGTTGTCGCTCTGTTTTTTCAATAAATTGAAATTAAACATTCTAGGTTTGGAGAAAAGCTTTCATTTCCTCGGGAATATTAAAAGATGTCAAGGAAGGGAGTTCCCCCTTGCTTTTCTCCGTTCCTGCCGATGTTCCTGGCGTTGGGATGATTTAGTTTCTCTCAGTTTGTCTCTCCCCCCCGAGTAGTTTATTCCACCCGAAAAAGGGACCCAAATCCGAGATACTTATCCTCCCCACCACGTAAAGGAAGCAGATACTACCAAGGATGGATAAAAAGGATATCAAGGACAGGTATCAAGAATATTCCCCTGGAAGACCCGCAATCATCCCACGGGGAGGACAAATTTGATTTCAAAATTTGGCCTCGACACAAATTGAAAGTTTTTACATGAAGCTGTTCATCAAAATATACAATGGATCGGACTCTATAGAATCCCACAATATTCCGAATTTTTATGTTGATTCAATTAGGTTTTTTCATGTTGACAATCCATTGCAAATCTTTGCCAGATTCATAATGCTTTGCGATTAATGAATCTTATAAATAACTCAATTTCGTGCTCGGACGCTTAATTTTCGTATTGATATTCGCCCTAGATTCGTAATCCGTACTACTAAAAGTGAGACAGTTTGCAATCCAGGAGATAGAGAGAACATTTCACTCGATAAACATACTGAACCTCAAGCTACTTCATCTGAGACTATGAACGATGAAACAGAATCTGGGTCCGAAGAAAGTGATGATCTTCAAATAACCGAAAGAGAATATTCTTCCATTACTAACACTACGAAAAAAAATCTTATGGGAATTACCCACGTTAGAAGGCATAGTGGATCTCTGTTTCATTTGAAAAATTTGAAATCAGCTCAAACCACAGTAAAAATCATGCCACTATTAGAATCAACATCATCAAATAAGATGAATGAACAAACTAAAATATCCCATATTTTAATGATTACATTTATAGCTGACCATAATCTATCATTCAAGTTATTGGATCATTCCAGTAAACTATTACCTTGTTCATGCCCAGATTCTGAAGTTGCTAAGCGGATTGAGTTGAGCAGAAGAAAAGCTGTTGATTTATGCATTAATTGTATCGCTCCAATTCAACGAGATCTTATCAAACAGGATTTGAATACAACTTTTTATTCTTTGATAATAGATGAAACCACTGATATGAGCTTCAAAAAATCATTGGTTATGGTTGTTCATTATTTTAAAATCATCATTATACATGATAGATTTTTAGGCCTCGTGGAATTGGACGACGGTAGTGCTGAAAGTGTATTCAATTTCATAATTCATTTTTTCCAACATCTGAGAATATTCTACATGCATTGAAAAACCCCATCATTGAAGCTCATTCTGTATTCCAATTATGTGCTGATTATCATAAATAAAATGAATTCAGAATTCCAAAGCGAAAAATTGAAAATTCATGTGCTTCATGAACGTTTAAGAACCATGTATTGCACTATCAAAAAAGATTTTACAATGCGGAAATACAGGGATATCAATGCGAAGAATATGCAAATAAAGAATCCAGATCATCATTTGCCCTAGAAAGAGATATATTTGGGAGCCAACTGTAAACTTTGGATAATCAGAAAACAGAACAGAAAATTAGCAAAAATCACATAGAAGATTTGCAACAGGATTGTCTGAAATTTTACATTTAATTATGTTGTCAAATCAAATGCAGGTTTCCTTCTGAAGATGACATACTGAAGAATATTCAAATATTGAACCCAGAAGTTTTTTTTCTGAGCATTTAAATTCATTAACTCTTCCTTCAACCAAGGGTCCCGCGTTCCACTCTCCTGTATACACTTTAAAAAACTTCTATGGGAAAATTTCTATGAATGCATGTGAAGTAATCAACATATACATGTGTTTAGAATTCTCTGAACTTGTCCAGAAATTTCCTAGGAAATGTTGGAAAAAATCCCATGAAGTTTTGAATTTTCAGATAAGTTTATCGGAAATTGATTTTTGTACCAGTGATGGGAATTTTCCGGCTATTGTATAAGGAAATTTCCGATTATTTTTCACAATGTGAGTACTCATGCTAGCGATTGTCGCGCGTGACATCATTGGAAGAAAAAAGAGATCCGACTTGAAAACATCTTTCCTCTTCTTTCTTCTAATGATATCGCGCGCGACAGTCGCTAGCATGAGTGCCCGGGGTTGAGGTCGGCGTTTCGGATCTTGGTGACCACTGGCAGAGATGAATTGAAGAGATTGCCAACGCAATGTTAGAATCATGGTCGGTATCACGTTTTTTACTTTTGAAGAAAATTATTTGATTGGTAAAATTTTTCTCCTAAGCCAATAAGTGTGAAAGGATGAGCAGAAAACGTGATACCACCAATCAGAAACTGGACCACGGTTTTCGTATATCGTTAGTAATCTCTCCAACTTATCTCTGTCACTGGTCAACGCGAATTGACGATCTAGTGTAATATAAACCAGGGGTTGGATGCTATTCCATTCATCTCAATGAATTGATTGAACTCAAAAAAAAAGAGTCCAAAAATTGGGTTGGTTTGTGTGTGGTAACTCACTGGAATTCCCTAAAAATCCCCCAGAACAGAATTCGAGGATTTGATGGGCTTATTGATAGTTACTCACCAGAATCTCCTAGAATTCCCATCCAATGGGAATCCAGCCTCAATCTATTACATTTTCAT
Organism: Gonatopus flavifemur; assembly: GCA_018340375.1. Taxonomy (NCBI): domain Eukaryota; kingdom Metazoa; phylum Arthropoda; class Insecta; order Hymenoptera; family Dryinidae; genus Gonatopus; species Gonatopus flavifemur. The sequence goes on along the minus strand of JAFFJZ010000026.1, from coordinate 2,529,206 downwards.
AAAACCTATTACGAAATCTGCAACTGTCTGTTACGAAAAAATTTCCCCACAAAACAACACTGATTTATAATCAATATCATAGAAATGATCGATGTGGCGTACATTCATATTCCCATTTATGAAAAAATATCAAATTGTTGCGGTAGAAAGCATCCTCGGATTCGATAAAAAAGATGTAAAAAACGGTCAAGTGACCAAAAAATTGTCATCAAAACCATTGTATTTGACGTGCGCAAATGAGAGGCTCGAGATTGAACAACAATTCATCCTCCAAATAATGGTCTTGCAAATACAGTAAGGCGATTGAATGTCCTCATGCTTCTACGTAACTACTCCGAATAATCAAGAATTCTATAGATTAATTATAGGTTGATTTCACGTTCATGAGCATTCGATCCCAAGAAGAAAAGATTAGATCTAATGGGATCTATGTAGACCTCTTGAGATATGTGTAGATCTCTTCAGATCTAAGTTTTGGCAAAAATATCTACAAATCTCTTGATATCTACTTACATTTCAAGATTTTCATTCCAGAAAATATTCAGAAGATGTACGGAGATCCAAAATGTATTTGAATGTAAATATATATCGGGAGGTTTGCACAGATTTTTGTAAAAATGTAGACCTGAAGAGATCTACATATATCTCACAAGATCTACATCTCATTAGATCTAATCTTTTTTTCTCGGGATGAAGGTTCGTTGTACGATTGAATGTTCATACCTTCAATCTCCTTTCACTGAACGTTTTTCGAAGCTTCAATTTCATTTTGGGTAGAAACCGGGACGCTTCCCAGTATTGTCAGAATCCAAGACATATCCCGGTAAATCGGGACGTATGGGCATCCCAATGAGAGTTAAGGGTTGTGATTGAATTCAAACTTTTGACATACTGAAAAAGATATGTTTCAAACGTTGTGTTATGTGGAATGTGTATTTGTCTACGGCAAAACTTTCACAAAATTATTTTACAGTTCACTTTTATCAAATGAGTCTACATCAAGTTTAAAAATTAACCCTCGAGCGCTCACACTTTTCAATGGTGCATAAATGGTCGCGCGAATCTGTATCAAATGTCTATTTATTTCTTCATTGAATTATAATTTTCACATATTTTCATGCATATTGATCATCAAAGATGAAATTTCTTGATAAGATATTGAAAAATGAAATTATATGAAAATAATTTTTTATTACATTTATTTATCAAATTATTCCATATCGTACCTGACAGATACACGCGAGTATTCGGAAGTTAATAAGAATAGTGTCAGATTTGCGAAACCTATGAGATTCTGAACTGTGTTTATCAATCCGCTACATGCTACATAACTCGTGGATCATTTTTGATAATGCGTTATGCTACTATAACTGCGTTTGCTGAGCGTACTTATAATGCTTAACATGGATAATACATGTGTTTTCATTATCATCATAATTATATTTCTTCATTGCATAATTGTTCTCCTTTACAGATTTTAGCATGAAATCGTGGGATTTGAATACAAATGAGTTAATGGAACGATTGAAAATGACCGAACCAGAGCTTCATAAGTATAAAAAGATGTATGAACAACTGAGAGATCAAAAAGCGTACCCCTTAGACGAAAACACTGGGAATGAAATTCTTAATTTATTGGAAAACAGTAAATGTAAATTTCTCCCATTCAAAGGGCATAGCAGGATAAGCATGTGAAAATTGCCCCCAGCCCTATTCACTCGAGATTTTCACAGTGAGTTGAAATTGATGTGACATTGATTTTCCCAAAATCTCATCCCGTAAAAATGCGTTGAGTTATGAGGATTCGAAAAAAAAACGAAAAATCCGTTTTTCTCCAAAACGGCTAGGCCGGTGTCGGTGAGGAAAATATATGTTATCGCTATCGATAGCCTCAATATAAGAGCGGAACATCAAGGATTTCCGTGCCGGAAAAATGCGAAAAAAAATTTTTTTTTGTAGGTTATGTTTGAGTCTCGATCACCATTTTTCCACACAGAACACATGTTGTCTCCCTAAGGAACGCCTCTGAATTTCAAGACGATTGCACGGGTAGAACGCACTTTAACAAATTACAAACGCCGAAAAAACCGTTTTTTTCCGAAACGGCCCAGCCACTTTCAATGAAAAGAGAATTTTTTGTGGTGTTCGATCACTTCAATAGAAAGCGAGAACGTTGAAGATATACATTGCGGAAAAATGCGGGAAAAAATTGCCAGAAACTAAAAAAAATTTTTTTTTGTAGGTTATGTTTGAGTCTCGAGCACTATTTTTTTTACACAGGACACATGTTGTCTCCCTAAGAAACGCCTCTGGATTTCAAGGCGATTAAGCGGGTAGAACGTACTTAAGAAAATTAAAACGTCGAAAAAACCTTTTTCTTCCAAAACTCCTCTGCTGGTTTCAATAAAAAAAGAATATATGTTGTGGCTTTCGATAGTTCCAATATGAAAGAAACAAAATATTGAGTGTAGTCATCGCGAAAAACTGTCGAATAAAATTTTCCGAAAATCGACAAAAGATTTTTCGTAGGGTATGTTTGAAACTCTTTTTGTTTTATAAAACAAATATACATGATGCAGCTATAACGTTGAACAATGTAATATACAAATATTCCACATCTGAAAAGCTTAAGGTGCGAATCTTGTTTTAAGGAAAACGTCTGCAGTTAGCATACCAGAAGAAGGGTATTTTCCAAGAGTCACCACGTGGAGGTTACAGTACGATTCAGAACCTCTTTTCGGGGTGCTTGTTTTTTGTGAGTCCCCTTGCCTCTCACAAATCTCCTTATGCAAACGTAACCTATACGAGAACACTGTAGAAAAACGGGAGTGATTCAGATATCTGCCAAAATATTCCCTCAATATTTTTTACATGAGTCCGCTGATTTCTCACTGTTCGTTTTACTTGTCTTTTGGAAACTCACTTAGAAAGAAAAGGAAGAAGTCGTGTTTGATTTTTCGGATTGTGAAGCTTAGGGTGAGGGGATTGATTTCAGAGAACGCCCTAAATTGGATTACCATTTCCCATTAGCAACAGCGATTTGAAATAGTGATCTAAATTAGAACTCCCTGATCTGAAGTTGGTCCCCTTTTCTATTATTGTCGAATTCTGTTATCGCAGTCACGCTTTTCTAAGGATCGGGGTGCTTCCTTTCTGTGAGTCCCCTAGCCTCTCACAAGTTGATGTCCTCCGTAGCTTGTCACTAATTTTCATCGCTATCTTCTTCAATAACCGGAATAATATTAGTTCTATCAAACATTGCACTGAGAATTTGTACCGGTTTTAGGATTTTTGATAGGTACCTTGCGTGGGATAGATAATACACGATGGCAGCAATGTGTGAACAGCAACCAACAGTTCTATTTCTGTTAGCACAATCACATACATATCTCCGAATCCCTGATAATCCAATACTATTCGGTTCGTATTCAATAAAACATTTGTACACTTTCCTAGAGATATGACGTGATTGTACTTGCACTTTCAATATATTCGGTTGGTCTTCAACATACTGTATTCTTATTTGGCCATCTTCATCAGTCAATTCGGATGAATATGATACCGCTTGTGATAATTGATAAGATCCAGTGAAAAATATTTTCAAGTCTTTCTCGGTCATTTCTGGAAAATCCTGAATCTCATTAGATGAGATACTTTGACAAACAAGCTTCTTACGAAACCAACCATTTTTCTCTGCTTCAGCACCCAAAGTGTGCGCAATATTTTCTGTAACTTGCATTCTTTCTAAAATTTCCTCTGAAAATTCTACGTCGGATTCCAATCTTCTACCAAATGTATTATTGAGGAACGATGCGAGGCGAAAGAATGCTCCAACTTTGGGGAGGATTTTGTTATCTAGTTTATGATCTAGGAGTCCGTATTTTGTTTCAAAATTCCATGCACCGATTCCATTGCCCAACCAAGTTTTGTCACATAACGGGAGTGATTTGACTCTTCAGTTGTTAGCTGTTCTCGTTTTCCTTTCAAAGCTCGCATTGAAACGTTGATCTTTCCCTCTTCCGAATCATTTTGAACGTCACGAAAGCCGTGATCTAGAACAGCATAATCGCCTTCTTTCAACAACTTACACAAACCATCTGGATGTCCGAGAAGTGTTTTCAGAATTTCTGCATCATTCATATTCGCAGGATATGGTCCTAACATGTACCACTAATCCATCGGTCGTGCAAATTGTGAAGGGCTTGCACAGAGGGACTTTCTTGTGGCCAGAAAAACTCTTTCTTTGAAATTCGTTGTTCGTACTTTCCTGGTGACGTGCATAAGTACCATCGCAGATCAAAAATAGACTGTTATCACATCCAAATAAACGTCTGGTCGATTGTGTCGTGTGATTTTTTATGAGATCATCTCTGTTCATGGAACTTGATCCAAAACGAGATGGCAATACATCCTTTCCAAAGGATTTGACTATAGCAGATACGTATTCTGATACCAATTGTTAACACTCCATTTGTAGAAATGAGGCCAAGAGTTTATTTGAATTGCCAGTCCGTAGTTTGAAAAGGAATACCACAAGAGATTGAGTGACTGTACGAGTCTGTCTATCCCTCATAGAAGTTAGCATATCTCTTATTTGTATTATATTTTTCCATTCCAGACCTATGAGGACAAGAAGCTGTTTTTCGGGAATGGTACAATCCCCAAGGTGTAATCACGAGTATCAGTGTAATCAGACTAAGATTAACGAATACGGTCAACTTGTAACGTGAGTAAAACATTATTTTTTCATTGAATATTCCATCCATGGTGGAAGTTTATCATGAGATTTTGTCAGCACGTTCCCCGTTAGCAAAACATGCACCTAGAATGTTTTTAAAACGTTTCAAAAACGTCGCGAAGGTTTTTTGAACGTTTTGAAAGCATCCTAAGTGCATGTTTTGCTAACGGGGTTCCCCAAAATTCATATGAAGATTTACTGACCATTCAATCCATTGATTGTCGTTGAATAAATTTCTGAAAATTGATTAATCTCTTTGGCGAATAATAAGATGAGGCTTAAAATTCAAATAGCAGATATTGGAGATGTGCAAAATATTATACCCATCCATCATGCAGAGGGAGGGCAAAGCGCATTGAAGACGGCCCTCTGAATCCGACTAAGGCTCAAAATCATGTTTCTGAAGCTCACGCTTATGAAAAACGAGCATTTTTCCAAGACTTGAGAAATAATATAACAGAACACATTTGATTCGAACCATTACACGATATCTACATGGAAACATCCATCAAGTACAGTGAATTGATTTTTTTCCATTTTTCAAAATGTCTTGAAACGTTGAATATATTAGCCCTCCTGTAACTTTGTTTTTCACTCCTCAACTTGATTACTATCCAATAAATATGAAACTCAACACTAACTCAATACTATTTGACTTGATAATAATGACTAATATATGAAGAGTAAAAAAATCAGTATTATTTTTGATATAAAGTGATAATAAGTGAGTAATATATAAAGAATGAAAAAACCAAATATTATATATAAAATAAATTATAATCAACTTTAATATGTTGTTGAAGTTTGAATCGTTCATAGCAACGAATCAGTGATCGAATAACACAATATTCAGCTGTTGAAGAGTAAAAATCTTGCAGTCTATTCTTGAAACAATATTTTCAGTTCTAAGGATTTAATTCGAGGAGAAAAATGAAGATAATTTATCAGATTTTGTGAATTTAAATTTCCGTTTCGTTTCTACTTCAACAACATATTCTAACATCATTACACCTTTCATATAGTTCGAAAACTTTGAACTGTGTAGATTTTTATTAATAACATCATAATATCAATAAATCCCTCCAATCTTACTTGCAGTCATACTATTTCGCAATATTTCCCGTACACTCGAATAAAAAACCAAATGCGTGGATGAAGCAGATCTGCATGTCCGGTTATACCGATGAATTTAGAAGATTTTCCCGTTAAATTGAATGATGTGAGGTGGAATCATTTGCCAAAGAGTGCGAATGTGAATTTCTCTGTGAAATATATCAAGGCCAAGGATGGAAATGATTGCGTAATTTTATTTGATCAAAATTTTATCAGTAAATTAAAGGGAATCAAAGGTATCAACTGCGACGCAACTCACCGATCCACGCCGAATATAAAGGGTTGTTATCAATTCCTGACGGTTTTCGCTCACGTTTATGAGACCCCAAGTTTTGACCGTACTTATTTGAATTGAAAAAATGTGACATAAATGAAGGAATTCTTCTAGAACTCATCTTCAATTTTATACTTGTTAGAGAGCTCTCAAATAATTCTCTTATGAATTATGTCATCCTCTCCCAGACAGCACTTGGAAATTCCCAGTACGTTCCAACGACTAGCGGATATTTTCATTGCGTTTTGAGAATGTCCTGGAAACTTCCAAGTGATTTGTGGCTGTCTCTGAAGAATTTGAGTCGATCATAATTTATTGCACCTTATGGAACTTATTATTTTCATTTTCCATAGGTGATTCCCATCATGTTCTCCTTGATGAGTTCCAAAACAGAAATATTATGTACGGGAGTATTGGAAGTTTTGCTTGAAGAAATTCATCAGAGGGTGAGCTCTTCCCTTACAATGATGACTGACTTCGAAACGGGATTAAGAAATGCATTTAGATCAGTTTTTCCAACGGCTCGGATCAACGGATGCTTGTTCCACTATTCGCAGATAAAATCTCATGCTTCGTATCAACTTATTCAATATCTCAATTGAAAAAAACTTCCCTGCGTCACATGTTCAATTGATTCTAATGGAAAATGACGAATTCAGTCCATCAGACAATATTTTCTGATACGTTCCAAGTAGCAAAGCTCATGGGCATATCCAGCTCAACGCTTGGGGGAGGGGGGGGGGCAAAATGTTCAATTTCGAATTTTCCGCAACTCTTTTATTCATATATTCTTATATTCAATAGAAGGAGAATTTTTCCCCGTTCTGCGAGGGGGGAGCAGCTGCCCTATCTTGCCCTCTCCCTTGGATATGCCTGTTGACAAAATTTACAATTCCCAACGATAGCAACCCTCGGTTTAAGAATGTAATTGAATCTCGAAGATTCATGCAGGAACATATTTCAAATCGAAAAAGGAATCAAATTAACTTGTTTTTGCATCGGAATCATAAGTATAAAATATTTAAACTTCTTGCAATTCTGTTGAATAGGCAATTGATAGAAGATTGAAAAAAATTGGATTGAGAGGGAAAATGAATGATTTGCCGGCTGATGAAGTCAACATGATTGATGGGAGAATTGCGGATATTGTAACGCTAGCGTATCTCCCGGTCGCCAAGATCAAAAGTGGGCTGGAATTGATGAGAAGAGACTGTGAAGAGTTGCCCACTCAGGTGCAGCCATATTTTGTGAGATTTTTCAGATACTTTGACAGGTTTTGAATGACGGAGATCAAACCAGAAGAATTCAGTTTGCATAAGGCCTTGAATTTTATCAATAATTGGGCGGAAACAAACCACAGATTCTACAATTCTCTATTTCTGAAGGAAGGAAGTGCATGGCGATGGGTCGGTGAGTCCAACACCGAGTGTTACATGAAACTGTGAAGCCTTCCGGAGTAGTCGATTTGCAAAATTTGCACGAATGTTGGAAGCATTCTGAAAGAAATCTTATACCATTCTTATATAGACCATTTTACTGAATTGTATTCAATAAATATATGAATGAATAAATGAATTCTAAAAAAAAATAAATGAATGAATGAATAAAATAAATAAATAAATGATATTGGGAGTACAAATCAATTCGGTCCGTTTTTTACATTTTAAGATGCGTTTATTTCAGAAGAACATGAATTATCAAATCAATCAGAGTATTGTCCATCGCTGGCTATCACTTTTCCCATCTTTCGGGTAATTTTCGAATCCCGTCACGGAAAAACGTCTCGTCTTCCGAGGCGATCCAAGTTAGGAGCCAATTTTCGATTTCTTCAAACGAAGTGAACCAGTGGCCTGCCAAATCGTGCTGCATCTGTCGGCATGACCGGTGATCAGAGGGAGCAATGTCCGGCGAGTACGGCGGGTGCGGTAGAATATCCCACTTCAACGTTTCCAGATAACTTTTCACTACTTTTGCAACATGAGGCCGAGCGTTATCGTGGAGAAGAATAACTTTGTCATGTCTTTCCTTGTATTCCGGACGTTTTTCTCGTAACGCACGACTCAAACGAATCGATCGTAGCCTATACTGATCACCCGTAATAGAATCACCAGGTTTCAGCAACTCATAGGATATAACACCCTTTTGGTCCCACCAGATACACAGCATGATTTTTGAATCATGAATATTCCTGTTTGGTGTCGATGTTGAAATCGATGGCAACGATTGACCGGGCACAGCATAGTATTTTCTTTTCTTGGGGTTATCGTAGAATATTCATTCCTCATCTCCTGTCACAATCCGATGTGAGAACCTCTGCCTTCGTTGTCTTCAAATCAGCTGCTCGCAAGTGAAACATCGCCGTTCAATATCTCTAGGCTTGAGGTCATAAGGCACCCAATTGCCTTGCTTTTGAATCATGCCCATGGATCGTAATCGTAGGGAAACTGCTTGTTGCGTAACTCCTAATGATTCCGCAAGCTCCTGTTGCGTTTGACTCGGATCTCCGTTGAGTGGAGCCTACAATTCCTCGTTTTCGAATTTTTGTGATTGTCCCGAGCGAGGCTTGTCTTCGACACTGAAATCGCCATCCTTGAAACGTCGAAACCATTCCCTACATGATTGATCAGTTGGAGCATTGTCACCACAAACTTCCACAAGCATTCGATGGGCTTCAGCCGCACTTTCTTTTCAATTAAAACAGAAAACTAGCGCCTCCCGTGAATGCTGCTTAGTTACAACGAAATTCGACATACTTCACTGAGTGAAAATCGGGATTCTGGTAGGCACTTGGAGTGATATCAACTGAATATTATTCACAGGTGTCTAACCTCTCTGAAACAATTGAAATCGGTTGTAACTATGAAATATTCATGAGAGCGAGAGCTATCATTTCAAACCGAACCGAACTGATTTGTACTCCCATCAAATGAATAAATGAATCCGAAACATAATATTAATAATGATAATTCAATGAATTCTATTTTATGACCCCTAATTCCTATTTTTGTTGCATAATTTATGATTCTCTACTTCTAAATCTCAATTCCTATTTCAAATTCTAAATAAAAACAAACATATCGAAAACATTATATTCTGAAAAGTACTCTTCTCAAAATTCTATTGTCTATTTGAAATTCTGAAAGAAAATCCTCAACAAAATCACAATCACATTAATCTGAGAACTCTGTTATTCTTTAAGAGGGACAGTGTTTTCAAATTGTTGTAATTGTGTTGCATAAGACATCTTTCAGAATGTTCATTTGCAAAGATATCTATATGGGTATGACCCCTGAATCATTCATGCACGGTTCCAAATATGAACCATACGCTAATCAGTATTTAGAATAACTTTATATACAGGGCGTCCCATTTGAAACAGGACAGCTGAATAACTCTTCAGGGAATGGAGGGGGAAAAAAATTGTTCAGATAAAAGTTGTAGGATTCGAAGGGGGCCATAAGATGGTGACCTTGAATTTGACCTTGAGGTCAATTTTGAGCATAATTGATGGTCAAAGTATGTTTTTTCAAACGGAAAACCCTACGTTCGACCTCAGAAATGGAAAGAGTGGAAAATTTGACGTCCGAATATGTTAACATATCAGGTCATTTAGAGGTCATTTGAAGGTCAAAAAACCATTTTCTATGGATTCTCACGGAAAAGCCTCAAACGAGTTGTTTCTCTGACCAAAGTTATTGAAGTTAAAGTGAAACCCCACGTTTCGACCTTGAATTGAAAGTAAACAGAACTAACCTTCAGAGTTTATTCTTCATATCAGTACGAAAATGATCATTAAGAAGTTTTCAGCGTTTACGGTGTAAGTGCGGGTTCAAAATGGTTTATTCACCTAACGAATGTGTTGATATTTTAATGATCTTGGGTGAGTGTCGCGGAGTGTATCAAAGAGCGTCACGATTGTACACAGAGCGGTTTGGAGATCGGCAGCATCATCCTTCTCCAGAAGTCATTCGCCAAGTTGAAAGAAATTGTCGACAAGGAAGGATTGGTCAACGCCGGAACAATCAAGGTTTCAACTTTAACGACCCTCGATGCGTTGCTGTTTTAGCAATAATACACATGAATCCTCATGTTAGTTTACGTGATATTGAACGCGATTTGGGTATTCCACGCAGTACGGCACACAGAATTCTACAACCTGCTCAATATCATCCGTACCACATCACACTGACCCAAGGAATATCTCAACAAGATATGCAGAATCGGGTTAACTTTTGCCATTGGGCTTTACAGAGGTTGAACGAAGCGCCCGATTTCTTTCGATATGTTCTTTGCAGTGATGAATCAACGTTTCAAAGTACTGGCTTGTTAAATCGTCACAATAGCCACTATTGGTCAGCGCAAAACCCGCACCGGACTCAACAAGTTGATCATCAGCATCGGTGGAGTATAAATGTTTGGTGTAGAATTCTAGACAGTCAAGTTATTGGGCCGTATTTTTTTGATGGAACTGTTAACGGTCCTAATTATCTACAGTTTTTACAGAATGAATTACCAGTTCTCATGCAAGATGTGATATCAGCAACTAGGCAGAGGATGTGGTATCAGCAAGACGGTGCACCACCACACTTTGATCGATGTGTGAGGGATTATCTAAATATCCTTTTCCCCAATCGTTGGATTGGTCGAGGTGGATTTGTACTGTGGCCGGCAAGATCTCCTGATCTCACCCCTCTAGACCTTTATTTGTGGGGTTACGTGAAAAATGTCGTTTATACCAACCGACCAACAACACCTGTGGATCTACAACAACGCATCAGATACGCAATTGCGAATATTCGTGCAGAAGTTTTCCAGTCTGTTCTTGAGAACTTTCGACGCCGACTGGAGTTATGTATTGAAGTAAATGGCGGTCAATTCAAACATCTCCTGCAATAAGTGTGTCTTGCCCGTCAACGGATTTGTGCCATCTGTAATTATAAAACGACGAACTGGAAAAATAAAGAATTTTTTAATTATTGTTTCAAATTTGGCATTCATTATCGTTCTCAAGGTCGAATTCAAGGTCAAAACGTGGGGTTCCACTTTAACTTTGATAACTTTGGTCAGAGAAACAACTCGTTTGAGGCTTTTCCGTGAAAATCCATAGAAAATGGTTTTTTGACCTTCAAATGCTCGCTAAATAACCTGATATGTTAACATATTCGGACGCAAAATTTTCCGCTCTTCCCATTTCTGAGGTCGAACGTACGGTTTTCCATTTGAAAAAACATACTTTGACCATCAATTATGCTCAAAATTGACCTCAAGGTCGAATTCAAGGTCACCATCTTATGGCCCCCTTCGAACCCTACAACTTTTATCTGAACAATTGTTTTCCCCCTCCATTCCCTGAAGAGTTATTCAGCTGTCCTGTTTCAAATGGGACGCCCTGTATATGAAATACATGAATCAATGGATTTCTATCCAGTTCCCGCATCGCTGTAGGATTTCACATGAATGGAATGTGGTGACTGACACTTTTATGAATAATCGAGACATTTTTTCAATTGTATTCAGGCAAATTGATTAAAATTCAACAAAGGGCCGAACAAAGGTTTCTTACTCATCAGAACACCTTGATCACGAAGAATCCGAAAGAATTAGCAAGAGTGCAAAATGATAAAGACGTACAAACGCAACCGGAATTAAACATCTTAACAATCAGAGAATTTTTGGATAAGTTCGTGGATATTGAAACGCCACAATGCGCAAGTGACATTCCAAATGGAAGAAGACAACGAGGAGGATATACGAGAAGAGAGTGGTATAGTGGCACTTGCTGCATCCTTTTACACATAACAATTAAACCTGAAAGCAAAAAGTGTTTGTGGAACATTTCCTTGACGTTCAGAGAATCTTCCCTACGTTTCACAAAGCTTCAATAAACGTTCCAGTAGCACGCTGTGCTGTCAGAGGACTGCACATACAGGATTGAACTCTGAACTCGTTTTCAATAATAATAATAATCATAATAATAATAATAAATGAATGAATAAATAGATACTTAAGATAAAAATAATGGGAATGATTTGGAATAAGAGATGATAATAATGATAATAATAATAATGATAATAATAATAATAATAATAATAATTTTTTTTTTTCTTATAGAGGGGGAAATGCTTTATGCACCGTCAGGGAGCTGATGTCATCGCTCCCCGAAGTGTGGGACTCCTGCTGTGGCTGGAGATGACGGTTGCCGATCGCAGTATACCCACTAAAACCCCCTCTTGACAGGCATTTGACGCCCCCCCGGAACTGTTTGACACATTACTTCGGGGGGCATGCCCTGGATTCCGGGCCACGTTTCACCTCCCCTGCTGGCTCTCGCATCGAGGACCCTCTTCTTCCGTCGCAGGACCGACTCCGCAGAGCTGGCGACATTAGTCCATGCGTCCTGGCTTAGCAGCATGGCTCCAACGATGTTCTCTGGAGTCACGCTGCCGTAGATCTCTTCGAGACGACTTCTCTCCGCCCGCCATTCCTTACACTCAGAGGACGTGCGGAGGGCATCGTCTCGTTTGGAGTCGCAGAAGACACAGTCTGGTTCCTGCACCTTGCCCATTTTGCAGAGGTAGGCTTGGAACAGACCGTGCCCCGTCAGCAGCTGAGTGAGGAAGTAATTAACTTCGCCATGCTGACGGTTGAGCCAGGAATCCAGACGAGGTATTATCCTCGCTGTCCATCTGGCTCGCGACTCCCCTTCCCACCGTTCTTGCCAGGTACGCAAAGACACGTCTTTAGCTTGACGCCTCGCTTCATCCCCCCCTGCGATGGAAGCTCTATGGTGGACGGACCTCCGTTCCTGGGCGAGGAGGTCAATCGGTATGACTCCCGCAACGACCAACGCTGCGGGCTCCGAGACCGTGCGGTAGGAGCAGGCGATACAGAGGACCCCTCTCCGCTGAACTGCGGCCATGCGCTTCCGGTATTTTTCGTACCGCAGCGCATCGGCCCGGACTTCGGCACCGTAGAGCGTGATGGACTCGGCGGTTCGTAGGAGTAGTTTTCTCCTGCAGGGTCGGGGGCCGCTGATATTGGCCATGACCCTGCTCAACGATGTGACTATTTCCGCCGCCTTGTCCGCTCTGCACCTTATTCCTTCCCAGAAGGTGAGCCGCGAATCTAGGCACACCCCCAGGTATTTCACCGATGCCTTCGTCTGGACCGTCACCTGTCCTACCTGCATATCCCTGATCAGGGGGATATGCTTCTTGGTGAGGAGCACGATCTCGGTCTTCGCCAATGCCAGCTGCAACCCGTGGCCGTCCATCCAGGAACGGACGCGACACATGGTCTGTTTGAGCAGCATCTGCGCCTGTTCGACGGTGCATGCTATAATGACCGCACCGACGTCATCCGCATACCCAACCAGAAACACTCCCTCCCCCGGCAGCTCCATACGGAGAATCCCGTCATAGGTGACGTTCCATATATCGGGTCCCAGTATGGAGCCTTGAGCCGCTCGAGAGGTCAACTCTCTCTCCACCGGGCCAACCGATGATGATAATGATAATGATAATGATAATCATAATGATAATGGTAATAATAATAATGATAATGATAATCATAATAATGATAATGATAATCATAATGGTAATAATAATAATAATAATAATAATAATAATTATAATAACAATAACAATAACAATAACAATAACAATAACAACAACAACAACAACAATAATAATAATAATAATAATAATAATAATAATAATAATAATTTTTTTTTTTTTTTTGTAGAGGGGGAAATGCGTTACGCACCATCAGGGACCTGAGTTGCTCCCCGGTGTGTGGGACTCCTGCAGTGGCTGACGATGGTTGCTGCCTATCGCAGTCTACCCACTAAAACCCCCTCTTCACAGGCATTGATTCCCCCCCGGAACTGTTTATCACATTACTTCGGGGGGGATGCCCTGGCCTACGGGCCGTTTTCACCTGGCCCTTCTGCCTCCTATGGGGCCTCTGTTGTTGTGAGGCCCTCTCCTTGTCCTGGACTCTGCTCGAGACCGTTCGTCTTTGTCATGAATACATACAAAGGACAGATGGAATACAACAAGGACGTCACAGAACACGAAGAAAAGGTGTAGTCAATAATAAAATAGGATAAATACATAAATAAATCTGGTCAGCAAATAAAAACGTTGTAAAGATAAAATCGGTGTATAACTAAAAAACAATGTATGAGTAAAAACGGTGTATAAATAAAAGCAATGTAAAGATAAAAGTGGTGTATAAATAAATAAAAGCTGTGTATAAATAAAATTGGTTAAAAGTCTCGACCCTAGCGGTGGTATCACAGGTGATGTCACAGATGGTGGAGTCATGAAAGTTGAAAAAGAGACACACTAGGGTCGTCGTCGGATGTAATTAAAAGAAAATAAATAGGTGAATGAATAAATAAATAAATAAATAAATAAATAAATAAGTCAACACGTGAATAAATAACGTCCCCATTAAATTGACCCGTCTCTTTCATTCATTCAGGGCCCTCCCGTCGAGAGCCCTCTTCTTCCGTCGCAGGACTGACTCCACGAAGCGGGCGACATCGGTCCATGCGTCCTGGCCTAGCAGCATGACCCCAACGATGTTCTCTGGGGTCACGCAGCCGTATGTCTCTTCGAGACGTCTCCTTTCCGCCCTCCACTCTTCACATTCGAAAAACGTGTGGAGGGCGTCATCTCGTTGGGAGTCGCAGAAAGCACAGTCTGGTTCCGCCACTTTACCCATTTTGTGTAGGTAAGCTTGGAACAGACCGTGCGCCGCCAGCAGTTGGGTGATGAAGTAATTAACTTCCCCATGCTGACGGCTGAGCCAGGGTTCGAGGCTAGGGATCAACCTCGCCGTCCACCTGGCTCGCGACTCCCCTTCCCACCGTTCTTGCCAGGCGCGCATGGACACTTCTCTTGCTTTGCGCCTCGCTTCTTCTCTTCCTACGGCGGAAGCGCCGTGGTGGACGAACTTCCGCTCCTGGGCGAGGAGGTCGATCGGAATGACCCCCGCGACGACCAGCGCTGCTGGCTCCGAGACCGTGTGGTAGGAGCAGGCGATGCGGAGGGCCCCTCTCCGCTGCACTGCGGCCATGCGCTTTCGGTATTTTTCGTACCGCAGCGCGTCAGCCCAGACTTCGGCACTGTAGAGCATGATGGACTCGGCGGTTCGTAGGAGTAACCTTCTTCTTGAGGGTCGGGGGCCGCCAATAGTGGCCATGACCATGCTCAACAGCGTGGTTACTCCAGCCGCCTTGTCCGCTCTCCTCCTTATCTCCTCCCAGAAGGTAAGCCTGGAGTCTAGGCACACCCCCAGGTACTTTACCGATGCCTTCGTCTGGACCGTCGCCTCTCCTACCTGCATATCCCTGATGAGCGGGATATGCTTTTTCGTGAGTAGCACGATCTCGGTCTTCGCCAATGCCAGCTGCAAGCCGTGGTCGTCCATCCAGGAGCGGACGCGACGCATGGTCTGGTTGAGCAGCATCTGCGCCTCATCCACAGTTCTAGCAATGATGACGGCGCCAACGTCATCCGCATACCCAACCAGAAAAGCCCCCTTCGGCAGCTCCATACGAAGGATCCCGTCGTACGTGGCATTCCAAATGTCGGGACCCAGTATGGAGCCTTGAGCCGCACCAGAGGTCAACTCTTTTACAACCGGGCCATCCTCGGTCTCGTATCTTATTGAGCGGGATCTCAAGTAGTCGTCTAGTACCCGAATGAGGTATTCGGGTACTTGAAAATCCCGCTCCAGCGCGCTCACGGCGTCGCTCCACCTGACCGAGTTGAAGGCGTTGCGCACATCCAACGTGACCAGCAGACAGACGGGGCGGGAGTAGTGATTCCCCCGCTCCGTGCCCCTGGCAGCCTCGGCAACCTCCTGGATCGCGTGTATCGTCGACCTCCCTCTCCGGAAGCCAAACTGCTTCTCGGAGAGGTCTCCAGCGGTTTTGATGGCCGCGTGGAGGCGAGGTCTCAGGAGCTTCTCCAGGAGCTTGCCGGCAGTATCCAGCATGCACAGGGGCCTGTAAGATGACGGGTCGTCTGCTGGCCCCTTGCCCTTGCTCACCAAAGCCAGTCTCCCTAGTTTCCAGCGGGCAGGGAAAATCCCTGCACGCAAGCTGGCGTTATACATGTCGAGCAAGAGCCTTGGATGACTCTGCGCAACTGCCTTCAGCACCTCTGCTGGTAAGCCGTCCGGACCCGGAGCTTTCTTGTTTTTGAGCGAGCGAGCGGCGCTCGCTAACTCCGCCCCTGTGAAGGGAGGGATCTCCGGGACTTCAGATGTTAAAGGACGGCGTGGGCGCTTCGGGTGTTGGGGGAATAGGGTGTCAACGATGTTCTTGACGGTCTCCGCGTCTCTGGGGGCACAGTTGTTGTACGTACCCAGTTTGCGGAGCACTATCTTGTACCCTAATCCCCAAGGATCCTCGTTGAGATCCTCTCCGAGCGCCTTCCAGCAGCGGTGCTTGCTCTCCGTGATGGCCCGGCGTAACCTCTTCCTCGCCGCTTGATAGGCGGCGACTTTAGGGGCTGCGTCGCTTCGATCGCGGAGTCTTGAGCGCTGAGCGATACGTCTGCGTCTGAGACTCTCGCTCCTCAACTCCGCGATCTCATCCGTCCACCAGTAAACGGGTCGTCTATTCTCTCTTCTCCGACGCCTCGGCACTCCGTCCCGACAGGCGCGTTGGATGTGGCGCATGACCACATCAACCACCATTTCCGCGTGCTCGGAGGATGGCGGCACTTGGGGGATCCCGTCAACGGCGACTTGTCCGCGCGTTAAGGCCGGAGAAAGTCTCTCGGGGCGCATCTTCGCGACGTTCCATCTGGGCATCTGGTCGTGTCGTGCCACTCGGACTGGAGCTACATCACGCACGGTGAACGTGATGTATTGGTGATCGCTGGCTGTATAGTCCTCGATCACCCTCCAGTCCCTGACGCGTGGCACCAGATCTTCCGTCGCGAAGGAGATGTCCAAAATCGTTTGTCTATAGCCAGGCCTCCGGAAGGTGGACGTTGAACCGGTGTTCAACAATGCAAGTTGGAGTCTGGATACCATATCCATGACTCGTCCACCCCGGGAATCTGGCCTGGCTTCGCCCCACTCGAGAGACTTTGCGTTGAAGTCTCCGGCCACTATTTTGTGTCCCTCCATGTCCCGGACAGTGTCCTCGAGGCCTCCGAGTTTGGCCTCAAAATCTCGTATATGTTCGTTTGGGGTGAGGTAGCAGCTGAAGTATGTTACGTCTCTGCACCTCACCCACACAAAGCCACTGCCGGAACCATGGGCTGCCACGGGATTGCGCCGCATATCCGGGATCCATATTGCCGCCGTGCCGAAGGGCGTTGGAGAACCATCCTGGCCCTTCCCTGTCGCGATACTGTTCGCTGATCAGGGCGAGGTCTGCTCTCTTCTCGAGGCAGATCTGGGCCAGGAGGTCATGGGCCACCCTACTTCTGTTGAGGTTGCACTGCAGAACCACCGCCATTTTTGTTGTCGCTGCCTTTCGCCTGGGCGAGGGCCCTGCGGAAAGCGTCGCACTTGCCGGAACCTGCTAAGTGGGTTCCAGGCTTCCCCGCCGCAGTGCAGAGGTAGCAGTTGGGCTCCTTCTTACATCTCGCTGCCTTGTGGTCCTCTGCACCGCACCGGAAGCAGTTCTTGCTCCGGTCAGGCTCTTGGCAGCCGCGGCTTTGATGGCCGTAACCGAGGCATTTGTAACACCTCGGCACGACCGCCCTCTCTCGGATCCTGCAGTTCTTGATCCAGCCCACTCTCACGTGACCTGTGGTCATCAGTTTCTTCGCAGCCCCTTGTTCCATTGAAACAAGGGCCGAAACTTGACCACGCTGCGTGGGCTTCGTAAGCGTTAACTGCAGGATCCCGCTGTAATTTGGCAGTGCATTCCGCAGTGCAGCTTCTACTTCCTCCTTGGTGGAGGCAACGTCCAGGTCGCGTATCTCCAGGCTCGTGGAAGGCGTCAGCGCTCGGACGCTGCCCATCTCCTCAACGGCCTTCTTCAATGCTTCCGAGAAGGAAGCTTTGGCTTGGTCCGTCGCTTTTTTGATTTCGATGAGGACATCGCCAGTCCTCGTGCGACGGACCGAGCTCACTTGAACCCCCAGTTCCTCTGGGTTTACGGTCTGGCGGACGGTGGTCAGGACGTCCGCATACGTCTTGTCCGCAACCGGCTTCAGGGCGAAGGCATCGGGCTTTGCCGGACGCCGTTCACGTTTACGTTTAGGATTCGTGGGCGGCGCCACCCTCGCTGGAGGCTTCGTGGTCTGAGCCGGTTGCCCCGTTTTCTTCTTCTCCTTCTTCTTCGTTTTGGGGTCGACCACCGTCCACACTTCTTCCTTCCCAGTCGCCGAAGGTTTCCTCTTCTTGGCCACAGGAGTGGCAGTAAGCGGAGGAGCTGGGGGGCTCGAAGCAGAACGCTTCTGGCCACTCATCAGTGGAGAGCTGCTGGGAGAACTCTGGGGGGCGGATGGTGTTGGTTTGGTCCGCCCCCTCAATGCCCCGGAATCAAGGGCCTCCCGGACACGGCTGTGGGTCCGCGTGTCCTCCCGCAGCCCATCCAGCTGTTCCATCAATTTTGGGAGGCCATCCTTCACAGTTCGATTAACGTTGGGCTGCTTCTGGATGGCCTCCATCATGCTTCGGATAAGGCGCCGCATTTCTGCGAACCTTTCCTCGGCTGCTTTTTCGGATTTGAGGATTAGCTCCCGTAGGGAGGCTAAATCCTCTCCTCCTTCCTTCTTCTTCCTGGTTCCGCCGTGCTTCGAAGTCTCGAGAGAAGTCATTTATTTTGGTTGCCAGCGCATCGTGTTCAGTGGGGCGGCCCGGAAAAGCCGAGAACGGGTATACCCTCAGAGAACGTCTCCTACCCCAGTTCCCCAGGGCTCGGCCTCCGTTTGCCCAGTCCGGAATACCGCATGGACCGGGGGTCGCCCGTAGCAATGTAGGCTCCGACACCTACATCCACGGTCCACTTCCTGATCAGGGCTCGAAAGGGCTGGTCCCTGACTCCGCGCCGCGCCGACTCCTCGGCAGAGCAAACTCACAGCAGCTCCACTCCTCAGACCGGGTGAGAAGTCCGACTGGTTCAGGGGCACTCCCAGAGTCGACTACAGCGCGGGCCGATCGTTGAAATACGGCCGCACCTGACATGGTGACAGACGCCGACCAGGACGCCGCCCGATACAGGAACAGACGCGCCTGGATTTGTCGAGATGTGGCTCTTCCGCCCCCTCCGCCGTTGGGGAATTCATTCCCTCATCCGCCGTCAGGGCCGTTGGCCGGGTGTCACCTGTAACCCTAGGCAGGGGCCCTCACGCGGTGCTACCATCCGGAGCCAGATGGACCGCGGTTTTTAGAGAGGTGTTACTCCTCTATCCCTCCTCCTCCCCCGTCACTTGCGAGATGGGGTCCCGGGCTTGGGACCGGTTCATAGCGGAGAGCTGCTGGGAGAACTCTGGGGGGCGGATGGTGTTGGTTTGGTCCGCCCCCTCAATGCCCTGGAATCAAGGGCCTCCCGGACACGGCTGTGGGTCCGCGTGTCCTCCCGCAGCCCATCCAGAATAATAATAATAATAATAATAATAATAATAATAATAATAATAATAATAATAATAATAATAATAATAATAATAATAATAATGATAATAAAAGTAAAATAATCAAAATGATAATGAACGGATATTAATGAAATAAAATAAAGAACCATAATTTATAATCGAAGTTCAATCCTGGGGAAAATTTTGTGTCTGGAGAGATAAACGTTTTATAAACGTTATTTTATAAACGTTTCATGAGTTGTATTAACATAATTTTGTAATTCAATTGAAATTTTTGACGTCACAAGATACAGAAAGAACCACAACGGAAAACGATAACGTCCAACTGGAGACTACTGCGCAGTTGGCATCACCGGCCCAAAAGGAAATGTTGGTCACTTTTCTAGAGCATGCAAGTGGCATAAGGATGGTCCGATTGAGTTCACCCCCAAAATAAGAAGTTTCCTTGAAGAGGAGAATATATTAATTTGAATAATGAGGATGCGATTATGGTATTGTTAATAATTCATTAAATATTTATTCCATTATAAAAAATCAATTTATGATTTTCTGTGAGTGAAAAAATATATGAAAGGTGTATGAGACCTTGAAGTTTGTGTTTTTGTTAATTTGAAATGTAGAATTTCCAAGAAAACTGGTCTTCAATGAGCTTTGATATACAGAGTGTCCCCGGGAACACCGAACCTTCTAAAGGGAGATCCCTGAGACGGAACTGAACGATTCCCTATTTTACTTCATGCGCATGAAACATAATAAACGATTCTGAAATATGAATGCAATCATTCTGCTTCTCCTCCTTCTCCAGTAACATCAGAGCTGCGTTCCCTTATTCATCAAGTATTCAGTTGGACATTTTTTTCTCTTCTTCTATTTTCCATGCCAAAAAGATATGAAGCGTTGCTCGGGCACTTTTGTGACCTATAAAGGAACGTACTCCAGTTATTCGTCGGTGAAGAGGAAGCTACTAGATTGAAAAGACTGGATGCCTTGAATCAGCAGACTCAAGTGGAAACATCTCGAAATAATCTTAATAGCGATCAAAGTACGTTTGAAAATTTCCAAGGATCTCTCAGCGGAGACGGAGCCCTTGCACGAGCGTTCCAAGCGTCTATGCAGGACGAGGAAAGGACTCGAAGGCAAGAAAAATCATCAGTGCCTTCTGGAAGCAGGGACAGATGTAGATTGTCTCAAATTCATCTCTTGCTGCAATAGTTTGATTTTTTTTCACATATCCGCCGTTTTCTAACTTAGCGAATGGTGTGAAGCCCAAGTATGTAGCACACAGTGCCTTTGAATGATTTGGATTTGAGAAGAAATCAAAAAACGCTCATATGTCCAATTTTGAATAAGGTTATATTTATTGTTTTAAGTAATCTATTTTTTCCATCTTCCGTTCTATTTGATCTAAATTTTGTGACTCATTTCATTTTATACCATATAAATAGACAACTCCACACTTCTAGGGATTTTACTGTCCGTTGATTTGTCCCCCACCCGAATAGTTGACACGGTGCGTCTTTGATTCACATGAGTGCAGTGACGTACTTAGGGTCAGTGGCCACCGGTGCGAATCCAATGTTTGCAAATCCCAGAATATTGAAAACTGAATTTTTGAAGAAAAAAAATGGCCATTCGATCGGTAATACGGAACGATCTATTCTATTTTCATTCCTAGAGTTTTCATAATTATTTTTTTTCTCGAGTTGACAAATCTGCCGCTCTTAGTGCAGTGTCGCCCGATGCGCATGACACTAGCCGCACTCTCCTTCTCACGCCGCTGCATACGTGAGTCGCTCCCGAAACGCATTATCAAGTTTTCACAATGAATTGTATCAATAAAATTTATTGACACATGCGCTCTAAAGATTTTCATTGTTTTCATGAGAAAAAAAGATGAGTTGAAACAACTAGTTACCTTGTAAGCGCATATGGACCCATTTTTTTTCCCTAAGACAACAATTTTATTCATTGATTCGACTAATTTGAAAAACTGGGTGAATCAATAAATAGATCGGTTATTCTAACGGAAAAAATGGGTCCATATGCGCTTACAAGTCAAATAGTCATTTCAACTAATCTTTTGTTTCCGAGTGAAGCTATGTTCCGACAATAATCAATTCAATTTCAGAATCGTTTTTATTGCATCAGACCATGGTTTTCAGATAAATAAAATACCGATCAAATCCAATTATAAACTATGTTATTGGTGCCAATCAGAATTTTCATTGATCATAAAATACTGATTGAAACCGATTTGACAATATTTAATTGGTATTCATCGGAATTTTTATTGGTAATAAAATACCCATTGAATCCCATTGGGAAATATTCCGCAGGGATCAATCAAAATTTTCATGTTCAATAGTGTACCGGTTCAATGCAATTGGACAATATTTCTTTGATATGAATCGGAATTTCCATTGATTATAAAATACCGATTGAATTCCATCGAAGAATATTTCATTGGTATCAGTCGGGATTTTCATTAATCAGAAAATACCCATTGGTGTCAATCGGAGTTTTTATTATACATAAGATACCGATTGAACCCAATAGAAAAACATTTTTGTCATCAGATTCAATCAGATATTCTTGACCAGAATATGTTTGGCAATATGCCCCTCCAGAGCAGCGTATCAGGATAGCTTAGAGGTTAAGGAGGCAGGTCTTACAGCAAAGTAGATCAGTGATAGTTCGAATCCCCTCCAGGTAGGAATGAATTCCCCAAGTCATATGCGGAGATAGAGGTGTTGGCAAATTCTTAATTTGATCCAGTTAGAAAATAATTCATTCACATCGATCAGAATTTTGATTAATAATAAAATACCCAATCAATGACATCAAGAAATATTTTATTGGTATCAATTGGAGTTTTGATTGATCATTTAATACCGACTGAATCAAATAGAAAAACATTTCATTGGTATCAATGGGGAATTTCCGATGCAGAAACCCAATTCATTCCAATGAAATTTGTTTTACCGGATTTGATCGGAATTTTTGTCAATCGTGAATCACCGATTCAATCCAATGAAAAAGTATCTTATTGGTATCAGTGGGAAATCTCCGACGCAGAAACTCAATTCATTACGATAGAATTCCTTTTTATCGGAAATAATCGGATTTTTTCATCAGGGTTAGGAATGCCGGTAATGTTTACTAATGCTGATATCGAAAAAGTATACAATGACATCCAACGAATATACGAATGAAATATCATACACTTACTTGGTGAGTTTCTATCCCATGGATATTAGAAACATCTTAAAGGTTTCTTCCATCAGATATCTTATATTCATCTTCAAGAACTTAGTAAGGTTGACTTGGATCTCACCTTCTACAAACAGGATAACTCCTTCCTCGTGACCAGTCTCACGTTTTACTGAATAAATTCCATTTTTTACAAACGGTGAATGGAAATTTCTAATTCCAGATGTTTCAATCGTTGATTATCGTTTTGATTTGAGCAATTCAATGAACGCGTACATTGATGCTGTAGTCTGCATTTGTCTTTTTCACAACGATAAATATACACGTAACCATATGATAATCGTGAATTGATGACAGGCTCATTTATTTTGTTTCCCGGGTTACGGTATCTTGAACATTATTTCGATTCAAGGATGGAACTATACGGAGGATAACGGAGGACGCTCAATAATCGATTTTTTCTTTAAACTAAGATCATGTACGTATATGAGACTTTGATAACATTTTTATTCATATTATAGAATATGCAAGAAAAAATGATTCTACAATGATCCTTCCATTTTTTTCCATGGATGATACGTGAAAATCCTGATGTATCGTATATCGGAGTGTCATAAACAAATGAAGTTGCGTCCGATTATTTTCTGATGAATCAGTAACAGAGAGAGATGGGAATATTTTGTTCTTACCGATCGATCAATTCTGCTTATTTGCGTTTTGTTGTACTTGGAATTTATGACATGAAATTTTTGTTGATTGGGTGTTCAGGGTTCATAGCTGCCCTTGGATCCTGACGGAATTATACGGGTGTGGGATTGACCAATCTCACATTTCTGTTGGATAAGTCAGCCAATAAGACGTAAATAGATTATTTCGCAATATTCATATTGGATATCCTAATCAATTCCGCTCAAAACATCAATAAGAGGATTGGAAATTGCTATTTCATGAATACATGTCATATGGATGTCCTTCAATTCAGAGAACAAATGCAACTTGATGGAAAAGGCCGCGCCGTACTCGTGATTTCTTATTCAATCAAATTCTCTTCTATTTTGAAAAACTTCGAATCAAATGCAATGCTTTCGATGGAAAGTTCCAATAAAATCCAATGAATTCTGTCATAATATTTATTTCGGATATCTCAATCGATTCCGATGAAAAAATATCAGTAAAATGATTTTGGATTGCTATTCAATGCATACATGTCATATAGACATCCTTCAATTATTGGAATATCGAATGCAAATCCATGGAAAACCGCCGTGGTCGTGAATTTGTATTCAATCAAATTCTCTTCCATTTGAGGAAACTTTTCATGAAATGTTCTTCCAATGGGAAGTTCCAATGAGAACCAATAAATTCCACAATACCTGTATTCCCTGTTCAAGAAGTCCCATACATTCTCATATATGAATTTTATTAGTTTATATGAATTTCAACAAGTTTTTATCAGTCCATATGCGGTTTATGTCCGAGAACTTATAGGTTTTATATGCTTTCATATAAGGATGCAAAAATTTTATGAGAATTTTATGAGATTCAATCAGGACCATCTGCAAAATCTCATGAAACCGTATGAAATCAAGTGTGTGTACTAGATTTCATGCGGTTTCTGTCCTAGAAATAACGAGGATTCATTAGAATTCATGAGATCATCTCAACAGGGTTGAATATCCCAATGAATTCCGTTAAAAAATATCACTTGGAAATCGCTATTTCGTTTGATACATGTCTTATGAACGTCCTTCAATTGGAATACCAAATGCAAATCCATGGAAAATTATCGTGATGGTAATTTCGTATTCTCTTTCATTTTAGCAAACTTTGAATGAGATTTCATGCTTTTTAATGGAAAATTCCAATAGAATCCAATGAATCCTCTCTCAATATTCACATCGGATATCCCAATGGATTCCGATAAAACCTATCATCATCATCATCATGAAGTAATCAGTCTCACGACTGGTTTGATGAAACCCTCCACCCCTGTCTATTATCCGCCAAACGTTCAATTTCTACATATCTACTACATCCCTTGTCTTGTACGATTTGCTTCATATAACTTGCTCTAGTTCCACCTTCACCAGTTTCACCATTCATTTTCCCTCCCAATATTGTCTCAATAAACTCTCATGCCGTAATGTGTGTCCTATGAGATTGCTTCTTCTTTTCACGATGTGTTCCAAAAGATTTCTTTCTTCATTTATCTGCCCGAGTACTTCTTCATTTTTGACTTTGTCTATCCATTTTATTCTGAGCATCCTCCTATAACACCACATTTCAAAAGCTTCAAGTCTTCGTTCATCAGTTTCTACAAAACCTATGTACACAGACTTCTTCAGCGCTATCCTTTTCTCTATTACTGCCCTAAGTGCTAAAATTGCTTCTCGCGTTCCCCTATTTTTTCTAAAACCAAACTGATCTTCTGCCAATCTACTCTCTATTTTATTTTCATCTTCCTGTATATAATCTTGGTCAGTATTTTCGAAGCATGTGAAGTTGAACTGATCGTTCTGTAGTTCTCGCATTTGTCTGCCCCTTGTTTTTTCGGGATGGCGACAATTTTATTCTTTTGGAAATCTTCCGGTACTTCTCTTTTTCCGTACATATCTCTGATCAATTCAAACAGTGCGTCACGAGTTCCTTCACTGGAGGCTTTTATAAGGTCTGCACTTATGCCATCTATGCCTGACGCTTTATTATTTTTCAATTCTTTTGAAACCCTGTCGAATTCTGATCTCAATATCGAATCTCCCAATTCTTCCTCATCTACATCCTCCTCCTTCTCTAAAAGTGCTATATCATCGTTTCCTCTATACAAGTCTTCCAAATGATTGATCCACTGTTCTATTTTCTCTTCTGTTTTTATCAATTGTCGTCCTAGAGAGTTTCTAATCTTATCGCTTCTAGATTTCATTTGTCCGAAGAATCTTGAAATAATCCTATATGCTTCATCTATTTTTCCTGAATGCAATCTTATTCCTATTCCCTGACATTTCTTTTCTAACCACTGTTCTTTTGCTTCCCTTGACTCTCTTATTATTGTATTTTTCAATGATTTGTATCGTTGCTGGCCTTCTTGGCTATCATTATTCTGGTATTTTCTTCTTTCATTTATCAATTCTAAAATTTCTCCCGTTATCCATGGGTTTTTAGGTTCTACTCCATTATTTTTCGAAATCTTATTCGCACATTCTATTATATTCCCCTTCATCTTTGTCCATCTCCTCTGTATTCCCAAGTCTTCCTCTTTTTGATCTCCCAATTTTTTATCCAACATTTTCTCGAATGCCTCATGTGTTTGTTTTTGCTTGAGGTTTTTCAAATTCCAGCTTTTCTGCATTTTCCTTTTCTTCTTCAGAGCTTTGAATTTCAGAGAACATTTCATCATAAACATATTATGATCACCATCTATATCTGCACTGGGATAAGTTTCACAGTTTTTCACTCGGTTTCTAAATCTTTGTTCCACTAATTGTAATCAATTTGGTATCTTGCTGTATCTCCTGGCATTTTCCAAGTGTAGATTCTTCTTGGATGATTTTCAAATAAAGTGTTTGTGATAACCATCTTATAATTTTCACAAAATTCGACTAAACGTTGTCCTCTATCGTTCCTTCTCCCTAACGCAGGATCTCCTATTATGTTGTCCTCTTTTCCTTGTCCTACCACCGCATTCCAATCCCCCATCACTATCAAATTCTCTCCTCCCTTCACATATTCTATCACTTCTTGGATTTCTTCGTACGTTTTTTCAATATCTTCTTCCGAATATGCAGATGTGGGCATGTATACTTGGACTAAGACTGTGTCTACCAGTTTTGTTCTGATTCTGACCATCATCACACGTTCATTATGTTGCAAATAATTCTCTATTCTATTCCCTACTCTTCTATGCATTACAATTCCTACACCTGCTTGACCATTCTTTGATCCTGTATGAATTATTCTATAATCTCCACTCCAGAAATCGCCCTCTTGTGGCCATCTCATTTCACTAATCCCCATTACGTCTATATTCAATCTATTCATTTCTGATTTCAAATTTTCTAATTTCCCTGCTTGCCTCAGTGATCTAACATTCCACGCTCCAACTCGAAGGATGTTGTTTCTTTTCCCTATCCTATTCTCAGGTTTTCGTTCTTTGCTGATGAAGCTTCCTCGAGCAGCCTCCACCCGGAGAACCGAACGGGAGACTAGTTTACCTCCGGAATATTTCACCCGAGAGAGCGCCATCATGGATTCATTAATTTGTTCGTTTGTTTTTGTTACATAATATTCCAGGTTAGGGAAAGGTTTCATTTCCTCGGGGAGTATTGAAACGTGTCAAGGAAGGTCTATCTCATACAGAATTATGATTTTTCATGCATTTTTATATGAATTTTCACACATTTTGCATTAAATTCCATGAATTCATGATTGAACTTGATTTCAATTACAAGTTTGAGAATTTTCATATACATCCGATATCGAAAATTTCAGAATATTTTTTACAGTGTACATGTCATATGTACATCCTTCAATCGGAATATCAAATGCAAATCGATGAAAGATCGCCATGGTCATGAATTTGTATTCAACCAAATTCTCTTCCATTTAGAAAAACTTTGAACGAAATTTCATTCTTTCGATGGGAAGTTCCAATGAGAACCAATAAATTCTTGCACAATATTTATATTGGATATCCTAATGGATTCCGATGGAAAAATATCAATAAAATGCATTTGAATCGCTATTTCATTCATGCATACCATATGGACGTCCTTCAATTGGGATACCAAATGCAAATCGATGGAAAATCGTAAAATTGAAAATCGTAGGTATCAAGGGTTTTATCCCATTACATTCCCTTCCATCGCGAGGAACTTTGAATGACATGTGATTCTTTCAATGGGAAGTTTCAACAAAATCCACTGAATTCTCTCATAATATTCACATCGGATATCCCAATGGATTCCGATAAGACCTATCAGTGACATTATTATAAATCGCTATTCAATTTATACATCTCATATGGATGTCTTCCGATTAGTGATTCCAATCATGAAGCTGTTACGTCTACGATTTCATGGAAGAAAGAAATCGATCAACGATGTACACATGATTATAAGGACGATTCAGATTCTGAATCTTTCGCGCCCTTTATGTTTGTTTTCACTATCTGGGAGATTAGTGAGAATAGATATGTGTATATACATATATATGTGCATATGTGTATATACATGCGTATATATTTATATATATATATATATAGAAGAATTCAAATAATCATCTTGTTGAAATAATTCCAGAATTTAGAATATTTTCCATTGAACTCCAATCGTTGAGTAGATACGGTTGTTTGTGTTCTACGTAAGTTCCGTTACTTTCGTAGTTCGCGCCCCCACGTTCGGTTTTCGCAACTCGTGCGTGGTGGCTTGGCTTGGGGAAGGGACGCCTATGTAGAGTCGAGATATAGCTGCGCCCACACAAGTGAAATGTGAGTGAAGTAAACAGTGGTGATATATATGTATATATATATATCACATATGTGTTTTCGTGCTACAGGTAAGTAGTATCTGATAAAAAAGGTAAAGGAATTGTATCAATTGAAAATGATTTAATATGTTTCATAATTGATAATCTTTGTTCTCAGATTTTCCTTCTTCAAGGGAAAACCCACTCGCAGAAGTTTAGATATGAGGGAATGGTTTGAACTCACAAGTCTCTGGAGAGACTCATAAGAAGGAAAGAAAAGGAGTTTTACATGGATGTAAGTACTGTAACTATTTCAATATCATTTTCTATACATATGCATACATTCATTTTTTTCTATATATTGAAATAAGAAGAGAGGTGATTTTTTCAATTTGTATATTGAAAAAATCATGTATCTTTTTATGTATGTATAATATGAGAGTGTTCAATGTGTTATTCTAACACATCTTCGCTCTCAATACTGAATATTCATTCCCTTTTCACAGATTTTTCCTTTCACGAGTTTGCTAGAGTGGATTTGGGGAGTATCGTCTCCAGCGCTGAGGTGTTTCCTCTGATAGGGAGGAGGAAAGGCTCCAAATTGGGGTTCTATAACTTCATTGAGTATTCCAGGTGAGATATAGGCAATCAAATTTATAATTTACTTCCTTTCAATAGTAAGATAGGTGATTTTCCAATTTGAATATTGAAGAGTCATGTATCTTTTTATATATCCATTATATGAGAGTGTTTAATGTGTCATTTTAACACATTTCCACTCTCGATACTGAATATTCATTCCCTCTTCTGACAAATTTTACTTTTACAGGTTCGCTAGAGTGGATTGGAGGTGTACCGTCTCCAGCGCTGAAGTATTTTCTTGGACGGAGAGAAAGAAAGGTCCCAAGTTGAGATTCTACCACCTCGTCGAGTATTTCAGGTAAGATATAGATACTTGAATTTATGATTTGCTTCCGTCTAATAGTAAGATAGGTGATTTTTCAATCTGTATATTGAAGAATCATGTATCTTTTTATATGTCCATGATATGAGAGTGTTCAATGTGTAGTTTTAACACATTTTCACTCTCGATACTGGATATTTGGGTTGGGGCGATGTTCCTTGTAGTTCACAAGCTTCTTGATATTTCTCTAAAAATCCTCCATATTTTCCAGTCCGTTGGTTTATCTTTTGTCTCGTCCTTTGCAAGGCCCTCTTGTCTCAGCTTTTTCCGAAAGTATTTATTAATTTTCGTTTGGTCGAAATATGTTGTTGATATGCCCGTAGGTCATATTCTATCTCCTGGATTGATCAAGTCACTGAAATGAATCAGAGAAATCCACAATTGATTATACTCGGGGTCATTTAATCTATTATTGCAAATGTAGAGTCGCGGAAATGAAAATGGAAACTTTGAAGGGATAGTGATATGATACTCATATTATGTTTATGTTTGATTAAAAAGGAAGATCTTAGGCAATTGTTTGAGAATATTTTTTCATGATCACGATCGCGTGTATCGTGACCAAAATTGTGATGTCATTAACTGTTGACAATCACGAGCATTGTCAACAGTGAAGAAATATCACGAGTATATTTCTGTACAAATGATCACGAGCATCATATCTTGAATATGGAAGGTATATTGATAACGTATATTCTGATAATGGCCGTGAGTTTCGTTATCAGGGAAAGGAATAGAACTTTGAAAGGATTGAGACTGGATCGCGAGCATCTCGTCTCAAAACGAGGAAAATGTATGGAATGTTCTGATAACGACCACGAGTCTCGTTATAAGGGGAAAGGATGGAAATTTGAAAGCATGAGTAAGAAATAAAATCTCGTGTATTTTATTCTTTTGAACTTACTTTTGTGGTTTCGATGAATAAAACTTTCCAATTGAATGTTGTTTCGAAATATATTTGAAATAAATTTGTCGAATACAATGAACTTGAACTGTGATTGAAACGAACTTTGAGAAATTTGAATGAAACTTCGGGACAATTTGAGAATTGAACTTGGTGAGAATAATGATGAATGTATAATGAGCTTGAAAAAAATTTGAGAGTGTATCAAAATTGAGAGTGATGTCAAAGGGCACGAGGTGGCTCCTTATATACTGTTCTGAGAGCTGCCCTCCAAGTGGAGGTCAGTTGTGTAAGAGAGGAGGGAATATGTTTTCATTCTTTCTATGACTCGACAGTTTTTTCCATATAGGTTTTTCTACGTATCAATGCTTCTTCATGTTTGCATAGCTTTTCCTCGTAGACTCGAGTTGAAAATGATAGATTTTCTCATAATAATTGTTCAGAATTACAATGATAATGATCTTATACAATATATTTGTTGGTTTTTCATAGTTCAAATGGATTTTCCCTATGAGAAGCAACATAGAAATTGTTGAATTATAATTTGAACGTTTTTGAATAGTTTCTTGAACTTCGTTATAATCTAGTCATATATTTGTCATAAATGTTATATAAAAATATCATGGTGATATTCTATTGAGCAATATTCATCAAAAATTTGATTCAATACATGTGAATATCCTCAGAATTTTTTTAAATTTGTGAAGAATATGTTTTAAATATTGCTCAAGTTAGAAAAAACCATTTTCGAATTATTATATCTATCTATAGCTTCATTTTGAGAATTTTAGTCAATATTGAAAATGTCATCTGAACAATTTATATTAGATTTTATAATTCTATTGCAAAGATCAATTCTCATCTAAAGTTTGGGGGTCGAGTCATATTGTTAAAGAAAATATAATAACTAATCCTTAAGAATCTGAATTTGGTTATAAATATTGCCCAATAATATTGCATATTTAATCATCAAAATTATTTCTGAAAGTGAACATAGAGTTAGGAATGCATGGGTTGACGTCACATAGCGAGGTATCGGAACAGCACAGGCATTGTTCTGGTCTCGAGTTTTTTATAAACGCTTTTCCGTAGCGCACAGGAGTTCCCTTCGAATCTGTCACCCGAATGTATACAGAATTTGTATATATTCCGACGTACTTTCAAAAACAATTCAAAGGCCTAGGAAAAAGAATATTGTTATATCTTAAAATATTTGCACTCTTCATTGAATATTAATTGAAAATTGATATCATATAATATATACATAAGGTATTTCTCGTTATCCAAGTTATTGATGAATAATAATGAGAATTGTTTCTCTGTAATAACAAAGAATATTTATTATTTTAAACAAAATACAAGTTCAATCTACTGTAATAACTTGAACTAATTATTAATCCTACCTGTAATAACGAAGAAACAACATTCAATGTTATTATTCACTCTTTCACTCTTTGACTCTCCGTTTTACAATTGTCGGTTATATTCCACATTCATACTTCGTTGCTCATATTCTGATTCTCACGCCACGTGCCTGTCAATACAATCATCTCGGTACAGTGAGATAACTGCTTTATCGATCTCTTTGCGCGCTGAATTCAATAGACTAAGGATACATCTCTTACATATATATATATATACATATACATATACATATATATATATATATATATGTATATATATATCTATATGTACATATGCACATATGAAGGAAATATGAATTATGTATGAGAGAGAAAAAGAATATATATCATGAATGAATGAAAATTACATAACGCGAAAATTTTATTGATATATTGTTTTATGAATTAATAGAAGAACTTTACATTAAAGATTGTTACTTGCATTGAATTGAATTGTTACATAGATTTATTAGAACCAATTGAAATCATGCTTCAAATGTAATTTCCTAATTATAAGATTGTTATTCCATGTTATGTAATTTTGATATAACATTCATATAACAACGTTATA
Organism: Gonatopus flavifemur; assembly: GCA_018340375.1. Classification (NCBI taxonomy): domain Eukaryota; kingdom Metazoa; phylum Arthropoda; class Insecta; order Hymenoptera; family Dryinidae; genus Gonatopus; species Gonatopus flavifemur. Next base: position 2,496,998 of record JAFFJZ010000026.1, on the reverse strand, counting down.
TGAGTTAAAAGTATAAATATATATACAGGGTGGGGCATTTAAAGTGTCGCGGGCGTTTTTTCCAAAAATAAAGTGAGATACGAGAAAATTTTCCGGACAAAAGTTGTAGGGTACCGAGGGGGACATCCGATGGTGGCCTTGGCTTTGACCTGAAATCTCATCTTCAAGGGCATTCTGAGATCAACTCTTGTTTTTTAAATAGCATCTCATATTTTTTACTGCAGATTTGGATTCTAGGTCAAAAACCAAGAAACTTTTGTCCGAACCATTTTCCTGAAATCCGCAAAAATGGCGCTCTAATCGATATTGTTCCATTTTGAATCTGACATTCGAATAACTCGAAAACGAAGGGTCTTGCAAAAGAATGTTTCGTACAAAAGTTGTCAATACACAACACATTTCAATCGTCTACATTACCACCATTCAGAGTTCACGCGATGTAAACAAACGACGGGGTTCAGTGAAAATTCACGATTTTGAAAGTCAGTTTGTCAGTTACATTTGATTATTACTTGGTTTATGACAAATTGAAAATCATGAATATCCGATACACGGTTTCTGAAAAGATCGATATGATCTACATTTACGGTGGAGTGCATAAGAACCCCAGACAAGCATATGACTCGTATGCAGAACGATTTCCTGAAAGAACAACGCCATCCATTAGGTATTTTCAACGCATTACAAAATTATTCTCAGAAACGGGAAGTGTTACAAGGGAAAAACGACATCGAATGAGAACTGTTAGCGGAGAAAATGCGGAAGTCAATGTACTCGCTGCAGTAGCCAATAATTCACACGTGAGCTCTCGTGAAATTGAATTCCATTCGGGAATTTCTCGAAGAAGTGTTCTTCGAATACTGAAACGTCATAAATTCCATCCGTATCACATTTGTTTGCATCAAGACCTTCACGGTGATGATTTCGAAAATCGTGTACAGTTTTGTCGATGGGGTCTAGCGCAAATGCACAATAACAACTTCATCAACATATTATTTTCTGATGAGTCGACGTTCACCAATCATGGTCAAGTAAATCGACATAATATGCATTACTGGGCGACAGAAAATCCAAGATGGTTACGTCAAGTAGAGCATCAAAGACAATGGGCTGTGAATGTTTGGTGTGGTATTTTTCGATCTCGAGTAATTGGACCGTACTTCATTGCAGATACGCTAAATGGAGAGAAGTACAGACATTTCTTAGATCAAGTACTTCCAACATTACTTGAAGACATACCTATTCAGGAACGATTGAATATGTGGTATCAACACGATGGTTGTCCATCCCATTATGCAGTCACAGCTCGAGAAATATTGGACAGAGATTATCCTGGACGATGGATAGGACGTCGTGGACCAGTTCATTGGCCTGCCCGTTCTCCGGATCTTACTTCTCCAGATTTTTTTTTATGGGGATACATAAAAGATACAGATTATCAACAAGCACCGACTACACCTGAGAATATGCGTCAACGAATCAGCAATGCATGCGCGAGCATCAATGAAGATATTTTAGCACGAGTTCAGCAATCTTTTGTAAAACGTTTTGAAATGTGTATTGAAGTCGAAGGCCATCATTTTGAGCATCTACTGCATTAAAATTATCCAAGTGATGTAGACGATTGAAATGTGTTGTGTTTTGTCTGTTATACCCCATTACCTCCGTTTCAGTTCAAGGGGTCCCCCTTGGAATCAGACAACTTTTGTCCGAAACATTCTCCTCCAAGACCCTTCGTTTTCGAGTTATTCTAATGTCAGATTCAGTATGGAACAATATCGATTTGAGCGCCATCTTTGCGGATTTCAGGAAAATGGTTCAGACAAAAGTTTCTTGGTTTTTGACCTAGAATCCAAATCAGCAGTAAAAAATATGAGATGCTATTTAAAAAACAAGAGTTGACCTCAGAATGCCCTTGAAGATGAGATTTGAGGTCAAAGCCAAGGCCACCATCGGATGTCCCCCTCGATACCCTACAATTTTTGTCCGAAAAATTTTCTCGTATCTCATTTTATTTTTGGAAAAAACGCCCGCGACACTTTAAATGCCCCACCCTGTATATTCTGATAAAAGAGAGACAAAAAAAAGTGCGGAAAAAACGAGGATGTTACAAAGCGATAGAAGTGGCTGAATGAATGATTTGTCATCTCCGATAACAGGAATATTTGTAACTCCCAATGGCAGCCTACGGCACTGTAAACTGATTCCAATTGGGAAATGATGTGTATTTGTCACAGCATTTCCACATGGAATACAATAATAGTATTATTGATTATTCAATCGCACTTCCCAACAAAATTAATACACCCAAAAGTTGGTCTATCCAGATAGAAATGCATCGATATGAATATTGGATTAACCTCATCCAGCCTATCCATTTTTGAAATGCCGATCCCAATGGAAAACGATTGGTACACTTCATGTACGAATACGGCTGAAACTATTTTCTCAGGCCCATATGGAATCACCGATGCATTTGGACAAACCGGAAAATCCTCATCGGATCAAATACTTATCAGCATTGTCATTCCGAATAGAAGCCAATCAATGCATAAAACTCATGAATTCCGATTCATGGACTATAAGGATTCCCAACTCAGAGCACAATGATGGAGATTCCCAACAATATCCAATACCTCCATTGCTTACATTTTCTGTCTTCCAAATGGACCTCATGGATTCCAATGGATTCGAATAGGTTTTCAATCGGAATCCATTGGGATTTTTCAACAGGGTCGATTGAGGCAAGATTTCCTATTCTTTTTCGTCCTTTCAAGAACAAAAGGATGGTGACGAAGTAGGAGAAGGACGATACGATTGCCTCAATTGAGGTTCTACTGTACATTTTTTTCTCACACTACAGTTATATTTTTCCCAAAAATTTGGTGGATCTATGTAAGAACTTCAAATTGTGAATGTTTCGGAACTTTGGTTGAATCAAGTGGTTGTATGCTGTTATTCTTCAACCAATATTTCGGACCATTTATAATCCGGAATTTCTACGTGCACCTCATTTGGTTTATGTACATGAGTGTGTACCCCTAATTTAATGAAACTTCCTATATTTCAACGATAGACTCACCATTATTGTGTCTCTTTTCCCTATCCCTCGTGGACTAGCCTCTAGCTCGTGTTCACTCGTGCTAGTACTCGAAGCAGAATGATCGTTGGTCAATATGAAAATCGATACGAGGCGTATGTTTGATGGTCCAAATTTCCTGATTGGCTCGAGAGGATATTGGCGCCAAGACCCTAACTATTTCGTATTGGCCAGAATTTGAAACTGATGACCTCTTTCTTTCCCTCAAAAAATGATTGGATGAAGCATAGAAATATAACAATAGTGAAAGGGAGTCTCATAGGAAATCTGTGAGTAGAAATGTAATGCTAAAAAGCAATATATGAATTTTGTGGCAAATGAGTTAAGATTGTCGCAGAACTTGACTGTTTTTCTCTTTTCATCAACATTACCCCGAATATTTATTAGGGATGCGTGGGTACCCGACCCGACCCGAATGTCGGGTTTTCGTCGGGTCAGGTAATCACACCATCCGATTCTGCCGGGTTACCCGATACAATCGAGTTGCCCGATTGTTTCAAATTACCCGATGCAATCGGGTTACTCGATTTTTCCGAATGACTCGATGGTATTGAACTACTTGAATGTAATGCAATAAATCGACTTCCGAGTGGCACAAGAACTTTGTGAACATCGTGCACTTATTCTGAGATCATACATAGGATGTTCAGATGGGAACGTTCTGAAAAAATACAAACAAAAACATTCTCAAAACGTGCACAGAACATACTTTGTACTGAAAATTCATATTCCGAACGCTAATGGACCGGAAGTTCATTATGCTGTGAGCAATCAGATCCCTCATTCTTGTAGAATTCCCAAGAAATTGCAGTTTTCATCCAACCAATTACATTCGGCATAATAACCCTTCGGTATATCAGCGTTCGGAATACGGATGTTCTGTATAATGAGTATTAGATGCAAACCCAAGTGAAAAAATGTGGATCATGAATTGATAAAAAAATATCACTCGGCGATCACGTTCAAAGTGATCACCGAGTGATGTGATCGGTGAGACTGCAGGATCTTTGTTTCATCATTGTGAGATCAATACAGTAGGTTGTGCTGATGGAATGATCATTTTTTCATCAGTGTCAGATCAACAGAGTAGCTTGTGCTGATGAAATCTTAATGTGTGTGAATGATCATTTCCAAATCTGATCAGGATCCTTCGTTAACCGTTTGTATCGAGTTCTGATCTACGAACAATCTGGACATGATTATCCCAAGACCACTGTAATATTCATAATCTAAAAACACGTCCCACAGACACATTATGCTGTTAGGGTGATGCAAAAGTAAAAATTGAGAACTCAATTACATGTTTTGGAATTCTGGATTCAAAGAATTACAAAGAATATTATATTTTTAAATAAACTTGAAACTGTTAATGCACTATATACATCTTATGAATCCGATAGTAAATAGATAATCGGGTTCTCGATTTGCAATATAAATGATCAGATAACTTTGTGATTTTGAATGTACTTACAACTCGTGAAGAAAGATAGATTCAAAAGTGTTACGTTCATGGAGCTTTTCGAATAGACATAAATTTAATCTTCTCTGTTCTTGACCTCATGCATTCTGTACTGTTTATAACCTGAAGATGTGACATGTTTCAATAGATCATTAGTTATATTCAGGTTCATAGATGAACCTCCACCGCTGTACCTATTGCACCGTGTAAAATAGTGTCACCAATAATATCTCATTGAATTTGTGGAAAATTGATGATTCAAAAGTGTCACTTCCATGGAGCTCCTTTTCCTAGTCTTCAGAAACATTAAGCAGATTAGGGTTATCAACACCAAGTTCAAATGTTTTCCCTATCGACCTAAATCGATTCCACGGAATTCATCTATGAACCTGAATATAACTGATGATCTATTGAAACATGTCACATCTTCAGGTTATAAACAGTACAGAATGCATGAGGTTAAGACCAAAGAAAATTAAATTCATGTTCATTCGGGAAGCTCCATAAACGTAACACTTTTGAATCTATCATTTTTCACAAGTTGTAAGTACATTCAAAATGACAAAGTTATCTGATCATTTATATTGCAAATCGAGAACCCGATTATCCATTTACTATCGGGTTCATGAGATGTATATAGTGCATTAACAGTTTCAAGTTTATTTGAAAATATAATATTCTTCGTGATTCTTTGAATTCAGAATTCCAATACATGTAATTGAGTTCTCAATTTTTACTTTTGCATCACTCTAACAGCATAATGTGTTCGTGGGATGTGTTTTTTGATTATGAATATGACAGTGATCTTGGGATAATCATGTCCAGATTGTTCGTAGATCAGAACTTGATACAAACGATTAACGAATGATCCTGATCAGATTTGGAAATGATCATTCACACACATTAAGATTTCATCAGCACAACCTACTGTATTGATCTCACAATGATGAAACAAGAATCCTGCAGTCTCGCCGATCACATCACTTGGTGATCACTTTGAACGTGATCGCCGAGTGATATTTTTCTTATCAATTTATGATCCACATTTTTTTACTCGTGAAGACAGAGATGAGTTGAAGAGATTGCTAACGATATAGGAGAACCATTGTCCAGTTTCTGATTGATGGTATCACGTTTTTCGTTTATCCTTCGATGCTGATTGACTTGGAAGACAATTCCAACCAATCTTATAATTTTCTCAAAAAAAAAACGTGATATGGACAACGATATCAACATTGCATTAGGACTCCCTGCAATTCATCTCTGGCGAAGAGAATTCGGTGTATCAAGGGCCCACCTTGAGTACACTGAGTAGACCGAAGTTGGAGGGAGGGAGTCCGTGCTCTATGTCTATGGCCTAGACCTTCAGGCATAAAGATATTGTACTCAGAGTTGCCAGGTTAGGGGGATTCCTAAGGGAATCTACCAATGAATTGGTCCCACTGAATGGAGTAGCCAATGAACAAACCTGGCAACAGTGACCATGTTTCCACCAGGCGTAAGTAAAACAGGATTGAAATGGAATTATCTAATCACGATCCAAGCCTTCTTTCGTAGAAAATGTACCTGTCTGTTGAGTGCTCGTTTCTTGTGGTTCAATCCTATTTCGATTCTGTTTCAAGTCCGGTGGAGCAACAGTCCGTGATATACTGGAGGACGCGAGCCATAGCCAAACGTACAAGTGGGAGCGTCACACTACTAAAAAGAGAGAATAAATATGGTCAGGTGAGCATCCTTGTCCACTTCACGTTGAGAGACAAAGACATGCAACTCTCTTTTCTATGTAGGAGGTCTTTTGGTGCATGGTACTGATCCGAATACAACTATTAGATGGTTAGATGTCAATATGATTAGAAGCAGAAAATTGAAAACTCGAAGAGAAATCGAGGATTTACAAGCTGAATCCACAGCTATCTTCTGTCCATCACTAATAGATAACCATTATTCAAATAGACCCAAAGAATTGAAATCCGTGTCTCTTTACGGTTTCGCAAAATGGTATGATATTTCGAAAATCAGACCATCTGATAAAAAAAAATCTGAATATCATATTATAGGTGAATCTTTATTTTTAAAAAAACGTACCCGTGAATTTCTCATTAATCATTACCACTTGAATGTTCAACTACAACCTGAGAATTATCATTTCCCATGATTGTTATTGTTTAAACCTTGGAGAGATATTTGTGAACTGAAGAACGGATGTGAGACATATGCAGAAGCATTCTCATCTCTACAATCACAACGGTAGGGGGTCTTTCCGCCGAATAAACTTAATTCGACAATCGCTGTTTATTTCTAGAAATCACTACGAAATCTCCTAGTGATTTCTAGAGGTGACTATCGATTGTCAAATTACAGTGTATTCGGCGAAAAACGTTCTCGGCAAAAAGACCCCCTACCAATCACAACTCATAGGAGCAATGCAATATCATGAGCGAATAAGTGATATTCAGAAAGCCTGTGACCATATTAAGTAACGAATTGTACAAAACTTGTTACATAATTCAAATCAGGAAGAAAATAAATTTGATGATCACCTCTTGGAGTGTGTGCCCATTAGAACAGCTGGCGCTATGAAAGATTTCAAAGATGCAGAGAATAAAATTGAGATTGTTGACCTACCTGAAGTGATTTCGCAGTTGAATAGCGATCAAAAACACATATTTGATGAAGTTACCAGTGCCTTGAGTTCTGGGAATGAAATTCTCAGACTTTATGCAAGCGGAGAAGGGGACACTGGCAAAAGCTCTCTCATTAAAACTATTAGATGCTGGATCAAACAAATTATTGGCAAAGATGCTGCGGTAACTGCTCCTACTGGAATACAGGCGATCCTCGTTATACGCGAGGGACCCAAAGGTGACCGCGTATAACGAATCCGCGTAAACCGGGGTATTGCGTATATGGGAATTAGGGGGTGCGGTCCCCAAAAATTTCAAAATACACAATATGACATTCAAAAACTTCATTTTTTATTAAAATGATCGGTAATCTGCATTTGTTTTCTACTCCTTATATAATCTTTGTGAAGTTCTTCATATACTTGCATTGCTGAATCGCAAAAATGTTTGAATTTCAAACTCGGACTCATAATAGGATCCTTATTTATAGCCTCGTCGATAGCCTCCTGTAAAGATGTGACGATCTTCATCATGGTACTCGCACCAAATTCATCAGTAGGTGCTTCTCGTACATCGGTGTCGTTATTTTCGGTTTGCGTAGTGGTGTCAACAATCTCTTCAAGTTCATGCACTTCTAAATTTTTTTCTACAGATGAAATCAACTGCAGAAATTCAGTTTCAATGGTATCTTGAAATCCTTCTCCACCAACTTCTCTTGCAACTGCAACTATTTCTTTTGTTATTTTGGGAGCAGTTTGAATGAATTGGTCTTTGTCAACAAATTCGGGTAATAATTCAGACCACGCTGCATTTAGTGTTGATTGTTCGACTTCACCCCATGATTCATCAATAAATCCGACGCAATCCAAAATTGAAAATTTCTGCCAGAAGTTCCGAACAGCGTTCGGAGACTCGAAATTTCCAGATGATCGTTGTTGATTGACAACACGAAGCATAGATTCCATAACTTTTCGAGGATAATAAGCTTTGAAGGTCAAAATTACCGTTTAATCCATTGATTTGCACTTTGTAGTATTTTATCTTTATTGTCTCTGATAGAATAGACGACTCATTCACTTTGAATTTACGTGCAACTTCAGCAATTTTCTGTCCATGTTTTAATGAATCAAAAATTTTCATTTTATCTGCCAACGACATTACTTTTCTTTCTTTTTCGGAGCCATTGCACAATAAATCAAATAGGATTTATTCGAAATTTTGTCAACAACAGCAAGGGATTTCGGACATGTACGAATACAATATAACCAAAAACAATGACGTCGCATGTTTGACCTGAATTTGTCTCCAGAAAACCGCGTTATTTTGAGAAAAATTTGCGCGTGAAACGAGGAATGTCGCATTAGAAAAATCGCGTTATGTTGAAACCACATATACTGAATCCGCGTATAACGAGGATAGCCTGTAGCAGCTTTCAACATTGAAGGTCTTACTTTGCATCGCTTTTTTCAGTTGCCAGTAGAACACAGGCATACTGCACAGTATAGACAACTTTCTGACGCTGCTCTCAAGATTATACGAGACCAACTTAAAAATGTTACATTAATAATAATTGATGAGGTTTCAATGGTTTCTAATGTAACTTTTCTGTATTTACATCTCCGATTGACAGAAATATTCAATACATCAGATTGTGATGTAGGTTGGTTCGGAAGAAACATATTTTATCATTCGGTGATTCACTGCAGCTGCCACCTGTTCATGGAGATCCTGTTTTCATATAATTATCCACTAAGAACATTGAAGAACACACTGGAGCTCTGGGTTCTCATGATCTATGGAGCGGTTTGTTCAGCAATGATGAACTGGGAATCAATATGCGACAACAGAATGACACTCCTTACAAAGATATGCTGTCTAGAATTCGCATAGGAGTACTTAATGACTTGGATATCAGAGCCGTACAGTGTAGAAAAATGAATTTTGAGACCACAAGCTGTGTTAACCGATTAAGTGAACTTTGTGATTATTTGCTCAATAGTGTTCCGGATGCAGTTTGTTTGCTTCCTACTTGTGTGCAATGTGATGTTCTAAACACAGCAATACTCAGCCGAATTCCTTCGGAAGAAATTCATTTATTCGCACAAGATACCACAAATTGTGCACCTCATTTGAAGAGGAAGGTATTGAAAACATTATCTTCAAATGATGACGATACTTCTCGCACAGCAGGACTAGCGAGAATTATGATTGTCAAATTAGGAGCAAGCATCATGATCAGGAGGAATATCGATGTTTCTTTGGGGCTTGGTAACGTTACATTAGGGAAAATTGTGTCTGTTATACGAGGTGCCAACAACGAGATCGAAAACTTGAAAATTGCTCTGAATACAGGAATCGAACATACCATGAAACGCGTGAGTGTTAAATTCAAAGTAATGGATGGAGCATTCGTCATAAGAAAACAGTTTCCAATATGTGTCCGTCACGGTATGACTATTCATAAAAGTCAAGGATTGAGTTCAGAGCATGCGATCATTGAAGCTGGCAATTCAATATTTGCTTGTGGTCAGGTGTATGTTGCTTCTATCTATAAGAAATCTATAAGAAATCTATAAGAGATTGTGCATTGTTTCACTTTTCATTCCACCGGAACGTATTCCGGTCCATGGGAGACCAGCCTTAGTCACTAGTTTTTGAGCAATGGGGAAAATTCAGTTTTGTGATCATCCGGCATTATGGGATACTACCGATTGTAATGTGATGAACATTGATGTGACTTTTACAATTCTTCAGTACGTTCGAAGAGCATCAGTGATGAGTGGATCCATAAGAAAAACGCTGCTTGATTGACAACTATGATGAATAGACAAGAAGTTTTCAATACAGATTGGATTTACTTGATCAGTGATGATAGGAATATTATATTGTAATATGAATGAAAATCATAGTACATCGAAAGGAATTATAGTATATTTTCGTACCATTTTAGTACGATTATAGTACATAGTACGGACATCGAAATTATGGTACAAATACCATAATTATGGTACGTTTCCCAACACTGACCAGGAATGCACCCTCTTTTAAATGCTTCAGAGATGTACTGGCCAACCAATCAGAAATCAGAATGGTTCGATGCTACTGATCCATCGATCGAGGATTTTTCTAATTGGCGCGCGTTAGGAACTATGGATAGAAGGGGTCGCTTCCCTTCCCTCGCACGGTCAGTGGTTGTCCTCACTGGCGCGCTCTAGAACCGGTTGATGAAAGGGGGTGCGCGCTCGGTCGTTCCGCACGTTCTTGGATTCTCGGTGAGGGTTGATTCATCGATCGATGGTTTTTCCAATTCATCGAATGAACCCTCACCGGTTTCCTTCAATGCCGCTTCACACATCCATCCTTCCTGGTTGGTGGAGTCACACCTCGAGACGTTTCGTGTCGTCGAACACTTAGCAGTTCTTTCCAGTCCTTCTTCGCATGATTATGAATTTCACTTACATTATTTCACTTACATTATTCTATATTTGATTTTCACTTGCATGTTCAGCATCACTCTTATTAATTATTTTCCTATTCTTATTTATCATTTATCCAATCCCTACACTTTATCAGTAACTGTCTCGATTGATAATTTTGCATGTTTAGATGTTTATTTATTGAACATCATTTTGAATATTCGTCTACTTTATTGAATGCATGTAATAACTTTTGATAGTGATTATCTACTTATGCATGTTATAATAATTCATTATTTATTGATTTGTTTTTGTTTTCTTTTTAATTTCAAATGTTTGTGGATATAAATCTTTAATTATTCGATATGATTGGGAATATTTATTTGTATGTTTTCCTTTTGTTTGTCTGCATGGGTATTAATATTTTACTAGTTGCACGTGTTTCCTGTATTAGCTTTGATTCTATTCATTATATCACACGTATGTTGTTTGTAAATGAATTGCATGTTGTTTGTTTGTTAATAATTCATTTGCATAGTTGGAGTTTGCTCAATCATTGTTTGAGTATTTATTTATTCTGTTTTGAGAATTCATTTATTGAATATATATATTTGCATGTGTCGTTTAATGATTTGTTGGTAACCTTGGATGTTTCCTAATTGATTATTTGTTTGTGCAAGTATTTGTTGATGATTCTCACTCAAATCTCCAATTATTGTTTACCTTGTATGTTAGGTGTTTTTTGTCCTAATTTCTTGATTCTTGAAAAATGAAAGGAAACATAGGCATGGAAATATACACATAACTTTATATGTATATATTCTTATACATAAATGGTATGTGTGTATACGGTCGATACGTGATCCTGTAAACCTGCGGGATTTTACCTTGAGTCATCTTCATTGCGCGGCGCGACGTTCAGTCGGCCGCCGAAGTACTTATTAAAAAAAAAAGGGTTAGTACATCAGGGAATTTTTTCCGTGTTAAATCCATCAGAGGTGAAGAAAGGAGTTTGGATCCTCTGATAATTCAGAATTCACACGGTGTACTAGGGACGTTTGGGTCATGTTGGTTGGATTATCATTCAACGTAAAGAGGATTTTTTACATTGTTGCATTCATAGATGAGTCAGGGGTACATGGTACGGGCCTGGCTCTTTTGTATGAGAATTAGATATCGGCAACTCGTGAGTATTGTTTTTGATTAACGGAACCCAAATTTTAGAAAGATTCACCTAGAAAATTGAAACGTATATTCCTTTAAACTCACTTCGCTGCCTTAACATAAAAATAAAAGAATAAATATACCTTATTGAAAAAATCCAATGGATTCTGATAGATTCCGATGGAATACCTATTGGAATCCATAAGGTCTATTTGGAAGACGGAAAATGTAAGCAATGGAGGTATTGGATATTGTTGGGAATCTCCATCATCGTGCTCTGATTTGGAAATCCTTATAGTCCATGAATCACAATTTATGAGTTTTATGCATTGATTGACTTTTATTTGGAATTACAATGCTGATAAGTATTTGATTCGATGAGGATTTTCCGGTTTGTCCACATGCATCGGTGATTCCATATGGGTCTGAGAAAATAGTTTGAGCCGTATTCGTACATGAACTGTACCAATCGTTTTCTATTGGGATCGGCATTTCAAAAATGAATAGGCTGGATGAGGTTAATCCAATATTTATATTGATGCATTTCTATCTGGATAGACCAACTTTTGTGTGTATGAATTCTATTGGATTTTATTGAGAAGTGCGATTGAATAATCAATAATACTGTGGTTTTATTCCATGTGGAAATGCTGTGACAAATACACATCATTTCCCCATTGAAATCAGTTTACAGTGCCGTAGGCTGCTATTGGGAGTTCCAAAAATTCCTGTTATCGGAGATGACAAATCTTTTATTCAGCCACCTCTATCGCCTTATGATTGGGATCTCCAATCGAAGGACATCCATTTGAGATGTATAAATTGAATAGCGATTCATAATCATGTTATTAATAGGTCTTATCGGAATTGATTGGGATATCCGATGTGGATATTATGGGAGAATTCAGTGGATTTCGTTGGAACTTTCCATTGAAAGCATGACATTGCATCAGAAGTTTTTCCAAGTGGCAGAGAATTTGATTGAATAAGAATTCACGAGTACGGCGTGGCGTTTTCCATCAAGTTGCAATTGTTCTCAGGATTGAAGGATGTCCATATAACATGTATGGATGAAATAACGATTTACATTCATTGTATTCATATGTATTACTTATCGGATTCCATTGGGATATCCGATGTGAATATTGAGAGAGAATTTATTGGATTCTATTGGAATTTCTCATTAAAAAGCATGACATCTCTTTCAGTTTCCTAAAATGGGAGAGAATACGAAGTTACCACTACGACGATTTTCCGTGGATTCGCATATGGTATTCCAATTGAAGAACGTTCGAAAGACATGTATTAAACGAAATAGCGATTTCCAAGTGATATTTTTTCAACGGAATTAATTGGGGTATTCATTCTTGTATTGTGAAATTCATTGGTTTTCATTGGAACTTTCCATCGAAAGCATTACATTTGATCCGAAGTTTTTCAAAATAGAAGGGAATTTGATTGAATAAGAAATCACGAGTACGGCGCGGCCTTTTCCATCAAGTTGCATTTGTTCTCTGAATTGAAGGACATCCATATGACAAGTATTCATGAAATAGCAATTTCCAATCCTCTTATTGATGTTTTGAGTGGAATTGATTGGGATATCCAATGTAAATATTGTGAAATAATCTATTTACATCTTCTTGGCTGACTTATCCAACAGAAATGTGAGATTGGTCAATCCCACACCCGTATAATGCCGTTAGGATTTAAGGACAACTGTGAACCCTGAACATCCAATCAACAAAAATTTCATGTCATAAATTCCGAGTACAACAAAATGCGAATAAGCAGAATTGATCGATCGGTAAGAACAAAATATTTCCATCTCTCTTTGTCACTGATTCATCAGAAAATAATCGAACGCAACTTCATTTGTTTATGACACTCCAATACACGATACATCAGGATTTCCACGTATTATTCATGGAAAAAAATGGAAGGATTATTGTAGAATCATTTTTTCTTGCATATTCTATAATTTGAATAAAAATGTTATCGAAATCTCATATATGTACATGATCTCAGTTTAAAGAAAACATCGATTATTCAGCGCCCTCCGTTATTCCCCGTATAGTTACATCCTTGAAAAGAGATAACGTTCAGATACCATAACTATTGGGAAACAAAATAAATAAGCCTGTCAGTAAATCACGATTATATGGTTATGTGTTTTTCCATCGTCGTGAAAAATACAGGAACAGAGAACAGGATTGATGTACGGATATATCAAATTCCTTGAATCAAAAGAATATACAACGATTGAGGTATCTCAAATTAGAAATTTTCAGCAACCGTTCGTGAAAAATAAAATTCATCAGGTGAAATGTGGGAATGGTTAAGAGGAAGGAGTAGTAATTCCCGTAGAAGATGAGATCCCAGTAAACCCTGAGTCCTTAAAGATGAATATAAGATATCCGATGAAAGAAACCTTTAAGATGTATCTAAAAGATGTCTGATAGATGTATATTAGAAATCTTCAGAAAGATATCTTATAGATGCTTGTATAGGATATCTGAAGTATATCTGAAAAATCTATCGCATCGAAGCTCTTAAAATATCATCTATAAGACATCTTTCGGAACTTCAATTTCTGAAAAGATGGTGTCTACCGACTTTGCCTCTCGCATCACTTTTCTGCTCCATTCTCTCACGTGCAGTACGTGTGAAATGTTGAGTCTTATATATAAAAATGTTATATATTGGGATTCAAGGGATTCAAAAGGGCAATTGACCTGTCCATTGAATAAAAACTCACCAAGTAAGTGTATGATATTTTATCCGTATATTCGTTGGATGTCATTGTATACCTTTTCACAATCAGCATTAGTAAACATTACCGGCATTCCTAACCCTGCTCTTTACTGTCGTTTACATATATAAGCAAATAAAATATCATGCACTTACTCGATGAGATTTTATCCTATTTAAAGGCGCAATTGCACTTCTTGAATATCTTGAACTATTACAAAAATGAATTTATGAAACTGAATACATGAATTTGTACCATGCTGTGTTCTCCTCGAAACATCTTCATCGAATTCATGTATCGATTCCCTGACGAAGGTAGATCTCACGATTCTCCATCATTTCTCATAAAAGTGACAATTTTTCATGTTTCCTCATGAATTACGAATTCGGTAAGAAAAGTCTAATATTTCCTCCTTGAATTTGTAACAAATGACGAAATATACAGAATTATGACTTTCATGAGAATTATGAGAAGTTATGATATACATTACCACCAGGGGACTTGTATGACTTTTGAAATATAACATTTTTCGAATTTCTAATTTTGCTCTCCCATATGACCTAATTAAAATGTCCCAAAGAAACTTCTGAAAGATCTCTTTTCAGATATCTCAAACATATATAATAGTGTTGCGTCCGATATCTTTAAGATATCTTAGAGATCTCTTTCAGAAAAAATTCTGAGATATCTCACAAAATTTTCAGTCATCTTCCAGATATCTAATAGAAATCGGATTGTCTATTTGGGATATTAAAAAGGTGTGATTACAGTTCTTTTATCAGTTTTTTCATTGGATGTTCATTTGCCCATTTTGGCCCGTTTTGACTTTCCCCATGAATGCAGATGAATGTTCCACCATATGTACCGTATTTCACCACAAAAATCGTAATTTTCATGTCTAGATGTATCGAATTTTATACTCAAATCATTAATTTACCGGTCATAGGCATGAATTATCAACGGCTAAGAAATGAAACGACCAAGTATACCATTATATACAATGATTTTATGGGGGATGCGTATCTCAATTCCTCTTCACAGAGCACTTTTATTATAAAAGAAATGATGATAAATGGCTGCCGGATCAATCTACAGCACGGAGAGAATTCTGCATTACTTTTTTATACACAACTCAATGGTGTGGCTGAAACAAAAGACAAATAACATTACTGAGTCATGGATTGATATGAACCGTCCGTTTCTTGGCAGTAGTCATTCATGCCAATGCACGACGGTTCAGTGTTATTCTTCTTTTGTTTCATCCACACGAGTGAGTCGTGTATGAAAAAGTAATCAATAGTGTAGAATTTTCTCCGCGAGGGTGATTCGCAATCATTGCACTTCCTCAACCTTTTCATGCCCCCGGTAGATCTGTCACAGATGAAATCAGAGTTGATAAGATTCGGGATGGTTGGGATTGTTGAATCCAAATCTAGAATTGAATTTCCAGAATTCACAATGGTGGATCCAATATGGTGGAGGAGAATCTTGAAGTCATCCTAATCCATTTGAAACATGTCATTCGGGGGTTGCTGAATCCAAATCAACTCAATTCTGCATGCATTATTTATTGGAATTTTATCCTATTTTTGTCTCATTCATCCTAACCTAGCTCACTCGATTTCCTTCCCCAGCCCGCAGGTTGGCTACGCCCTGGTTGATCATCATAGTGGCCCCAACATTTAAAATTTTGATTTTATAATATCAGATTCGTTATCAGCGACCTTCAAAACTTGAAGATCTCAAGTTTCATCATAATCCGCTGGTAACTATTTTATTCCGACCGCCATCTTGGATCTGCTACTTTGAATTTCGATTTTCCAATATCAGATCCGTTATGAGCGACTTTCAAAACCCTGGAATCTGAAGTTTCATCGAAATTGGATGAAATTGCGAATTTTGTCCGCTTTCGCATGCCTTCCAGCCCACTGTATAGTGCCTTTGAATGATTTGGATTTGAAAAAAATGTGAAAATGCTCATATCTTCAGAACTAAACGTCAAAGAAATTTTTTTTAAACGGGAAATTATTGCATTTTGGCTGCAGAATACGCTCCTTAAATATAATATATCTCACTCCAGTCGACCTGTATAAGTGCTCATTAGGAGGGACATTATTCATCCGCACAATCAATATGAGAAGATATTTGTTCAACAGATAGCAAAGAAATCTTGGAAAAACGAATCACCTCAGAAAGACCCAGAGTTCCTCCCGCGAATGTTCTTCTCACCGCATCGGATATAACGACTGATGACGAAAATACACAAACTCGAAATAGAATCGATCAAGGGAGAATTGAGGAGAGAAAAAATTTGTTGCAACGAAAATTGTTAGCAATGAAGGAAAAAAGTGGAGTGAGTATTAGGTTCATTATGTTTATGTTTATTATGTTCATCAGACTTATATATGTAACTCATATATGTGAGACAATAGTGGGGGTACTATTCTCCTCAACGGCGGAGTCAATCTGGCACCTCTGATTCCTACGAGAAAGTCGGACAAAACCGGGTACCATAACTTCAATTGGTGATACAAAATTCTCTATTGGCAAGAAATCAACAAACCAAAGCTTTTTAGTTTCCTTACTCATTCATTAACGACATACTATCCGTATATTGCTGTGAAATAAACACAATTATTTCTGTATGAGTTTTAGTCAAAAGATTCAAAAACCGGGTGCTCATTGAAATCAATGCAAAACACTCATGAATTATAACATCTTTATCAAAAACTGTTGAATTCGATACAAATTTCGAAAATAGACATGAGTTATCTTTAAGAATTAATATACTCCGACAAACTGAAGAAACTGTTCGAGGAAGAAATGTTTTTCTCGAAGCCAACATTGTTTTTTTCTTTAAACTCAAAGTCTCAGACCAAATTTCTTCAATTTTTTCGTGTCTGTCTGTCTGTCGGTTTCTCTGCTCGTCTGTCAACAAATTTGTAGCTCCATAATGAAAAATGATAGAATGGTGTAATCATTTTTCCAAAAATCCACCGTTTTCTCACTTAGCGGATGGCGTTGAACTCAAGTATACAGCACATGGTGCTTTGGAATAATTCGGATTTGAAAAAAAATCTAGAAATGCTTATATCTCAAAAACTAAGGTCCAACAAGAATTTGGCTGCAGAATACGCTGCTCAAATATAATTTATCCGACTTGGGTGACTCTGTATATTCAACTGTTCATTATGCGCAGATATACGTTTCGTAAGGTCATTCATACTTCAAGACTTTCCTTTCTGCAGTATATTCATCCCAACATGTTGATTTATAATAATTTCATAGAAATATCTATTTTATTCACAGAACCAGAGAATGTAGATGCGAAAAATAATCAACCCCAACATACGGAAGTCTGTGAGCAGGAGTCAAGTTCAGACTATTCTTCACTTTCGGATTTCAACGAAAAAGAAAGGAGTTCCGATTCCAGTGAAACGGCAACATAAACATCCATGTTATGTATATACATTTGAGTTATTTGTCATTTATGTTCTCAAACTATCGCATATTATATTATGTTATATCATATTATATTATGTTTGTTACATGAATGTTAATTTTGTTGATTCAATGTTCATCAAATGCGTTCAAGTTTTCATTATTTTGGAAGTTATTAATGAATATGCCATCTTTGAATATATTTGTCCTTTCCTTCACAATATATACTATTTCATGAGTTTGTTCGTTATATATTGTTACATATATAACCTCATACATAGGCCTCACATAAAATTCATGAGGTCATAGAAAGTGCCGCAAGTTGGATGAATTATATCATCAGTCGTTGCTGAAGTTGGAATCGTTTATAGAAACTAAACCAGAATTCAAACGCACAGAATCTGATCAATTGTGGTTATTCAACTCCTCAAAGTCACTCCTTGAAACTGCAAATATCAGTCGAAGTAAGTACTTCATGATTGATTGAAAATCAAGACCGGACTTTTCTTCGTTGCCTCCACGTCGCTTCTACGACGAGCAACCGTTCATCTACCGATCTGCCTTATCCATCGATTCTCTACCTAAATTCTACGTCGAAGCAACGAACCCCATCAGTGACTGTTTTGTCTGGGACATAACATTATTCCAATGTAAATTTTACTCTAATTTCATTCACGTAAGTAGTGATGCCAATATAACAACAACCAATTAAAAATCCACATGAGATTTTGTTCCATGTCTAAATGCAAAAACAATTTTTGGATTTCTTCCCATTTTGAATCCATTAAATGATACCGTCGACCCTTGAAGATACAACCAGACCCATTATTCAGAAAGAGACACGAGCAAAACTATTCTGACAAATTATCCACAAATGAAGCGAAAAAAATCAAAATATCGCTCTATACAGACTTTTCTCAATTAGTAAAAATGGTCTGCATATAGCGATATTTTGATGATATTGCTTCATTTTTGAATAATTTCTCAGGAAAGATTCAGCTCAGGTGCATCATCAGGGATCACCGGTATCCCCATAAATAACCCGAAAACTTTTTGGTATGTTCAAAGATGAAAATCAGGAGACGCATGCAACTAAACATTTGAAAAAGCTATATGCTTGCAAAATTCCTTATTCCATACCAACTAATCAATGCATTTGGAATAAGAATTTTACATGTGAAATCCGACTGCGTTTGTATCCCTGGCGAAAGGGAAACATGTCAAGCGTGTAGCAAGAGTATATACAAAGTTGAGGGAACGTGTATGTAGCGTAAACTGGAACATTTTAAGAGTAGAATCATTCCAGATTACGCTTCCTACACGCTGTCATTTTCACCAGGGATCAGCCACACAAAGGAAAAATACTTGTTAAATTTAGGGTAGATCGAGGCGAATCGGATCACAGGGCGGACCGGATCATACTGAATTTATTGACTGTTTTGAATCATTTCTATTCACAATTTCACTGTCTCTGTGCGTCAGTTGAACTTACACATAGAAACAGCGAAATTGAGAACATGAATGATCCAAAACAGCCAATGAACTTGGTTTGATCCGATTCGTCTAGATCTACCCTACATTTTCTTGAGTAAATGAATGGATGATTCAAGTTATAGTTCAAACGAGCACAATTTCAGTTGATTTTACAATTGCGAATGTGAAACATACCACAGCTGAAGTCAAGTATACTTCAACAGCAGAGATCGGCAGTAGTAATATTCTCATTAACGATTTTGAGATATATTATTCATTATCTTTAAAGTCAGAATTTTCATCTTCCGCAGTTTCCATTTTAAGTTGAGAAAATGGAGAATATTCATTTCAATTTGAACGGCGGAAGAAGAACATTCTGATTGTGACCATAACGATGATAAATTCCAGAATCATTACCGAAAAAAATCATTCTTGCCTTCCCCACTCACCACGACAATGCAGGAAGTATTCTTAATGCATTCATTTTGAAGCCTCGAGGGCGCGCGTATGATGATTGCAGCACTGTACATCAAATGGATACTTTCAGGTCGCGAGTGGAATTTCCCGAACTCTCGCACCTGATGTAAAGTTTGAGGTCGTGAACATGGAATTGCGTATACATCGTACACTATGAGGTCGCACATGAGATGATTGGAGCACTGTATATCCAATTGATACTTTGAGGGTCGTGGGCATGGAATTGCGTATACATCGTACAATTTGAGGTCGCACATAACATGATGTTAGCACTGTATATACAACAGAAACTTTGAGGTCACGAGTAAATTTCCAGGACTCTCGCACCTGATGTGGAGTTTGGGGTCGTGAACATGGAATTGTGCATACATGGTGCAATTTGAGGTCGCACATGGGATGATTTCAGCACCGTATATTCAATGTATTCTTCGAGGTCGCGAGTAAAATTTCCCGGACTCTCGCACTTAATGTCAAGTTCAGGTCGTGGACATGCAATTGTATGTACATAGTACACTTTGAAGTCGCACATTAGATGATTCCTCCTCTGTTTATCCAATCAGGGTTCCCACGTTCTCTAAATGACAAAATTCCCTGACTTTTCCAGGTTTTCCAGGCCCGAAGTTCAGTTTTTCCCTGACCAAGTCGAAAAAATATTTTTCAACAAACTACATACACAGGTAATTCCAACCAAACTGTCTTCCAGCTCATAGTAGAAGAAGTATTTCATTCATCTGAAAAGGTACCTTTCCGGCCATAATTGCAGCAATCACAACAATCAGAATATCGGTGAAAAAAATCCATTCAATCCCATCGATTATTGAGATTCAATACAAATTTTATAATGGTAAACCACCATTCGAACCTATTGGATTCTCATCGAATCCTATCAATTCGATCGATTTCAATGGGTTTCAACGGGTTCGGATAAGTGTGAACGGTAATTTACCATCCCCAAGTTTGTATTAAATCTGATTAATCAATGGGATTCAACGAATGATATCACTGTGCTACACTGGTCAGCACTTTTCGAATGACCTAGTGTAGGTTGTTGGCCTGGTCGAATTCAACACAAAACCATGTTTGAAAAATTTTTTACACCCCCAAATTCTCAAGTTATGGTCAAAGAACTGTCACGGTATGAACGGGTAGTAATACATTCGTACGGTTGTAACACCGCGTGATAGTCATGAAAGAATATATAACTCCAATAAAATGAGCGAAAGTTGATAATAGAATTGAGAAGAAGGGAAGGTCTATCACATTATGTAATAGATCAAAAGAATCGATCGTTTAAGATACAGTGAAAAGTCGTCGAACGAACGCGTTATGAAAAAAGGTAAACATTGTCGGTACACGGATATGATATGTATTGGAACACCTACACGCGTAACTAGTGTAAGAGCGATGACATAATTGCGTTCGGTCGACGAAAATCGCGGAAGGAGAATCACATGGGAATGCCCTCTATATATTTCTCAGAAAGAATTGAAGAGCACAACTGAATAACTAATGCATAATTCATAAAGATGAAAGATCCCTTCTCAATGTATCACAAGTAGATTAAATAAGATCTTATACTTTGAATTCGAAATTTTATCAAATCCTCATCGAGATCGAATCGATTGAGAAACAACCGATGATAAGAAAAGTCGCGATCGATCAAATCATTTGATAATTCGATAACAAAAGTTATAAACAAAACCGGTAGATGTTGGAGTAGCACGTGATTCAAAATAAACTTCTCACGATATAAATACAGGTCAAGAATGGAGGAAAGGGGAACTTGATATAACTCGGCTTTTGCACGACTTATTATCAGTATAGATTCGTCTCGAACGAATATTACAATTCAAGAGGCTTATCCTTACATTGATTTTATTTGTTTCTTTCAGCTACGTGTGTTCACGAGTCCTTCTCATTGCGAGCGGGATATACTGAACATTGGGGTTTCTGAAATTTGCGCGATACACATACGTGTGTGGTGACACTGTACTTATTGCAAGTTACATAGTTCACGATACTCGTGTGGGGGTCAGAGTTGCGTCAGATTCCCCGTACCATATCACCATACGATTCCATAGAAATGACCATTGATTGTATTGTAATGTAGGCATTTTAAATTGTTCTAGACCATCGAAAAAGAATCAGTACCGGTAGAGGAAGATGTGATAGCGCTGTATTAAGTTTTGTTCAGGGATTGACAGTAAAGCTTTTCCTCCTTTCACATAATTTTGTATCGCTCATTTCGACAACCACTCACCTTCCGTTTCCTTTACTGTCATTATTAGTAAAAATTAATGTAACTTTCGAGAGCGGATATTTGCTGACGAAGGTGAGTATTCGGTCAGGGCAAAGAGGATCGTCACGTATTATTCGTTGGAGTGATAACATAGTGACACTCCATAGCAAATTCTCGAGTATCATCCACAAAAGGAACGTTTCAAGAACACAAAAAACATTACAAAACTGATTTTTGTTGATTTTGTACATTTGAAAATTTCTAACTCGGCGATTTTTCGACCAATTTCGGAATCCCAAACGGGTTCTGAAAGGAAAATGTTGGCACTTCCGAGAAATATACATGGTTCTGAGTACTAAATAGACTTAGTGGAAATTTTTCCTCAAGAATTTGAAATTTTCACCTGTTTTTTTCATTTTTTCTATTTCAAAAGCATTTTTTCGCGACTATACTCCAAGAACCAATGGTTCATCATATGTAACATTGAAGTGTGTTCAATTCTGTGTGAATTGAGTCGTTTTCCATCGAAATCAATCAAGAATTGTTGGAGTTATACAATTTTTTGCAAAAAAGGAAATTTTGGTCTTATACGAAAATTGATGTGGAATTCAATTATTAATATTCTATGCAGCATATGACGTATTATGGTATCGAATACGATGTTGACTTGTTATATCATTACGCTGAGAAAAAAATATAGGCAAATAGGTAGAACTCAGGCTAACATAATTATATTATAATAATAATTGATATAATTATATATATATTAGCCTGAGTTCTACCTATTTGACCTACATTCTCTTCAGGGAAAAAGCGGATCGCTGGAGAATATTCGTGGTAAGTTTACCATGAGTTGATAGTTCCACTGTGAGAAATCACAATGAGACTATTAACTTTTAGTATTTTTACTACGAATTTTTGGTAAACTCACTACGAATATTCTTCGGTGGTCCTTCCTTCCCCTACACTGACAGTCAGTTTTCTGGATGTGGATTAACGTTTCCTAAATATTACCTCAAACTATTCATCAGATGCGGGATCTTCAGGAGTTGTATTTGCGACGTCGAAATGTCCCTTCCGTGTGTAATACTGGAATTGTTCCACGTGCGACCTTGAAGTAAGCATCATGTATGGAATTTCTCAATCACCATGTTTATGACTTCAAACTGTCCGTCAGGTACATAATTCCGGACATTTGGATTCCTCACCTCAAAGTTTTCTCCTGATGTACAATCCTGGAACCGTTTCATTTACGACCTGAAAGTATGCATCATATGTGCAATTTTCCAATAATTATGTTCGCGACTTCAAACTCCCCACCACGTGCATATTTGTGAAGAATCGGATTTGCGACCTCGAAGTATACCTCGTGTGTACAGTGCTGAAAGCGTTTCATATGCAACCCCAGAGTATACATTCGGTGCTGAGACCTCAAACTGATCGAATAATGTATGAAAGTTTGAGGTCGGACCTCAAAGTATCAAAATGTCCCCGAACTATCCATTACGTGACACTTTGCGACCTTCAATTATCATATATAGACATGGTATGGATAGTGCACATGAGAATTGTGCACGTATTCATTATATACGTGGAAAAATCAAATTGAATTTGTTCACATATTAATATTAGTTGTCCCCAATACGTTTGATGAATATGCACTGATAGTTGTGCACAGCGAATTGTGAAATGAGAAATATAAAATGTTAAATTGTACACCTTACATTTTGCACCTTTGGGAATATTCAATATTATTTTTTATGCGCAAGTAATCATGCACAACAGTTTTATTCACATAAATTATTTTTCAATATTCTGCACACCAGAAATTTATCCTACACTATTTGCGAATTTCTTATTAAAGTTGTGCACGGAAAATCGTGCACAAAAAATTGTGTACAAAAAATTGTGCACAAAAAATCATGCACGAAAAATTGTGCACTATGAGAATGCAGAAAATCATACACGAAACATCAAGCATAATTGATCCCTAGAATAAGCAAATTCGCCCCACGCGGTTTAAAGAACTGTCAATCTTTTTCCTTCATAGTTAATAGAAAATGAGAGATTGAGTTCTTTCATACTTATTGAATGAGTCTTAAGGCACATGAGAAAGAAATACTCGAAACTATGTTTTTGTGACTGGGGGGGAGTATAGAGCAAAAACTAATCGATGGAGTCTTTTGTTTTGTTCTTATTTCAAAGTTGATTAAATTTATTGGAGATTATATCTACTTTGAGATGAGTCCTGCTTCTTGTTATTCAACTTTGAAGAACCAGGAAACGCTGGGAAACCAGTATTTTGAGGTCACATATTCGCCATTCTTTGAACTTTTTATCGCAAAATTAAGCATAAGCTTCAATGAATATCATATAATTTATAAATCTTTCTGAAAATTTGCTTTCAGGCCATTTTCTGAAGTACCACAGTTACAACCATCAAGAGACACCCCTTTTTCAGAACGATGATTATTTGGTGCTCAGTGAGTGATATAAGGGTGCATGTCAGCCACACTTTATAATATAATTATTACCTTTGCCTCCACGAGTTCTCTTCTTTCTCCTTATTGGTTCTGAAATAGCAAATATAAAAACTAAAAGTGAAATCATTATAAATTAAGAATGACTAGTTAACATTGATTATAAATTGTTATAAGTTGGATAAAGCTGAAGCTAGTGAACGACGTCTAGCGAACGAGTAGCATGACTTTTCACGCGGACTGTACTTGAATGTTCTGATGGATCTGGAGTTGATTATTGGACAATTCATTCGGACAAGTTCAACGAAACTAGGACATCTTTGTAGATTTTGAGTGGCTGAAGCGATTCAGATAGGTTCCGACATGAAACAATGAATCCTTTGTTGAATTCGGCCAAGTTGAACAGTTTAATGAATAATCGACACTATGCGAAGAGGAGGTCAAGCGTGGTTTGCATACCCGTGGAACCTATTGAGTCTGGATTTTTTTATATCCTCTGGAAGTCCAGAGTCTGTTGGGGGGATGATAACAGTGCAATCAATTTACGCGGTCATCTCCTTTGAATCCCAGTGGTAGTTACGCATGGAAAACGTAGATTTCCGACGGAAGATACAATTTTCAAGGATTCACCTATCCGTGGAACCTGTCGAATCTAGATTTTTTCACATTTCCAGAAAGTCTTGAGTCTGGCAAGGGAGTGATGACATTGGGATCAATTGACGCGGTGATCTGATCAGTATTCGAAGAGTACGACGCAAAGTTCCAGTTTTTTAAATCCTACTCACCCGCGGAATCTTCTCGATCTCGAATTTTTTACATTTCTTGGGACAATAGAAACTGGAGAATGGGTGATGGCACACTGAAAGAAAGGATTGGTAACAGCTATGAAATATATTCTTGAATATGACCAATCAAATAAACAAGTCAAAGTCCTTGCAAAAACAGTCCGGACATCTTTTGTGTTGTTTGCGGGCAGTACACGACGAAAATTGAATTCACATTCTCAGAAACATTGAAAGAAAATATAATGAATGCTTCGCAATCGAAACTGATTCTTCAACTGATTCCTTCACCCCAAAAGTTGTCTGTAGTAGATGCCGCAAAATTCTGGACAAAAACAAAAGACAGATATTTTCTTCTCCGATGAAATGGAGGAAGCCATCAAATCACGCGTCGGATTGCTACTTTTGTTCAACTAATCTACATGGTTATAATCGTCATAATAAAGAATCTATTGTTCATCCGCACGTAGCATCAGTAACTTTTCCTGTATTTATTGATGCTGAATCTAATGATAGTAGTATGGATATAGAAACAAGTGAACAAGAAGTTTTAACTCCTGCAGATCATACATCAGACAATGTTGAAATGCTAGATCAATCCTCCGATACATCCGAAGAAGAAGAAGAAGAAGAAATGGAAGCTCACAAAATTTCATCAGATTCAGAAGATGAGGGCAATAGAAATCAAGAACAATCTGCCCAAGCTGATTTAAGTGATCTTTGTCGAGATTTGGGCCTTTCAAAAGGAAGTTCCGAACTTCTGGCGTCAAGACTTAAAGAAAAAAAATGCTTGGCTTCTGGAACGCACGTTACATATTACCGTTCAAGAGACAAACCGTTTAGAAAGTTTTCTACAAAAACAAGCAACTTGATTTACTGCAGTGATATCGGAGGTTTGGTTGAGCAATTTGACATTGAATACAGATCTTGTCATTGGCGTTTTTTCATAGATTCCTCGATAAGAAGTCTGAAAGCTATCTTGCTTCACAATGGGAATTTGTATGCCCCTTTACCCTTTGCTCATTCTGTTTCAATGGAAGAAGAGTATCATGATTTGCATCTCTTATTACAAAAATTGAAATATGATAAACATAAATGGGATATTTGTGGTGATTTGAAAATAAGTACCATCATGCTCGGCCTACAAAAAGGATTCACTTCATATCCATGTTTTCTTTGCGAGCGGAATAGTCGAGTTCGAGATGAACACTATGTGAGAGGAGTCTGGCCTCCTAGAAGAAATTTAACTCCAGGCCTCAAAAATGTTTTGAAAGAAAGTTTGATACCTACACCAAAGGTTCTTCTACCGCCATTGCACATCAAATTAGGTCTTGTGAAGGAATTTGTCAAAGCAATGCGCAAAAATCAAAGCGATGCTTTCATGCATATCTTCCAAATCTTTCCATCGCTTTCTGAAGCTAAGATAAATGAGGGTGTTCGCACGGGACCTCAGATGAGAGAGATGCTGAAAAATGAGGAATTTGAAGGACTAATGACCGATAAAGAAAAAGCTGCATGGCAAAGTTCCAGAGGAGTGACGAAAAAATTTTTAGGAAATAACAAAGATCCTGGTTATAAAGATATTGTTTCTAGAATGTTGAATGACTTTAAAGAAGTTGGATGTCTTATGAATCTGAAACTCCACTTTTTGCATTCATATCGATTACTTCCCCGAAAACTTAGGGGACTTCAGCGAAGAGCAAGGTGAGAGGATGCACCAGGATCTAAGAGAATTTGAAGTAAGGTATCAAGGAGTTTGTGGTAAAAATATGCTAGCAGACTATTGTTGG
Source organism: Gonatopus flavifemur (assembly GCA_018340375.1). Taxonomy (NCBI): domain Eukaryota; kingdom Metazoa; phylum Arthropoda; class Insecta; order Hymenoptera; family Dryinidae; genus Gonatopus; species Gonatopus flavifemur. Next base: position 2,469,801 of record JAFFJZ010000026.1, on the reverse strand, counting down.
AACTTGCAGAGAGAGTCCAATGAAACTCACAAAAGACAAGCAATTGGAAGATCATTTCTCACTCAACGGAAACGTTCTCGAACCGATGAATGATATAGCTGACATGGCGATTTAGATAAGGCTGTAGATTCACAAGGAATATCGGCTTAAACGTGTCGTCTATGTTTGCTTTCTGCGTGAGAGATCAAGAATGACAACAAGGAGGCGTTACTGCTTAAAACAAGCTACGGTATTGTATTCAGTAAACACACGTATGAATTTTTGCGCATCTCTTGAAGGTTATTACTCTACTTTACATTGGATTGACTCTTAACTGGAATTGTTGGTGGTCAACTGACCTTGCATTAAAACTTGGACTAATGAATAGAAATTTACTCCTTCTTACATTTCTCCGTGATCTATACCTGTTCGATTCAGATATAACATAACTTGAAACAGCATTGGAATGACCTCGAATGTCTGCTAGAAAAACTTCGCGAGACTAAACATACTTCAAATTCAGACTTGGGAATCTTAAAAACACGTGTATGTATTTTTATGGATGTTTTGGTACTCCTCGCTCGATTTGATCAGCTGATGACCTTGAACCTGACCTGATGTAGGTTAACCGAACTCATATTCCGATTCGTAGACCTCGGAAACATAAGCAGGAATTTTTCCAGGTTTTTCGAACCATACTTCACATTTTCATCTCAAGAACACTGCAAAATGACCTTGAAATGATCGTCAATGACCTCTAGGATAGATCCAAAGTGTGAATAAATGCCTGATTCGGATTCAGCAACCTCAAAAACATGTGCATGGATGTTTTCAGTTTTGTTCGATGGTTTTTTCTCCACTTGACGTTCAAATGACCTTGATCCTGATGTGATGGGGTCATATGGACCCCTTCGTCGTCATCAGCGACCCCAAAAACATAAAAGTCACCTAATCGAAGAGACTTCCCAACCTAATATCAGACAAAACATTCAAAAGAAGGATTTGACCTACAGATGACCTCCATATGACCTGCAGATATGACTTTGATTAAAATGTGAAAGTATACAGGGTGATTCAAAATCCCCGCACTCTTTTTTGGGAGTAGATTCTTGATGAAATTCTAAAACGATTTGTCCTTTTGCACAATGCTCTCCGACGCATAATTCCCGAGATATAATTAATTAAAGTTGACTAATTATGAGGTGGATCCATCGGTCATTCAGGAGCGTCATAACAGAACAAGAGAGGAAGATGCTTGCAGAGGGCGCTCATACGATCAGCTGATCGGTATAATCGATACGATTTCCCAACATACAAATTGGTAAATTTTCTATGTAGACTGATTGAATTCGTTGACACTGTGGAAAAATTGATTATTGTCATGAATTCTTATCACGATATGCTGTAGGTGAAAGTTGTAATTTCAGTGATGATTTTTATTACGCAGATAAATGTAAAATAGTGTGATTTCGTAGGGATAGGGATTCAAGTGGGAGAAAAAAGTATAACTACTCGTTTTCAATCAGAATTTTCATGTAAAGAAGCAAACATGAGAATTTTCATTCATCCGATACCCAATTTGAACGGTTTGATTAGTAAGTTTAACACAAGAGATTGGATCCCGAATCCTGTATTCTGATTGGTCAAGAATCAATGTATGTTAGATCAATCCTCGGCTGTTTCAAATGATTCTTCTGAAGAATGTGTTTTCGACTTATCCCAACCACAACATTGAACAATGATGAATTTATTCGAATTCACCCTTTTTACATCATTCGATGATCATAAAGGGTTTATCGAACGTTAATAACTTACTTAAGATCACTAGAGATCATTCATGTTTAAATCAAAATCTAATTCAAATTGTGTGCAAGTTCGAGCGCGTTTCTACGTGTAGAAAATGTATTCGTCCTGAAAAGGACGGATTTGGTTAATCTTCAAAAACAATTCTTTTTCCATTTGAAATAAAAATATGCCCTTTGACGTCATATGTGGTTTAAATGAGACTGTTTCGAGCTGTCCCCTGGTTGGTTTATTCGTATCACGAATGGTTGATTCAAGCTAAACAAACCGTTCGTGATTACAATGTCAATCAAGTGCAATGATTGGGTCGTATACGATGTCACACCTTGTATTTTCGTCAAAATTGATGGATTCTGCAAGTTGAAGTAAGTTATTAACGTTCGATAAACCCTCTATAATCATCGAATGATGTAAAAAGGGTGAATTCGAATAAATTCATCATTGTTCAATGTTGTGGTTGGGATAAGTCGAAAACACATTCTTCAGAAAAATCATTTGAAACGGCCTAGGATTGATCTAACATACATTGGTTCTCGACCAATCAGAATACAGGATTCGGGATCCAATCTCTTGTGTTGAACTTACTAATCAAACCGTTCAAATTGGGTATCGGATGAATGAAAATTCTCATGTTTTCTTCTTTACATGAAAATTCTCATTGAAAACGAGTAGTTATACTTTTTTCTCCCACTTGAATCCCTATCCCTACGAAACCACACTATTTTACATTTGTCTGCGTAATAAAAATCATCACTGAAATTACAACTTTCACCTACAGCATATCGTGATAAGAATTCATGACAATAATCAATTTTTCCACAGTGTCAACGAATTCAATCGGTCTACATAGAAAATTTACCAATTTGTATGTTGGTAAATCGTATCGATTATACCGATCAGCTGATCGTATGAGCGCCCTCTGCAAGCATCTTCCTCTCTTGTTCTGTTATGACGCTCCTGAACGACCGATGGATCCACCTCATAATTAGTCAACTTTAATTAATTATATCTCGGAAATTATGCGTCGGAGGGCATTGTGCAAAAGGACAAATCGTTTTAGAATTTCATCAGGAATCTACTCCCAAAAAAGAGTGCGGGAATTTTGAATCACCCTGTATCTGGATGTAAAATTTCCCGCTCGTTCATAATCTGGGGTCTAAAAAATTATATTTTTCGATTTGAGATGTTTGACCTTCATTTGACCTTGATCCTCACGTGATGGGGTCATATAGACCCCTTCATCGTGATCAGCGACTCCAAAAACCTATAGATACCACTTAGTTTCTGGCGGTCCAGCGTAGATCAAATGTTGACCTGTGTTATTTTATGAATACCGTTGAATATTTGATTAATGTTATCGAATATTTGATTGGTCATATTTAAGAATATATTTGGTAACTATTACCAGCCTTTTCTTCAGTGCAGTGTTATCAATTCACGCGATGATCTGATTGGAATTTCCGGGGTATATATGCGTTGGAACGATGTTCCTCCAACTCTAACCTTTCGGAAAATGTCAAAAAATTTATACTTAGCAGATTTCATGGGTATGTGACATCCGAAAAATTGTATTTCCCGTTGGAGCTCACCGTTTTGACCCATAAACAGTGACCAAATTTCGGACAGATCAACGCGTACATTGACAACACTGCTATCACTCTTTCTCTAGTTCCTAGTCTTCCAAAGAATGTTAAAGAATCGGGATTAAGGAGGTTCCATGGTTATGTAAAATCCCAAAAATTGTAATTTCCGTGGAGATTCATCGTTGTCACGTGTATTCACCCCTCAAATACCAATTAGATGACCGCGTCAAACGGTTTCACTGTGAGTGCTCCTCCCCCAGGCTCTGGACTTTCGGAAAATATCAAATAATTCAGACTCAAGAGTTTCTACGGGTATGCAAACCACGCTGGACCGGCTCGGGCTCGTTTCTACATATATCGTTCCTGCATCCACGTGTTTATACATAAAATGAGAGGCTGGCTCGTTGCTACATTTGTCAAATCCAAGTTCGTTTCTATGTATGTCGAATCCAACTTCGTTATCGAATATTGAACAGCCGAAACGAAAATATGTAAAAACGGGCGGTTCAATATTTTTATGTAGAAACGAATTTGGATTTGACATATGTAGAAACGAGCTTGGATTTCACATATGTAGAAACGAGCCGGTCTCTCATTTTATCTAGCAACGGCATATGTTGAAACGAGCCCGAGTTTCGATTATTCATTCATGTGCTCACTAGGGTGGGCCGAAAAACCAAAATTTTTGAAATCCGGAACGTAATAGTGCGGAAGAGACGGTCTGGAGGAACACAAATCAAATGAAAAAAAGATCATTCAAATTGGTCAACATTTGACCCTCGCGCATCGAGCTTGCAGTTTTTCAGTTTTCACAATATTTAGCGAATGCAATATATTTAGTCGGAAAAATTTATATTTCACTATTGAGTATGAGGAAATAATTGCTGAGTATATAAAAGAGTTTGCAATCCCTCATAACTCCGCAGGAAAGCTTCAGATCAGAAAATGCCAAAGGAAAAATCGAATGAATTTTCGTGAGGATTGGGCTCCTGGAAAAATTTTAATCATTTCAAAATCATCTTGTATACAATATAGAAGTTCTTGCTCGTGCAGCTCTTGGCTCGACTTGAATATCTCAAGCGACTCAGAACTCACCACGGGAAGGTAGCTACACTTCGAGTTCCGCCCACACCCTTCCCAACCAATCATCCAAAAAGGGCATACATGTTTTTTTTTATCTTTATGTTTCTTATTCTTCCATAAAGGCATACTGTTTCGAATTACTCATTCAATGAATTTATTATAATGAATTGTTACTTCCCGGTCGCCGGGCATATAGAAAAATACGTACTTCAGGCCTACCCGGTACGTAGTTCAGCCTTTTCCGAGTACCTAATTGGTCCCTTGATCGACTGATCATCGTTGACCTATCATTGACGCCGAAAGTAGATCACTTGATCTTCGCGTCATTGATTCTGCGCAACGATGCATCTTTTGAATAAGGAAGAAGAAACATGTTAACACATCGTTAACGTCAACGGCTCTGTAGCCATCATCATTTAAGAAAACCTTCGAGTTCCCGCGATTTCTACCATCCGGGCTCTTTATACGTTTCCCCACGTATTTTCTTATAATGTCCATGTTCTAATTTACCTATCGGTTTTCCATTGCTTAGTATGTACGCGTGTGCAGTGGTTCAATTGATTTAATTAATCATCATATAGTCATTAACTATAACACGTGTCGTTTTTATTTCACACACCTCCGACTAAGCGACGTGCTCGTGAGTTCGGTTCACCGGTATTTCTCTATATCTATATGCATCGTACGCAATGATTATAAAATCCCGAGATCGTTGCGTATTGTATATATTTTTCATATAAGTTAAATGTATATCGTTTTGTTCGAAGGAACGTATACATTTAATGGTCCTTCGAGCCGGATGGCTCGAAGTCGCGAGTGCGTGAAATAAATTTCGTGTAGATCATCGTCACGCGAAATTCCTTGGAGAAAACATCTTCCGTTTTGTTTCATATGGAAATTACTCGTCATTCCATGCTAATACGAGTTTTTTCAGTGCGGTATAATCAATCAGTGATTCGTGACCGATTCTTGTTACAATGTAACCGCGCTGAAACACACACATCCATCGTTATAAACGTTATAGTTTGAAAAGTTTTCGTTCCGTCGGACGCGAGTTCATATCCTCACGAGCGCGAACAATACTTTCGGAGTTTGTTTCGAATATCGCGCGTCTCTGATACGAAAGCACTTTCCAGCTGATAGTGAATAGTGTTTTTCAAATGTTAACTCAAAAAAGAGTTCATGTGAATTTTGTTCGTGTCTGATATATACGCTATATCACGCGACACGTTGAAGTTGGTTTTGTGCGCGCTTGTAACATTGAACTAAAACGAACATATTTCTACGAGGGATACGATCTCGATTATATATAATTCATAGAGTGCTATAATATCGAATTTGTATATGATTTCACGAGTGTGTTAATTTATACGATGGAGTCCGTCGAACATTGAACGACTGGTCAATTCGTCAATTCTTACGCGTCCTATGTTCGCGAGGATGTTTGAAATCATTTTTTTTTTTACTATCAATGGTATCGACGTGCTCAAGAGCGTGAATAGCTAGCGCACTTAAACAAAAAAAACAGTTCCGGAGTTTTTAGTGCGGACATCTAGTGAAAGTGCGTGTGTTAGCGATAATTTAGCTCACCGTGCTTGTATTCACGGCCACGCCGATACGGGTTTTCTTTTCTTTTCCTCGGAGTTTATTTTTTCCCCTTTTTTTTTTTTTTTTTTCTCATTTGATTTACACGTTTCTGTGTGCGTGTGTTATTCGATCATGAGTGATTTAGATGATTTGCTAATTCAGCAACAGGTGCTCGTCGGTCGCATCGGTCGCATTGTTCCGAATTATAAGAAGAAAGGAAAAGCGAATTTTTCGGCCATTCGCACCCAAAATCGTATCGACGATTTGAAAAAATTGTGGGAGGAGTGTAACGCGCTAAACGTACAGCTGCTGCAGACTGCTACCGACGACAAAAAAAAGGACCTGGATTATTTTAAAAATAATGAGATTCTGGACGCGGAGGAGCTCTACACGACTTCCTTAGATGAATTGACTGAATTGTTAGCGGCTCAAGAACGGAAAGTATCTATACCTGGTACTGCGTCTCAGGTAAAATCCAATACCAACGCCGCCGATGAGCATGATGCCTTTTTAATGTCAATGCCAAAGGTTCAATTGCCTACCTTCGCTGGTGATCCCAACGAATGGGAAAGTTTCAGAGATCTGTTCGATTCCTTAATTATCAAACGCGAAAATATTTCTAACGCGCAAAAGCTGCATTTCTTGAAGTCCACTGTACGCGGGGATGCTAGCTTGCTTATTAATAACATCAGAATTTCGGATGCCAATTTTGACGGCGCTTGGAAAATTCTAAATAATGAATATGAAAATCCGCGTCTGTTAATTCATTCTCACATTCAGTCGTTCGCTGAAATTCCCGTCATGAAAAAAGGAAATAAGCAAGAATTGAAATATTTACGTGATAAAGTTAGTTCATCTTTATCGGCCCTTGAGAATTTAGAGCGTCCTACAAACCACTGGGACGATTGGTTAGTATACGTGATATCGGAGAAATTCAGCGATCGAACGCGGCATGAATGGAATTTACATTTGGGGGCTTCGACCGCAGCACCCACTTATAAACAGATCTCTGAATTTATGACAATTCGAATCCGCGGATTAGCCGATAAGGATTCAGATGTAAATAAAACTTCAAGAAATTTGATTCCTAGTAGTAAAAACCATACTGTTGTAAATAATACGTTTTCAGTTAGTAATAAGTGTTCATTATGTCCGACAGCGCATCCCTTATGGAAATGTAAAAAATTTCAAAGGCAGAACATTGATCGTCGTTTTCAAATTGTGAAACAAGCTAGAGCGTGTTTCAATTGCTTGCGGCTGGGTCATGTTCCTAATCAATGTCCTTCGGAAAAACGTTGTAGTCGTTGCCAACGGCCACACCATAGTTTGCTCCATCGGGAAGCCACAGTTCCTCAGAATAGAAATAGTTCTGTCAGTCAGGAAGTTCACGCGAATATTAATAGCGCGCTCAACGCCGAATCAAATATTCAAAGATCCGATAATAATCACAATCTTGCGCAGGCTTCTTATATTCCTTCACCTTCAGCCACCGGTAATCTCAATAATGCGGTTTCAACTTCTACGTGCCATTCGACGATTGGTAAGCCCGCGAATATTTTATTGCCAACCGCGTGGGTGTTGCTGCGCACTGAAGAAGGTCGAACATTTCGCGTGCGCGCTCTTCTCGATCAGGGCTCTGTCTATAGTTTCGTTTCCGAAGCATTGGCCCAACGCATGCAAACTCGAAAATACCGCGCAGATTTGCATATCACCGGGTTCGGGGAACTTTATACGGGATCTGTAAAGTCAAGACTGCAGCTTTCCATTGAGCCATGTCATGGCAATGGACCCAGGCTTCCTCTATCCGTGTATGTATTCCAGAAGATCACCGCATATGCGGCCTCAAAGATAAGATCGATCAGTTCGTGGCCTCATCTTCAAGGCCTGTCCCTTGCCGACTCTAGCCCTGAAAAGGGAGAGCAAATTCAATTACTGATTGGGGCTGACCTCTATGGACATCTACTGCTCGATCAGCTCCGGCAAGGTCCTCTCGGTACCCCTACAGCTCAACTCACCATATTCGGTTGGGTCCTCTCCGGCCCAGTAGGTCCCCAAGATTCGAACGATCATTCTCCACATACCACTGTTCTTAATTGCGTGGAAACTTCTGAATGCAATACGCTTTTGCGAAAGTTTTGGGAAATTGAGGAAATTTCTTCCAAGACCCCTCTCTCCGAAGACGAACAGCGCTGCGAAAATCATTTTGTAAATACTCATTCGCGCTCTGCAGACGGTCGTTATGTGGTCCGACTGCCATTCCGCACCGATCCGCCGATTAACATAGGAGAAACCCTGCCAATGGCCGTTAATTTTTATAACAAATTAGAGAAGCGTTTGAAAAACAATCCCACGCTGTCTGCGGATTATAATTCATTTCTTTCCGAATATGAATCACTGAATCATATGAAAATGGTTCCACCTACCGACGTCAGTCAGTATTCCCCTGTATATATACCCCATCACCCTGTTATTCGAGAGAGTAGTACGACCACGCGACTTCGCGTCGTTTTTAATGCTTCGAGCACCACCTCCAACGGCACTACGTTGAATAGTCACTTGCTAGTAGGACCGAAACTACAAGAAGACTTGGGGGCTACTATCATGCGATGGCGACAAGGTCGTTTCGCTTGCACAGCCGACATCGAAAAGATGTTCCGGCAAATATTAGTTCATCCTGATGACGTTGATTATCAACGCATATTATGGCGTTCTCGTGAAGAGGGCTCCGTTAATGCTTATCGGTTACTCACCGTTACTTACGGCACTGCCTCAGCGCCCTATTTATCGAAGCGAGTTCTCCATCAATTAGCTTCAGATGAAGGGCATCGTTATCCCGATGCCATGTATATATTGCGAAATGGTATGTACATAGACGACGTTTTAATCAGTAATAATGACCTATTATCTCTAGCGGATCAAAGAGATCAATTAATTTCCTTGTTATCGCAAGGAGGATTTCATCTGCGAAAATGGGCGTCTAATTCGGCCCAGTTGATGGGAAAAATTCCGATTGAAGATCGCGAGATGAAGGCCACACGCTCTTTCGACGATACTGATTCTCTTAAAGTCTTAGGACTAGTATGGATTCCAAGCGAGGATGTCCTCAAATTTAAGATCACTACGGTTCCAATCGATCGTCATACTAAGAGGTCAGTGTTGTCGTTTATTGCCAAACTGTTCGATCCGCTAGGGTGGGCGGCCCCTGTTATAATTTCGGCCAAGATCTTAATGCAAGATCTCTGGTTGCGTAAATTGGATTGGGATGACAACTTGTCTCCTGAATTTTTAGTTCCCTGGAAACGCTATTATAGCCAACTCTCAGTACTGGAAAAATTGCATATCCCTCGCTGGACTGGTTATCCTACCGAATTTTTGGGCTTAGAGTTACACGGCTTTTGCGACGCGTCGACACGTGCATATTCCGCAGTAGTCTATCTTCGCATAATTCATTCTTTTGATAATATCCGAGTGAGCTTAATCGCGGCAAAAACTAAAGTAGCGCCAGTAAAAACGATCAGCGTTCCTAGATTGGAATTGTGCGGGGCGCTCTTACTTACTAAATTATTAGATAGTGTTAAGATTAGTTTAAGATTAGAAGTAATTCCGATGTACGGATGGTCCGACAGTACGGTAGCGCTTGCGTGGATAAACCAACACCCATCCAGATGGTCGACTTTTGTAGCGAATCGCGTCTCAGAAATACAGACTCGACTTCCCAACTTGAGATGGAAGCACGTACCAACCACTTCTAATTCCGCTGATTGCGCCTCTAGAGGCATTTCGGCTGATGAACTAGTTCATCATCCGCTGTGGTGGTCCGGGCCTTCGTGGCTTCGCCAACACTCCATTCATTGGCCATCGACTCTCCCTAGCGAGATAGAAGTTTCCCAAAAAGGAGTACAAGCGGAAGCTAAACACATTCCCATCCACCACGTAGAGTCAACACCGGAATGGGAATTACCAGATCTGATTTCCACGTGGCCGAAGCTCCTAAAAGTCACCGCCTACCTCATCAAATTCGTCCAATATACATTCCCTAGATTCAAATCCGATAAGGATATAGGCCCCCTAACTCGAGAAGATCTCACTTACGCTCGAAACTTTTGGATTCGTTCCGTCCAGAATAAAGCCTTTGCTTCAGAAATCCGCGCCTTGAAAAATCAACTATTCATCAAAAATTCCAGCAGCCTATTTTCGCTCAACCCCTTCCTCGGCGAAGATCAATTGCTCCGTCTTGGTGGGCGGTTGAAGCACTCGGAATTGCCTCACGATGAAAAATGCCCTATCATTCTCCCTAAACATCGCGTCAGTGAACTACTCATTGCCCAAGCTCATCTCAGGGCGTTACACGGGGGGACTCAACTCACGTTGAGTATCCTCCGTCAAAATTATTGGATATTACGAGCTCGGACACTTGTAAAGAGCCATATTCACCAATGTGTCGTGTGTGTTCGTCACCGCGCAGCCATCCACACGCAACAAATGGGCGATCTTCCTGAAGCCAGGGTGACGAAATCCCTGCCTTTCTCCCACACGGGAGTAGATTACGCTGGCCCTTTCCAAATTTTAGCTAAGGTCGGTCGGGGACAACGGCCCAGTAAATACTATGTGTCCTTGTTCATTTGCCTTTCCACCAAGGCTATTCACTTAGAGTACGTCGACGATTATACCGCTTCAGCCTTCATCGCCGCCTATAAACGCTTCGCAAGCAGGCGTGGCGTCCCATCGGATCTTTATTCCGACAATGGTACTAATTTTCACGGTGCTGAGCGTGAGTTACGTCTAGCTTTTCATCAGGTTAGCCAAGATCCTGCCATTAAGTCTACGTTACTGAACGAGGGTACCCAGTGGCACTTCATTCCAGCTGCCGCTCCTCACTTTGGCGGTCTGTGGGAAGCTGGGGTGAAAAGTTTTAAACATCACCTTCGACGTGTAGTGGGCAATCACACTCTGTCACAACTTGAGTTTTCCACCTTACTCTGTCAGATCGAGGCGTGCCTTAATTCGAGACCAATAGGCCCTCTGTCAGATGACCCAAGCGATTGCTCTCCACTTACCCCAGGTCATTTCTTGATTGGTAGACCGTTGATCAGCGTTCCTGAGCCGTCTTTACTCGAGTATTCGGAGAACCGATTGACTCGCTGGCAACACGTTCAGGCCATGCGAGACCATTTTTGGCGCGCGTGGCAACGCGATTACCTGCATACTCTGCAGCAGCGACGTAAATGGCAAACCGCCAACCCGCCTATTCCAATCGGCGCACTAGTATTAATTAAAAATAACTTGCTTCCTCCAGCGAAATGGGAGCTAGCTCGTATCGTCGAGACACATCCTGGTGCTGATGGCATCGCTCGCGTGGTCACTGTTCGAACGGCCAAAGGAATTGTAAAGCGACCCATCACCCAGATTTGCCTTTTGCCTGTCTCTCATTAGTTTCTAAGTTACTTTCTAAGTGTTCTTCATATTGAAAATAAGTTAAGCTACTGCCCTGTGATGCAAAATTTGTTACTATGTAAGGAAAATTGTAACACTAAACGTGCACTCGAATTGTTAGCACACATGATGATCATTATTGTTCCGCTCATTGTATTATCCTGCACACGCTAGGTTATTATTGTTATGTCAATCTCCCACCGTATCTTTTCGCAACGGGTTGTTGCAAGGTGGGCGGCATGTTTCGAATTACTCATTCAATGAATTTATTATAATGAATTGTTACTTCCCGGTCGCCGGGCATATAGAAAAATACGTACTTCAGGCCTACCCGGTACGTAGTTCAGCCTTTTCCGAGTACCTAATTGGTCCCTTGATCGACTGATCATCGTTGACCTATCATTGACGCCGAAAGTAGATCACTTGATCTTCGCGTCATTGATTCTGCGCAACGATGCATCTTTTGAATAAGGAAGAAGAAACATGTTAACACATCGTTAACGTCAACGGCTCTGTAGCCATCATCATTTAAGAAAACCTTCGAGTTCCCGCGATTTCTACCATCCGGGCTCTTTATACGTTTCCCCACGTATTTTCTTATAATGTCCATGTTCTAATTTACCTATCGGTTTTCCATTGCTTAGTATGTACGCGTGTGCAGTGGTTCAATTGATTTAATTAATCATCATATAGTCATTAACTATAACACGTGTCGTTTTTATTTCACACACCTCCGACTAAGCGACGTGCTCGTGAGTTCGGTTCACCGGTATTTCTCTATATCTATATGCATCGTACGCAATGATTATAAAATCCCGAGATCGTTGCGTATTGTATATATTTTTCATATAAGTTAAATGTATATCGTTTTGTTCGAAGGAACGTATACACATACATAACATACATATTATTGTATATGTAATGGTTTATTGTCATCTAAAAGCGATCCTCCACTCCTAAATAGGGAATTGTGCCTTGTACGAGAACGAAGGCATGCTTTTTCTGGACATCAAAGTGGTTCGGATAAAACCATTCCCATTCTCATACCCAACAACTTTTCCTGCTGCCTCTGTCATCAACTTAACACAGCGCTTAACTGATTCAGCATAGCAAGGAAATCCTTCAACATCCCAATCTGGGATAGATGTAGATTCTATCTGCTTGCTTATGTATTCAGTTGAGACATAGCGTAAAAGGGGTGGCGAAGCCGGTTTAGTGGAGTTCCAGTCGATACATTGTGAATAGTCTGTCGCAGCAAAGTTAATTTTTGGGATCAAAAAATCAGGAACTGACTTCTTTTGCTTTGGATTTGCTGTTCTTGCCTCAATTATTTTTTTCAGGCCAAGTTCTCTCATATCTCTCCTGTCATCCATTGCCATTGATAAGAGTAAGTTCTCTGGATGAGCGAAGTACGCGTTGCGTTGGATAACAGGATCTATAATTTGGAGGAGATTTTCAGGTCAGTACCTTGAGGTTTCGATAACCTTGAACACATGCTGAGGCCCGTCTAGGATAGAACTATTCTCCTCGATGGCAAACCATGCAGGCATATAACAAGTAAGTATGAACCTCACTATCTGTATCAGTTCATTGGATGGATTAGTTGTTGATATGTTTGACCTAAGAGTTCGATTTGCAGCTGTGAGCCACCGAGCATGACACAGCGGGCCAGGATCTGAAACAGCTAAATCTGCTGGACAGTATCCTGATTTGACAGCTGGGACGATATTCAACAGAGACTTCTGGTCCTTGCTAAGTTGTTTGAAAATTTCCTCATCAAGAGATGGGATGTCACAATCAATGCTATCGAACTCAACGACAGGTAAACTTTCGCAACCCACAAGACATTTACCAATTGGACCAGAAAACGATTTTGGACCTGTAGTTTGGCCATCTAAATGCTCAAATAAATGTCTTCATGGAAGCTTATTGAAATGTAACAAGCAAATGATCCATTGGAGTGGTCTTCTGAGAATCATTTCTATATTGTGAATTACACCATTCTTCCATCCAGTATTAGTTGCTGTTCCATCACAACCAATCACATTTAGGTCCTCGAGAGAAATGTTACATTCATTTAGATGTGACATAATGCTATCAGTAATATTTCTTCCAGAGCCTGACATTGGAGACACATGACTGATGTAATTAGACCCTGGCTGTTGAATCAATGAAATGTGTTCCTCTTTCACCAGCCTGCGAAAGTTCTTGGCATGCATTGTTTCAACTACCAGAGTATCATCTTTCCTGCTATCAAAGTATAACCCTCGAACGATAATATCAATACTATTCTGTAAGTTGGATCTTACACGTGTCTTTTCTCTCCTCAATTTATTCTTGTCAATAACGAGTGATTCGTCAGATTCATTTGTAATCCCTATATCCTTGAGAACACTCGAGGCGATTGCTGCTGTTTCCCTGTCAAAAATTCCGTACCTATCGCTCACTAAGGCAGTCGATTTAAGTGGAATCCTCATCTGTGTGCTTGTTGATGGCTTGTATTTTTTGCAGGGACAAAAGTTTCATCTCCATGATTCTCTTCAGATTCAGGCTCTTGGTGTTCGACTTTTGCTGAAATCGGTTTGAGAGAACTATCGTGCAAGTCTTTTTCATCTGAGTTCATGACATGAAATTGGCACGAAGATTCTGACCTTTTTCTATCGAAGTGAGTGAGTTCTCGCTCTTGCCTCAGAAGTCTTTTGGTAAGTCTCGTAGATTCTGTTTTGTCAACTTGTCCTATTTTTCCAAATCTCCCATTCCTTTGTCCGTACATGAATCTAATTTCAAGAAATGGAATTTTCTTTGATTTCTCACAATCACAATTGATGGAAATTGGACATGTACAACTTTGAATGATTTTTTTAAGGGATGCGGTTCCGAGTCATTGGACATTTACAGTGTGCTACATCGAAAAGTTGTACAGCTTTCTTCTTGAACTTCCCCAGCTTAACTTTATAACTTTCTTTTTCTTTGTCCCCGGTGTAAGATTTCCGTATTCTGTAATATGAATCGTGGTATGATTTTATCATTTGTATGATTCTTGTTTCTGTAACTGTAGGGACAGTTACTAAACCGTACTGAGCCATAATTTTGCGTGCAACTGCTCCAGCTACAGTGGAAAAACTAACTGTTTCGTAATTGACTTCTGAAGCCAGCTCAAATCGTTCTTCAAAACGACATCTCAAAACTCCCTCGTACGTAGGAAGTTGGGGAGTTGGTAGGTCCTTTGGACTCCCGAAAATTGGACAAGAAAATACTTTTCGACCCATGTTTTTCCTTGGCGCTTCCATCTTTCAATGATGGGAAAGCCTTGGAAGTACGAAATATACCCAATATAATCAGATGGAATGAAGGCCTACTACGCTCTAAATACCGTGAATATCAGTGAAAAAATAACAAAGTTGTTGAGGTAGTAATTTCTGGATCTCTACGAAAGAAAATCAGCAACCACTGGTATGACCGCTTGCTAAAACAAATTAAGTACTTCCTGGAAGAAATGCAACGCCTCTGCTGTGCTCGTATATTTCTGTGCCGTTCGCGTCATGTGAGTGAGGTAAGCAGTCGATCCGAATATCTGAGCAGTACACTTCTGATCAGCGTGTCCACAACGAATACGAGAACTTACGCATACGGTGCACACGCAAAACTTGCGTATATGTATGTATGTATGTATATTGATTCATTTATTTATACATTAACCCACCACTATTAACTATGTTTGTATGCTTGACAATCATTCTCTGATACTGAATAATGAAATATAAACTTTTTCGAGAAAATATATTGCATTCGTCAAAAATTGTAAAAGCTGAAAAACTTCAAGCTCGATGCGCGAGGGTCAAATGTTGACCGATTTGAATAATCTTTTTCTCAGTCGATTCGTGTTCCTCCAGACCGCCTTTTCCGCACTATTACGTTCCGGATTTCAAAAATTTTGGTTTTTCGGCCCACCCCAATGCTCACCTTGTCAATACTCAATGAAGGATACATTTTTAATCTCGAAAGTTATTTCAACCGATTAGGCGACTCAAAATTTGTAAGAATATCCTAGTTTCATCAATCTCGTCCCAATGAATTGTCCAATAATCGACTTCCAATCCATCAACACATTTAAGTACAGTCGGCGCAGCGATGCTAGTAGTCTCACGCTTTTTCAAATTGCGACATTGGATGCTCCATTCAACGGTCGTGCGTGATACGCTAATCCATAGGAAAAAACAGGACCCTGGTAACGCTGATTCCGCGTTAAAAGTAATGCCACTCGTTCGCTAGAAGTCGTTCGCTAGCTTCAGCTTCATATAACCTGAAGTAGAACGTACCTGGTACAGAACTGGTTCGATTGTCATGTGAATTCATGGTGCTCAAAGGTAATACTGAAGGCTCTGGAACCATTCAAACGGAAAATTCATATTATCATTGTAGTAAACAAAATCTCTTACATCACATACTAATGGAGTGTACTGATAGGAAAATTGTTAACGAAAATTATTTTTAGAAACTGTACTCATGACATACGTATATTTTGTTGGAAATTTGAAAGTGGCTCCATCGATTGGAGATTGATTTCATTTTCCCCGTTTCCTTCGATAACAACTATATTGAAACCATTCGACCCATCTGAATCCGTCGCTCGCATTTCTTCGTCTTCGGGCAGAGAAATCATCTGATGTTGTTTGTTGTTTTGTTTTCTTTGAAACAGTTGTTTATATAGAGAAGGAGACCAATTCAGGTTCTTAACAAAATAACTATGAATACATTCAATTATTTATGAAATCTGCTTTATTGGAAAGTAATGAATCACAGAGCAAATGCACTCACGCCAAAAGATCTATATCAGGCACTGGATAACGCACAGCTCGCCGAACGTGTTTCATTGAGACAGCCATATACAGGGTATCCCAGAACTCGCGGACCGGATTCCACAGGTGTGATCTGCAGTTTGAACGTAATATTTTCCCGTTTGGAAACATTTTTATTGAGGCTTAGTTTTCGGGATATAAGCATTTTTGGATTTTTTTTTGAATCCGGATAATTGAAAAGCAGTGTAAGCTACATACTTGAGCTTCGCACCAATCGCTAAGTCGGAAAGCTAGGCAATCTACAGGAAAAATGGAACTCTCCTATCGTTCTTCGTTTCGGTGCTACAGCAGTTTGGAATTTTTTGGCCCCCAGTCAAACAGAATTGAGCAACTCCGAATCATTAGAGCCCCGAAACGAAGCGTGTTGGCCCACTTTCTTCCTGTGAATACGCCGTTTTCCAACTCATAGAATGGTGTCAAGTGAAAATATGTAGCATATAATACCTCTGAGTCATCGGGATGTGAAAAAAATCTCACAATGTTCATATCTCGAAAACCAAGTCTCGAAAAAAATTTTCATAAAAACGGGAAATGATTCCATTTTAGCTGGGGAAATCCGGTTCGCGAGTTCTGGGACACATGCATACGGATAGGTTATGCTATGCACTATCAAGTGTATATTATATATGAGCGACTCGCGCATACCTCGCTGTAAATCTGAAACTTGAACCGGAACAGGCACGTCGTCTTCAGCCTGTTGATTTGCAGCGTTATTACCGTTTCGGGATTCATCAAAGCTCTCCCGATCCGGGTTTTCTCCACTTCCGGATATATTCCCTTGTTGGACGGTTTGATCCCGTCGAGGTCTGCCTCTTCGACGAACGACGGGGGGATCTCCGTTTGCCATTACGTTCTCTTGTACGGGTTGACTGGGTCGAGGTCTACCTCTCCTGCGTACGACGACGGGAGGATCGTTATCATCTGTATTCGGAATATGTCGCCTTGTGGGAGATGTACTGGGAATCGGCATCAATTCTTGGGCTCGGACTGAAAAAATAATTTGTCGGTGTGATCGATATTTTTCATCACCATGTTCACAAACAACAAAAAACAAGAATCAGTAAATATTTTCAGATCGGTAGTAGTTGTATTCCTGGATAAAAAATGTCATTGAACCTATTGAATTCGATTGATCCCGATTCTGAAATCCAATTCCCGATCGGATTTCTGCATCTGAATCGACAGGGTTTGTATCAGATTCAATGGGATCCTTTGAACAGGCGTATGCAAAGGAAATTCCAAAATTCAGAAATCAATTCTTACTTGTGTGACTTCTCCTTTGCTTCCTCACAGTTACTTCATTTTCGAATTCATTACTTGTAAAAAATGAATTGAAAAAAAAAACAGTGAATCACGTCATAAATGCACACATACATGATGATATATACCAGGAGTACCATCTGGGTGTAAATTCTCTGTGAAAAATGTTACATCATCATCTTGTTCTCCACTATTGTGAGTCACATCGTCTCCAGCATTATTTCCGTTTTCTGTATAGGCTGGATCATTTTCGTTCCTAATTCTTCCACTTTATATGTGAACTGGGAAATGTTGAGAATAGTTATTGGATAACTGATCAATAAATGGAAGCGTCTGAAGCTCTATCAAATGTATTCTTCCATATTCTGACATTGATGATAATTGAATACCAACAAACCTCTACTCAACGCATAACGCTTCGAAGCAGCAATTGTATTCAGAAACTCCTCCACTGTGTAGCCAGAAACGGTGATTATTTTCATTCAATAAATATTCTATTTACAGCTAACCCACACAGCGCGAAGAGTTCTAAATAACATCTTGGAAATAAGCATGTCATAAGATCTTTCATAGCGTTTCAAAAGATGCCTTATAGGATGCTGTCTCTGCGAGAGAATTTGTGCTGTGTGGAAATGCACGATATAAATATTTTTGGAACTATTATAGAAAGTAGGTTCCTTATTCTTCAATGAAATTTTGATAACATGAAGTATTGACTTACTGTCCAAGTTTCAATTCGGTTTCAGCTCTTTGGATTGCAAAATCCGCTTGCTGGAGTTGAACCGGTCTGTCTATCGCAAGGCGAAATCCGCTTTCAACCCTCCGAAAATTAGAGTTAATTTCCATGATAAGTTTTTTCATCTCATCTTTAATTTCGAACGATATAATTGTTGTTTCATTGGTTTAACATGTATGATATGGGGAAGGTGAATGATCTTTTCATTACCCAACATTTTCCAGATATTTGGTCTGTTGCCCATTGTTTCAGAGGCATGACAACGCCAATTTTCACATGTATTATTGGTTCTCACTGGCTTGTCGTACGCTGAAAAAACTTCAGCCAACGGAAGCCAGAAACTCCGTGAATACATTGTAAAGCTTTGTAAGGCATCTCGTGCCGGTTCGTTTCTTCGGAAAACGTTGTCCACCAAAGCTGTTACTTGAGTCATTCCTTCGGTAACTTTATCAGCAGGTGGGTAGGCAATGGCATACGATTTCTCCAAAATATATTCAGATTCAATTGGAATCTTCAATTTCGTCCATTTCTGACTTACAGACTAGAATAAAAATGAAATGTTTCAAACCTTGGTGGAGTACCAGCGTAACATCCGAGTCAACATTTTCTCAGTAAGATTTCTCCGAATTGAATCGATAAAAATTGTTTAACATTCCCTGGGAATAATCTTTGATACTTTGAAAATTGCGATACATCGCCCGAATTTCAAATTTCATGAAGAAATTTTGTTTCTGAGTTGGCGAGGAAGAATTTTTTTCGAAATTCGGGTGATGTACCGCAATTCGCGAAGTATCTGAGATTATTCACTGGGAATTTCAAACCATTTTATAAATACAATTCGGAGAGATCTTGCTGAAAGAAATGTTCACTCTGATGGTATGCTGGTATCTCCTTGAATAGATTGAAAATAGACATACGATGTACAAAATCATCATCTGTTTGAAATGAAATTCACAGCCACTCACTCTGGCATCGGAAAGTTATTTTTCAAACTTTTTATTTGAGCCCGCTCGAAATCACTTGTCAAACAAGTGATATTATTGGCCATTTCCGGAACAAGTTCCAAAAGATTTTGGAAAATGGCGTCATACACAGCTGTGGTTTTTGAATTGGTGATGCAAAAAACAGTTGGGAAGCCCTGAATAACAATTGTATACAGTTATTAAAAATTTGATTTCACTGTCGAGTTGAAAATTGTTTCGTTTATTGAGAATTGCGAATTACATACAGACATCAATTTTCTAAAATGGATCATGTAAATCTGTGCACATGATGGGCGTCTTCGACGCATCTGAGAAACATAAATTTTTTATCTTATAAATTTGTATACTTGGAATTCGTATTTTTTATTCTAAAAATGTTAACGAAATAATCAAAACAACCTACTTTGGAAGTTCCATCACAATACAACTGTGTACAACGAGATAGCGCTTCCAGCATATCATCGTGTACAAACAAAACGGCTAATGAGCGATCCGATCCAATAACAGTGCCTTTGTATAGATGTTGCATCGGTTGGTATTCTTCTAAGATTTCACCAAGTTCATCTAAACTGTTGGAAATTGGCGGAACATTTTGCCTCCTGGCTGTGATCATCCTTCGCTTGAACATCCGGTGATAATCTAATTCCGGATACAAGGGCTCATACCTTCAGTAATATAAATGAAAAGTTAATTTATTTTACATTGATATTTTTCAATATTCTTACAGGAAAGGAAATCAATAAAGAAATCCTCACTTTTCCTGGAGCTTGACTGGATCGTGTATTAATTTCAGGTCGTCAAAAGTTGTTTTTGCCTGCAGTATCACTGCTTCGGTGAATTGCTCCCTCAGCGAAAGGAGATTGTCTGCGAGATCATGGTGTTCGCCGATGACGTCAAATGTCTGTTGTGTCGTTATGTGATTCACACTCTGCACGTAAATTCTGGCACTGCAGGCTAGCGTATTCTTATAGGCGCAGCGGAGAATTGAAGCTCCTCTGCTATCCAAATAATCAATATGCCCTTGATAGAAATACTTTACAGTATTTTTCCGTTCACCGGGTAATTCCTCCATTCCTGTGGAAAAATTCAATTATATTACATAAACGAGTTCCAAAACTGCCCAAGGAATTTGACAGTTTTTGTTCAACAACCGGTTTTGTGAATTACCGAACAAAAGTTTGTGAATATTCGAATAACTTTGTGATTCTACAAAGATTTTCGAAAATTTACAAACTTTTGTTCATAAATCTACAAGAAAAAATTCGGAAATCATTTTTCCAAAACAAATTATGAATTTCCAAACACTTTCTCTCTGGGGATTCGAATGATTTCTTCTACAGTATTTATGTACCATCAAAGAATGAGGAAATCATGAGGGATCGATTCGTTCGGAACATCTGCAGAATATCAAAAAAGAGGTCCGCTGATGATCATCATTATGGAGTAATCAGTCTTATAACTGGTTTGATGAAATCCTCCAATCCTGTCTATTATCCGCTAACCGCTTAACTTCTGCATGTCTACGACAACCCTTATCTTGTATAATTTGCTTCATATAACTTGATCTAGGTCTACCTCTTCGAATTTCACCATCCATTTTTTTTCCAATATTGTTTTCAATAAGCTATCATGCCTTAATGTGTGTCCTATCAAATTGCTTCTTCTTTTCACAACCTGTCTCAAGAGACTCCTTTTTTCATTCACCCTCTCAAGTACTTCTTCATTTTTCACCTGCTCTATCCACTTTATTCTAAGCATCCTTCTATAACACCACATTTCAAAAGCTTCGAGTCTGCGTTGGTCCGTTTTCCCAATCGTCCAAGTTTCGCAACCATATAATGCTGTGCTCCAAACGTAACTCTTCAAGAATTCCTTCCTTGCTGCCAAGCTAATATTCTTCGAACATAGTAACTGTTTCTTTTTGTGATGGCTTGTGTAAGGGTGTGCCTTTGCGAGATTCACATATGGAGCTTACGAAGTTGCGCTCAAGAGGGCGTCTAGATTGTAGAGCAGTTAACCGAGCGTACAATTCGCTTTCAGTTGTAACGAGCCATATTGGAATAAAGGACTATTCAAAGTATATAATCTGCGCAGTAATGCTTCATCCCTTTTACTTCAAAAATATAATAGTGGCAACGAGGACAAAACTCGATTAGTTTTCGCATGATTGAATCCGAGTGATAATTATTGATTTAATTCGTATCGGTTGAGTGTAAAGACCGTAGAAATGAAAGTTGCGAGATGAGTGACGCTGCAGAGGTAGAAAAACGGAGAAGGCAACTCATTGTTCAACGAGAACAGTTATTGAGAGATCAACAACGCTTCAATGCAGATAGAGCTGCCGCAGGTGGGATGGCGTCCAAAACAATTGGCAATATCAGAGAATTCTCAATAAATGAAGATTGGCTGGGATGGACGGAGGGATTGGAGCAATATATCCTCGTTAATGATATTCCAGCAGAGAAAAAAGTTTCATTACTGCTGACGCTCTTGGGAAACGATGGTTATTCCCTTATTAGAAATCTGTGTACGCCCGTAAAACCATCTACGAAGACGTACGAGCGGTTAATAAAAATCATGAGTGATCACCTCCAACCTAAACCTAATCAAATAATGGAACGTTGTCGTTTTAACGATTGTCGACAAGGGGAGGGGGAGGATGTGAAGACATTTTTCACTCGCTCGAAAAAAATGTCGGTGAACTCTGAATTCGGTGATGGTCTAAATACGTATTTACGAGACAAACTCTGTTGGGGTTTGAAAAATCAGGCGATACGTGAAAGGCTTATGGAAGATGCTGAGCTCACATGTGAGCGAGCATATAATCTAGCCGTTACAATGGAGGCAGCTGCAAGAGACGCCGCGGGTATTGGATTAGTTGGGAACAGCACCACCATCGAGAAGCAAGGTATCAACTTTATCGGCAACAAGCGTGGTCCCAAAAGTGCGACAACAGGCGATGGGAAGAAAACAACTAAGACGGTAACGTGTTATCGGTGCGATAAACCTAACCACAAAAGTTTTGAATGTAAATATAAACATTTGAAGTGTAATAAGTGTCATAATGTCGGTCATTTGGTCGTTGTATGTAAAACGAAAGAGCCGCGTGATAATCATAATGAAAAAGAGAATGCGCAAAAGATAAATTCACATCATTCTGTAGAGGAAGTGGAAGATTTAAAAAATGATTTTGACAGATTATTTCACATAGAAGGATGTTGCGAGGAAGAAAAAGTAAATTGGATTGAACGACTTTCTATGGATTTTTTGGTGCAAAATAATCGAATTAAATTCGAGATTGACACGGGTTCACCAATTTCAGTGATGTCTGAAAAATATTATAAAGAATTTCAGTCGATATTTCCGGAACTGCGGCGCGTTCAGAAAAAATTTGACAGTTACCAGGAAGATTTGATGCTTCCATTGGGAGTTCTAAATGTAGATGTTAGACTTGGTGACAAAATAAAGGACTTGCAACTTCATATAATGAGAGGGAGAAGTATACCTATTGTAGGATTGGAGTGGCTATATGCGTTTGATTTGATCGAAAAACAGAACGATCACATTGTGATAAGAATCAATAATATTAAGTTTCAAACTCAAAACGATGTGAATAAAATATTATGTGAATACGGATCTATATTTATGGACGAAGTAGGTGAATATACGAAAGGCATTTTTGAGTTATATATGAAACAAGATGCATAACCAGTTTTCCATAGGCCAAGAGCGGTTTCATATACGCTTAAAACTAAAATTGAAACAGAATTGGAAAGGTTGGTGAGAGAGGGCATCCTGGAGGCGGTGGAGAGTAGTGAGTGGGCAACACCAATTGTGCCTGTTTTGAAACCTAATGAGGACATTCGAATCTGTGGGGATTACAAAATGACTTTTAACCCGTTTCTGAAAATTGACAGATATCTGATTCCACGCATTCAGAATCTCCTCACACAGCTGGGTACCGGTGAATATTTCTCAAAATTGGATTTTTTACAAGCTTATCAGCAAGTGGAATTAGATGCTGATTCTAGAGGGCTGACTACGATATCGACCCATAAGGGATTATTTCAATATACTCGCCTGAGTTATGGAATAGCATCGGCACCTGGGTTGTTTCAAAGAGAAATGGAGGAATTATTTTCAAATATAAAAGGGGTTGTAGTATTTTTTGATGATGTTTTGATTGCGGGATCAACCGTTGAGGAGCATAATTGCCGTCTTGAAGAAGTTTTAAAACGAATAGTGGAATCCGGATTGAAATTAAAAAGAAATAAATGCAAATTCATGCAAAGAAGCATTACGTTCTTAGGATACGAACTACAGGATAATGGCATTCGCGCACATCAAGATAAAGTGAATGCTATTATCGGTATGCAAGCACCCAAAAATCTAAAGGAGTTACAAACTTTTTTGGGAATGATCAATTTTTACAGTATGTTTATAAAGGATTATCCAACCTTATTAGAACCGTTATATCGCTTATTAAGAAAAAATGTGATGTGGAACTGGGATAAAAAATGCGATGAAACTTTCGAATTAGCGAAAAAAAAATTGATTTCCAAAGAGGTGCTCATGCGGTATGACACAGAATTACCGATTAAGGTGACTTGTGATGCGTCTCCCACGGGAATCGGAGCAGTGTTACATCACATATTGCCTGATAGCAGAGAGAGAGTTGTAGCTTATACTTCGAGAACTTTAAGCAAAGCAGAACGCAATTCTTCTCAATTTGACAGGGAAGCGCTGGCTGTAATATTGAGCGTAAAATCTTCTCATCAATACGTTTACGGTCGCAGGTTCGTGTTGGAGACGGACCACAAGCCCCTTTTGTATATTTTTGGAAATAAAAAGGGACTACATAGAATAGATCAAGTGTAGTCGCTTCGGTCGATAATTCAAATCATAATACGATTAATGCCTTGCTAGAAGCGAAGGAACATATTAACATCGATCAATAAGAATAATCGATGCGTGTGTTACTGATGCAGCAAATTTGAACACACGAACGGATCCATGTCTCTAATAACCACAACTCCTTACTCAGAGTATGTGGTTAGAAGGAAAGAGATGAACTTTTTCCAAATATCTTGAAACGTGTCAAATAATTATTCTCTCTCATGACGAGTAAGCGGTACGATACGTACAAAACAAACTCATCGTTGAAGAGAGAATATGGACTCGTTTCAAGATTCAAACATTAAAGTTTCACATGAACTGAAAAATGAATAAAATCTTGAAAAAGAAATCGCCACGGCCAGGAGTCGAACCTGGAACTACCCATAGGTACTGGGGTGCGTTAACCAATTACGCCACCATGGCCCCTGACGACCCCCTGCTCAAGATTTCCTTCAAATAATTACGGAAGATTGAAAATTTGAAAATCACTGTACCCACGAGTGACATCTACTAATCAATCAAGTTACCAAACTTGTTTGAATCCTACAATTCGGCAGAGGATAATCCATAGAATACGAGGGTGGATTGATAAGTTTCCGGCCTGACCAAGAAAAACAACGTTTTTAAGAATTTTTTTTTTTTTATTTCTCAACATAATCTCCTCCAAGGCTGATACATTTCTCATAGCGGTGTTCTAGTCTAGTAATGCCATCTCTATAGACTGATTCGTCAAGCTCCTCAAAATACCCATTTACAGCTTCGATTACTTCTTCATTGTCCGCAAATCTCTTACCGCCAAGCCATTTTTTGAGGTTAGGAAACAGATAATAGTCACTCGGGGCTAGGTCTGGAGAGTAGGGAGGGTGCGGCATTAATTCAAACTTCAGATCGTTGATTTTAGCCATCGCAACGATTGACGTGTGCGCTGGTGCGTTATCGTGATGAAACAAGATTTTTTTCTTCGCCAGATGAGGTCGTTTAATTTTCACTTCGTGGCTCAAACGTTGCAATAAGTCTGCGTAGTATTGACCAGTGATAGTTTTACCCTTTTCAAGGTAATCAATGTATATAATACCTCTTGCATCCCAAAAACAGTAGCCATAACCTTGTTCGCCGAAAAATTGTTTTTGCCTTCTTTGGAGTTGGTTCCCCTGGTCCAATCCACTGTTTAGACTGTTCTTTGGTTTCAGGAGTGTAGTGGTGGACCCAAGTTCCGTCAACGGTTACGAATCGACGCAAAAATTCGCTTGGATTACGCTTATACAACGCCAAATTGGCGGTAGAAATGTTCTTTCGAATCAATTTTTGGTCGACTGTTAGCAAACGCGGCACCCATCTTGCACAGAGCTTTTCCATATACAAATGTTGGTGCAAAATATTTTGTACACGTTCATATGACATCTTACAGGTCTCAGCTATCTCACGAACTTTTAATCTGCGATCTTTCAGCACTATTTGATGGATTTTTTCGATCATATCTGGAGTTGTGACCTCAATGGGGCGTCCTGAGCGAGGCTCATCAGAGGTGCTCACACGACCCTTTTTAAACTCGGAAACCCACTGCTTAACGGTTGAATATGATGGGGAGGATGTCCCCAGTGTTGAGTCCATCTCTTCTTTAATTTCCTTCGGCGTTAACCCCTTCAAATAAAAGTATTTGATGACAGCACGATTTTCCAGCTTTTCCATTTTTACGAAAAACACAGAGGCGTCTTGGTCAGCGTGCTCTCAAAACTAAACTAACATGGCGATCGGACTGAAACTATAGCTACAAGCTATCTAAGGATGGTACTATAGAACGCCACCTCAAGGTAGGCCTAGTGGCGCCATCTCTTGGTCAGGCCGGAAACTTATCAATCCACCCTCGTAGATCAAGTGTAGTCGCTCCGGTCGATAATTCAAATCATAATACGATTAATGCCTTGCTAGAAGCGAAGAAACATATTTACATCGATCAATGAAAATAATCGATGCGTGTGTTACTGATACAGCAAATTTAAACACACGAACGGATCCATGTCTCTAATAACCACAACTCCTTACTCAGAGTATGTGGTTAGAAGGAAAGAGATGAACTTTTTCCGAATATCTCGACACGTGTCAAATAATTATTCTCTCTCATGACGAGTAAGCGGTACGATACGTACAAAACAAACTCATCGTTAAAGAGAGAATATGGGAAGAGAGAGAAAAAGGGACTACCGCAAATGGCGACAAGCAGAGTGCAAAGGTGGGCAGTATTCTTATCTGGCTACGATTTTGATATTAAATATGTAAAAGGTTCCAAAAATAACGTAGCGGATGGATTGTCCAGATTAACATCTATTGTTGATTCAAAGAAAAATGAGATTATCGTGGATGAATTTACATGTTTGAATTATGTTAAAGAGGGTATTAAAATGATGTCGCTTCCTGAAATTGAAAAGGAAACCAATGTGGATCCCATTCTTGAAAAAGTACGTAATTATGTTCAGTCGGATTGGCCTGCAGAAATTCCAGCGGAATTACTTCCTTATAAAAGACGTGATACAGAGCTTGGAGTCGAATCTAATTTATTAATGTGGGGGCATAGGTTAATCAACCCTTCAAAATTAAAGAAATGGTTTCTGGATGAGCTTCATAGTGCACATTTAGGCATTGTAAAGATGGAAGCTCCAGTTCGATCATATGTGTGGTGGCCGGGAATCGATGGTGATCTGGAAAATCTAACTAGAACGTGCGAATTGTGTTTAAAACACGCTTCGAATCCACCCCGATCAGTGCTACACTCTTGGGATTGGCCTGAAGGTCCTAATCATAGAATCCATGCGGATTTTTAGGTCCGATAGAAAATTCAATGTATATGATAATTGTCGACGCGTACTCCAAGTGGGTTGATGTAAGAATGATGCAAAACATAACGAGTGAATCCACAATTGCAGCTTTTAGAGGTTATTTCGCAACGTGGGGTTTGCCTTATAGTTGAGTAACAGATAACGGTCCGAGTTTTTGTCCTGCTAGATTTAAGGAATTCATAGATAATAATGGTATGAACCACATCAAAACTGCACCTTATCATCCAGCTTCAAACGGAGCGGCGGAGAACGCAGTCAAAACGTTTAAGAGTAAATTTAAATTATTACGGGAAGGAGGAATGGGTAAACAAGGAGCCGTTAGTAAATATTTGTTTCATTATCGATCCACTCCTCATTATTCGACAGGAGTGAGTCCAGCTGAGTTACAGCAGAACAGAAAATTACAAACTCGTTTTGATTTATTAAAAACTCAGGTTAGAGAAAGGGTCTCTAACAAATTGAAGGACCAGAAAAAGTATTTCCGTGGTAATCGTGACGTTAATTTTGAAGAATGTGAAGTAGTGATGGCGAAAGATTACTCTCAGAATAATTGGCGTAAATGTGAGGTCATAGAGAAGTTAAGTCCAGTCACTTACACTGTTCGTACTGATGATAATAGGTTATGGAAAAAACATTCTGACCAATTACGTCCATGTAATTTAACGATGCAAGAAAATGATACAATGACACCGCAAAAACAATCAACATCAGCAGTATGTGAAAATATTACTAACGACGCAAAAATTCTGGATGTAGCTTCGAATTAAATTATTCCATCGGAAGAAGAAATACCATCTATAAGCGCTGATTCGTGCAAGTCGCAATCTTCACGAAAATCAATTAGTGATAAGGTAGATAATAAGATGCCGTATCCTAGTGCAGAATGTAGACGATCTAACCGACAGATCGGGGCTAGAAAAATCTTAGATTTATAGTTCATAAGAATGTTTTCATTAAAATTGTGATTGGGTTCGTTTTTTCTGTCATGTAGATCAAAATATTATACTCAATCACAGGTATTATTTGTACGAGATTTGAACTATGCGCGGAGGACTGTAATGTCTTGCGTAAGGGTGTGCCTTTGCGAGATTCACATATTGAGCTTACGAAGTTGCGCTCAAGAGGGCGTCTAGATTGTAGAGCACTTAACCGAGCGTACGGTTCGCTTTCAGTTGTAACGAGCCATATTGGAATAAAGGACTATTGAAAGTTTATAATCTGCGGAGTAATGCTTCATCCCTTCTACTTCAAAAATATAATACTTTTGGTGGGGAGCCTGTTTCCCTTGTGCTATTCTTGCTCTGATATCTTCCGCTTTTACCGTTTTCTGCAATATCTCTGCATCTATTTTGATTTTCGTTCTTCTCGATGTTTTCGCTGTTGTACAAATCATGAATTTTGTTTTGTCCTTATTTATAATCATACAATATTTGTCTTGTAATATTTTTCTCATAGTTTTGAGAGTATTTTCCAACTCAGCACCACTCGTAGCTAATATAGCTATGTCATCCACAAATCTCAACATGCTTACATTTTCACCTTGAATCTGTAATTTCAATTGCACTTGCTCCTTCACTTCGTTCATCGCTTCTTCTATATACAAATTGAAAATCAATGGCGATAGTGAGCATCCTTGTCTCACGCCTCTTCTAATTTGTGCTTCTCCTTCTTGACCTTCTATTTCTATTATTGCGGTTTGATTCTTATATAATTCATACATTATTCTCCTATCTCTGAAATTAATTCCTACCTTTTTCAAAATCGTGAACATCTCCCAATCAACATTATCGAACGCTTTTTGTATATCTACAAAACCTATATACACAGACTTGTTTGATTCTAGACTTCTGTCTACTACTGTTCTGAGTGCTAATATTGCTTCCCGCGTTCCCCTCTTTTTCCTGAAACCGAACTGATCTCCTGCTAATCTACTGTCTATTTTATTCTCTATTCTCCTGTATATGATTTTTGTCAGTATTTTCGAGGGATGTGAAGTAAAACTAATCGTTCTGTAGTTCTCGCATTTGTCTGCTCCTTGTTTTTTTGGGATGGCGACAATTTTATTCTTCTGGAAATCTTTCGGTACTTCGCCTATTTCGTACATATCTCTGACCAATTCGAACAGTGCGTCACGAGTTCTCTGACTGGAGGCTTTGATAAGTTCCGCACTTATACCATCTATTCCTGGCGCTTTATTATCTTTTAATTCTTTCAAAGCCCTGTTGAATTCTGTTCTCAAAATCGAATCTCCCAATTCTTCTTCATTGATATCTCCCTCCCACTCTGAAAGTCCTATATGATCGCTCCCTCATACAGATCTTCCAAATGATTAATCCGCTGTTCTTTTCTTTCCTCCGTTCTTATCAATTGTCTCCCTAGAGAGTTTTTAATCTTACCGCTTCTGGATTTCATTTGTCCAAAGAATCCCTTAACCATCCTATATGCTTCATCAATTTTCCCTGAATGTGATCTTACTTCTATATCTTGACATTTTACCTCCAACCATTGTTCTTTTGCTTCCTCGATTCTCTGATTATTTTATTCCTCAGTGCCTTGTATGTCTGCTGGTCTTGTTCACTATTCTCATTCTTGTATTTCCTCCTTTCATTAATTGAATCGAGAATTTCTTCTGTTACCCATGGTTTCTTAGGCTCTATCCCATCGTTCTTCGAAATTTCATCTGCACATTGCTCTATGTTCCTCTTCATATTTGTCCATCTACTCTCTATTTCCAAGTCTTTCGCTTGTCGATCCTCCAATTTTCCGTCCAACATCACTTTGAATGCCTCCTGTGTTCTTCCTTGTTTGAGATTCTTCAAATTCCATCTTTTTTGCATTTCCCTTTTTCTTCAGAGCTTTGAATTTCAGAGAACATTTCATCAGCAACATATTGCGATCACTATCTGTATCCGCGCCTGGATAAGTTTGACAGCTTTTCACTTGGTTTCTAAATCTTTGTTTTACTAATATGTGATCCATTTGATGTCTTGCTGTATCTCCTGGCATTTTCCAAGTATAGATTCTTCTTGGATGATTTTTGAATAATTTGTCGGTAATAACCATTCTATGGCTTTTACAGAATTCGATTAAACGTTGTCCTCTTTCATTTCTTTTTCCTAACGCAAAATCTCCTGTTATGTTGCCCTCTTTTCCTTGCCCTACTATCGCATTCCAGTCGCCTATGATCATTAAATTTTCTTCTCCTTCTACATATTCTATCACTTCTTCTATTCCATCGTACGTGTTTTCAATATCTCCCTCTGAGTATGCAGATGTGGGCATGTATACTTGAACTATAACAGTGTCTACCGGTTTTGTTCTCACTCTGACCATCATTATGCGTTCGCTATGTTGCAAATAATTCTCTATCCTATTCCCTACCCTTTATGCATTATAATTCTCACATCTTCTTGACCATACTTTGATCCTGTATGAATGATTCTATAATCCCCACTCCAGAAATCCCCTTCTTGCGGCCATTTCATTCCTCTGATTCCCATTATATCGATACCTAATCTCTTCATTTCTAATCTCAAATTTTCTAATTTTCCTGTTTATCTCATTGATCTAAAATCCCACGCTCCGACTCGAAGAATGTTCTTTTTCTTCCCTATCCTCTTCGGTTTCCTGTCTTGTTTGATGAGGCTCTCTCGAGTAGCCTCCACCCGGAGATCCGAACGGGAGGCTATTTTACCTCCGGAATATTTCACCCGGAAGAACGCCATCATGTTGTTGTTGTTTTTTTTTCAATCAATTAAAATTAAAAATTCTAGATTTGGGGAAAAGATTTCATTTTCTCGGGAATATTAAAAGATATCAAAGAAGATAATTTCCCCTTGCTTTCCTTCCGTTCCTGCCGATGTTCCTGGCGTTGGGATGATTTAGTTTCTCTCAGTTTGTATTCTCCCTCTCGAGTAGTTCATTCCATTCGAAAGAGACCCAAATCTGAGATACTTACTGATGATATTGAAAGAAAAAGCCAAATGCTGAGAGCAAGAGAAAGAGAATGATCAAGAGACATATAGATCTATATGTTTACAAAAAAAAATAATAAAAGTTCAATAGATATGAAAGAGAAACAAAGAGTATAGGCTTTGCCTAGAGACAGACTAATCTGTCTGTCTGTCAAAAGAAATATAGAGTGCAAGAGAATCGAGGGAAATGGAACGTGGCAAAAAATCACGATAAAGTATCTCACCTTCACAACGTAATCTTGATGTGGGGAAAATCCACTTCCCACGGCAAAAAGTAGTATAGGAAAAATTTCATTATATGCACTCGAACACCTTATTCACTCAGTTAACTCCCTGGTACACTCATATAAAATTCACGACCGCGCGAACAAACTATTTCAATATTTAATCCGCTTTATAACTTTATTTTTAAACAATATTTTATTTGATCGGATTATGAGGTTACATCAATAAACAAGACCGTTCACATCAAATCTATTCCTCTTCTTTTATTTTCTTCTGAACCGAATGAATATGGTTTTCGAGTGCATATAGTGACATTTTTCGTATACTATTTCCTGCCGTGGAAACTGGATTTTCCCCACGTCGTGATCACGCTATGAAGATGAAATCCCAGACAGCACACAAAAGTCCCAAATGAATTCGAAGAGAAGAACTCTTCGGGAATTCTTTTAGAATCCAAAGAGTTTTGGAAGAGTTTCGAGAAGAATTCAATTTGTCAGATTTCGCGAGTTCTTTAAAGATTCCATAAGACTTCTTCCAGAATTTTAACTGAACTCGCGAATGTCTGACGGATCGAATTCTTTTTGAAACTCTTTCAAAACTCTTTGTATTCTAGAAGAATTCTTGAAGAGTTCTTTCTTTCGAATTCATTTGGGACTCTTATGTGCCATATGGGATAGCTTATTCCCATACAGCACACAGATATCCATCAGATGTCCATAAGATATCCAGGATATTTGGGATATCCAATGGAGATATAATGGACGTCAAATGGATATTGGACGGACATTTGGATTCCTATTGGATATCTGATGGATGCCTATTGGATATCTGATGGATGCCATATCCAAGTGTGCTGTGTGGGTTATAATGTTTCGCCATGTTTCATTTCACTCAGTTGTTTAGTATTCGATTTGTCAGGATTTTCTCATTCTTCGATGATACATGGACACTGAAAGAATACGCTAGCCTGCAGTGCCAGAATCTATGTGCAAAGTATCAATCCCATAACGACGCAATAGAATTTTGACGTCATTGGCGGACATCATGAACCTGCTGCCAATCTACTTTTGCTGAGAGAGCAGTTCACCGAAGAAGTGATACTGCAAGCGAAGACAACTTTTGACGACTTGAAATTAATATGACCAAGTCGAGGTCCAGGAAAAGTAAGGATTCCTTCATTTATTTCCTTTCCTGTAAGAATATTGAAAAATATCGATGTAAGATAAATTGATTTTTTATTTTTATAACTGGAGGTATGAGTCCTTGTATCCGCAATTGGACTACCACCGGATGTCCAAGCAAAAAATTATCACTACCGGAAGACAAAATATTCCACCAATTCCTCACAGTTGAGAGGAACTCGGAGGAATGTTGGAAGAGTATCAGCCGATGTAACATGTACACGAGGATATGCTGGAAGCGCTATCTCGCTGTACACAACTGTATTCCGATGGAAATATTGAGGTGGGTTGTTTCAATTATTTATAAGATCAAAAATTTATTTTCCTTCAGATGCATCGAAGACGATCAGAATGTGCACAGATTTATATAATACATCTTCGGGAATTGGTGTCTGTATTTAATTTTGCAATTTTGAATAACCGGAACAATTTTCAATTCGACAGTGAAGATAAATTTTTGATAAGTGTTTACAATGGTCATTCAGGGCTTCCCAGCTGTTTTTTGTAATACCAGTTCCAAAACCACAGTTGCGTTTGACACCATTTTCCAAAAGCTTTTGGAACTTGTACCGGAAATGGCCAATAATATCACTTGTTTGACAAGTGATTTCGGGCGGGCTCAAATAAAAAGTTTGAAAAATAACTTTCCGATGCCAGAGTGAGTGGCTGTGAATTCCACATCGAACAGGTAATGATTTTGTACATTGTAATTTTATTTTCAATCTATTTGAGGAGATACCAATCAGCATACAACCCGCGAGTGCAGGGCCGAATTCACCATAGAGGCGGACTAGGCGCCGCCTAGGGACCCCCACTCATCGATCAGGTTTTGCACAATTCGGAATTACAATTTCTCAACCCTTATGAAAACAATGATCTCGCTCACATATTTACTGCGGAAACGGTTTTGAAAATCAAAGAAATCAAACACTTTCCAGTAAACAAAATTTATTCAAAAGTATTGAAATATAATACTTCTTAAGGGTCTCCCGTAGAAACTGATTTGTCGGTAAAACAGTATACGTCTATCTTTCTCCAACCCTTTTGGTAGCTAGAGACAGATCTAGCTTCTACGAGATGCCGTTGATACACTCAGAAAACGCAATGTTTGACGTGAAGTCAGAGATTCTTTCTGTAGCTACCAACAACCCAAGCCTGTCGTTCTCCGGATGTAAAGAACTCTTGATTGGTTTGAAAAACTATGAACAAATCTGAAATCCTCTTAAAAACTCTTCTGTGAAAATCCGTGAAATGGTCAGAGATTTTCAGTGAAAGTTTCCCATCAGGGTAACATTTCCTGGGCGTTTTATTTTTGCAATGAGTATTTTAATTGGCTTGATCAATATTATTTCTTTTATAAAGAAAAATAACACTTCTGATTAAAAGAATAGTATCAGCTCCAGTACTCATAGTGAAAATAGTATTGAGAAGAATTGAATTTCAATACTTCTTTCATTTTTCGGAATTTCATTCCATATCACTCAATTCTCATGGAATCGATTGAGAAAGTTACACTGTTTGAAATTCAAATTACTGAATCTCTCGATTCGCCCGAATGTAAAGAGCTCTCGAGTAAAGGTTTTCAGTTGAAACAGCTAGTTTCGGGAATTAATTTCTAATTGTGCTCCTTCAGAGGAACTCACAAATCGTATTAATCCTCATAAAAATTTTCAATTCCCTTGAAGTGATGATACCAGTGCTTACCAACCGAGCATGTTGGTTAGAAAAGGATACGCCTGTACGATAGAAAGAGAGGTTCGATACCATTGCTGGTATCCCCTCAAATAGTCTCAAATGGATAATTTTTTTTATAGGGTCGGTGAGCTCATGATCAGCATTCATTTTGAGGAAGTTACATAGTCTTTCTGTTCAGGAAATTACACACAATGCATCTATAATGCTCGAATTTTATGAGGATGATTTGGAAGAAAACTTAACGATTGAACTCATACGATGTACAGAATTCGTTCAAGAGTTTATAGCAACTGACGAAAATGTGAATGAACAAGGACCATTGAGCTATGAAGCTAGGATGTATAAGCTATTAGCGGAGAAAGAAATGAAAGAAACATTTCCAAATTTAGAGATTCTCTCAAAATTGGATTTAGTTCTGATGACTACAAACAGCACGAGTGAAAGATCTTCCTCGAGAGTCAAATTAATAAAAAATAGATTACGTTCATCAATAAATCAGGGGAGATTGAATAGTCTGACTGTGATGAGTATTGAAAATGACTTACTGAAAGCGCTAGATTCTTCTGATATTATACAAGAGTTTGCAGAGAAAAAATCTCGCAAAATTCTATTAATATAATAGATGAACATATTCAGAGATGGGATGAATTATAAAATAAAAATTGGTAAAAAAATTTTATATTCAGTAACATCACTTTCGTGAAAGAGCGTTATTTGGATCATTACTTTGATATTGTCCTCATTGTTGGAATTAAAACGAGTTATATTCAGTGTGAGACACAGAAGTTCATTATGAATTATAATGTCACGTCACATATGGAATAATAAAATAATGAAAAAAAATATTCATTCAAGTTCTGTATATATCTGTATATATACGGGGCATTCTTTGTGAACGGTTACCCCCCCCCCCCGGCCATTTAAATTCTTTGACTGGCTGAATTGTCTCTGCATCCATTTTGATTGTCGTTCTTCTTGATTTTTCGCTGTTGTACAAATCATGAATTTTGTTCTGTCCTCATTTATATTCATACAATATTCGTCTAGTAATATTTTTGTCATAGTGTTGAAAGTATTTTCTAACTCAGCACCACTCGCAGCTGATACAGCTATGTCATCCGCAAATCTCAACATGCTTACATTTTCACTTTGAATCTGTAATTTCAATTGCACTTGCTCCTTCACTTCGTTCATCGCTTCTTCTATATACAAATTGAAGATCAATGGCGATAGTGAGCATCCTTGTCTCACCCCTCTTCTAATTTGTGCTTCTCCTTTTTGACCCTCTATTTCTATTATTGCGGTTTGATCCTTATATGATTCATACATTATTTTCCTATCCCTGAAATTGATTCCTACCTTTATCAAAATCGTAAACATCTTCTCCCAATCAACATTATCGAATGCTTTTGTATGTCTACAAAACCTATATACACAGACTTTTTGAACTCTAGACTTTTCTCTACGACTGTTATGAGTGCTAATATTGCTTCCCGCGTTCCCCTATTTTCCCTAAAACCAAACTGATCTTCGGCTAATCCACTCTCTATTTGATTTTATTTTCTTCTGTATATAATTTTTGTCAGTATTTTCGAGGCATGTGAAGTTAAACTAATCGTTCTGTAGTTCTCGCATTTGTCTGCTCCTTGTTTTTTTGGAATGGTGACAATTTTATTCTTCTGGAAATCTTTCGATACTTCACCTATTTCGTACATATCTCTGACCAATTCAAACAGTGCGTCAAGAGTTCTCTGACTGCACAGTGGGCCAGAAATGCCAAAAATGAACTTTGAGTTTTTTACAAAACAAGTAGTTCATCATTTATAGGACCCTTTGAGACAACTATTCTCAAATTTTTATGAGATTTGATGCATGTATGTACAAATTAAACCAATATTCCCAAGCATAATAGGTTGAACTTCACTCTTCAAGTGTCATGTGCAAACCTGCATCATTTGCAAACTTCGCTCATCCGCGAAGTCTTCTAATGTATTTTTTCGGGAAGAACAACAATGAAACAAACTTCAAACGATGGGAAAAGTGTTCATCTTCACTGTTTATAGTTGAAACTGAACACAATATCACGAAATATAGAGTTTTTTTATCATTGTCCAATCTTCCAATCAACTATTCCCCTGAGTTCCACCAGATATGAACATCAGATTAGGCTTATTACATTCCGGATGAAGTGTACTTGAAAGTCAACCTGCGCCTTTCAACAAACACATCGAAGAAATTGATTTTTTTGTGCTTTCATACATGGATTTTCAATATTTTCGAATGAATTCATATATTTTCTTCGGTATCCTTTCGAAAAGAGGTGACCAAAGTTTCTTGAGATTGGTGATTACGTTCAATTATGATAACCTGGAGTAAGAAATGGAGAAAATCCAAAATGAAGGATCCAATATGGCGGACTAAAATCATAAAATCAGCTGGATTCACTCAAACTTCGTTGTTCGGGGGTTTGTGAGATCATCGATTACAAATCTAAAGTCAATAATGCGATATTCGAACTGGTAGATCTAATATAACAATTCGGAGTTTGGCTGAAAATTTATTATCAAAGAATGTTCATGGTTGCTGATTGTTAATCTGCAGTGAAAATTTCGTCAGAATAAAAAAAATCTGACCTCACAAAAATAATCAAGACAATATATATTGACAATCCCCCGTCTCCCTCACGATATCTAGCCGCACCGTATGCTATAGTTACCCATGCCAAAGCCGATCCTCTGCGATGCATAACTCGATGCGCGACGATTCGTGAGGGAGACGCGTATAGCAGATATTAACATTCACCACCAGACGGCGTTATAACTCTTCATTTCTTGCAGTTGTGTTGTGTTCTTTCAGGTTTATAAAAACGCTCTCACACCATATTTTTCGTTTTACAAACATGTCTCAAATAACTAAGAGAAATATCGTCAAACGATTTTTTGAGAATGAAGGTGAGGATGTCATTACAGGTTTCATTCTTTCGAAAAAAGGTTTGGAAACAACAATCGTTGATGAGGCTGTACTTCAGCGTGTAAAATATACT
Source organism: Gonatopus flavifemur (assembly GCA_018340375.1). Taxonomy (NCBI): domain Eukaryota; kingdom Metazoa; phylum Arthropoda; class Insecta; order Hymenoptera; family Dryinidae; genus Gonatopus; species Gonatopus flavifemur. Next base: position 2,432,647 of record JAFFJZ010000026.1, on the reverse strand, counting down.
GTCCGGGTCTTGAAATCTAAATTCAAAATTAAATATAAAAGTGCTCAACGAAAAATTGACAGATTTTATGACAGGTATGCAGATTGGCTGGATTCAGAGTTTACAATTCCGTGTCCACAACCCGAGAGAAGCGATGCAATTTTTCAAACAAAAAGGTAGGCCATCTCTTGATTTTGGGGAGAAGTCTGTGAGGTCTAAAAGACGAGAAGCTTCTTCAATCAGCACACAAAATAACTGTGACGTGCAAAAAATTCTAATGGCTGGTCGTCATGCAGCAAGAAAATCTGGTGATCATGAGGTTTATGTGATTCTCAAAAATGTACTGGAGAATCTCCACAAACCGAAAGAAATTATTGATTCGATGCGATCAAAAATCGTGGTATCGAAAAAAACTGCAGAAGAAGCTTTGGCATCTATCGTAGACAATAACCTTCCCAAACAATCATACGTTGATATGCGTTCATCTTCCAAGTCTTCTGGAGCAGATATTTGGCCCAACTATCATCGTATTGGAGCAATAAAGGAAAAACTTAGATCACCAAAAGATGGGGTATTCATTTCTGAAAGAACCGCTGAAGTTTCACTGCAGGCACTTCTTAATCATACAGTTTCTAGAATTATTGAGTTACAAGAACAGGTTTTCCTTCAACATGCATCTATTATTGAGTGCACTGACAATGTTATTAAATTGAACTTGATGTGTTCTTGGGGATTTGATGGTAGTAGTGGACACTCAGCATATAAGCAGAGAACCACAGGTACTAACATTGACGATGAACACTTATTCGCTACTACAGTTATTCCTTTGCGTCTAAGTATGGAAGATGGTACGATTATTTTCAACAACAGAATGTCCCAATCAGCCAGAGCATGCCGACCAGTGAAGTTAGAATTCATTAAAGAATCACGAGAAGTTATATTAAGAGAAAAGCAACACATGGATGATCAAATAAGAGATCTGCATTTTTTCAATTGCAATTTGAGAAATTTTCAGATACAAGTAAGATTTACACTATTCCTGACTCTAATAGACGGTTAAGTCTTGAATGCAATCACAAATACACAGTCTCATCAAACAAGATTTCAATTGTGTTTCAAATTTTGAATCATCACGGTCTTCACCTAAAGAAGAAGCATCATTACAGTACGGAATAAGCCCACTCCATGCATGGATCCGGTTGTTTGAATGCTGCTTACACATTTCATACAGACTCACAATAAAAACATGGCAGGTGCGAGGAGCCAAAAACAACATGAAAAGAGATAATAAAAAAAAAAGTTCAAGATGCACTTTGGGAAGAATTAGGCTTACGGGTAGATCGACCTAAAACTGGAGGTAGTGGAACCACAAATGACGGCAATACTGCTCGCCGATGTTTTAAAGATGAAGATATTTTTCCTAGATGTTTGGGAGTTGATCGTGATCTACTGTATAAACTGAAAATAGTTTTAATTGCTATTTCTTGCGATCTCCCCCTTAACGGCAGCCTCTTTCGAAGCTATTGTCTCGATCTTGCTAAAGACTTTGTTCATTCATATCCGTGGTTTCCTATGACAGCAACACTACATAAAATACTCATTCATGGTAGTCAAATAATTCAAAATAGCATGCTCCCACTTGGTGTGTTGGGTGAAGAGGCATCAAAATCACGTAATAAGGATTATAAGCGTATTCGATTGCATCACAGCAGGCATTTTAATCGTCAAGTCAATATGTAAGATTTATTTTATAGAACAATGGATTTGTCAGATCCAGTCATATCAAAACTGAGTACTAACTCTCGATTGCAATCAAAAAAACATATGCCTCTTCCTAAGGAAGTGATCGAATTATTGGACATGCCTCAGATACGGCAAACTTTCTTGGAACAAAACGAAGATATGACTGATTATGAGCACGACGAAATTGAATATAATTCAGAATTTGATACTCTCCTAGATCAAACAGAATTGACCGACGTTGAAAATTTGTCTGAGGATGACAATTAACGGTTTAAGAGTAGAGCATTCAAGAGCTGGAAATTGCGTTTAGAATTAGGAACAAGTAAAAAAATTAGAAAAAGAGAAAAAAAATACAAAATTGAACGAAAATTCCAAGAAAAATTTGAAACTATAAAAGTACAAAAAAAACAAGGAGTCTACAGTCCCTACGTCCAAGTTCGTGGCTCCGGGTACGGCAGAAAGGGACATATTCATTCAACAGCATCAGTGCTGCGAATAGACGGGTTGTTGTATATGTATATAACGATCGCACTGGGTTTTAGGGTCACCTCACTGAGATTCTTCTGAGCGAATTTTCTCTGTGTCAGAATTTTTAATCAAATGAATGTTATCGATTGAGAAATTTCAGTACGTTAAATAAAATCCGCTGAATTAACGAATTCAGTTAATGTTACGATTACAGCTTGGTTCGTTATTCTGGATTCATCATTTCTTACTTCAGATTTTGGATCAGCAACCCCACAAACCCCCGAACAGCAATTTTCAGGCTAGTGCCAAAAATTTTGCAATGTTTGTCCACCATATTGGATCCACCATCTTGGATTATGCATTTTTTACTCCGAATTCGTAATCAGCAACCCCAAAAACCCCGTGACAGCCAATTCCGAGCGAATTCAGTTGATTTTCCAATTTTTTCCCGCCATATTGGGTCCGCCATCTTGAATCATGCATTTTTGACTTCAGATTCGTAATCAGCAACCCCAAAAACCCCATGAGAGCCAATTCCGAGCGAATTCAGTTGATTTTTCAATTTTTGTCCGCCATATTGGATCCGCCATCTTGAATTATGCATTTTTTAATTCAGATTCGTAATCAGCAGCCCCAAAAACCCCATGACAGCCAATTCCGAGCGAATTGAGTTGATTTTTCGATTTTTGTCCGCCATATTGGATCCGCCATCTTGAATTATGCATTTTTGACTTCAGATTCGTAATCAGCGACCCGAAAAACTCCATGTGACCCAGTTTGAAACAAATCGACCGAGGATTTATATTTTTGGCCACTTTTTTGAGTTTCTGGCCCACTGTGGACTGGAGGCTTTGATAAGGTCCGCACTTATGCCGTCTATTCTTAGCGCTTTATTATTTTTCAATTCTTTCAAAGCCCTGTCGAGTTCTGATGTCAAAATTGAATCTCTCAATTCTTCTCCATCGACATCTTCCTCTCTCTCTAAGAATCCTATTTTATCGCTCCCTTCATACAGATCTTCTCAATGAATTATCCATTGTTCTATTTTTTCCTCCGTTCTTATCAATTGTCTTCCTAGAGAATGTTTAATCTTACTGCTTCCAGATTTAATTTGTCCAAAAAATCCAAAAAGTCCAATTTTCCGTCCAACATCACTTTGAATGCCTCCTGTGTTTTACCTTGTTTGAGATTTTTCAAATTCCACTTTTTTTGCATTTCCCTTTTCTTCTTCAGAGCTTTGGATTTCAGAGAACATTTCATCTTGAAACTTCTTCGTACGTAGGGAGTTGGAAAGTTGGTAAATCTTTGGGATTACCGAAAATCGGACACTTCCATCTTTTTCTTGTCGCTTCCATCATTTGTGGATGGCAAAGCCTTAGAACTACAAAATGCGGAGAGAACCCTATATAATATGATGAAATGAAAGTCTATGTTCTAAATATCGACAAAATCAGTAACGAGAAAATCAAAGCGCTTGAAGTAGTCATTTTTAGATTTATACGGAAAAAATACACGTCCGCTGTTTTAACTACTTTCTGAAACAATACGCGTTTACTCCTTGCTGAAACAAATGAAGTGCCTCTGATTTGGTCGTATACACGGAAAAAAGAAAACAGCAATGGTTACTGTGAGTCGCAGTATTTCATTGAAAAGAAATGAAAAATTAAATTCACGCCGTTCATTACTGCGTCTCCCAGTAACCGTTGATGTCCAAGCAGCATTGACGAATTTCACTGCAGTACACATCCCTGTGATCGCATTAACCTCTGTCATCCGAACGTGTTTTCATTTGTTTATCAACTGATTGCTGTTATGGACAGTAACCAGTGCTGTTTTCTTCTTTCCGTGTATCCGATGCGTCGCGCAATAGTCGATCCAAATGTCTGAGCAATACACTTCTAATCAACAAATCCAGAACGGACACGAAGACTCACCCATAGGGTGAAGTGCAGTCACCTTCTCGTGGTGAGTTCTGAGTTACATATTAAAGTTCCATATTTAAGTTGAGCCAACAGCTGCACGAACAAGGCACTTTTGGAATGCGAGTATATTGTATATATGTACATATACTCTATTTATATACTCAACAATTATTTTTTGATCATGAATAGTGAAATATACATATATTCAAGAAAATACATGTTCATCGCCGAAAATTGTGAAAAATGAGGATTTTCACATTCGATGCGCTAACCTAAATGTTGACCGATTTGAATTTTTCTTTTGGAACTCGATTTGTATTCCTCCAAGGCAACTTTTGCGCACTATGAGATTCCGGAAATTGAAAACTCGGGTTTTTCAGCCCACCTTAATAGACATAGAGCACGGACTCCTTCCCTCCAACTTTGGTCCACACAGTGTACTAAAGGTGGGCCCTTAATACACCGAATTCTCTCCACCAGAGATGAATTGCAGAGATTCCTAATGCAATGTTAATATCGTGGTCCATGTCACGTTTTTCTTTTCCGAAGGAAATTATAAGATTGGTTGAATTTGTCTGCTAAGTCAATCAGCATCGAAGGATGAACGGAAAACGTGATACCACCAATCAGAAACTGGAACATGGCTCCCCTATATCGTTGACAATCTTTTCAACTCATCTCTGTCTTCGCATCGAATGCTCATTATACAGAAAATTCGTATTCCGAACGCTGATATACTGAAGGGTTATGATGCCGAATGTAATTGATTGGATGAAAACTGCAATTTCTTGGGAATTCTACAAGAATGAGGGATCTGATTGTTCACAGCATAACGAACTTCCGGTCTATCAGCGTTTGGAATATGAATTTTTCAGTACAAAGTATGTTCTGTGCACGTTTTGAGGATGTTTTTGTTTGTATTCTTTCAAAACAGTCCCATCTGAACATTCTAGGTATGATCACAGGATAAGTGCAGGATCCCTGGTAGAAATTATCTCAAGTAAAATTCGAGGCACTCGCAAGTTCAACTCTTGTCATAGTAAGGGCCTTGTAAGTGAAACTTACAAGGGCCTTGTAAGTTATGTAATGCTCAACATGATGAGGCACTCACTAGCCATACTCACTAGTTACTCATCAAAAAATAGTGAGAAACTTGAAAAAAACTATACATGAAATGGTTACACGGAGAAAAATGCCAGTCAAAGATGTAGTAATCCCAGATAACACAGGAGTTCTAAAAGAGTTCATAATGAATACAATGTATTCATATAGACCTCTTTTCAAACTATTGTGCTATCTGGGAATTTTATATAAATACCAACTTCAACTTATCATCTTTAACTTATCATATCTTTTCGTGGAATTTCACTAAATTTACTTTTATTGATTTGTTCAAAGATGATAAAAAAAAAATAACATCAAACTTCGCTTCACTATGTGTTGGTAGAAAGGCAATATGACACACACATTAATCATTACCCGAGAAAAAGTGAATTAGATCCAATGAGATCTATGTAGATCTCTTGAGATATAAGTAGATCTCTTTAGATATATGTAGATCTCTTTAGATCTAAATTTTGGAAAAACAAGATCTACGAAGATCCAAAGAGATCTACTTATGCCTTAAGGAATCTGGTTCAAGAAGATTTCTTGAGATATAAGTAGATCTCTTTGGATCTTCGTAGATCTTGTTTTTCCAAAATTTAGATCTAAAGAGATCTACATATATCTAAAGAGATCTACTTATATCTCAAGAGATCTGCATAGATCTCATTGGATCTAATTCACTTTTTCTGGGGTAATGTCTGGAATAACTTTGTTGGCGATGGTGAAAAGTTTTTAACCTAACGGGGAACCGAACCTGCTCTACCTACCTACCTAACCTACCGAAACCTAACACCTTGCCAACGTAGCTATTCCGCACTTTGAATTTCAGAGCTTATTTGATAAAGACATTTGCTAGTAAACAGTTCCACCAGCCCCCTGGCGGTTGTACCACGAAAGTTGACCCGCTACATTTAAACTACACATTCTTCGTACTCTTACATGTCGGAATCATCGAGCTGAAAAATTGTCAAAATTCATTCCCGTAAAATATAAATGATAAAATTGACAGTGCTTAGAAAAGTGATTTCAATAAACATAACATAAAGACATAACCCTACTTTTGGAATTTGTTTTCGTTTTGTATCTAATAAAACATAAAATTCTTCATAACAGTGATAAATTAATGTGATTTTTGTGATAAGATTATATTTTGGTTTGAATTCATTATTTTGTGCTTTCCATCGAAAAATTATTCACATTGTGTTATGTGTAAGAAGTGAACTAGAAAATATTACAAGTTATGAATGTATCGTCATGATTCTTCAAGTGTCCCTGTCTTTCATCAAAATCAAATCCCAAAGGAGACTTTGGTGGAATCATATTTATGGTATGTAAAAGTCACATAGATCTCTTTCATTTAGATTATTCAAAGAAAAGAGCGGTCACGGTTTTTTTTAATGCTTCAAAGTGAAGTTCGTGTATCATTGGCATTCATTATCATTTTGCTCACTTATATATGTGAGCTTCTGATTGAGTTACCTTAATCACTTAAAGTGAAGTGGAGTGTTTTTTGATAAGTGACGTGAAATGACTCCCTCACTCAAACAATGTGCATAATATAAAATGAACTGTAAGTTTGTTAGAATAAATTGTCTACGAATAAGTATGACTTGAATCGTTAAAGATATTATCTCACACTTATATTGGAAGCGCAGTGAATTTCCTTTCTCTAATCAGAATGAACTACTGGCACGATGGATACTTAACTGTGATTTGCTTCCAAAGAGTATTTCTACATCACCTCATTGAACAATACATATATGTGGTTATAAATGGAGCCTAAGGGTTTTAGCAACAAAAAATCATCTGTCAAATTACAAGCACAGGGAATTCTTCCCATCACCATAAATTACATGCGACATGAGAAATATTCAATTGATTTTCATTCTTACGAATTGACTGAATAATTTGTTCATATCTAATTATTTATAAATACATGTATAGTTCAATGAAGTTATTTTCAAGTAATTTTTGACAATCAATATCTCTCATAAGTATCTATCGTGCCAATGGTTCATGGTAGTCAGAGTAAAGAAAATTCACTGCGCCCCCAATATGTAAGTCAATTTTTTTATAGACTCAAGTGTTGTGGATACCTACTTCTTATTCGCAAAGAATTTATGTCAACCAAGTAGCTAGTCATTTCACTTCATACAGATTGTGGATCAAAGGAATGACATCACTTCATTCCACTTGATCACCTGAAAAATCATCAGAGGTTTACAAAAGTGGTAGTGATAGTACATTCTTTCTGACAATTGGTATGATGGATACTTGACTGTGATTTGATTCCAAAAAATATTTGTACATAACTTCATTGAATGATACATGTAGTTATAAATAGAGTTTAAGATTCTTACCGTTAGAAAGATCATCTCTCAAATTACAAGCATAGGGAATTTCGTTCACTATCATACCTCGCATGCAACAATATAAATATTCAATTGATTCTGATTCTTGCAAATGGACCTAATAATTTGTTCATATATAATTATTTATAACTACATGCATAGTTCAATGAAGTTATTTTTAAGTAATTTTTGACAATCTGTCCCTTAGAAGTATCTACCGTGCCAATAGTTCATAGTAATTCACATGATTTGTGATAGAAAACAGGTATGTGAAATATCACATAAACTACGATAGACTATCTATCATTCATTCCACATGCACCACGACTGCTCAAGTTTGTGATTGACAACGATTATGTGAACATAACTTCAATACAATCACTCCAGTTATTCTCTAGATTGTTACAAGGCCTTGCAAGTCCCTCACAAGGGACTAGTAAGGCCTTTGTGAGGCATAGAGAATGACCAGAATGATTTTTGCTGAAGTATCTACCAGTCAAACTTGTGAGGAGCTCACTGTTAACTTGCAAGTTCAACTAGACTAGTTTTGCCTCAAGAAAAACTTGCGAGGGCCTCGAGATAACTAGAGAATGTCTAGAATAATTTCTGCTAGGGATGTTTACAAAGTTCTTGTGCTACTCGGAAGTCGATTCATTGCATTACATTCAAGTAGTTCAATACCATCGAGTCATTCGGGAAGTCGAGTAACCCGATTGCATCGGGTAATTTGAAAGAATCGGGTCACTCGATCGCATCGGGTAACCCGGCCAAATCGGATAGTGTGATTACCTGACCCGACGAAAACTCGACATTCGGGCGGGTCGGGTACCCGCGCATCCCTAATAAATACACGGGGTAATGTTGATAAAAAGAGAAAAACAGTCAAGCTCTGCAACAATCTTCACCCATTGGCCACAAAATTCATATCACGCTCTTTCTTTTTTTTAGCATTACATTTCCACTCACAGATTCCCTATGAGACTTCCTTTCACTATTGTTATACAGGGTGATTCAAAATTCCCGCACTCTTTTTTGGGAGTAGATTCCTGATGAAATTCTAAAACGATTTGTCCTTTTGCACAATGCTCTCCGGCGCATAATTTCCGAGATATAATTAATTAAAGTTGACTAATTATGAGGTGGATCCATCGGTCATTCAGGAGCGTCATAACAGAACAAGAGAGGAAGGTGCTTGCAGAGGGCGCTCATACGATCAGCTGATCGGTATAATCGATACGATTTACCAACATACAAATTGGTAAATTTTCTATGTAGAACGATTGAATTCGTCGACACTGTGGAAAAATTGATGATTGTCATGAATTCTTATCACGATATGCTGTAGGTGAAAGTTGTAATTTCAGTAATGATTTTTATTACGCAGACAAATGTAAAATAGTGTTATTTCGTAGGGATAGGGATTCAAGTGGGAGAAAGAAGTATAACTACTCGTTTTCAATCAGAATTTTCATGTAAAAAAGAAAACATGAGAATTTTCATTCATCCGATACCCAATTTGAACGGTTTGATTAGTAAGTTTAACACAAGAGATTGGATTCCGAATCCTGTATTCTGATTGGTCGAGAATCAATGTATGTCAGATCAATCCTCGACCGTTTCAAATGATTCTTCTGAAGAATGTGTTTTCGACTTATCCCAACCACAACATTGAACAATGATGAATTCATTCGAATTCACCCTTTTTACATCATTCGATGATTATAAAGGGTTTATCGAACGTTAATAACTTACTTCAACTTGCAGAATCCATCAATTTTGACGAAAATACAAGGTGTGACATCATATACGACCCAATCATTGCACTTGATTGACATTGTAATCACATACGGTTTGTTTAGCTTAAATCAACTATTCGTGATACGAATCAACCAATCAGGTGACAGCTCGAAACAGTTTCATTTGAAGCACATATGACTTCAAAGGGCATATTGTTATTTCAAATGGAAAAAAAATTGTCTTTGAAGATTAACCAAATCCGTCCTTTATTAACGTCCGATGAACCCTTTATAATCATCGAATGATGTAAAAAGGGTGAATTCGAATAAATTCATCATTGTTCAATGTTGTGGTTGGGATAAGTCGAAAACACATTCTTCAGAAGAATCATTTGAAACGGCCGAGGATTGATCTAACATACATTGATTCTCGACCAATCAGAATACAGGATTCGGAATCCAATCTCTTGTGTTAAACTTACTAATCAAACGATTCAAATTGGGTACCGGATGAATGAAAATTCTCATGTTTTCTTTTTTACATGAAAATTCTGATTGAAAACGAGTAGTTATACTTTTTTCTCCCACTTGAATCCCTATCCCTACGAAATAACACTATTTTACATTTGTCTGCGTAATAAAAATCATTACTGAAATTACAACTTTCACCTACAGCATATCGTGATAAGAATTCATGACAATAATCAATTTTTCACAGTGTCGATGAATTCAATCGTTCTACATAGAAAATTTACCAATTTGTATGTTGGTAAATCGTATCGATTATACCGATCAGCTGATCGTATGAGCGCCCTCTGCAAGCACCTTCCTATCTTGTTCTGTTATGACGCTCCTGAATGACCGATGGATCCACCTCATAATTCGTCAACTTTAATTAATTATATCTCGGAAATTATGCGTCGGAGAGCATTGTGCAAAAGGACAAATCGTTCTAGAATTTCATCAGGAATCTACTCCCAAAAAAGAGTGCGGGAATTTTGAATCACCCTGTATTTCTATGCTTCATCCAATCATGTTTTGAGAAACACAAAGAGTAAATCATTTTCAAATCCTGGCCAATACGGAATAGTTAGGGTCTTGGCGCCAATATCCTCTCAAGCCAATCAGGAAATTTGTATTATTAAACGTACGCCACGTATCGATTTTCATATTGACCAACGATCATTCTGATTCGAGTACTAGCACGAGTGAACACGAGCTAGAGGCTAGTCCACTAGGGATAACGAAATAAGACGCAATAATGGTAAGTTCATCGTTGAAATATAGAAAGTTTCATTGAATTGGAGAGGTACAAACTTATGTACACACACCAAATTAGGTCCACGTGGAAATCTCGGATTACAAATGGTTCAAAATATTGGTTGAAAGATAACAGTATACAACCTCTTGATTCAACCAAAGTTCCGAACCGTTTACAATTTGAAGTTCTTACATAGATCCACCAAATTTTTGGGAAAAATATTACTAGTGTGAGAAAAAAATCTACAGTAATACCTCAATTGAGGCAATCGTATCGTCCTCCTCCCACTTCGTCACCAGCCTTTTGTTCTTGAAAGGACGGAAAAAGTAGGTAATCTTGCCTCAATCGAGGTTCTACTGTAAAACCATGTAACATTGCATTTTACAATTAGATACTGAGTGCATTTTTATACAGGGTGTCCCATTTTAATTTTTATATCGGAATAATTCAAAAACGAAGAGTTTTGGAGGAAAATGTTCCGAACAAAAGTTGTGAGATTCCGAGGGGGACATCTGATGGTGACCTTGACTTTGGCCTCGGATCTCAACTTCAAGGTCATTCAGAGGTCAACTATTGTTTCTTGAATGGAATTTCCTATTTTTGATTGCAGATTCAGATTTGACGTTGAAAAACAAGAAACTTTTGTCTGAATCATTTTTCCGAATTCCGCACAGATGGCGCTCTAATCGATAAAAAATGAGTTTTATGAAACACTCGTATTGCTTTCTGTGTCAAACGACATTTACCTCTCCAGTGTTTTTTTTCAGCTTCTGAGGATTACCGTCGCCATTAGAGTTACCCAATGTGCACCACGAGGAGGTTGAGCGATCGGATCTTGCACATCTTTGTGGCCCTGAAAATTTGATGAAACCCCATAAGTAAAAATCCAAAGTGGTAAGATCCGCAGACCTAGCTGGGATTTCCCATCGACCAATATTGACAATTATGTCTGTTCGTAGTACCGTTACTGTGAATTGTTGCCAAACACAAGTACAAAACAATACTTGTGTTTATCATGAACAAGAAAGTTCATACTAGAGCATTGTTTACGAACATAAGTGAAACGGAATGTTTAATATCCTTCATTCATTCACAAATTCTTTTCGATATACGATTCAAACTTGAAGAAGATCTTTGATCAGTGTTCTGAAGGTCTCAATACCATGGATTATCCTTGGGGGTGAAATACTTGATATTCTCCTGATACTGGGAGAATGTCGACGTAATTACGCTGCAGCATCAAGATTGTATGGAGAGAGGTATCCAAATAGACGCCAGCCTCTACTTCAGGCGATACGCTCAATAGAAAGACGAGTTAGAAGAATGAATATCCCACGAGTCAGAAGGCGTTATGATCAGTGTCGCCAGATTTTAAAATGAAATAATACTACCGGGTGGAACCAAAAAATACTACCTCATACTATTCTTGGTTGAGAAAAATACTACAAAAATACTCAGTGTCGCCAGATTTCAAAATGAAATAATACTACCGGGTGGAACAAAAAAATACTACCTCATACTATTCTTGGTTGAGAATAATACTACAAAAATACTACACTAAGAAAAATTTTTAACCAGTTAAACATTCGAATTTTCCCAGGAACTTCCTAGAAATTGATCAATCAGGAATTTCTCATTGGTCAGGACTTTTTCATTGTGAGATAATATCCTTTCAGGATATTGTCGTTTCTTACCGTTCATATTTTGTTCGAAAATTTTTATCTCGTATTGTATTTCTTCATCTCTATAACCTGTAAAAAAAATCATCAAAATGATTGGTCCTCATTTAAATAAAATTTCTCCAATGAGTAATATGCAAATTTCGAATTCGCTGTTCGACGGTTGAATGATTTTAAATAAGTTTGAATCATTCAGTTCAATACAAACTGGAGTGAGTGCGGCCATTGAATCGCGTGTAACGAGAAAGAGAGAGGATATTAGAAGAAGACAACGCTATCTATTGAACAAACGCAGAAGCACACCCAATCGATCTTCTCTTTCCAGTGTCGCCAGATAAATACTACTTCTAACGGAATTGATCAATCATATACTCGTATCAAAAAGAATAGCCAATTGGAAGCGAATAAAAAATACTACCGGGACCCTTTCGTCATTTTGATGGAACGGAACGAAATCCGAAGACTCAATTGGTTCATGTGCAGTAACATACTAGAATTCCCCGAAAATCTCCCCAAAATACCGGTCCATGGGAGAGAAGCCTAAGGCTGCTCTCCCATGGATAGGAAATTCTAGGGACCGGAACGGAATCCGAAGATTCAATTGGTTCACGGATAGTCACTCACCAGAATTCTCCGCAAATCCTCTATAAATTTCGGTCCATGGGAGAGTAGCCTTATATCTTTATAATAAAATTACAGTGTATCTATTTTCATAAACCAACTGCCAGAGGGTCGGTGGAACTTCCACTATTAATGTAAAGGTGCCCGTGAAGTGTGTAATTTCTTCAGTTTTCAGATTTTTCAGTGTGAATCAAGCTTAACTCAGTTTCTTGAATGTTTGCTTCTTGCTTGAAATCCCTCAAGTCTCAAACATGAATCACTTTTGTATTTGAATTTCAAACTGTGAAGAACATCTTTTTTCCAAGGCAAATCATCTTTCCTATTGTTTATAATAAAAATGTCATCTGATAATGACAGTGAAATCACTCCACCGGAAAAAAGAAAACTTTCGTTTGAAAAAACCTCAAAAAGTGTGAGTATTTTTCAACTCTATACATTGTCGTAAAAATCTTAATACAAGGATTAATTCAGCTAATGAAATTATCGATTTCATTCGAGTATTAGATTTCGTTTATAATATGCATATCATGAACATTATGTATACTTGACAAAGTGAGGTTAATTTAATAAACGTTAACCGGTTCAGCATTCCACAAGCCACAATCGGTGATGAAATTTCATTTGCTTAATTTTTTCTCCATGCAGTTTTCCGCACACAGCAGTTATTGTCACAGCATCTATTGAAATTTACTGAAATCTATTGGATTTTCCAGACAGGACGGAAACAAAAATATCGAAGCGAATGGGAACAGGATCTACAATTTAAATCGTGGTTGAGTCGATCCCCTGATCAAGAAAATGCTTACTGTAAAGCATGTGATGTTACAATTCTACCAAGACGTGCGTCACTTCTTCAGCATATCACTACAACAAAACATGTGAAAATGATAAAGGGTTACTCAGGAACTAGTTCTATCACAAAGTATTTAAAAACTCCTCTGGAAGACGCAGTCAAATCTGCAGAATTAAAAATATGTGCGGCATTAGTGGAACATAATATCCCATTTCAGTTTATGGATCATTTTTCAGAAGTCTTGCAATCAGCTTTTTCTGATTCGGATATTGCAAAAAACTTCAGTTGCAAACGAACGAAAGCTCGATGTATCACGTATAATGTGCTGGCTACTGAAATGCAAAACCAAATGTTTGATAATATCAAAAGTAATGGAAATGAGATGTCCAGTGTGAAGTATTCCTTGATTATTGACGAATCAACTGATATTTCTACAAAAACTAATCTGGCCATCGTGATCAAGTATTTTTCTCAAAAGGATTGTTCTGTTAAAACGCGATTACTTGATTTGGTAGAAAGAGAAGACAAAACGTCACAAGGACTTTTCAACAGCATTAAGGACAGTATCACAAAGCATTGCTCAACAATGTCTAACATAATCGGATTCGCGGCTGATACGACAAATGTAATGTTTGGGGAAAAAATAGCATCGTGCAGAAGCTTTCTGAAGTATCACCTGATTGCATTTTTGTCAAGTGTGTTTGTCACTCTATATCTCTGGCAGTAAGTAAATCTTGCAAAACTTTTCCTCGGTCTATTGAAGATTTAGTAAGAGACACATATAACTATTTTTCCTATAGTTCAAAAAGACGAAACGAATTTACGGCATTCCAATTATTTACCGATACTCTTGAGCATAACTTATGAAGACTATATGATATGAGATGGCTTTCTCTTCGAGGTTGTGCAGACAGAATTTTGGAGCAGTGGAACGCCCTTAAATTATTCTTCCAAGACCAGCATTTGAGTGAAAAACTCATAGCCGCTGAGAGACTATTTGATATGTACCAAAATCCTTACAACCAATTGTACTTGTTTTTACTTCTAGAAGTACTGACCATTACAAATAAATTGAATGTAATTTTTCAATCGCAATATTCGAATGTGCATAAATTTTACAGATGCATCTGTGAAGCTTACAAAGTGCTAGTCGGTTTGTATATGAAGATTTCATACGTAAGATCTACTGAAGCCAAAGATATAGATCCACAGTCAACAGTAAATTTATTACCAATAAATAAAATCTATCTGGGAGTTGAAGCCACAAATTTCCTGACTCAGAATAGTTCTTTGATACAGGAAAAATCAAAACTCCATGTTTTCTATGAAACATGTCAAAAGTTCTTGATTACATTATGTACAGAACTAAAATCAAGACTGCCTTTTGAACAAAATTTTTTTGCAATGCTAAAAGTTATGAATCCTGCAATAATTCTTCCAGAACAAGTTCCTAGTTTACTTCCTATCAGTAGCATATTCACAAAAGATCCAGAGTTTACACAATTAGTAGACAGGGAATGGCGAGCTTTGCAGTTGTCCCCAAAACTGTCTTCACTCGTTCAAGAAAACGCTTCTCAAACTTGTGAAAAGTTTTGGACTGTAATTGCCAATGAAAAATCGCTCGAAAATGAGTATACTTATAAACACCTTTGTAAACTGATTTTTTACTTACTTTGTTTACCAGTTTCTAACAGTGATTGCGAACGAATATTTTCAAATGTATCCCTTATTAAGACCTCTCATAGGAATAACTTGACAACTGAGTCGATTAAAAAAATTAATAATATAAAAGAAGGATTGGGCGGAAACTGTGAAAAGTTCACTCCCACAACAAAAATGATTAAGGGATGTAATTCAAAAATATACTAATGACTGTGATTTGGTTGAAAATACACTTATTTTTAAGTTTTTATTTTTGTAATCAGTGAGAAGAGAGTAGAAACTTTTAATATTTATTATTGTTGCTCGTGACAGTATTTATCACTGTTTTTTTCCATTCATATTTTATAAAAGATAAATGAAAATGATACGATAAAAATTAATATGAAACTGATATTCTCAAATTTATAAAGGAGTAATATTGGAAAATCAATATTCTCAGAATCATGAAAAAATATTATGGAAAAATATTAGAACTATGAAAATACTATTACAAATCGAATAGTTTCAAATAATATTGCCGTTATTTCAATAGTTCTTGATATTAAAGATGGATTAAGAAACACTACCTGCTAATGTTAAACCATTGAACTCCATACATACGGAAAATCCCAGTCTGGGATCGGTACTCCCCCAAATATTCTGCAGTTTAGGCGGTTCAGCTACATATTATAAAATTGAAATTCCTTTCTCTATTGGCTGGGTAAGTTTTTTTCAACATATTACCAGAGATGAGTTTGAGAGATTGCTAACGATACATGAAAACTATGGTCCAGTTTCTGATTCGTGCTATCACGTTTTCCGTTTATCCTTTGATGCTGATTGGCGTAAGAGACAAATTTAAGCGATCACATAATTTTCGCAGAAAGAAAAAAAACGTGACGCGGACTACAATTTCAATCCTGTGTTAGCAATTTCTCCAGTCGATTCCGGATTGCGTCGCAGGAAGCAAGTCAATTCAATCAATCAAAGCATTCATTGGAAAAGAGATGAAAATGTAGCTTTGCAGGGGTTTGTGGGTGCGTTGGCAATCTCTTCCACCTCATTACTAATCTAAAATAACTCAATTCTAATTTTTTATGAAAAAAACCACTATTTCACCAATTATTTCTGAAAAATACTATAAAAATACTACGTACTACAAAAATACTACAGGGTCAAATTTAAGGCCAAAAAATACTACGGTAGTACTAAAAATACTACATCTGGCAACACTGATTATGATGGAAATCGTATGGATGCACGCTCAGTAGCCGTTTTAGGAATGGTGCACCTGAATCCTCACGTTAGTACCAGAGAAATCCGGCACCAATTAGGTATCCCAAGATCAACGGCACACCGCATACTAAGATCTGGTAAATATCATCCCTACCACATTACATTGGTGCAAGCATTAACGGCATTCACCACCTTCCCAAAAAGTTACTAGATTCCAAAATCGCCCCCCCCCCCAGTTTTTTCAGAAACGAACAAATAGAATGAAGAATAAAGAACTTTCTTTGATATGCTAAGAAGATGCACCTGCTCATTAAAATCGATTATATTCATTAATCGTTGAGAAAACTGGGGGGAGAGATCTAGTAACTTGGCCTCTGATGAATGCCCTTAAGTGAAGATGATCTTAGACGTAGGGTTAAATTCAGTCAATGGGCCTCGGAGCAACCGCCTGGTTTTTCCAATTACGTGATGTTCAGTGATGAGGCAACATTTCGCAGTAACGATGTTATGAACAGACATAATTGTCATCATTGGTCAATTGAAAATCCCAGATGGCATCGACAAGTTGACAATGAACATCGCTGGACTCTGAATGTGTGGTGTGTGATTTTGAATGGTCAGATCATTAGTCCTTATTTCTTCTAACATACTGTTAGGAAGGAAAATGATTTGCAATTGATTCGGGACAAATTACCAAGAATGTTGGAAGATGTTGATCTCTACATACGGAACAGGATATGGCTTCAACATGATGGGGCACCACCTCATAACGCTGCAATTGTCAGAAATTTCTTAAACACATCTTACCCATACAGATGAATTGGTCGCGGTGGATACATTGCCTGGCCGGCTAGGTCTCCGGATCTCACCCCTCTGGATTTTTACTTATGGGGTTTCATCAAAGATGTCCTCCCCGTGGATGATTGCGGGTCTTCCAGGGGGATATTCATGATACCTGTCCTTGATATCCTTTTTATCCATCCCTGGTAGTATCTGCTTCCTTTACGTGGTGGGGAGGATAAGTATCTCAGAGTTGGATCTTTTTTTTGAGTGGAATAAACTACTCAAGAGAAAGAATACAAACTGAGAGAAACGAAATCATCCTAATGCCAGAAACATCGGCAAAATCAAACGGAAGGAAAGCAAGGGGAAACTACCTTCCTTGACATGTTTCAATACTTCCCGAGGAAATTAAACCTTTTTCCTAACCTGGAATATTATGTAACGAAAACAAACAAACAAATTAATGAATACATGATGGCGCTCTCTCGGGTAAAATATTCCGGAGGTAAACTAGTCTCCCGTTCGGATCTCCGGGTGGAGGCTGCTCGAGGAAGCTTCATCAGCAAGGAACGAAAACCGAAGAATAGGATAGGGAAAAGAAACAACATTCTTCGAGTCGGAGCGTGGAATGTTAGATCACTGAGGCAAGCGGGAAAATTAGAAAATTTGAAATTAGAAATGAATAGGTTGAATATAGACGTAATGGGGATTAGCGAAATGAGATGGCCACAAGAGGGCGATTTCTGGAGTGGAGATTATAGAATAATTCATACAGGATCAAAGAACGGTCAAGCAGGTGTAGGAATTGTAATGCATAAAAGAGTAGGAAATAGAATAGAAAATTATTTGCAACATAATAAACGTGTGATGATGGTTAGAATCAGAACAAAACCGGTAGACACCGTCATAGTCCAAGTATACATGCCCACATCTGCATATTCGGAGGAAGATATTGAAAAAACGTACGAAGGAATAGAAGAAGTGATAGAATATGTGAAGGGAGAAGAGAATTTGATAGTGATGGGGGATTGGAATGCGGTAGTAGGACAAGGAAAAGAGGACAACATTATGGGAGATTTCGCGTTAGGGAGGAGGAACGATAGAGGACAACGTTTAGTCGAATTTTGTGAAAATCATAAGATGGTTATCACAAACACTTTATTCGAAAATCATCCAAGAAGAATCTACACTTGGAAAATGCCAGGAGATACAGCAAGATACCAAATTGATTACATATCAGTGAAACAAAGATTTAGAAACCAAGTGAAAAACTGTAAAACTTATCCCGGTGCAGATATAGATAGTGATCATAATATGTTGATGATGAAATATCCTCTGAAATTCAAATCTCTGAAGAAGAAAAGGAAAATGCAGGAAAGATGGAATTTGAAGAACCTCAAGCAAAAACAAACACATGAGGCATTCGAGAAAATGTTGGATGAAAAATTGGGAGATCAAAAAGAGAAAGACTTGGGAATAGAGAGGAGATGGACAAAGATGAAGGGGAATATAAGAGAATGTGCGGATAAGATTTTGAAGAATGATGGAGTAGAAGCTAAAAACCCATGGATAATGGGAGAAATTTTAGAATTGATAAATGAAAGAAGGAAATACAAGAATAATGATAGCCAAGAAGGCCAGCAACGATACAAATCATTGAGAAATAAAATAATAAGAGAATCAAGGAAAGCAAAAGAACAGTGGTTAGAAGAGAAATGTCAGGAAATAGAAATAAGATTGCATTTAGGAAGAATAGATGAAGCATATAGGATTATTAAAAGATTTTTCGGACAAATGAAATCTAGAAGCAATAAGATTAGAAACTCTCTAGGACGACAATTGATAAAAACGGAAGAGAAAATAGAACAGTGGATCAATCATTTGGAAGACTTGTATAGAGGAAACGATGATATAGCACTATTAGAGAAGGAGGAGGATGTAGATGAGGAAGAATTGGGAGATTCGATATTGAGATCAGAATTCGACAAGGCTTTGAAAGAATTGAAAAATAATAAAGCGCCAGGCATAGATGGCATAAGTGCGGACCTTATAAAAGCCTCCAGTGAAGGAACTCGCGACGCACTGTTTGAATTGATTAGAGATATGTACGAAAAAGGAGAAGTACCGGAAGATTTCCAAAAGAATAAAATTGTCGCTATCCCGAAAAAACAAGGGGCAGACAAATGCGAGAACTACAGAACGATCAGTTTAACTTCACATGCTTCGAAAATACTGACCAAAATTATATACAGGAGGATGGAAAATAAAATAGAGAGTAGATTGCCAGAAGATCAATTTGGTTTTAGAAAAAATAGGGGAACGCGAGAAGCAATTTTAGCACTGAGGGCAGTAATAGAGAAAAGGATAGCGCTGAAGAAATCTGTGTACATAGGTTTTGTAGATATACAAAAGGCTTTCGATAATGTGGACTGGGAGAAGATGTTTGCGATCCTGAAGAAGGTGGGAATAAATTATAAAGATAGAAGAATAATATACGAATTATATAAGAATCAAAGTGCAATAATAGACATAGAGGGTCAGGAAGGGGAAGCACAAATAAGAAGAGGGGTGAGACAAGGATGCTCATTATCGCCACTGATGTTCAATTTATATATAGAAGAAGCAATGAACGAAGTGAAGGAGGAAATTCAATCGAAATTACAGATTCAGGGAGAAAATATAAGTATGTTGAGATTCGCGGATGACATAGCTATATTGGCCACGAGTAGTACTGAGTTAGAAAATATTCTCAACACCATGAGAACAATATTATTGGAAAACTATTGTATGAATATAAATAAAGACAAAACAAAATTCATGATGTGTACAGCAGCTAAAACAGCTAGAAGAACGAGAATCAAAATAGATACCGAGACAATTGAACAGGTGAAAGAATTCAAATATCTAGGAAGCATAATTACAGAGAACGGCAAAAGCGAAAGAGATATAAGAGCAAGAATAGTACAAGGGAAACAGGCTTTTTATCAAAAGAGACAGTTATTGTGCTCAAAAAATATAAGCTTGGAAGTAAGGAAGAAATTCTTGAAAAGTTACGTCTGGAGCACAGCATTATATGGTTGCGAAACTTGGACAATGGGGAAAACTGATCAACGAAGACTTGAAGCTTTTGAAATGTGGTGTTATAGGAGGATGCTCAGAATAAAATGGATAGACAAAGTCAAAAATGAAGAAGTACTCGAGCAGATAAATGAAGAAAGAAATCTTTTGAAACACATCGTGAAAAGGAGAAGCAATCTTATAGGACACACATTACGGCATGAGAGTTTATTGAAAACAATATTGGAAGGGAAAATGAATGGTAAAACTGGTAAAGGTAGACCTAGAGCAAGTTATATGAAGCAAATCGTACAAGACAAGGGATGTAGTAGATATGTAGAAATTAAACGTTTGGCGGATAATAGACAGGGGTGGAGGGTTTCATCAAACCAGTCGTAAGACTGATTACTTCATGATGATGATCAAAGATGTAGTTTATGGAACACCACCAACGACCAGAGATGACATGAAACGCCGAATACAAACTGTCTGCCGAACAATTCCACGTCATGTGCTTTTGTCGTTAGAACCACATCCTCAGGGACCAATTAGGTTATGCCAACAGGTCAACGGTGCAAATATCGAATATTTGATACGGTGAATTTTCGTACATATTGCAGAGCGTTTGTCGTGGAAAATTACACACCTTTACAGTCCAGACAATCGGCCCTTTTCAGGGCCTAAAAGATGTGCAGAATCCGATCGCTCAACCTCCTCGTGGTGCACATTGGGTAACTCTCATGGTGACGATAATCCTCAGAAGCTGAAAAAAAACACTGGGGAGGTAAATGTCGTTTTACACAGAAAGCAATACGAGTGTTTCATAAAACTCATCTTTTATCGATTAGAGCGCCATCTGTGCGGAATTCGGGGAAATGATTCAGACAAAAGTTTCTTGTTCTTCAACGTCAAATCTGAATCTGCAATCAAAAATAGGGGATTTCATTTGAGAAACAAAAGTTGACCTCTGAATGACCTTGAAGTTGAGATCCGAAGCCGAAGTCGAGGTCACCATCAGATGTCCCCCTCGGAATCTCACAACTTTTGTTCGAAACATTTTTCTCCAAAACCCCTTGTTTTTGAGTTATTCCGATATAAAAATTAGAATGGGACACCCTGTATACATCATTTGGTAATTGTAGAGATTGTTTTCCAAATTTTATAGAGTTACGATGCGTGCATCAAGTGTTTGACAAGTAACAATGATGTAACAACCCTAAGAAAACACAAATCTCCAGGAACATCTAACGGAGGTTCTTGTAGGCTTATTAGGAGTCTGAAACATCGGTTAGATGGTCCTGAAGGTTTGTGTTCTCTCGAGGAAGTTCTCCCCAGATTCAGTACATGCATAATAACTGCACATGATTTGGAAACACAATCCTCTTAATTATCAAATACTTATGTGAAAATACTGCTCAATATCTAATTGTGAAATACAGTTTTACAATCCTGATATTTTCTTCTCACGTTAGGAGTACTTTTACCGAAAATTTGATGATTGTACATAATTTGTTGGCTTTGTTAGTTTACATAGAATATGACTCGATGTTATGATTTGCTTCAGGGAACAACACGAGATCCCTCAGATTAGGATTCAACCGATAAGTTGCTGGCTGTTGTCGATGCTAATGGAGCATCAAATATCGCTAAACAGCAGAGGCAGCTAAGCCAGCAAAAAATGGAGCTACGCCAGGAGCAAGAGTTGCTGGCGCAGCGAAGGGCAGAGCTTTTGCTGCAACAGCAACAACAACAGCAACAGCAGCACCAGTGGAGCAGGGATTGGCAACAGCAGCAACAGCACTGGCAGCAACAACAACATTCGCAGCAGCAAATAACCCAAGAACTGTTGGAGAGGCAACAGCGACTAGAACAACTGCAACAAGAGTTGCAACAGCAACAGCTCCAAGTATAACAGCAACAGCAGCCACTCCAACTGGGACAGCGACAAAAAGAACAGCAACAGCAGCCACAGGAGCGGTTATTAGACCAGGTGCAAGGACCTGTACCCCAGCCCGTTCCCCTGCCAGAAGAGGACCCACAGCAGCACCGATCCAGACATGAGTCTTCAATTCTATCATGCTTGTATTCATTCTCTTCCAATTTCCATATTGCATCTTTGGTTCAAAATTCTTGAAGAATCTTGATCAAAATGTGTGGGTTTGGAATGTTTGAACAAATTCTCTATAATAACATTATTACTTATTGATCACCCATTTTCCTTCACAGGTAAAGGTACAAGAGTTGGCCAAAGAGTCCACTTACAAAGATTTGCGAATCGGTTGTGGTCTTTGTCGAATGCTGAGTGGTCAGACAGGGGACGAGGAGGAGAGAGAAGAAGAGGGAGTAGAAGAGGAACAGACCAAGGAAGAGACCGAGGTAATGCTCCCCACTGAATTTTTCCTTTTTATCCTTGAATTGAGATTTTTGGTTATATAATTTTTCGATTTTTATTTCGGTTCTGAATACATTTTATCAGTGTTGTGATATTCGTTGAGCTGGGAAATTGCAGCTCGGTCACGTGACTACGTTTTGCACCAACGCATGTATGTGTTCTTGTCGGTGAGCGGTTCACCCATAAGTACGCTCACATGTGTGAGTAAAAAACGTAGTCACGTGACCAAGCTGCGATTTCCCAGCTCGATGAATATCACAACACTGCATTTTATCGATATGTTCTATTCTATTCTTGACAAAATGGTTTATTTCACGTGGTGGTTACCATGGCTTCATGAGGAAAGTTGATTCAAAGAGATGTTGTAGAAAAAGGATTTTACAAGGGGGATGTCTGGGATGGAAAAGATTATATTCTGAGATATATGGATACATATACATCCTCGGAATCCATGGTTTAAGGGTCTCAAAGGTAAAAGAGAGGATGTAGTGCTAGGTAATCGGTTACGAGCAAACAACTATAATCTGAATGAATCGCTGGCAAGGAAGAATATTTGTGGAAAAAATCGGTGCGAATGTGGAGAAATTGAGGATATGAACCATGTAGTGTTGAGCTGTGAACTGTTGAATAACACAGCCACACAAAAAAAGCTTTTGTTTCTGATTTTGGGATCAGACTATGTGTATTATAAGTTTTTGGGGTCGCTGAAACTGAATCCGATGTCTATTTTGCCCCATCACGCCAGGTTTTCGACATAACCTCAAAAGACTGAATCATCACGAAAAAAATAAATAAATAGCTCCCAACGTTTCAATATTTGCGTGCAAGAATTGCAGATGATGTTTGGGGACCAGTTTTGTACTCCCACATTATCAATTCCTAAACCGAACATTTCCTTATAGGTCTCACGAACATTAGCACTCATGATGTTCCGCAATGAACTCATTTCAAACTTAGTACAAATGTGACAAAATATATTGCGATTACAATCACCGTTATGAGATAGCAAGATGGCTTTTTTCTCCTTTCTTGTAACGTTACACTCTACATTGGCTGAGTCACCAACCAATGCAGAGCTACGATTGCATGATAACGACGCCTGCAGGCCCGCTTTCCCACCCCGACCAGTCGCCGATACTGGGTTTCCGAATCCCTGCATCGTAACAGGCTTCTTACCTGCGCTTGCCATGACGGCATGTACGCCGTTCACCAGGAACTTCGCCGGATAACAGAATTACTCTGTTGCCCACCGTCACCACGTGGAGGTGTCCTAGTGGCAGGCACAGGTATAGGTCTAGCTACACAAGCACGGGAACGTTGATGGAAGATACGGGAGACTGTGCAGATCTCGTATACGATTTCTGCGCAGTCTCCCATTCCTTCCGTCAACGTTTCCGTTATTGTGTAGCTAGATCTTGAGGTATTGCTCTGAATACGTGGATCGATCTATGTGATAAAATGACAAAATGCGGAAGGATGCCTGTTGTGTAGGAAAACCTAACGTGATCGAGTTTCGGGAATATCAGATTTCGTTTCAGCGACCCCGAGAACATATTAAATTTGTAGTCTGATCTCCAGGCAGGAGCACTTGTTTGTTTGTTTGTAATAGTTGAAATCATCAAGGTCATGTCGGAAACTTGTCATGATGGGGCTACATTGACATCAAAGTCAGTTCCAGCAACCCCGAAAACATATAGAATACATAGTCTGATCACCGGCTCAAACAGTTAATTTTATTCTTCTCGTGATTTTGCGGTTTTTTTGAGAGTATGTCTAGACCTTGATATGGTGGAATCGACCACTCATCGGATTCAGTTTCAACGACCCCGAAAACATATAAAATACATGGTCCGATCCCCGGTTCAGACAGTTAATTTTATGTTTTTCGTGATTTTGCGGTTTTTTTGGAGTTATGTCAAAACCCTGATATGATGGAGTTGACTACTCATCGGATTCAGTTTCGGCGACCCCAAAAACATATAGAATACATAGTCTGATCCCCGGGTCAGACAGTTAATTATATTTTTTTGGTGATTTTGCGGTTTTTTTTAAGTTATTCCGAAACCCTGATATGATGGAATTGACTACTCATCGGATCCAGTTTCAGCGACCCCAAAAACGTATTAAATACATAGTCTGATCTCAAGGGCAGGAACAGAATTTTTTTTTTATGGCTGTGTAATGACAGAGAAGAAGTGTGGAATATACTAGATAGGAAAAAGTATCAAAGACCTATTGACATGAGAAATTTGTTATACAAGGAACATTTTGCAGTAATCAAGGCTGTGAGAAAGTTTTTCAAAAGAGTGAATAAAATTGTGTGATTCAAGAAGGAGGGAAGTATAGTGTCAGATCCTCAAGCGGTGGGGATAAAACTGCGAGTTGAGGTTACGAACGATCTGTGCAATAAGGTGATTGAGGTACATAAGTTCCAAAAAAATAGTTCCAACCCCAAAGTTCCAAATCAGAAGTTCCAATTCAATATTTTCCAAAAGTATCTTTATCCAGGAGTGTGAAAGTTCCAAAACATAAAAAGTTCCAAAGTGTTCTAAAAATTCAAATTGTATCCAATAATTCTCAAATATTCAATGATTTCATTTCTATCCACATATTCGTTATATTTCGAGACAATATTGAAAATCCGATCTTCTATTTTCCGCCTAGACGGTGCTTGGGGCTGTTTAATTTTTTGACCGAGATTGAGCTGTCGTAACATGCTTTCAGTGTCTTCCTGTTCTTTCTGTAGCTCACTAAAGAGTTTGTAAAGACTTGGATGATATCTTCCTATTACTACTTGGAATCTATTGTGCCATCCTTCAGACAAATTGTTTGTACTGGCCATTCTCTCGCGCACATCATTATATTGATTCCAAAGTTCTGGAGGGTAACGAGTGGGCACTGCTCGTCTTCAACCTCTGGCTGGTTTACCACGAACGTAATTGACCTTAATATAAAAAGATGTACATAGATATACGTATATAGATATACATGCTTCAAAATATTCAGCGACGGGAATAAACTTATCAGTTATTGCTGTTGCAATCCTTCTGATTGTATTCTTCCGAAAACATTCTGACAGACATGAAAAAAACATCCGTGGACATTATTTGTAACCTGTGATTTTGCAGCGTTGATGATCGCTAATTCAAAGTCGGTCATGACCGAATGAGGATATGTAATTTGAATTCCTAATCGTTGTGTCTCAGGAATTGTGACTTCTGAAACTTCGCAATACGCCGATTCTTCTTTGGATTCTAAAAGTGCATACACAAACGGTAGTGGTAAGGTTTAGTCTACTCCTTTATCTACTTGCACAACAGACCCCATGATAACGAATAATTGAAAGGAAATGGTAGGTGCGGTCTTCAGAGTACCATCAAGGAACCAAACATGAGACCTCATTAGAATTCTCAAATTTTCACGTGAGGGATACACAATTATCCTACCACACCTTAAACTATAATTCTCATTTCCGAAAGAATCATAAATCAAAAACGTTCTCCAGTAAGCGTGTGACGAAACTTTTCTGGGATGTTCTCCAAGTCATCTATATTTCGTGGGTTAGAAGGTATATTCTTTAATCGTGCACGCTGAATTTGTTTCCTCAAATTATGTCGATCAGGTAACTCAGCAATGATACCTGAAGGTACTTCTTGCAAACGTCTCAAAATTTGTACTGGAGGAGCTTCTGGGTGTTCTACAGCTTTCCTTTTAATACCGACTACCATCTTAAGAGCACTAACCTCTTCTTTGTTAGGAGCATGTGAATGTGGAGACTGTTCTGGTCCACCTTTTTTTACTGTAACAGGAAGTTTACCAACGATAGTAGTTGCTCAAGCAGAGCATTCACCCTTTTGTTTGCATCTCCAGTAAACCACACCATTATTGTTGGAGTGCCGATAATATAAATATCCATCAATGTGCAAGTATGTTGATCTACCGGATGTAATAAATTCTGCCATGATTGTATATTTGTATATTGTGGTTTTTTTTAAAATAAATTTCGGCAATTTAAATCTAGAATTGTCATAACACGCGGAGAAATTTTTAAGAGCTGCGAAAGGTTATGTTGAAAGAAGGTTACGTTGTTGATTGAAGGTTGCTATGAAGTTACCAAGTTTTGTTATGAATGTTTAGGAACTGTGGGAACTTTTTTAATAGTCTGGAACAATTGGGATTTCGGAACAAAGAACTTTTGGAACACAGGTCCTTTGGGAAAAAGAATTAATTGGAACTTTCGGATTGGAACAAATATTTTGGAACTTGTGACCCATTACCCAATAAGGCTAGTTATCAGCCGGATGCATACTGGAGAAGTCTCTCCAATAGACTTTGAAAAAAAAATACCATGGCTTCATCTGGTTACAAATCGATGGGTTATTGGTGATGAATTACACGTACCATTGCAACCAAAAGTCAATGAAGAGAGGAAACCATTGATAGAATGATGCAAGTAAGTGAAAAATGAACAAAAATGGATTTATGTGACAGCCTGAGTGATGACTCATAACATTTGATATAGTTTCTTCACTCATACTGATACAGTGCAGTTTGATTTGATCTCGATATAACTTTTAATATAACTTTTGAGAGAATTTATATCAGTTTTGTTGAAAAAACCATACCAAATGTAACTCACCACTTAGGTTATAACAAAAATCACTATTTGTTCATGTTTCAATCATTCGCGTTATTTTATTGATGTTCCTCACTTCTAATTAACTTTTGGGTGTGATGATACATGTAATAGAGAACCAATCTGTGATACCACAGAGTGACATCTGATGTGATTTTAGAATAATGGTTGATAATTCATGAACATTGTGTTTTGTGCCAAAAATATAAAACTCTTTAATAAGCACTTTCAAGTGAAAAAATATATGTATGCATATACAGGGTCCCATCTTAATCTGTCACTTAGAATATCTCGAAAAAGAATAGATTCAGAAAAAAATGTTCCGGGAAAAAATGTAAGAATCTGAGGGGGACATCCGATGGTGAACTTGGCTTTGACCTCAGATCCCACTTTCGAGGTCATTCTGAGGTCAACTCATGTTTTTTAAATGGAATCCCCTATTCTTTAGATTCTAGACCGGTTCAGATTCTACGCTAAAAACCAAGGAACTTTTGTCTCAAACGTTTTTTCGAAATCCCCATAGATGGCGCTCTAATTGATGAGAAAATGAGAATTCTCAAACCCTCGGATTGTATTCTGTCTAACATAATGCTCAAATCTTGAGTGTTTCTCATCTCTCGGAAATTGCCGTCGGTTGTGTTTTGTTTTGGTTTTGTTCTTGGAAATTGTTATTGTTTTGATTCACGTGTGAATACCTTAGAAATTTAGCATTCCCTAACTGCTCAGTTCTCTGTTATCATTTGGAGGAAACACATTTCTAAATATCATGTCTGATTACGCGCCAAACGATATTGTTGACGTTTTGTCGTGTCTTGGTGAAGCGCGGGGAAATTATGTTGAAGCTGTGAGAACGTTTCAACGTCGTTTTCCGGATCGGAGGTGTCCAAATCGCATTACGACCCGATTTCTTGAACAACGTGCTCGTCAAAGTCTCCTCAAACGACAGAGGAACAAGAAAGTTTATGCGGATGACAATGATCCTGATGTGAGATCGCTGGCTGTGCTGGCATTAATTCATATTAATCCCCATATCGGTCTTCAGGATATTGAGAAAATGACCGAGATTCCTCGATCCACAGCTCAGCGTATCTTGAAATCGTTGGATTATCATCCGTACCATATCACTTCGGTGCAATCTCTAACAGCTGAGGATTTCATAACAAGATTGAACTTCCGCACGTGGGTCCAACGGAGAATTGAAGGAGATCCTACTTTCTCTCATCACGTTATTTATTTATTCATTTATTTGTTTTGTTTATACGGGTATAAAAGACCCTTTGGTACATAGAATATACATTACTTGAACCACATTATATATATCATGCATCAAAGCATTAAGCATCATGTTAAGCTCGACTACATGCATCTTATATTACAACAACAGTTGACGTGTATAATTATAGGTGAAAAGGACAATTTGATATTAAATTTGACAAATAAGAGAAAGAGAATTCCTAAGATCAGAATGAGATGAAAATAATTCAAGCACATCACTGTAAGAATTCGCTAGGATAGATATCCGATTTACCGGATCAGAATAACCGTATCTCGATTTATAAGGAATTGGATTGAACAATTTAGGGCGCCTTGATAAACGAGAAGGGACATTTAAACGTACAAGTCCAAGCAGTTGAGGGCAGCGAATTTTCCCACTAACAATTTTATACAAAAATGAAAAATCATTGAACAAACGACGTGATTCCAAGGAAGGCAAGTTAAGTAGAGCCATAATCAATGAGTAATCATGACAAGTGACGCTCAACGGACGGCTTATCTGATAGGCAGCGAAACGTAGAAACTTATGCTGAACTCTTTCCAAGTCTGTACAATCCCGAATTGAATGAGGACTCCAAATTTGAGACGCATACTCAAGATGAGGTCTAACTAAAGTACAATATAGTGTTCGAAGTGCAACAGGATCACGAAAATCTTTACAAACGCGCTTGATGAATCCGAGAGATTTCATGGAAGTACCAACTATGTAATTGTAATGATCTGAGGAGTTAAAACGAGAGTCAAATGAAACTCCAAGATCACGAACAGTATTTATAGGTGATAACAGAGAATGAGACAAGTTATAAGGAAAATAAATAGCATTTTTACCTCTATGAAATCTCATCACATGGCATTTAGTGAGATTTAATGACATATTAGATAGCACACACCAAGATTGTAACCGATCCAAATCAGATTGCAGATTTTGAGCATCTCTGTAAGTTCTTATAATCATAAACAGTTTCAGGTCATCAGCAAAAAGATGTGTGCAGTACTTGAAAATCGTAGAGATATCATTAATGAAAATAATAAATAATAAAGGGCCTAGATGTGAGCCTTGCGGTACACCTGAGGATACAAAAAATGAATCAGAAAAATATTGAGAGACACGAACCGATTGCGTACGATTCAGAATATAACTCTGTAACCACGACAAGAAATTGCTGCGAATACCTAAATCACTTAATTTATTTAACAATATATTATGATCAACTCTGTCAAAAGCCTTTGAGAAGTCTGTATATATAGTATCCACTTGGGCATTTTGATCAAGCGCAGAGGACACAACATCAGAAAAAATAGACAAGTTAGTTACGGTAGATTTTCCAGAAGTGAAGCCATGCTGGAAATCAGAAATAATATCAGAAAACAGTGGTGTTATTTTATCAGTAACTATATCTTCAAAAATTTTCGGCATAACATTCATGATACTAATTGGTCTATAGTTTCTCACGTCAGAACGATCCCCAGATTGAAGATAGGAGTAATTAAGCTGGATTTCCATTGAGGAGAAAATATTCCAGAGGATAAAGAGCTGTTGAAGATCAACCACAAAGGCCGAGAAATGACGAACTTGCAAGATTTTAGAAAATTAGGAGGAATACCATCATCACCAGGACCGGAAGAAGTTTTCAAGGATGAGATTTTATTGAACACTTCACCGATATTGATGGATAAATCGGAAAGATTGACATTGAAAGTAGATTCTGGTAAATTACAAGGAACAACGGGATAATTTTGATAAACTGATCTGAAATAAGATGCAAATAAGTTCGAAATAGCAATACCAGTATTGCCAGTAGTACCGTCTAAATGCATCACCAGGGGTATACCGTTCTGATTCCGCTTACTATTAACAAAGTTCCAAAAGCTTTTGACATTTGTAGGAATGGACCCTTGAACGTAATGAAGATGAGACAAGCAACATTGGCGAGTCAAAACTTTACATTGAGCTCGTAAGTGACTAAAGATTAGGTAATCTTCAAAACAATTTGACTCTTTGTACCTATTGTGAGCAATTTTCTTCTCACGAATAAGTTCAATTAATTCCGAAGGAAACCATTTTGGATGAGAACTATTCCTTGATACATACTTGGGTACGAATGAATCAACTGCATTATATCAATGAAGATACAAAAAATCAACAGCTTCAATAGCATTAAGATTACGCAATTTATCGTCCCAGTTGATAGAACCTAAATATTCACAAATTGCACTGTAATTCGCCTTATTAAAATTATATTTGATGATTTCATTGGGGACCAGTAAAACACTTTCACGTAGGTTGAGCTTAGATACAAAAGCAGGATGAAAGTTGTCACACGCGAGAAAAGGATCCAGAGCAATATTGACATCAATACGATCATTATCAGAAAAAATAAGATCAAGTATGTTACCATGAGAATTTCTGAAAGTATTAAGTTGAAACAAATTCAATTCATTGAAATATTCGAGAACATATTGCGCAGAAGTCATTTCATTGAGAGTCGAACCAGGTAACACTGAGAAAGATAATTTGGAATCGATATTGCTCCAGGAAATATGAGGTAAATTGTAATCCCCGTATAAGTATAAGGAGTTGAAGTTCTCCTTGAGGAGGATTTCGCCAACGCTTTTACAATGGTCCAAGTATATTGAATGACGTTATGTTCTCTGATGAGGCAATATTTTAAAATGTTGGAATTCTCAATAGGCACAATTGCCATTATCGGAGTGCTCAGAATCCTTACTGGGTCCGTACAATAAATCATCAACACCGTTGGAGTGTGAACGTTTGGTGCGGAATTGTAGATTCCAGGATCATAGGGCCGTATTTTTTTCAAGGAAACCTGACTGTCGCGGAGTATCTTCGTTTTTCGCATTTTGAACTCCCTGCTCTTATGGGAGACGTAAGTCTTGACGTGAGATCAAGGATGTGGTTCCAACAGGATGGAGCACCTCCTCATTACATGCGAATTGTTCGAAAATTTCTGAACGAGAAGTTTCCCAGAAGGTGGTTTGGCCGTGGAGGACCTGTGCGATGGCCACCTAGGTCGCCAGATCTGACGTCGCCTGATTTTTCCTTGTGGGGTTACATAAAAAATGTTGTATTCCGTGAACCTCCAACAACACGCGATGACATGAAAGATCGAATAAGAAGAGCATGCACAGCAATAACACCTGCTACGTTGCAAGCAACTGTAGAAAACTTTCATAAAAGAATCGCGCTTTGTCAAAGGCAAAACGGCGCTCATTTTGAATATCTTTCGAATGCCTAATGCGTCCCCGAAGATACACCTCCAGTTCAGACAATCGGCCCTTTTCAGGGCCACAATGATGTGTAAAGTCCGATCGCGCAACCTCCTCGTGGTGCACATTGGGTCACGCTGATGCCAACGGCAATTTCCGGGAGATGAGAAACACTCAAGAGTTGAGCATTATGTTAGACATAAGACAATCCGAGGGTTTGAGGATTCTCATTTTCTCATCAATTAGAGCGCCATCTATGGGGATTTCGAAAAAACGTTTGAGACAAAAGTTCCTTGGTTTTTAGCGTAGAATCTAAACCGGTAGTAAAAAATAGGGGATTCCATTTGAAAAACATGAGTTGACCTCAGAATGACCTTGAAAGTGGGATCTGAGGTCAAAGCCAAGTTCACCATCGGACGTCCCCCTCAGATTCTCACATTTTTTCCCCGGAACATTTTCTTCTGAATCTATCCGTTTTCGAGATATTCTAAGTGACAGATTAAAATGGGACACCCTGTATATGCTTTGTTCAATTCAATTCATTTTTATTCAATTTTCAATAAAGAAATTCATTTTTCGAATTTTTGAAAATATAAAATTCTATATTATATATTATTCAATATCCTTATTCCTGAGTACCCAGGGGAGAAAGTTTTTTCAGTGAGTAAATTCTTTGAGTAAAATTACAGGTGGATCAAGAAAAAGTAGAAAAGATGCAGGTATACTATACATCTGCATGTTACGTACCACCACAATCAATATCATCAGGTAGCGTAGAAGTAAAATGAAGAGAAGGCAGGAGTGCAGTGGATATACCACAGGTCCTTGCGTTAGGTACACTATTATCAGATTCTTCCAATAGAATCACAGGTAGATGAAGGAAAAGCAAGAAGGATGCATGTATAGTATGACTTTAGGTCATAATAGACACGGACTGGATGAAGGCTTCGACTGTTTTTTCTCCACGAATATGCAATGTTCGGCCGCTGCGCAGCTACAAGTTGGAACTGCTTTGATCGGAATTATATGTATAGTGGGATCCATATTGTACTACTTTTGTCATTACATTTTTCACAAACTCATCACCCACTTTCTTGGTATCCTGACTCGCATCAAGAGGTGCGTGTGTTATGAACTTTGCTATTCTTCGTGGCACAATGTTATGTTTTTTTCAAACTGCCAAACCCATCAGCGCGATCCTGTAAACCAAGGCATTTCCAATTGTATTTTGGCTTGTAGGGCCTATCTTCGAAGATCAATATCATGTACAATTCATTCTGAAGCAATTGAATCCTTGAAATTTTGTAAAGTGAATTGCGCTACCCGGTATAACTTATCTCTTCTGTCGCTCCCAACTTTCACTTGTTCTTTCCATCTGTGAAGTTGTCGCTCCGAACGAAATTTTCGAAACTTCTGTTGTACGGATGATTAAGATGATGGCTTTGTCCTACCACTTTGCCAATAAGCAACTGCTCGTTGCTTACATTCGAAATTGATTTTTCCATCCTGAAATAAACATGCTGGCCCTTCCGCCTAATCTTCTTCATATTCTACAGTTTCTTCATCGTCAACAGTTTCCGCTATGATATCATCAATCGAGTCAAGGAAATCCAATCCCACAACCTCCTCAAATTCGGAGAAAGGTTTTTTCATACTTCTTTTGATCATATTCTCGATAACATCTTCTAAATACACTTCATTCGGTGTAATTTCCATTTGTTTCATATTCACCGTACTGAACGTCATAGAAAGTAACATGATAATATTCAGTAGATTGATATACATTACGCTTCTTCCTGCAAAGATGAATCTCTTCTTCCCCAAGTTTCACTGCTTCAAAGTGACTGTTCTGCCCTTAACTGCCAACATCGAAATTGCCCAGGGGGCATAATCTCAAATGCAACATTCTCAAACGGATTTCAGCGCTGCCATACGGTAGTACAGTGAATTATTCGCCATAGATACAACTAACACACACAATGAACAAATCACACCGATTTTCGAATTAGTGTTAGTGTATACATGTAAAATAGTTCACTGTACTACCGTATGGCAGCGCTGAAATCCGTTTGAAAATTTTCTATTCGAGATTATGCCCCCTGAAATTGCCTCACTTCTATAATAATGAAAGCTATAAACATATGAATCATCATTGTCAATCTCTTCTCAATTTCAAATACGGAGATACGACTCCGTACGTAGCAAATACAAATTCGCTCTGTAGCAGTTGATACTCATTACCATATACCTGTTGAAGGGAGATACTAACATATGTTGTGTGGCGCATCTCTAAATTATCTATCAAAATATTTATATCGATATCACAGAACCTGAAAAACATTGATGTTCTTTCTTTGAGGTTCCGCAATGACTCCTTGAGGTAATTCACGTGCAACTAATGGCGAATAACAATCACCCCTTCTATTTTTACGTGAATACAGGAACGGAGAATTTTTTGAAACGATGAAAAACCGTATGTATTCACCTTGTGTCGGTATACATCGGAGGGGGATGTTTACTCCTAAATATGAGTTTCCGCAAGAATTTCATATACCATAATTAATAACCTGACACCCTCTGCTCGTCTGCAAAATTTGAAAAAAATCCGGCTCTGACACCAACCTAACCTTCCTTGTAGGGATTTAGATCCTGAACACAGTATACATTCCGTATCAAAATATCTGTTTCGGAGTACTTAATATATCGGTCACCAGTAACATATTATTTCATTGAATGGAAAGAGAGAAGTGAGTTCCTATTATAATATAGAGTGTTCACAACTACCATCTTCAGATGCTTACAGTCAGAAAATTGAGCTTCGGCAGTTAGTTGGGATTCCACTTATTTTTATGAATATCATTCACTTACCCTGATCGTTTTATTCCTCTATTCCATGAAAATCAAAATACACGAACAAAGAAAATAGTTGCGGCAACTACTTGAATAGTCGATTTTCGACCATCTACTCAGGTAGTTGCTGCAGCTACTTAGTAGTCAGGACAAGTAACATGTTACCTGTCTCAACTTAATTTACCAGGGGGGTGCAACTCGATAAAAACTATACGTAACGTTTTGTCACCATTCGATATTTCCCAAACTGTCCGCAAGAGACGCTGATTGTGCTACCAGAAAAAGTCACGTGATACGATAATTTTTCGGCGCCTAATTTTGCATTTGAAATCGCTTGACAAATCATATCAATAATGGTGTTGATATATACATACAATTCTTGAATATGCCACATAACCAAATATGATAATGACGATACTGACACTCGTATCACGTACGTAGTGTACAAAAAAAACATCACGTGATTTTGACTTAGCTACAGACAGCGCCGTTCACGGACTTCAAGTGAAGTTTACTGTGGTGACGAAACATTTCGCGAAACATTTGAAGGTGATTAGGTGAGTTGCACCCCCCTGGTATTTACGTTAATTAGTGCAACTATCGAGTTACTTGTCCTGACTACTAAGTAGCTGCAGCAACTACTTGAATAGATGGTCGAAAATCGACTATTCAAGTAGTTTTCACGACTATTTCTTTTTCCCCGTGTATGGGAGGAATAAATCCTTAACTACTACTACATTCAATATTCAATGTGTGATCTCTTTCTCCAATCAATGTTCCTACTTTTTTCCCTACATGCTCGTTTTTTTATCAATTTCGAATAATAACAAATGAGAATAGATTTCGAATTCATCTTGGTCAAGAGACTGATGCACAGTGGGCCGAAACGTCGAAAAGTCGGCAAAAACCATGAGTGGTCATCAAGTTTGCTTGAAACCCATAACTTGGAGGTTTCTGGGGTCGCTGATTACAAATTCGTTGTCAAATTTCAAACTTAGTACTCAAGGTTTTTTTGGTCGCCGACTACAAATCCATTATCAAAATTTCAAAATTCACGGTGATGGAGCCAATACGGCGGAGAAATCACCAAAAATTCGACGGATTCCCTTCAAACTCAGTACTCAAGGTTTTTTTTGATTCGCTGATTATGAATCCGTTTCCAAAACTGAAAAATTTCGAATGACAAACCCAGCGTAACAGGCAAAAATTGCAAAATCCAACGGAATCCCTTCGAACTTGGTACCTCAGGGTTCTTGAGGTTGTTGGTCACGAATTCGTTGTCAAAACTGCGAAATTCAGAATCGCGGATCCAACATGACAGACGGGAGAATAGGAAAATCTGCCGTCCAAAGTAAGAAGCTCGTCAGTGCATCTGACTTGCATTCGAGGAGATCAAGAGAAACTGTCTTCTTTTAGAATCAATAGAATAAATTATTCTTCGATAGCAAACCATTTCTAGGGTAATATATCACCTAGAAATGGTTTGCCATTGGTTTGTAGACTATTGAAGTATTATAGATTTCCCATTTCTGTGTCACTTGAAGTCGTTTCCCTATGGACGTTTCAAATTTGTTTGATTTCTTCGTACTTCGAACCGCTGTTATTGGAAAAGTAACAAGTTTTTTTGAGATAAAACACACAGTAGGATGCAGAATTTTTTAACGGTTAAAATGATATCCTCTCCGTGGGATGATTGCGGGTCTTCCAGGGGGATATTATTTTTTATACCTGTCCTTGATATCTTTTTTATCCATCCTTGGTAGTATCTGCTTCTTTTACGTGGTGGGGAGGATAAGTATATCAGATTTGGGTCTCTTTTTCGGGTGGAATAAACTCCTCGGGAGGTAGAATACAAACTGAGAGAAACTAAATCATTCCAATGCCAGAAAAATCGGCAAAAACGGAGGGAAAGGAAGGGGAAACTACCTTTCTTGCCATCTTTTCATATTCCCGAGGAAATGAGATCTTTTTCTAAACCTAGGAAAGCGCCAGGAATAGGTGGCATAAGTGCGGATCTTATCAAAGCCTCCAGTGAGAGAACTCGTGATGAACTGCTTGAATTGGTCAGAGATATGTACGAAAGAGGAGAGGTACGGGAAGATTTCTATAAGAATCAAATTGTCGCCATTCCAAGAAAACAAGGAGCAGACGAATGTGAGAACTACAGAACGATTAGTTTAACTTCACATGCCTCGAGAATACTGACAAAAATTATATACAGGAGAATAGAGAATAAAATAAAGAGTAGATTAGCAGAAGATCAGTTCGGTTTTAGGAAAAATAGGGGAACGCGAGGAGCAATATTAGCACTCAGAACAGTAGTAGAGAAAAGACTAGAGTTAGAAAAGTCTGTGGATATAGGTTTTGTAGATATACAGAAAGCATTCGATAATGTTGATGGGGAGAAGATGTTCACGATTTTGAAAAAGGTAGGAATTGATTTCAAGGTTAGGAGAATAATATATGAATTATATAAGAATCAAACCGCGATCATAGAAATAGAGGGTCAAAAAGGAGAAGCACAAATTAGAAGAGGGGTGAGACAAGGATGCTCACTATCGCCATTGATTTTCAATTTGTATATAGAAGAAGTGATGGACGAAGTGAAGCAGCAAGTGCAATTGAAATTACAGATTCAAGGTGAAAATGTAAGCATGTTGAGATTTGCGGATGACATAGCTATATTAGCTACGAGTGGTGCTGAGTTAGAGAATACTCTCAATACTATGAAAACAATATTACTAGAAAACTATTGTATGAATATAAATAAGGACAAAACAAAATTTATGATTTGTACAACAGCGAGAACATCAAGAAGAACGAAAATCAAAATAGATGCAGAGAAAATTCAGCAAGTCGAAGAATTCAAATATCTAGGAAGCATAATTACAGAAAACGGTGAAAGCGAGAGAGATATAAGAGCAAGAATAGCACAAGGAAAACAGGCTTTCCACCAAAATAAACAGTTACCATGTTCGAAGACCATTAGCTTAGCAGTCAGGAAGAAATTCTTGAAGGGTTACGTTTGGAGCACAGCATTATATGGTTGCGAAACTTGGACAATTGGAAAAACGGACCAACGAAGACTTGAAGCTTTTGAAATGTGGTGTTATAAAAAGATGCTTAGAATAAAGTGGATAGAGAAAGTAAGAAATGAAGAAGTACTTGAGAAGGTAAATGAAAAAAGAAGTCTTTTGAGACAGGTCGTGAAAAGAAGAAGTAATCTGATAGGACCCACATTAAGGCATGATAGCTTATTGAAAACAATATTGGAAGGAAAAATGAATGGTAAAACTCGAAGAGGTAGACCTAGATTGAGTTATATGAAGCAAATTATACAAGATGAGGGTTGTCGTAGATATGCAGGAATTGACCGGTTAGGGGATAATAGACAGGGTTGGAAGATTTCATCAAACCAGTCATAAGACTGATTACTTCATGATGATAATAAAATGATATGAACAACTCATTCTCGTCAAAAATGCGACTCAAGGTCTTCTCGCTTTGGATTACAGAGATGGACTGTATCTATATTTTTACAATTAGCCTTCTTCCTCTTCTTCTCCTCCTTCATCTCTTTCCTCTGCAGAGGATGATAACAATGGTCCGTTGATCTCTGGATGTAGGTCCGATGACTTCAGCAAGTTCGAATCTTCTTTTGGTGGGAACCTGAGATTCCTCTCTGGCAAACCTCTTTTACTT
This sequence comes from Gonatopus flavifemur, assembly GCA_018340375.1. NCBI lineage: Eukaryota > Metazoa > Arthropoda > Insecta > Hymenoptera > Dryinidae > Gonatopus > Gonatopus flavifemur. The sequence goes on along the minus strand of JAFFJZ010000026.1, from coordinate 2,394,187 downwards.
GAAGGATTTGGATCTGCACTAATAAGGAACCATTCCAAGATGTCCTCATCGAATTCCTCCCCACTACGTTTTCCGGAGTGGTGTTCACGGTATCTACAAATAACAATTCCAAGTATTGTCTCTTCACAGGAGTAATACCAACTGCATCATAATAAGGATTAGTTGTTGCAGCGATGGTTCACTGAGTGTTCTCCCGCAACTCTCGGAAAGATAAGAATTTTGAACTTCCGGAGTGGAGTCGCGTCTTTGATGGGTTGGTTCCTGACGTTTCGCTATCAATGTAGGTGGCTTCTTCAGGGCAGTATGAGCCTGCGTCTCATTCTGGGCCTCTTATATAGATGGGTAGTCATGCATGATCAAACTTCCACTTTGTGCGGTCACCAGTGACTTCCACGGTAGTAGAGGAGGGGGTAGTAAGAGGGTTGCGTCATTGTTGTTCGTTCGTTTATTGCATTGTTCTCCACGTTTTTCCTCATCTCCACTAGCTATCGACTATGTAAACGCGAGGATGTTCTTTCAGGACCGTGGTCCATAATGGACTTATATATACTCCACCGTCGTGGTTGATGTTGTTGGGTTGTTTTCTCATTTCCAAGGTTCCTCTGATTCTCCCCGTATCCGTGTATTCTACCCTTACCAATGTCCTGGCTTGATCTATGAGTATGGTTTGTCCGGTTTCCTTTGTGTGTTCAGCTACGGCAGATTTTGGGTTTCTGAATTTGATGCATGTCTCGTGTTTCTTCAACCTGGTGCTGATTTTTGCCCCTGATTTTGACCTGGGGACTGCCCGGTCATGCTTCTACTTCATCGGCCCAGCCGAATATTCACGCTGTGAAGGTCATGCTGTGTATTTGGTGAGACCAGCTCGGTGTTATTTATGACGAGTTGTTCAAACTGAACGAAACTATCACTGGGAAACGGTATCGAACTCAAGTGATGCGACTGAGCTGAACACTGCGCGAAAACGGCCATCATACGAGCAGAGGCATGACAAAGTGATTCTACTGCATGACAACGCTCGGCCTAGTGTTGCCAAACCCGTTAAAACTCACATGGGAACGCTCAAATGGGAAGTCCTACCTCACCCGTCATACTCCCCAGATATTGCGCCGTCCGATTATTACTTGTTCCGTTCGATGGCACGTGGTCTGGCTGATCAGCAATTCCGCTCATATGCTGACATAAAAAAATGGCTCGATTCGTGGATAGCCTTGGAAGACGAACACTTCCGTCGTAACGATATTCGGGCTCTGCCAGAGAGATGGGCAAAAGTTGTAGCCAGCGATGGCCAGCACATAAGCCAAGATGGCTCGCCACAAAAATTTCGTGGACAAAAGGTAATATTACCCCTTAATTTGTTGTTCACAATTATTCAGGAGAGTTTTGGTACCCAGCAAGACACTTGTAGAATCTCTTTTGTCACTATTTGATAACCATTCAATGAATCTGAACGATTATCTAGAGACCATGTAAAAATTTGTTCTTATTATTTCATTGGTAAAAACTCTCGAATGCAGAAGAAAAGGTACTGCATGTCATAAACATTCAGGTGACGGAAATAATTTTTGACCATCAAATCTCATTGAAGACTGATGATAGCAGGAAATCTAATTCAAATTCAATTTCAGAATACTCTCAAGTGACATAGGAATGTTCATAATATATTCTGCAAACGTCCTTAACGCATTATATATCCTATACACGGAGAAAAATTGTCTATTATAAATTACTAGACTCGCTAGTATATTGCGGATATACTTGCATTCTGAAGTTATATACCAAACATTCTCTTCAAAAGTACCAGACTTTCTGGGAGTTCATGGTAGGATAATGACATTTTATAATAGACAGTCTGATGCTTTTGATAAGAATGTTTGGTATATAACCTTAAATACAAGTATATCCTCAATATACTAGCGAGTCTAGTAATTTATAGTAGATAATTTTTCTCAGTGTACATGTATTTCGCACATTCTTAGCATACTGTGCATAGAGTGCCTTTTTACATATCCCTGAATATCTAAAATGTATCGTAGTTGCACAGAACGGTTAATACTCGATTTTTGAAAGCGAGTGTATGTCATGTAAGATTTCTTCAAAATGAGCGAAGCGAATTTTGAAAGGGGGCGAGCTGCTAAACGGAACAAAGTAGCTACGGGACAAAGCCTCCTGGTTTTAAATTCCGCATGTTCAAAATACTCATTCGGTCACGCTATTCCTGTTCAGAGACTGTGGGTTAATATATATATTGACCTTCTTATCGAATACATTGGTGTTCTTCTAGTAATTTAAACTCCTTCCAATTCATTAAGATTAGAAAAATCAGATTACGAGAAATCAATTTATCAAACCCGGCAGACATGATTTTTATTCACTTTATGTATCGTGCACGACACGGTTTACATTATTGCCAACTTTGTAAAATTCTGTTCCATTGTTTTGGAGTATCCTAATATAAGCGACAGGTACACTACAACCCCGCAAAAAAGTACTTCCCCTCTCTCTTCAACGCATGACAGAAGCTGTTCGAATAAGAAAGGAGGAAAGCTGTGTTATTGCGAGGTTTCACTGTATTTTGACATGCAAAAATCGAGCGTTGATTCGCTTGATTTTCTTTATCCCATTTCACGGTTACCTCGTTAGAATGATTTTCACTTCACAATAACATCATGTTCCAAACACGGATTGAGAGTCAAATTGTTGCAATATGCTGTAATATTACATTCTCAGTGAGATGTCAATATATTGAAGAATTGTCTAAATGCACAAGTGATCCACGGGCGCCGAATTATGGAGATTGTTGAGGGGGCTCAGGTGACAATTTTTTCAGTGTCAGCGAAAATTCAAGCGAAAAAAAAAGAATTGATCATTACTTTTCTCAAAATTTGAGGAGGCTCAGCCCCTGTAACGAATCAATTGGGGGCGAGGGATATCTGTAAACTCGACGCCCGTGAAACGACGTTTATTCAAAATTTCTTGATGGATACAAAAGTTGATACGAAACAACAACTATCTTTCACACGATGAACAATGATTTCGATTTCGATGAGTGTACTTCTGTCGATGATTTTTTTTGCAGCAAGGAAGAGTCCAAAATCCTTGATCTTTACCAAAATCTTCGCCCTGTTGGAGTGTTTGTGGCAAGTCTCTACCAAGAGTTTCAGGAAGAAATAACACCAGCGTGGCACCCACGACACACACGATAGTTATAATCAACATTGGAAATCCTTCCCAAATGTTGGCCTGAAAATTCGGAAAAATGTATTATTCCATGGTTCGTGAAAGACATTGATGAGAATTGTCAATTTAACAAATTTACGAAGAGAATCAGATGGTCCAAAGAGATATTTCTCTTATTAATGGGCCTGCCATAACAGTTACATACAGCACCAGTCAAAAGTATCAGATCACTCATTAAAAATCTTGATGAAATTCAACTATTCCAAGAAACACATCATAGTCCCGATTATATCATCGTGATGACATCATCGTTATGCCTCGTGACATATCCATGCCGCCAATTGTTTGAAAAATTTGATTTAAAGCATAGTTTCTGAGTTTTTTCGATTCTTTTCGAATCCAAATCACTCTAAAGCCTTCCTATACAGCAAAAGCGTCACTTCAAAGAGCTTCCGTTATGATAGTAAACATGAATTCATTATGAATACTTCGAACTCAAATTGAATTCTTGATGAACAACTTAGTGTTTAGGGAGAATTTATAACCCGAGCTCATAAAGAATTCTTCAGGCATGCAACATGTATCCGTTTTTGATTCATTGAGTTCATGTTGGATTCATTTTCACTGTCATAACGAGGACTGTTCAAGAATGCTTTGAGAAGTCTTCAAGGATTCAAACAGAGTTTTTTTGCTGTCTGAGCTGTATCCTACACAACCTTTGAGCTTGACACCATTTGCTAAATTGGGAAATGGCGAATCTCTGAAAAAAAATTGAAATATCTCATCATTCTTCAATCCAAAGGTACAGTTACTTAAAATTTTTGAGCTTCCAGTCAATCATAATTTAGCAACTTCAAATTATCATACTCCCAAAACAGACAATGATATCATATTTCGTTTTTTTTCAACTTAGCGAATGCTGTCAAGCTCAAGTACATAGAACATGGTACCTTCGAGTGATTTGAATTTGAGAAAAAATCTCAAAATGCTCATAATTCAGAAACTAAACTTCAAATCAACTTTTCCCATACGGGCAATGATTGCATTTTGACTGTAGATTATGCGACAAAAATCCTCAGAATGATGAATTTTTGGGACACTTTGTATGTGATTTATGAAGTTATACGACATCCTTCATCAATATATGATTCTTATTCAAACCACATATGTATTATACATGGTTTATATACGGACCGTATATGCATGATTTTTTACTAAGGAATATGTTCAATCAAATTGGAATTCTTATTTATAGCCACGCCAACATCCAGTTAGGATTCTAAAGAATTTGAAATAAAATTCACGATTACAGAAAGAAACATAATACGCTTTCGTCAGTTGAGAATATACGGATGGAGAAGATTTCTCAACCCGCGCGTGGACTTGAATTACTATTCAGGACCACCCTGGTTCCCGTCTGGCAGAAACCTGAACGATCTGGAGCGTTCAGAAATCCTGTCCTCCCGGAAATTGTCAGCTGGGTTTTGATCATGAAATTCTCATTGCACAGTTGTTGATCTAATTTGTGTAATGTTACTTGGAAACATAGATGAAGGTTGATTAAATGATAAGAACAATCAGTTATTTCAATTGTGTGTTTCCGGTTTGGATTATTCTGATAATGAATCAATTCATGAGCAAGTAAGCGGTGAATTCTTTCTCCTTCGAATTAGAATCATTAATTTATTAATTTTTTTTTTTTCAAAACTGCTGAACAATCGATTAATCAATCATTGAAGTCTTCTTCGCCATTTCTATTCAGACTCATAATAGTGTCACTAGTATTAAATTGTAAGATACTTACAGAGTCAACAATATACGGTGCCATGGAATGTGCAATTATCCCAAAAATATGGATCAAAGAGATGCCTTGGGATCTCACGGGTGTAGGTAAGAGTTCAGCAGCGTATTGTAGACCAACATTAGCCGCCATGTTCAAACAGAAACGTGCAAGAATCGACATGGTTAATTTACCAGGTGCTGAAAACGAAAGGAACATATTAATTCGTTTACACACGACGGTTGGATCCAATTCCCTGATATACCATACCGCCTTTATTCACTCAAAAATGATAGCGGGTGGAAAATATGAGAAAGAATATTGCCATGATGTGACAATGTTGCAAATATAAAAAAATTTTCCGTGATCGAAAACGTGAACATCGAAACATTTAATTTTAGCTCTTTGAAACTTGAATTATTTTTAACAATGAAATAATTTTGTTAAAGTTACATTCTTTCATGTTTTGCCGTAAATATGAATTCTCGTAAGTGGTAACGATCCTACAGAGAATTAACGCTGGATGCAATTCCCATAAAAATAACGACAGAAGATACTGAAAATCCAATTTGTGATGATCACATTTGTTTGGAGTTGATTATGTGCCCCCAGACCTAATTGCTACCTGGATCAATGTACTCAATGCCCAGACATTTCTGTTTTCTCCACTATTGTTGGGAATCTTATCTGACGCATCCATCGGTTAGTTACAATATAAGGTCTGTATAGTGGGCGGACTGAGACTGATAGATTGACTTCGAAAACCCTCATAACCGACGTTGCGGATGTTGTGGATAAATTTTGTGACACACTACAAACTACAACCCAGACAAGCAAAAATTTGTCATTGTCTAAAAGATTTCCACTGAATATCTTGAAGATGCCTTATGCAACAATTTTCACTGTCTTTAAGGTATCTTCAATGCGTAATCCAAAAGACGTCTAAAAGAGATCTGAAGACATCTTTTAGATTTTGAACCGAAAATATCTCAAAGACAGTGGAAATGGTTGCATAAGAGATCTTTAAAACATCTAGTAGGAATCTGTGAGGGAATCAAAAATTGGTGCTGTCTGGGATACTCTTGAGCCACACTCATCCATACCAAAACAGCAATAACAATTGATTCCAATGAAAAAAAAGGATTTCAAATGTAGGGAAGTACTTGTTATGTTCGATTTCTGAAAAAATTATTTCTATGTGCTCCAAGATGCTCCTCGAGCATTTCATTTCAATAATGCGCGATGCACTGTATACTTTGGTGGGCCGAAAGAAAGATTTTTTTCTTCAATTGAAGAAGGAGGAAGCTTGAAAATTTCTTTAGGAGGTTAGGAAGTTACTGTAAAAATGTCAATTTTTAAAACAATATTTACCGTCCCCTCATCGACAATAAAGCTTGATAAGTAAAAAAACGTGTTCCCACGCTGGTCAATGCCGATACAGAACATATTTGGCAACTGTGAATATCAGATTAAGTACATAACTCTTCAAATGACCGATTATAAACACATATCCAACGAGATTCTGAAGAATTTTGTGACGTTTATCCCAAAATAGAGAGCAAGAATTGTTTGGAAGCGCATTTCTCGGTTGATGGCTTATATCTTACTCAATATAACAAGCCAATAATTATCTCAATTTACCCTTGGGAGCTGATAGGTCATTCGTCTTTCGAGAGAAATCTGCACCGATTGGATTTTCTTCAACTGGAACTGATTATCATGCTCTATTATAGAACGCTTGATGTGATATTTTGACGATATTCTAAGATGCAATGCAAAATCATCCGAAATCGCTTAAAATTCCTTATTCAGGGGTTCTTTGGGGTCACTCATTGCAGATCTTATGTTACAAATGGCGAATTCAAAATGGCGGATTATAATGTGACAGACCAGAATTAAAAAATCAACTGAAATCGGCTCAAACTTTGCACTAGCATGTTTTTCAGGCCTCTGATAACAAAATTGGTATTCAAATTGAGGAATTTGAAATGGTGGATCTGATGTGACGGACTAGGGTTGTATTCTGCTCAAATATCCTATCGTTATCGCGCTTTACAGTTGAGTGCACCTTGAATCTGGTATTCAACGTACACTGTTAGAAAAATCTGTCTTAAACTTAACAATAATATTATGAAGTTTTTTACATAAACATTTTATTGAATTTCATACGAAATGTTTTATGAAATTTCGTATGAAATTTGATAACATGTTTATGTAAAAAGTTTTATAATATTGGGAGTACCAATTAATTTGGTCCGTTTTTTCACAGTTGAAGATGCGTTTATTTCAGAAGAACATGAATTATCAAATTAATCAAAGTATTGTCCATCGCTGGCTATCACTTTTTCCCACCTTTCGGGTAATTTTCGAATCCCGTTATGGAAAAAAGTCTCGTCTTTCGAGGCAATCAAAGTTAGGAGCCAATTTTCGATTTCTTCGGACGGAGTGAACCGGTGGCCTGCCAAATCGTGCTGCATCTGTCGGAATAACCAGTAATCGGAAGGAGCAACGTCCGGCGAGTACGGCGGGTGCGGTAGAATATCCCACTTCAACGTTTCCAGATAATTTTCCACTACTTTTGCATGAGGCTGAGCGTTATCGTGTAAAAGAATAATTTTGTCATGTCTTCCCTTGTATTCCGGACGTTTCTCTCGTAACGCACGACTCAAACGAATCAGTTGTAGCCTATATCGATGACCCCTAATAAGATCACCAGGTTTCAGCAACTCATAGTATATAACACCCTTTTGGACCCACCAGATACACAGCATGATCTTTGAACCATGAATATTCCTCTTTGGTGTCGACGTTGAAGTCGATGGCAACGATTGACCGGGCATAGCATAGTATTTTCTTTTCTTGGGATTATCGTAGAATATCCATTCCTCATCTCCTGTCACAATTCGATGTAAGAACCCCTTTCTTCGTTGTCTTTGAATCAGCTGCTCGCAAGTGAAAAATCGCCGTTCAATGTCTTTGGGCTTCAAGTCATGAGGCACCCAATTGCCTTGCTTTTGAATCATGCTCATGGATTGTAATCATACGAAAACTGCTTGTTGCGTAACTCCTAATGATTCCGCAAGCTCCTGTTGCGTTTGACTCGGATCTTCGTCGAGTGAAGCCTCCAGTTCCTCATTTTCGAATTTTTGTAGTTGTCCTGAGCGAGGCTTGTCTTCGACACTGAAATCGCCATTCTCAAAACGTTCAAACCATTCCCTACATGATTTGACATCATTCCGAAGTCATTAATAAAAAGTAAGAATGACGTTAAAATGGTACACCTAAAAGCACTCAATTGTGACGTCATTGTGAGATCATTTTGATCTCATAATGACTCAATTGATTTGAACCTCATTTTTACCCTAAAATAACAATAATTGTTACAAGCACGAATTTAATATTGATTATTTCATTCGAAGCAATATTATCTGTATTCCTCACAGAGGAAAATTTTCAAGCATTGAACAGCTTTAGAGAAACAAAAATCGAACCTCATTTTCTCATCAAATGAAAACAGGAGAATGCCATCTTCATGAATATTATGAATGGAGTAAAAAATGTTAAAAAATGATGATTGAAGTATTTTTCATTTTCGGTGCTATTTCAAGCACCAAGTCAGAATTCATAAACAAATATACAGAAATTTGCACAGAAATTTATGGACAGAATTTTCAATATTCCTGAACATTTAAAACTTGAAATCAAATGGGCGGTTACTGGTGCACAGTTCACAAGCAGAACTAGGCTAGGGTTTCATCCGTAGGAATATAAGAATACGCAGAGGGAAATACATAATAAAAAAATAGGAATAGCAATAGATTCATATAATAAAACCTATGATATATATGTATACTGGAGATTATTGTATAGATTACACACTTACTTACTACACAGAAAAAAGTATTTCTTTGGATCTAACAAATTGTTATTTGAATAGGTTCAAAAAATATTTCTTTGACGGAAATGAATATTTTTTTCATCAAAAAAATGTATTATTTGAATTTTCTCCCAAGTAAAAAATTTGTTTGTATCAAAGAAATATTCATTTAGACGTATTCAAATAACAATTTCTTAGATCCAAAAAAATGCTTTTTTCTGTGTATACGAGGGTGGATTGATAAGTTTCCGGCCTGACCAAGAAAAACAACGTTTTTAAGAATTTTTTTTTTTTATTTCTCAACATAATCTCCTCCAAGGCTGATACATTTCTCATAGCGGTGTTCTAGTCTAGTAATGCCATCTCTATAGACTGATTCGTCAAGCTCCTCAAAATACCCATTTACAGCTTCGATTACTTCTTCATTGTCCGCAAATCTCTTACCGCCAAGCCATTTTTTGAGGTTAGGAAACAGATAATAGTCACTCGGGGCTAGGTCTGGAGAGTAGGGAGGGTGCGGCATTAATTCAAACTTCAGATCGTTGATTTCAGCCATCGCAATGATTGACGTGTGCGCTGGTGCGTTATCGTGATGAAACAAGATTTTTTTCTTCGCCAGATGAGGTCGTTTAATTTTCACTTCGTGGCTCAAACGTTGCGATAAGTCTGCGTAGTATTGACCAGTGATAGTTTTACCCTTTTCAAGGTAATCAATGTATATAATACCTCTTGCATCCCAAAAAACAGTAGCCATAACCTTGTTCGCCGAAAAAATTGTTTTTGCCTTCTTTGGAGTTGGTTCCCCTGGTCCAATCCACTGTTTAGACTGTTCTTTGGTTTCAGGAGTGTAGTGGTGGACCCAAGTTTCGTCAACGGTTACGAATCGACGCAAAAATTCGCTTGGATTACGCTTATACAACGCCAAATTGGCGGTAGAAATGTTCTTTCGAATCAATTTTTGGTCGACTGTTAGCAAACGCGGCACCCATCTTGCACAGAGCTTTTCCATATACAAATGTTGGTGCAAAATATTTTGTACACGTTCATATGACATCTTACAGGTCTTACAGGTCATCTCAGCTATCTCACAAACTTTTAATCTGGGATCTTTCAGCACTATTTGATGGATTTTTTCGATCATATCTGGAGTTGTGACCTCAATGGGGCGTCCTGAGCGAGGCTCATCAGAGGTGCTCACACGACCCTTTTTAAACTCGGAAACCCACTGCTTAACGGTTGGATATGATGGGGAGGATGTCCCCAGTGTTGAGTCCATCTCTTCTTTAATTTCCTTCGGCGTTAACCCCTTCAAATAAAAGTATTTGATGACAGCACGATTTTCCAGCTTTTCCATTTTTACGAAAAACACAGAGGCGTCTTGGTCAGCGTGCTCTCAAAACCAAACTAACATGGCGATCGGACTGAAACTATAGCTACAAGCTATCTAAGGATGGTACTATAGAACGCCACCTCAAGGTAGGCCTAGTGGCGCCATCTCTCGGTCAGGCCGGAAACTTATCAATCCACCCTCGTATAATGTAATGAATTTGTTTGAAGGCATAATAAGTTCAACTACATACATGATATTCCTTACTATTTATTATAGCTATTCCTATTTGTATTATGCATGTAATAAAAACTTCTCTCAGTGTAAAGGAGGGGAGTGGATTGCAAACTTGTATCACTGATAAAAAGAGAGATAAATCCCACACAGCAAATCAGTTCAGAAAGAGTGCAAAGAGAATTCAATTTGAATTCAATATGAATTCTTAAGAATTCTTTTTCTACTCCTATGCCGTATACCTATATGGGATTTCAGTGCTGCAACGACCTTAGCTCTCCCTGCAGAAACGAAATCATTCAGAACGATTGATAGTGCAAATCTCTGATGAAAAATGATTCGAACTTATTTAGAATCATTTGAATCTGAAACGGGAAATTTAAGTCTGAAATGAGAAATGTACCAATTCGGAATTTGTACATTTCTCATTGGAAAAATTTAATTCTGATAAGAATCAACCCAGCAAAAAATCTGGAATGGAAAAGCATTGGAAAAGAATGAGAAAATCCTATTTTGAATTCTTTTCAATTCGAAGTTTGTATCAAAAGAATAGAAAGAAATAGAAATATTTGGATTGTAATTCTGTGTCTGGAATTCAGTTGCTATTCTCCTTTGAAGTCTTGCCCTAGAATTGAAAATCGCGATACCAGTGTCATCAACAACATATTCATTCACAACATAGCAGTTGTATTCTGAATTTGACATTAGAAAAATTAAAATTGAATAGCACGTTTGGAATAAGATTTCACTTGGAATATGTTAGAATAGACAAGAAAAGAATTTTTTCAAAATGAATTCTATGACTTCAAAAATCGAATTCAAATTCTTCAATCTCAATTCTTTTCTATTCTTTTCAATTCAAGATTTTTTGCTGGGAATTCTTTGAATGATCTCAGTTTTACGGGGACGTTACATTCCCACTTAGAGATGTTCTATGACTCTCTTTCTCCATTCTCATACCTTTATATTTCCATTGATATGAAGAATTATAGCACCTTCTTACCGAACAGATCATGAAAACAAACACATCAATCCCTACTCTCATTTCTTGATTTACCTTATTTATGTCAACAGAGAATTCTATGCATTTGATTTCGAAACATTAAACCTGAACTTCGAATCAACGTGTGGAAATACATTGTCCATAAATTCACATATGGATTCCTCGTTTGTGTTGGAGAAAAATTGAAGAAATTTTCTGCATGCAAATTTCATCTCTCAACTGATGCACCTGAGATCCATAAGAGTTCATTATGGAACCACTGTTGGAATCTATTACACTGAGAAAAAAATTAGCTTAATCAGAAGAACATATTGTTTTGATCTAAGAATATATTTTTTTTCTTATCTCAAGAAAATGTGTACTTGGAGTAAGAAAATTTTGTCTATATCACACTGTATAGTTTCAAACTGAGTAATTTCTTCTTTCGAAGAAAGTTTTCTTGAATCAAGAGAATATCGGATCGGACTCGGTCAGACCAATATTTTCTTAGTTTAAGATTTTTTTTCTCTCAATGTAATATGAGTTTATTACAATTGAATGATCAGAAGATTGAATATGTGTATTTTCAAAAATGAGTCAAAGAAATGAAAATATATTCCAAAGAGCACACGAAGTTCTCTGAATGTTTCAAAAACGTAGCCTAGGTTCTGCGAGTCTCAACCTCCAAAAGCACATATTTTGACAGCATTTTCACTTTTAATGCAGCAAAACACGTGATGAAAACGTTCTTTTCATATACTACAGGACGTTCTCGTAATATTTTTCTAACGTACTTTCATGAAAACTAACTTTTTTTATAAGGAGTCGAAAGTGGAGTCGGAGTCGATGAAATAACATTCGACTCCGACTCCCCTTTCGACTCCATCCATCATTCCACGACTCCTCGACTCCGACTCCCGACTCCGACTCCACAGCCCTGCTTGACATCCCTCTCAACTGCTTGTGTATGATACGGAAGATGAAAAATATCATTCTCATACTTATTCATGAATTCATCATCATCATCATGAAGTAATCAGTCTTACGACTGGTTTGATGAAACCCTCCACCCCTGTCTATTATCCGCCAAACGTTTAATTTCTACATATCTACTACATCCCTTGTCTTGTACGATTTGTTTCATATAACTTGCTCTAGGTCTACCTTTACCAGTTTTACCATCCATTTTCCCTTCCAATATTGTTTTCAATAAACTCTCATGCCGTAATGTGTGTCCTATAAGATTGCTTCTCCTTTTCACGATGTGTTTCAAAAGATTTCTTTCTTCATTTATCTGCTCGAGTACTTCTTCATTTTTGACTTTGTCTATCCATTTTATTCTGAGCATCCTCCTATAACACCACATTTCAAAAGCTTCAAGTCTTCGTTGATCAGTTTTCCCCATTGTCCAAGTTTCGCAACCATATAATGCTGTGCTCCAGACGTAACTTTTCAAGAATTTCTTCCTTACTTCCAAGCTTATATTTTTTGAGCATAATAACTGTCTCTTTTGATAAAAAGCCTGTTTCCCTTGTGCTATTCTTGCTCTTATATCTCTTTCGCTTTTGCCGTTCTCTGTAATTATGCTTCCTAGATATTTGAATTCTTTCACCTGTTCAATTGTCTCGGTATCTATTTTGATTCTCGTTCTTCTAGCTGTTTTCGCTGCTGTACACATCATGAATTTTGTTTTGTCTTTATTTATATTCATACAATAGTTTTCCAATAATATTGTTCTCATGGTGTTGAGAATATTTTCTAACTCAGTACTACTCGTGGCCAATATAGCTATGTCATCCGCGAATCTCAACATACTTATATTTTCTCCCTGAATCTGTAATTTCGATTGAATTTCCTCCTTCACTTCGTTCATTGCTTCTTCTATATATAAATTGAACATCAGTGGCGATAATGAGCATCCTTGTCTCACCCCTCTTCTTATTTGTGCTTCCCCTTCCTGACCCTCTATGTCTATTATTGCACTTTGATTCTTATATAATTCGTATATTATTCTTCTATCTTTATAATTTATTCCCACCTTCTTCAGGATCGCAAACATCTTCTCCCAGTCCACATTATCGAAAGCCTTTTGTATATCTACAAAACCTATGTACACAGATTTCTTCAGCGCTATCCTTTTCTCTATTACTGCCCTAAGTGCTAAAATTGCTTCTCGCGTTCCCCTATTTTTTCTAAAACCAAACTGATCCTCTGCCAATCTACTCTCTATTTTATTTTCCATCCTCCTGTATATAATTTTGGTCAGTATTTTCGAAGCATGTGAAGTTAAACTGATCGTTCTGTAGTTCTCGCATTTGTCTGCCCCTTGTTTTTGCGGGATAGCGACAATTTTATTCTTTTGGAAATCTTCCGGTACTTCTCCTTTTTCGTACATATCTCTAATCAGTTCAAACAGTGCGTCGCGAGTTCCTTCACTGGAGGCTTTTATAAGGTCCGCACTTACGAGGGTGGATTGATAAGTTTCCGGCCTGACCAAGAAAAACAACGTTTTTAAGAATTTTTTTTTTTTTATTTCTCAACATAATCTCCTCCAAGGCTGATACATTTCTCATAGCGGTGTTCTAGTCTAGTAATGCCATCTCTATAGACTGATTCGTCAAGCTCCTCAAAATACCCATTTACAGCTTCGATTACTTCTTCATTGTCCGCAAATCTCTTACCGCCAAGCCATTTTTTGAGGTTAGGAAACAGATAATAGTCACTCGGGGCTAGGTCTGGAGAGTAGGGAGGGTGCGGCATTAATTCAAACTTCAGATCGTTGATTTCAGCCATCGCAATGATTGACGTGTGCGCTGGTGCGTTATCGTGATGAAACAAGATTTTTTTCTTCGCCAGATGAGGTCGTTTAATTTTCACTTCGTGGCTCAAACGTTGCGATAAGTCTGCGTAGTATTGACCAGTGATAGTTTTACCCTTTTCAAGGTAATCAATGTATATAATACCTCTTGCATCCCAAAAAACAGTAGCCATAACCTTGTTCGCCGAAAAAATTGTTTTTGCCTTCTTTGGAGTTGGTTCCCCTGGTCCGATCCACTGTTTAGACTGTTCTTTGGTTTCAGGAGTGTAGTGGTGGACCCAAGTTTCGTCAACGGTTACGAATCGACGCAAAAATTCGCTTGGATTACGCTTATACAACGCCAAATTGGCGGTAGAAATGTTCTTTCGAATCAATTTTTGGTCGACTGTTAGCAAACGCGGCACCCATCTTGCACAGAGCTTTTCCATATACAAATGTTGGTGCAAAATATTTTGTTCATATGACATCTTACAGGTCTTACAGGTCATCTCAGCTATCTCACGAACTTTTAATCTGGGATCTTTCAGCACTATTTGATGGATTTTTTCGATCATATCTGGAGTTGTGACCTCAATGGGGCGTCCTGAGCGAGGCTCATCAGAGGTGCTCACACGACCCTTTTTAAACTCGGAAACCCACTGCTTAACGGTTGGATATGATGGGGAGGATGTCCCCAGTGTTGAGTCCATCTCTTCTTCAATTTCCTTCGGCGTTAACCCCTTCAAATAAAAGTATTTGATGACAGCACGATTTTCCAGCTTTTCCATTTTTACGAAAAACACAGAGGCGTCTTGGTCAGCGTGCTCTCAAAACTAAACTAACATGGCGATCGGACTGAAACTATAGCTACAAGCTATCTAAGGATGGTACTATAGAACGCCACCTCAAGGTAGGCCTAGTGGCGCCATCTCTTGGTCAGGCCGGAAACTTATCAATCCACCCTCGTATGCCATCTATGCCTGGCGCTTTATTATTTTTCAATTCTTTCAAAGCCTTGTCGAATTCTGATCCCAATATCGAATCTCCCAATTCTTCCTCATCTACATCCTCCTCCTTCTCTAATAGTGCTATATCATCGTTTCCTCTATACAAGTCTTCCAAATGATTGATCCACTGTTCTATTTTCTCTTCCGTTTTTATCAACTGTCGTCCTAGAGAGTTTCTAATCTTATCGCTTCTAGATTTCATTTGTCCGAAAAATCTTTTAATAATCCTATATGCTTCATCTATTTTTCCTAAATGCAATCTTATTTCCATTTCCTGACATTTCTCTTCTAACCACTGTTCTTTTGCTTTCCTTGATTCTCTTATTATTTTATTTCTCAATGATTTGTATCGTTGCTGGCCTTCTTGGCTATCATTATTCTTGTATTTTCTTCTTTCATTTATCAATTCTAAAATTTCTCCCGTTATCCATGGGTTTTTAGCTTCTACTCCATCATTCTTCAAAATCTTATCCACACATTCTCTTATATTCCCCTTCATCTTTGTCCATCTCCTCTCTATTCCCAAGTCTTTCTCTTTTTGATCTCCCAATTTTTCATCCAACATTTTCTCGAATGCCTCATGTGTTTGTTTTTGCTTGAGGTTCTTCAAATTCCATCTTTTCTGCATTTTCCTTTTCTTCTTCAGAGATTTGAATTTCAGAGAACATTTCATCATCAACATATTATGATCACTATCTATATCTGCACCGGGATAAGTTTTACAGTTTTTCACTTGGTTTCTAAATCTTTGTTTCACTAATATGTAATCAATTTGGTATCTTGCTGTATCTCCTGGCATTTTCCAAGTGTAGATTCTTCTTGGATGATTTTCGAATAAAGTGTTTGTGATAACCATCTTATGATTTTCACAAAATTCGACTAAACGTTGTCCTCTATCGTTCCTCCTCCCTAACGCGAAATCTCCTATAATGTTGTCCTCTTTTCCTTGTCCTACTACCGCATTCCAATCCTCCATCACTATCAAATTCTCTTCTCCCTTTACATATTCTATCACTTCTTCTATTTCTTCGTACGTTTTTTCAATATCTTCCTCCGAATATGCAGATGTGGGCATGTATACTTGGACTATGACTGTGTCTACCGGTTTTGTTCTGATTCTAACCATCATCACACGTTCATTATGTTGCAAATAATTTTCTATTCTATTTCCTACTCTTTTATGCATTACAATTCCTACACCTGCTTGACCGTTCTTTGATCCTGTATGAATTATTCTATAATCCCCACTCCAGAAATCGCCCTCTTGTGGCCATCTCATTTCGCTAATCCCCATTACGTCTATATTCAACCTATTCATTTCTAATTTCAAATTTTCTAATTTTCCCGCTTGCCTCAGTGATCTAACATTCCACGCTCCGACTCGAAGAATGTTGTTTCTTTTCCCTATCCTATTCTTCGGTTTTCGTTCCTTGCTGATGAAGCTTCCTCGAGCAGCCTCCACCCGGACATCCGAACGGGAGACTAGTTTACCTCCGGAATATTTTACCCGAGAGAGCGCCATCATGTATTTATTAATTTGTTTGTTTGTTTTTGTTACATAATATTCCAGGTTAGGAAAAAGGTTTCATTTCCTCGGGAAGTATTGAAACATGTCAAGGAAGGTAGTTTCCCCTTGCTTTCCTTCCGTTTGATTTTGCCGATGTTTCTGGCATTAGGATGATTTCGTTTCTCTCAGTTTGTATTCTTTCTCTTGAGTAGTTTATTCCACTCAAAAAAAAAGATCCAACTCTGAGATACTTATCCTCCCCACCACGTAAAGGAAGCAGATACTACCAGGGATGGATAAAAAGGATATCAAGGACAGGTATCATGAATATCCCCCTGGAAGACCCGCAATCATCCACGGGGAGGCCTCATGAATTCAGTTCAGAGTATTCTTCTCGAAAAAATGTTCACTCAGTCGGTACGTTTGTATGGCGTGTTGCATCAGCGGGGATCGCTGATAGCCCCTTAACTGTACGATATAAATTTCAGGCAAATCGAAATTCAGGTAAGAAAAGTGTAAGCACTAAGCTCCGACACAAAACTTCAAAATTTCGTAAATGCCATTATTATGTGAATGTCTTCTGTTTTTATTGCCCGAACTTTATGAAATTTTCATCACTGATATTGTGGGGTTGATAATGGTTCCATATCAGTTTCGTGTTGATTCGTTCAAAGGAACGGAATCCACAAAAAAAGTGTGTTAAAAAATTGTGGTTTTGCGAACGCGCATATCTTCTGTTTCTGATTATACGATTGCAATGAAACTTATGCCACGTCTCAGTTATAGTACCGTTGTGGTCAAATCATGCGTTTCGCACTGCAAATTCTGATTTTGAGGACTATATGGCTTCTATCAGACGCTACTGCAATAGAAACGAGGAAGCTTCATGCCTAACAGTTGGTACGACGCTTCCTCGTATACTGGTATATATCTGGTATATATCTTTATTGGCTTGAGAACACGCTGTACGTGCCGAATCGCGACAGAAAATACATTGAATTCACTCTTAGTTTGATCAAGATTTCACCCGAGACCCGGTTTGACCCGACAGTAACTGATTGATTTCAATAGGGCTTGGATAGCTTATGCGTTGCTCTAGGCGAATAAATAAAAAACGAAAACATGCTTGATTGAAGTATGCACGTATCTTTTCCTTGAGAGAAATGTTGAAACAGTTGAAATTCACTACACAAATGCAACAAGTTCCACAATTTTTCAGCAGAAAATTTTAAATAACGTTCTAAGTGAGGGACTACGCTGCACCAACCCTGTTGTTCTGCATTACGGCTCAAAATGTCTACTGTTACTAGTTCAAGCGGTTACTATAAAAGTAGAAGCACTAATCAGAGAAATATTTAGATATCCCTGTTCTTTTTCTGAATTACACGGAGAAGCGACATAGGTGTCCTGTGTGGGATTTGATGAAAACCTTTCGAAGCGAAGGGACTCTGAAGTTTGCATGAACGAAAGATCAATCGAACTATTCATTCAATATTTTCTGTTTACGGACACAAAATGAATTAGGTTTAACTATATAGTGCTGTGACAAAAGAAGTTTCACACATTTATACGTAATGATTAATAGTTTTCACTTACTGGAGTGCAATCTTAATTCAATGCCACTGAATAAACCAGTCATAGCTAGAGTGATGAAGCCACAAAATCTGCGACCCCAACGGTCCAATATGAGTGTCAGTAATAAACCAGCTGGTAGTTCTGTTGCACAAGCTAAGGAAAATGATACGAAGACAGAACTTTGAATCAGCTTCAACGAATATACGTGTCCATCGAATGCTATCACTGTTAAGAACCTGAACAACATAGCAAACAAAACACATAATTAATAATACAATATTAATATACAGTACTAGACAAAATGAATCATACACTACTTACAAGGTTTCCATTATTCTTACGACTCAACGGGATATTACCGAGGTACTCTAGTCTAGAGATTTGAAAAAATCGAAACGTTTTTTTTATATTTTTGAAATTGAGGCATTCCAGAATATGCCCTTGGAAGGATTTTTCGAAATTCTTATCATACTGTACTTCTCAATGAGTGAAATTTCCAGATTCTTGACTCAAAACTTTGAACACGTTTTTTTCGAAACTAAATTCTCAAGCTGGCGTACGCGATATTTCCAGTTGTGACGAATCGATTTCTTTCAAATTTGGTATTAATATTCTTGATACATCTCTCTATCGTATGAACCGAAAGAAATTTAAAAATCTTAAATTTTACTATTTTTAAAACATTTGAAATCTTAATATAAAACGTGTTAAGAGATTTTTTCTCAAACGGCCA
The DNA here is from genome assembly GCA_018340375.1 of Gonatopus flavifemur. Classification (NCBI taxonomy): domain Eukaryota; kingdom Metazoa; phylum Arthropoda; class Insecta; order Hymenoptera; family Dryinidae; genus Gonatopus; species Gonatopus flavifemur. Next base: position 2,375,188 of record JAFFJZ010000026.1, on the reverse strand, counting down.
TCATTTTGTCTTAAAAATTTGTTTTTTCACCTTTCCGAGGTGCATACCCTAGCGGCATCTTCACTAATTGAGAATTCATTAAATTTTTTTGGTTCCAGATGACCAGAAGGGTGAAAATCTGGTACACCAGGGCACTCTTTTTCTTTGCACTCCACCAGCTTGTAACTTTTCCAATTTTGAATATTTTTCTCAGTTTAATTATCTTGTATTTTTAAAAGGTTAATAAGCAAATGATGAGATGATGGATAGTAAAGATATTCTTTGTTTTGTTTGTTCGGAGTTCGGAAAAACGTCCGAAGTTCGTGCCTATACACTAGAATACCCCCTTGGGTAAGGATAAAAGGGAAGGATAAGAATGTATCCAATTGCAGGAATCCTAATATGACGAAGAACATGCTGAATTTGGAAAAACGCAATACATTGTATACGACATAGTTTTGAGTAGGATATGATTTATATGGTCCATTACTGTGAATCATTCGGAATCGCATCTGAAGTAAAAATTCTATACTACAAACTCAGGTAGGAATGCTCTAGTCATTGACGAGTTTTGTAACGTTTAAGTAGTGAAAAACTAGACACTTGCGAGTACCTTACCAGAACCTTACGAGCCACTTGCAAGCGTCTAGTTCTTGCCTGGTTAAATGTTACAAAACTCGTCAATGACTAGAGCATTTCTACTTGGGCACCTACTCTAAATATTTGAAATATGATCATCCATACCCGAAGAGAACAGGAAGCTTCAGCAAACGTTCAGATTAGATCTGTATACATCGGGTCGAAGGTTCATGAAAGCTAACTTTTAGATTCACAAACGTTTGACAAAGGTACTACGCACGTTGAAATGTCTGCCTCAAAATACTTCCACGAAACATAGACGGAACGTTCGCTGAAGGTTCATCGAAGGTTTGACGGAGTTTCACGAAAATATCTATACTTAGATTGATTGATAATAATTTATGTTTATTAATTAATTGATTTTTCATATAAATTGAACGGTGGGTCAGATGGATGAAGAAAATTGAATCGAAAGTTATCTTCCAGATGTCACCTGTCAAAATGCCTTAGATTCAAGTTCCCTCAAGGTATGTTTAAGATATCTTAAAAATATCTTCGACGTGATGTTTCGGAGATATCTAATTTGGTTGCATAGGACATGTTTTAGATCTCTTCAAGATGTCTTCAAGAGAGATCCAACAGAGAGATCTGAAAATGTTTGCCTAACACGGTGCGCAAAATTCGCCTGTACACTGTTATAAATTTCTGATTGAATTTTCAATCACAAATAATGGAAGCAATTTCCACTCACGTGAATGGAAAATAATGTACAGTAGTATTGAAAATCCAATAAGCAGTTCTTCAAATTTCATGCACATGTCCATGGTTATTGAGAAAAAAAATCTTCACAAGATTTGAACGCGGGGTGTCGAAACCGGACGCCAACCCGAGTAGAAATTGATATTGGGTGTTCGATTAGAACCAGATCTGGAAAGCCTCATTTCAAATCGGGTCCTGATATGGAAAGTACTAAGGGATCAGAGGCTGAATGTAACGCACCGTTGCATCAGGGCCCGATGTGGCAAACCATATCTGGCCCATACATGGCTTACCGGATGTGGACCATACATGGCATGCCATGAGAGTGCCAAGTGTTGTAATTTCAAAATGTTGGAAAACAATATTTTTTGAAATTTGAAATTTGGACCTCGTACTGCAATAGATAAAGCACTGAAGAATTATATTTTCATGAATTCAGTTTGGAGTAATCTGAGCGAGAGAATATTTACTCCACCGGTACACTAGTATCCTTGAAGACTCTAAGGTTTTCCAGATCTAATCTCAATTGAATGCTCAATACAAATATCTGCATAGTCTATGATAAATGTGCGCATAGCTATCGACAAAAAGGATCAAAATTCAATTGCAAATTGACCAAAACTCAGCCAACCAACCCACTCTTGACAAATAGCACTACTTGACGAAGAATCAGTCACGTGACTAAACTGTGATTTCCCAGCTCATCGAATAATCGAACACTGCATCAGAGTGATTTTCATCAGGAACGGATGATAGGGCGTGCCAAATTACAAACCCATCAGGTCCCGATCTGATCAGCCTTATACGACATGGCAGGGCATGCCAAATTACAAACCCATCAGGACCAGATCTGGCTAATTCTATTCAGGCGTGCCAAATGAGAGCCTCACTGAGGTCAGATCTGGGGTGTCAAAATAAGGTGTGCCCTATTACTACCTGATTGGGCCCATATCGAACATGAGGCCGTCCATACAATTTTTCTGCTCGGGAACGCTCTATCCCTCAGCCACTGCCACTTATGTGGAAGGGAGCACTTTTCTGCTTATATGGCCTCGCGTTCATTCTTCAAACTTGTGAATTAAGATGTACTTGTAATGTAGAAACACTGAATAAATCGTGTGATCTAACTATTACATAGTTGAAGTGGATACGTGGATGAGTTCGTCAAAGCGTTAGTATACAGGGTGAACCAAGTGAGAAAAACTGTACTTCAACAGCGTATTTTGCAGCCATAATGCAAGAATTTTTCGTTTTTTGAAGATTAGTTTTTGAGATATGAGCATGTTTGGATTTTTTTTCTCAAATATAAACCAACTTGGATCACTTTTGTTATTTTCAGTTGGATACCATCACAGCCATGATTTGATTATAATTACACGGAAAAACCGGGTCAATTAATATTTAGAAAAATGACTGTCAATTTAGGGAAAACGAGGATCGCTCAAAAATATTCGTAGTGAGTCTACCAAAAAATCGTAGTCAAAATATTAACAGTTGATAGTTTCATTGATATTTTTCACAGTGGAACTATCAATTGTTGATACATCGACTACGAATTTTTAGTAGACTCACTACGAATATTTTTCAGCGATCCTCGTTTTCCCTAAATTGACAGTCATTTTTCTGATTATTAATAGACCCAGTCTTTCCGTGTATAATGATATTATAATGGATTGAATTTTTCTAAGTTTTTTCAATCACCTGTACATTAATTTGAATTTTCATGCACAATAACTTGAAAATTCAATAACATGTATTTGGATTCCTATTTCAGTTCACAAAAATTTAATTTTCATTCACATATGTACATAAAAAGTACATGAAATTTCAATAAATTTTCAACAGTGTACATACTTGCACTGCGTATGCAAAGTTGTTAGTTCCTGCACGACCAAAAATAGTGCAGTCACTTGACCGTACTGTTCTCACTTTGACGCATGGTTTTACAGCGTGGAGAAGCAAATTCACCGGATTAGAAAATAGTGGATCATGCAACAAGTGCACAAAGTTAGTGATTCCCGTACCCCTGCGAAACTGTCGCCCGAGCGGAGCTCTCGACCGTGCGGGAATATGATACTTTGCACACGCAAAACCAGTGAGCACTCAATGGCGGACTGAGAATTAGTGTTGCCGCGATCCGAGCTAATCCGAGTTTTGAGCATGAGCTCGGCTTGGCTCTTGTTTTTGACAAATGGGCTCGGCTCGCAAATCAGATCGATAGATCCACTGCTCGGATTGGCTCGAAGATCGTTGAGCTAGAACGAAGATTTCATGATCCTACTTCGTTCAAAACAAACGCGAATAAAAAATTCTTGCATCCAGGGGCTCCTTGGAATAGAGCATACAGCACAGGCCATAAGTTTGAATTAACCTAAAGACATTTGACATTTTGACACCTTCACTGTTCGAAATTGATTTGATTCATATAAACCACATAAATAATAATCAAAAAATGTCTAAACAATATAAAACACAATGAACCCATGTAAATAAAGTAAGTTGATTTCCTGAAACAAACACATCAACTGAAAAAATTGTTTTTCCTTTGGGTGCATTCAAACTTTTGGCCTGTATTGTATTTCTGAAGCTCTTGAAGTTTAGGTATGAAACAACGTTTTCTCAAAATTTTTATGACTCGGCAAATCAAATCCCTGGTGAAAATCAAGCGTATACACAAAGTGAGAAGGAAACGTACACGAAGCGAAAAACGTTTCAACTTTCTCTTTCTGGAGCGTATGATACCCGCTTGCTGGAAAGTTATCAAATCATACATTCTGTATACACTGTTAGAAAAATCTGTCTTAAATTTAATAATAATTATTATGAAGTTTTTTACATGATATTATTATTGAATTTAATACTGAGTATTAAATTTAATAACAATTATTATAAATTTATACACATGGAATTTCTATGAAATCCAATAATGTATTACATATTAAAATTTATAATTCTGAATTATGAATTAACAGAAAAAAATCTTGAAGTTCTCAACAGAAATCATTGGGAATTTCCTTCATATTTTGGAATCCTCGAAACTCTTCCGAAGTGAGTACGTAATCGTGAATGTAGTCAAAGTCAATTGGAGCGCAAAGTTTTGGGGGCCTAACGGGGGATCGAACCTGCTTTCCTACCAAACCTAACCTACGACCTCACGCCTCAACCAGCTTGACTACATCACGATTGAAGAAATCGACTGTAAAATACGATGTAGTTTTAGATATCACATATGCTCTGACATCAACCACTGCAATATAAATAACGTATAAGAGAAATAGGTGGAATGATTGGATGAATAAATGAATGAGCAATTCAATGATTTATGAAATAATGAAATAGAAATTACATCCGGAGGAACAGCAAAATTGTTGGACGTAATTGACCCATGTCATAATTTTTAGGTTTTCTAAGCAGGTTGTACCTTAAGATGAGGTTATGTGCAAATATGCGTACGGATTGAATAGAAAGCAATTGGGATTGTGAAGTCAGCTTATAGTGGAAAATTATAGGTTAGTAGAAATTGTAATTTTGAGATCCAATGAATTAATATTAGTGTCATAAACTTTAACTTGGTTTTATAATCTTTCGTTGAAATATTTTGAAAATTTGAAACATAATGTGACATATATTGTAATTTACTGTATGATAGAAATAGAAGTTAATCATTGATAAAGTGGTTCTGAGGAAAAAGTTCAAGACCGATACATTTCTCATACCCATGAGTTATTGACCATTAGGGATAATCAAGAGGTTATGGATTCTATCACATGTATACGCGTATATACTAATCAATGCTCCCAAAAACAAAGTGCGCAGTGAATTATGCGCATAGAAGCCATCTTTAACATTTTAACATGTATTATTGTTATTTTTCATTATAGATTATTAGAATTAGGAAGTTTGCATGGAATTTAATAATATATTTTGAATTTCCATAACCGGTTATTAATTTTCATGCATTTAATGTGAAAATTCATAAACATGTGAATCACAGAATATTATTAATTTTAAGATGTACTTATAGAATTTCATAAGAATTTTCATATTAAATTTAAGAACTTTTCTAACAGTGTACGTTTCATAAACTTCCGATCCCGTTTCGCATATGCTTCATGTAACGTAATACAGTAGACTCTCGATTTAAGCACCATCTTTGTCTTTCTCTCACATGAGATTGCATCCCAAGTAGAATGAGGACACGGATGGTGCTTAAATCGAGAGTCTACTATAGTAGGTTATATGAAGCGTATGCCAGTCATACCTATTCTGACTTCAAATAACATCTTCCAGCAATCGAAGTCAACGACGATCCATGGCTCAGTGGATAAGACCCCACCATAGTGAAAGTCACCGGTTCGATTCTCACCACAGGGTTCAATTTTTTTGTCTAGATTTCTTGAATGTTTCCCGCTTTCTTTGTTTCAATTCCCGTTTCACATACTCTTTGTATCCTTTCCATTCAAGCTTCGTATACTTTCCATTAACGTTTCTGTTACCCTTCAGCATACGCTTCGTTTACTCCTTCTTCTCGCTTCCATTTTCACCAGGGATTTCATAAATGTTAGTTATAAGAACTCCACGAATGCATCTTCCAATGAATAAATAGATAAATATATCATTAAATCCATCTTCAGAGGATTGGCGATGAAGAAAAATCTACTTTATAAACATATTTTCTTGATATCAACTCTGCTACTAATTAAACATTAGACGCGATATTGTTCCATCAACCGGTTCTGACAAATGAGATTTCATGAGATTTGATCAGAACATTGTACAAGACTCAATGAGATTTCCCGAGATTCAGTGAGATTTGGCGAGAATCAATGGTTTTCCTTAACCAGGGTCCTTCGTCTGATAGGAAATTTTCTCAGTAACGATCAAGCTCGTCGATCTCACACTTCTGGCTGAGCTCGAGACTCGGATCGACTGTAATTTTTCCAGCTCTGCTCAAAGATTAGATGGTTTGAAATCATTGTGATCGGCTCGAAATTTCGAGCCGATCCGAGACGATCTTCGATTCGGATCGAAGATCGCGGCAACACTACTGAGAATATCTCTGTCCTCCTTTAACTCGCGCAAAGAAGAGAATAAGGAGCAGGGGATCTCTCGTTTTTTGTCCTTTAGCTCACGTATGTTGTAGAAAGATGTAGAAGTTCTCAGTCCACTACTGTAAGCACTACGCGCACTGAGTTAGGGAGTGGTAGAATGTGCAACAAGTCGGTGATTCCCATACTCCTGTGAAGTCTGTTGTCCGAGCGAAGCGAGTGATGTGTTAAGATGTCGGATGCAATGGAAAGCGGGAGAACAAACGCGCCAATTTTAAGAGAGCGTTGTAGGGGAGACCGGGAATAGTTGACCATAGGGGTAAGTAGACTAACGGCGAAAATTTCGGTGAAGACGCAAGTGTCGCGTTTTTCAACTACAGCTGAATAATTGTCCTTATTAACCGGTTCAGTGGTCAGGAACGCAAAGTGACTGTCGTGTATAGTTGGGGAGTAGTAACACATTTTCACTTTATGAACCATGTAAGTAAAATTTATGTTTCGTACATGCTGTGTTGTGACGTAGACAAATTTATTGTTAATTACTTTCCTATTGATCCAGGTATTGGTTTTATAGCTGTTCTTCATATGACATAACATTTTTCTCGAGTCACTGTTGTAAGTTAGGTTTTATATGTGATCAAACACAAAAATGACGTTTGGGACTAGTTGACTAATTACCCGTTTCAGGGCTGGATAAGTGGTTACCCCGTGATCTCACACCAATTACTACACGGACAGACCGAGTTTATCAACATTACGGAACATAACTATGAATTTAGGGAAAAAGAGCATCACTGTAAAATTTTCCTAGTGATTTTACCAAAAATCCCAGAAGGTGATAGTCTCATAGTTATTTTTCACAGTGAATTCTTCAGTGATGTCCCACTTCCTTAAATTGACAGTCATTCTTCGAAATATTAATAGACTTGGTGTTTCCGTATATATTTATCAACTTCCCACGCGTATGGTCAACCAACCCCGAACATGGGGTAGATTGACCAAGTGTAAGTCATGTTAGAAAATGAATTAGAAATTCACTACCATAGTTTATTTTGACATTTCTATGAATAATTTCGAACAGCCTGATAGTGTCTCTATCAATTTCAGTAGCTTTCATACGCATCGGTATTGGAACAGAAAAAATATACATATCCTTGCAAAAACTTGGTCAACTATCCCCGGTCTCCCCCACACGGTATTTTTAGAGAGCTGAGCAAGCGTTATATCAGCACTCGCTAGGCCCTTACAAGTCCTCCGCTAGCCACTAGACTCTTTTTAGCCCTTGGCTAGATTCCCGCGAGGCCCTAGACAGTTCCATGGTTGACGTTCCTGGGGTTGTTTCCGTAGATTATTGAGAAAGTGTAGTAAAAATCCATTTCTTTCATAATCCCTAATAAAAATTTCGGATGAGAAAATACCAAGGTCTGACTAAGCATACCTAATTCTCTATCAGGTCCTCATCAGGTTTCGTTACGGTTTTCCCTATTTCGCTCGATTTTATGCACGGAGAAAAAGGTATCTTAAAAAGTACCATAATTTATGGATTTTCTGCGCTGGTCTGACCGAGTCTAAATATTTACCTGAAAAAGCCTCTAAAAGTACCAGTGTCTTGGACTTTTATACGGAAGGTACCATACTTATTTCAAAAAGTCCAAGAAATTATGGTACTTTTAGAGATTCATGCAGGTGAATATTCCGACTCGAGTCAGACCAGCGCTGAAAATCCATAAATTATGGTATTTTTCAAGATATCTGTTTTCTCAGTGTGGAAATCTCATCCGAACCCTATTGTACCTCTGCGTTACAAGCCTATTTGAATCCTATTAGGGAACTCAGTTAAGTCTCTTGGAGAGGCCTCGTAAGATTAACTTTATTCACGGTTTCCGGATTCTGACCTGAACATAGAGATGGGCAAAACTTGTCGATATTTTTCAAAAAAAATATCGATATTTTATATCGATATTGTCCTCTCCGATATAATATTGATATCGATATTTTTGATACTTGAAAAATATCGAAGTTCGATATATTTATATATATATTCAAGGCAAGTTCCACCAACTCCATGGGAACCCCCAATCTTAGGCCGAAAGCACAGAGACAGATCAAATGTAGAAGTAAACGTGAACGGATGCGCAGAATTTCATTTTGGTTTGTTGCGCAGCTGTTTATGTTTACAAAACTTGTGAGCAGAAATCGTATACCATTTTTGCGCATCTATTCTCACGTTTACGTATTCCGTGTGTCTAGGCTTTTAAAAACATGTGATTTGCATTTGTTCATATCGTGCCCAAGATGAATCGGAAATATACAGTGCATCAACAAGTAAGTATCAACGAAATATGAACATTGTATATCATTAAAATTCATTAGTCAATCAAATTCATCACCAATAATCAGAATAAATTCTGAATGTGTTTTTCCAGAATAAATTTATCAGTCTTGTCCGCATATTTCTTTTGACGCTAACGGAGGAATTTCAGAATAAGGTTAGTGTTCGATTCTTTCTGTTTGGATGTTTGATATCTCTAATCCAAGCAAGATGAATAATCAATTCATTGATAAATGATTTCTGCTATGTTGCTTGATTACTTCCTTGTTTCTGCTGATTCAAATGCTTTTTGTTTCATAATTTTACAGTGTCCGCTGATGGTTATGTGTTAAGTTGTAGTGTCACATCATACCCTAAAATAATTCCCGACAACAGTATGCATTCATCAATATCCACTATTCCATTACTCCATTATCCATTTACTGTAATAAACAGTGATGACGAAGTGTTATCAGATTTTGCATAAAGATGTATGTGAGGTTTTCAATATTTTATCAAACTTTAAATCATCGAATATCACGTTTTTACTGAAAGTTTGATCGAATGTTATAATCATTTACATCTGAAAAAATAATTCATATAAATTGTAATGTAGTTGATTTGTGGCTTTGCATTATAATTCACTAATTCGGCATAGATATATCATCATTCGTCTAAGAGATAATGGGTAGAAATGAAACGCTTCCTCAGTTATAGGGATTTCTTATCATGACTGAAAATTTGATCAAATATTGACTAAAAAATTAATGTTCCATTGATTAATTTTTTCATAAAACTATTTGAATGTGGAATGTCTATTGGAGTGAATACCCTGGTAAAAAGAAACGATAAAAACCGACCCTGGTCAAAAAAACTAAACAAACCTGAACAAAAAATTTTTTTTATGACTATTTCCGACGTACCAGGTGTTTCTGTCTCGAAAATTTCATAACTAAAACTAAACCTTTGATTTAGGAGTTACTTCCGGATAAAGGCAATTAACGGCTTTCCGATTGTTTCAGTATTTCATTGATCAATTCACTTAGGTGCATTTCAAGTTTTGATGAAACAAATTTTTTCCACTCACTCCCGCAATTCAGGAACTGGATTCCTCAGGTTTCGTTCCGCATTTGGAAAAATAATTTATTTGAAATTCAACATCGGATTTACCAATAACTGGAGCAAAAATAAAAATGAAAATTAATTCAAACACTCGATACATTCTGTGAATTTGTGGACACCCAAATTGTTGCATTCCACTTGGAAATGAGGATAAATTCATTCCTACCTAAAGGGGATTTGAACTCTTACCGAACCTATCTACATATAAGACCTACCTAATCAACCTCTAAGCTATCCTAACACGCTGCTCCAAGGGCAAATATTGTCTCTGATATTGTACAGCTGATCGGAAGTTTGATCACGCATGCGGGATTCTGTTTCGGTTCATTTCCGTGTAGATGCAAGAAAACTGTTTCCATGCATTTCCGATTTATTTCCGCACGAATATACTCGGGAGTAGTTACGTTTATTGACCGCGTAAATGACCTCCAATTACTTAGGTACATCTTAGGTACCAATTTGTTTAGGTTTACTTATGAAAAATCGGAAATGGAATTCTGAGGAATGTTTACGGTGTCATATGACCTGATCAACTTCCGCGAACTTCCGTTCAAACCTAAAAACACAGTTTCCATGTATTTCCGCACAAATATACTTGGAGGTACTAACGTTTACTGACCGCGTGGATGATTTCTTATGACGTAGATACATCTTAGGTTCCAATCTGTTTAGGTATACTTATGAAAAATCGGAAATAGAATTTTGAAAAGTGTTTACGCATACTGTGAATTAATTAACTTCCGCGACTTTACGCTGAGACCTAAAGAGAATACTTCGGTTTACTGATGTTTTGTTTCCGGCTCGATGAACTTGGAAGAAGTTATGAATAATATGCACATACTGTTTCTCTATTACTTGGGAGTATTTGAGGTTCTAATCTACTTCCGTTCACTTATGAAAAATCAGAAATGAAATTTTGAGAAGTGTTTACGTATACTGTGAACTAATTCACTTCCGCGACTTTACGCTGAGACCTAAAGAGGATACTTCGGTTTATTTATGCTTTGTTTCCGCACCGATGAACTTGGGAGGAGTTATGAATAATACGCATATAATGTCTTCCTATTACTTAGGAACATTTTAGGTTCCCATCTGCTTCCGTTCACTTGTGAAAAATCGGAAATGAAATTTTGAATAGTGTTTACGCGGTGTTTTGAATAGTGTTTAGCGAGCGGGAGAAATTTGTTTCATCAAAACTTGAAATGCACCTAAGTGAATTGATCAATGAAATACTGAAACAATCGGAAAACTATTGATTGCCTTCATCCGGAAGTAACTTCTAAATCCAAGGTTTAGTTTTAGTTATGAAATTTCCCAGATAAAAACACCTAGTAAGTCGGAAGTAGCCGTAAAAAACTTTTTTGTTTAGGTTTGTTTAGTCTTTCTGACCAGGAATCAGGTCACATGACACCGTTAACATTTGTCAAAATTTTCTTTCCGATTTTTCATAAGTACACCTGAACAGATTGGAACCTAAGATACAACTAAGTCATTAGAAGCCATCTACGCGGTCAGTAAACTTAACTACGCCCAAATATATCCGTGCGAAAATAAATCGGGAATGCATGGAAACAGTTTTCTTGCACCTACGTGGAAATGAACGGAACCATAGTTTAGTGCAAGTCATACGTAAGTAAACCTAAACTCTCTACGTGTGGATTGCGGAAATCGGCGGAATCAATTATCATGTGGAAGAAAATCCCAAGTAGAAACTCCCTACATGTGTAAAATCTTCGTTCGGAAGTACTCGGAAGAGATCCTAAGTGATTTGAAAACATCGACTTCAAAAATATTTAGCCCTGGTCAAAAAACTAAACAAAAATTTTTTACGACTACTTCCGACTTACTAGGAGTTTTTTTCTTGGAAATTTCATAACTAAAACTAAACCTTCGATTCAGGAGTTACTTCTGGATAAGGGCAATCAACGGTTTTTCGATTGTTTCAGTATTTCATTGATCAATTCACTTAGGTGCATTTCAAGTTTTGATGAAACAAATTTTTCCACTCACTCCCGCAATTCAGGAACTGGATTTCTCAGGTTTCGTTCCGCATTTGGAAAAATAATTTATTTGAAATTCAACATCGGATTTACCAATAACTGGAGCAAAAATAAAAATGAAAATTAATTCAAACACTCGATACATTCTGTGAATTTGTGGACACCCAAATTGTTGCATTCCACTTGGAAATGAGGATAAATTCATTCCTACCTAAAGGGGATTTGAACTCTTACCGAACCTATCTACATATAAGACCTACCTAATCAACCTCTAAGCTATCCTAACACGCTGCTCCAAGGGCAAATATTGTCTCTGATATTGTACAGCTGATCGGAAGTTTGATCACGCATGCGGGATTCTGTTTCGGTTCATTTCCGTGTAGATGCAAGAAAACTGTTTCCATGCATTTCCGATTTATTTCCGCACGAATATACTCGGGAGTAGTTACGTTTATTGACCGCGTAAATGACCTCCAATTACTTAGGTACATCTTAGGTACCAATTTGTTTAGGTTTACTTATGAAAAATCGGAAATGGAATTCTGAGGAATGTTTACGGTGTCATATGACCTGATCAACTTCCGCGAACTTCCGTTCAAACCTAAAAACACAGTTTCCATGTATTTCCGCACAAATATACTTGGAGGTACTAACGTTTACTGACCGCGTGGATGATTTCTTATGACGTAGATACATCTTAGGTTCCAATCTGTTTAGGTATACTTATGAAAAATCGGAAATAGAATTTTGAAAAGTGTTTACGCATACTGTGAATTAATTAACTTCCGCGACTTTACGCTGAGACCTAAAGAGAATACTTCGGTTTACTGATGTTTTGTTTCCGGCTCGATGAACTTGGAAGAAGTTATGAATAATATGCACATACTGTTTCTCTATTACTTGGGAGTATTTGAGGTTCTAATCTACTTCCGTTCACTTATGAAAAATCAGAAATGAAATTTTGAGAAGTGTTTACGTATACTGTGAACTAATTCACTTCCGCGACTTTACGCTGAGACCTAAAGAGGATACTTCGGTTTATTTATGCTTTGTTTCCGCACCGATGAACTTGGGAGGAGTTATGAATAATACGCATATAATGTCTTCCTATTACTTAGGAACATTTTAGGTTCCCATCTGCTTCCGTTCACTTGTGAAAAATCGGAAATGAAATTTTGAATAGTGTTTACGCGGTGTTTTGAATAGTGTTTAGCGAGCGGGAGAAATTTGTTTCATCAAAACTTGAAATGCACCTAAGTGAATTGATCAATGAAATACTGAAACAATCGGAAAACTATTGATTGCCTTCATCCGGAAGTAACTTCTAAATCCAAGGTTTAGTTTTAGTTATGAAATTTCCCAGATAAAAACACCTAGTAAGTCGGAAGTAGCCGTAAAAAAACTTTTTTGTTTAGGTTTGTTTAGTCTTTCTGACCAGGAATCAGGTCACATGACACCGTTAACATTTGTCAAAATTTTCTTTCCGATTTTTCATAAGTACACCTGAACAGATTGGAACCTAAGATACAACTAAGTCATTAGAAGCCATCTACGCGGTCAGTAAACTTAACTACGTCCAAATATATCCGTGCGAAAATAAATCGGGAATGCATGGAAACAGTTTTCTTGCACCTACGTGGAAATGAACGGAACCATAGTTTAGTGCAAGTCATACGTAAGTAAACCTAAACTCTCTACGTGTGGATTGCGGAAATCGGCGGAATCAATTATCATGTGGAAGAAAATCCCAAGTAGAAACTCCCTACATGTGTAAAATCTTCGTTCGGAAGTACTCGGAAGAGATCCTAAGTGATTTGAAAACATCGACTTCAAAAATATTTAGCCCTGGTCAAAAAAACTAAACAAAAAATTTTTTTACGACTACTTCCGACTTACTAGGAGTTTTTTTCTTGGAAATTTCATAACTAAAACTAAACCTTCGATTCAGGAGTTACTTCTGGATAAGGGCAATCAACGGTTTTTCGATTGTTTCAGTATTTCATTGATCAATTCACTTAGGTGCATTTCAAGTTTTGATGAAACAAATTTTTTCCACTCACTCCCGCAATTCAGGAACTGGATTTCTCAGGTTTCGTTCCGCATTTGGAAAAATAATTTATTTGAAATTCAACATCGGATTTACCAATAACTGGAGCAAAAATAAAAATGAAAATTAATTCAAACACTCGATACATTCTGTGAATTTGTGGACACCCAAATTGTTGCATTCCACTTGGAAATGAGGATAAATTCATTCCTACCTAAAGGGGATTTGAACTCTTACCGAACCTATCTACATATAAGACCTACCTAATCAACCTCTAAGCTATCCTAACACGCTGCTCCAAGGGCAAATATTGTCTCTGATATTGTACAGCTGATCGGAAGTTTGATCACGCATGCGGGATTCTGTTTCGGTTCATTTCCGTGTAGATGCAAGAAAACTGTTTCCATGCATTTCCGATTTATTTCCGCACGAATATACTCGGGAGTAGTTACGTTTATTGACCGCGTAAATGACCTCCAATTACTTAGGTACATCTTAGGTACCAATTTGTTTAGGTTTACTTATGAAAAATCGGAAATGGAATTCTGAGGAATGTTTACGGTGTCATATGACCTGATCAACTTCCGCGAACTTCCGTTCAAACCTAAAAACACAGTTTCCATGTATTTCCGCACAAATATACTTGGAGGTACTAACGTTTACTGACCGCGTGGATGATTTCTTATGACGTAGATACATCTTAGGTTCCAATCTGTTTAGGTATACTTATGAAAAATCGGAAATAGAATTTTGAAAAGTGTTTACGCATACTGTGAATTAATTAACTTCCGCGACTTTACGCTGAGACCTAAAGAGAATACTTCGGTTTACTGATGTTTTGTTTCCGGCTCGATGAACTTGGAAGAAGTTATGAATAATATGCACATACTGTTTCTCTATTACTTGGGAGTATTTGAGGTTCTAATCTACTTCCGTTCACTTATGAAAAATCAGAAATGAAATTTTGAGAAGTGTTTACGTATACTGTGAACTAATTCACTTCCGCGACTTTACGCTGAGACCTAAAGAGGATACTTCGGTTTATTTATGCTTTGTTTCCGCACCGATGAACTTGGGAGGAGTTATGAATAATACGCATATAATGTCTTCCTATTACTTAGGAACATTTTAGGTTCCCATCTGCTTCCGTTCACTTGTGAAAAATCGGAAATGAAATTTTGAATAGTGTTTACGCGGTGTTTTGAATAGTGTTTAGCGAGCGGGAGAAATTTGTTTCATCAAAACTTGAAATGCACCTAAGTGAATTGATCAATGAAATACTGAAACAATCGGAAAACTATTGATTGCCTTCATCCGGAAGTAACTTCTAAATCCAAGGTTTAGTTTTAGTTATGAAATTTCCCAGATAAAAACACCTAGTAAGTCGGAAGTAGCCGTAAAAAACTTTTTTGTTTAGGTTTGTTTAGTCTTTCTGACCAGGAATCAGGTCACATGACACCGTTAACATTTGTCAAAATTTTCTTTCCGATTTTTCATAAGTACACCTGAACAGATTGGAACCTAAGATACAACTAAGTCATTAGAAGCCATCTACGCGGTCAGTAAACTTAACTACGCCCAAATATATCCGTGCGAAAATAAATCGGGAATGCATGGAAACAGTTTTCTTGCACCTACGTGGAAATGAACGGAACCATAGTTTAGTGCAAGTCATACGTAAGTAAACCTAAACTCTCTACGTGTGGATTGCGGAAATCGGCGGAATCAATTATCATGTGGAAGAAAATCCCAAGTAGAAACTCCCTACATGTGTAAAATCTTCGTTCGGAAGTACTCGGAAGAGATCCTAAGTGATTTGAAAACATCGACTTCAAAAATATTTAGCCCTGGTCAAAAAACTAAACAAAAAATTTTTTTACGACTACTTCCGACTTACTAGGAGTTTTTTTCTTGGAAATTTCATAACTAAAACTAAACCTTCGATTCAGGAGTTACTTCTGGATAAGGGCAATCAACGGTTTTTCGATTGTTTCAGTATTTCATTGATCAATTCACTTAGGTGCATTTCAAGTTTTGATGAAACAAATTTTTTCCACTCACTCCCGCAATTCAGGAACTGGATTTCTCAGGTTTCGTTCCGCATTTGGAAAAATAATTTATTTGAAATTCAACATCGGATTTACCAATAACTGGAGCAAAAATAAAAATGAAAATTAATTCAAACACTCGATACATTCTGTGAATTTGTGGACACCCAAATTGTTGCATTCCACTTGGAAATGAGGATAAATTCATTCCTACCTAAAGGGGATTTGAACTCTTACCGAACCTATCTACATATAAGACCTACCTAATCAACCTCTAAGCTATCCTAACACGCTGCTCCAAGGGCAAATATTGTCTCTGATATTGTACAGCTGATCGGAAGTTTGATCACGCATGCGGGATTCTGTTTCGGTTCATTTCCGTGTAGATGCAAGAAAACTGTTTCCATGCATTTCCGATTTATTTCCGCACGAATATACTCGGGAGTAGTTACGTTTATTGACCGCGTAAATGACCTCCAATTACTTAGGTACATCTTAGGTACCAATTTGTTTAGGTTTACTTATGAAAAATCGGAAATGGAATTCTGAGGAATGTTTACGGTGTCATATGACCTGATCAACTTCCGCGAACTTCCGTTCAAACCTAAAAACACAGTTTCCATGTATTTCCGCACAAATATACTTGGAGGTACTAACGTTTACTGACCGCGTGGATGATTTCTTATGACGTAGATACATCTTAGGTTCCAATCTGTTTAGGTATACTTATGAAAAATCGGAAATAGAATTTTGAAAAGTGTTTACGCATACTGTGAATTAATTAACTTCCGCGACTTTACGCTGAGACCTAAAGAGAATACTTCGGTTTACTGATGTTTTGTTTCCGGCTCGATGAACTTGGAAGAAGTTATGAATAATATGCACATACTGTTTCTCTATTACTTGGGAGTATTTGAGGTTCTAATCTACTTCCGTTCACTTATGAAAAATCAGAAATGAAATTTTGAGAAGTGTTTACGTATACTGTGAACTAATTCACTTCCGCGACTTTACGCTGAGACCTAAAGAGGATACTTCGGTTTATTTATGCTTTGTTTCCGCACCGATGAACTTGGGAGGAGTTATGAATAATACGCATATAATGTCTTCCTATTACTTAGGAACATTTTAGGTTCCCATCTGCTTCCGTTCACTTGTGAAAAATCGGAAATGAAATTTTGAATAGTGTTTACGCGGTGTTTTGAATAGTGTTTAGCGAGCGGGAGAAATTTGTTTCATCAAAACTTGAAATGCACCTAAGTGAATTGATCAATGAAATACTGAAACAATCGGAAAACTATTGATTGCCTTCATCCGGAAGTAACTTCTAAATCCAAGGTTTAGTTTTAGTTATGAAATTTCCCAGATAAAAACACCTAGTAAGTCGGAAGTAGCCGTAAAAAAACTTTTTTGTTTAGGTTTGTTTAGTCTTTCTGACCAGGAATCAGGTCACATGACACCGTTAACATTTGTCAAAATTTTCTTTCCGATTTTTCATAAGTACACCTGAACAGATTGGAACCTAAGATACAACTAAGTCATTAGAAGCCATCTACGCGGTCAGTAAACTTAACTACGCCCAAATATATCCGTGCGAAAATAAATCGGGAATGCATGGAAACAGTTTTCTTGCACCTACGTGGAAATGAACGGAACCATAGTTTAGTGCAAGTCATACGTAAGTAAACCTAAACTCTCTACGTGTGGATTGCGGAAATCGGCGGAATCAATTATCATGTGGAAGAAAATCCCAAGTAGAAACTCCCTACATGTGTAAAATCTTCGTTCGGAAGTACTCGGAAGAGATCCTAAGTGATTTGAAAACATCGACTTCAAAAATATTTAGCCCTGGTCAAAAAAACTAAACAAAAAATTTTTTTACGACTACTTCCGACTTACTAGGAGTTTTTTTCTTGGAAATTTCATAACTAAAACTAAACCTTCGATTCAGGAGTTACTTCTGGATAAGGGCAATCAACGGTTTTTCGATTGTTTCAGTATTTCATTGATCAATTCACTTAGGTGCATTTCAAGTTTTGATGAAACAAATTTCTCCCGCTCGCTAAACACTATTCAAAACACCGCGTAAACACTATTCAAAATTTCATTTCCGATTTTTCACAAGTGAACGGAAGCAGATGGGAACCTCAAATGTTCCCGAGTAATAGGAAGACATTATATGCATTTTATTCATAACTCCTCCCAAGTTCATCAGTGCGGAAACAAAGCATAAATAAACCGAAGTATCCTCTTTAGGTCTCAGCGTAAAGTCGCGGAAGTGAATCAATTTACAGTATACGTAAACACTTTTCAAAATTTCATTTCCGATTTTTCATAAGTGAACGGAAGCAGATTGGAACCTAAAATGTTCCCAAGTGATAGGAAGACATTATGTGCACAGCATTCATAACCGTTCCTAAACTTATTGGTTCGCAAATAGAGTGGAAGTGTACGGAAACAGTTTTTTTACTTCCACACGGAAATAAACGGAATCACAGTATAGTCCAAATAATACCTAAGTAAACCTAAACTGCCTACGTGTGTAGTGTGGAAGCCGGCGGAATCAACTGTGAGTCGGAAAAGAATCCTAAGAGATTGGAAACTCTCTACTTGTGTAAAATCTCGGTTCCTAAGTAGTCTAAACAGATCCTAAATAATTTGAAAACATTTACTTCAAAAATACTTAGGTTTCTTTAGATTTTTTAACCAGGGGATTGAAGAGTCTCAAAACCACATAGAAACAGATAGGAACCGATAGGAACAGATGGGCTTTGAATGTGGTTTTTGGCCCTTCCAATCGGTTTCTATCGTTTCTTTTTACCAGGGTATGTACAAAAATGTAATATTTGAAATTGTAATTCTTCCGATTAATAATTGGTTAGATATATCCAATCTATTAGCACGTTATAATGTTACATTTTTGTATCAACTACATACATATCTTCTGAAATGAATATTATTTGTGTTTGATGGATTCACAATCGGAGAGATTTTGGATATTAGTTGAGTTAATTATATGAATTTTTGTTATTCAGTAACACCTCGACCTAAAAGTGATGTGTGGCGATATTTTATAAGAACGACAAGCGGTGCCACATGCAAATTGTGCAACAAAGATATCAAAGCCAGCGGCAATACGACCAATTTCAAATCTCATTTCAACAATAAACATTCGAAAGACGTGCATGACTACAGAGAGATGTGCATAACTACATGTGATCCTGGAAGAAAAATGGACGAAACGGTAGAGCGTGATTGATAGGATTTGGTTCTTTTCTAACAGATTGAATTTTATGCTTTTAATTATGATCTTCGAACAGTTCTTTGATATGTTTTAAAATTTTTGAATTCTTTAGATTTGATGGGAATATTGTTGGAAAGTTTCTCAATGCTATGAATCATGTTCACACTAAATCAAAACTGAAAGTTATGATTGGTTTTGAAAATTTTTTTGTGTCAACTAACTGAATTCTTCAAATCTTTCAGTTGGAAAATTTTCAAATCATTCAAAACTGTCATTCTACTCAAGTTCAATTTGATATGATATTCTGTTGATTGTCAATTATAACAGATTTAAAGCATGAATTATAATGCAATATTATTCTATTGATAGGAAATGACCAACAGTGAGGATGTTGATGATCCAAATCCTGATGCAGACACTAAATCTGATCACAATGTGGATGGATATATTCCAGAACAATCAATTTCAAATCTACAAAGGAAGTTGACACAACCTCGAGAACCAATAAAACGGTTACAACACCGAGTAGATAAAATCTTTGAAAATCAGAAAGCTTTTCAAGGTGTGTGTAATGATTATCGTTCAAATAGCATTTTGATTCAATAATATTCATCTATCGCTCCATACTAATCGAATTTAGATTTTCAAAATAATTGGTTTCTCGATTATGGAGTTAGATATTTTTGGATAACAACAATGTTATGAATGGATTGTTTCACATTCTCAGAGGAAGTATTGAGGTATGTCTCAAATGTTAGGAAACATAAGTCCTTGGGAAATTCATTTAGATTTTCAAAATTCTGAATACCAAATTCTATAAAATACTCAATTAACAATTTGTTGATTACTCTTTTAGAGCATTCATGAAGATATTGTAATTAATTCTAAAAAAATTTCTTATGCAACATCAACATGCGTCTCAAAAGTGTCTTGTGAAATATATCTTTGAGAATACTAGAAAATGCCTTCAGAAAACTTTGACAAGTCTTAAGCAAAGACCTCCGAAACATATATTTTGGCGTTGCAAAAGACGATTTTCAAGATTTTTTTATAATATTCTTTAGACCAGTGCAGAAAAATTCCTGAAAATTTCTATCTAAGTAATAATTGAATTCATGACGAACAATTTTTTCATACTTCATTGATCCAAATTACATATGACCTTCATGTTGTTTTGAAGTTGAATTGTCCTTCAATTCGATACTATATCATATCTTTGTGGTATTGTACAAAAAATAACAATTGAATAAATATTCGGATTATATTGAAAATATAAACATCTATGTTACATAAATTATTGATTTCAAGATGGTGGTTCAAAGACTCGTCAAATCACGAATATGCTCCTTTTCATGTTGGCAAGAGATAAAATGCCCTTCTCTTGTGTAGAGAAAGAAGGATTCATAAACTTCTTTGAAACCTTATCTCCGTTATATAAAATCCCGAGTCGAAGAACAATTACGTCCGCGATGAAAACAAAGTACGAAGTTTTGTCCGACAAAATTGAAAATGAGTTATCTACAGTTCTATATGTGTGAATAACTACTGATGTGTGGACTGATCCACTAAACAATAAGAGTTTTTTAGGAGTCACTTGCCAATACATTGCAGGGAATGATTTCAAATTCGTTGTGATTGGAGTTACTGAATTAACAGACCGTCATACAGCCGAATTTTTGAAGGAATGGCTCCTAAAAATTATTGATAATTGGGGTATAAAACAGGAATGTATCGTAGCCATCATATCCGACAATGCAGCAAATATAAAGAAGACCATAATTGAGGGTTTTGGCGCAGAAAAACACCTTCCCTGTCTCGCTCATACCTTGAATTTGGTACTGGCTAAATTAATAGATTCCGATCAAATAATTGAACCAATTATAAAACAAATAAAAAATATTGTAAGTTTTTTTAAAAGATCTGTTGTTGCTGCCGACGAATTGAGATTAATTTCTGATCTGAAATTAATACAGAGTATAGATACGCGGTAGAATTCCACGTACGATATGGGTGAGAGATTTCGTACATACCTCTGACCAATTCAAACAGTGCGTCACGAGTTCTCTGACTGGAGGCTTTGATAAGGTCCGCACTTATGCCATCTGTTCCTGGCGCTTTATTATTTTTCAATTCTTTCAAAGCCCTGTCAAATTCTGATCTCAAAATTGAATCTCCCAATTCTTCTTCATCGACATCTTCCTCCCTCTCTAAGAATCCTATATCATCGCTTCCTTTATACAGATCTTCTAAATGATTAATCCATTGTTCTATTTTTTCCTCCGTTCTTATCAATTGTCTTCCTAGAGAATTTTTAATCTTACTGCTTCTAGATTCCATTTGTCCAAAAAATCTCTTAATAATCCTATATGCCTCATCAATTTTTCCTAAATATAATCTCACTTCTATATCTTGACATTTCCCCTCCAACCATTGTTCTTTTGCTTTCCTTGATTCTCTGATTATTTTATTCCTCAGTGCCTTGTATGTCTGCTGATCTTGTTCACTATTCTTATTCTTGTATTTCTTCCTTTCATTAATTAAATCGAAAATTTCTTCGGTTATCCATGGTTTCTTAGGCTCTATCCCATCGTTCTTCAAAATTTCATCTGCACATTGCTCTATGTTCCTCTTCATGTTTGTCCATCTACTCTCTATTTCCAAGTCCTTCTCTTGTCGATCCTCCAATTTTTCATCCAACATCGCTTTGAATGTCCTGTGTTTTTCCTTGTTTGAGATTCTTCAAATTCCATCTTTTTTGCCTTTTCCTTTTCTTCTTCAGAGCTTTGAATTTCAGAGAACATTTCATCAGCAACATATTGTGATCACTATCTATATCCTGGCATTTTCCAAGTATAGATTCTTCTTGGATGATTTTTGAATAATGTGTTGGTAATAACCATTTTATGACTCTCACAGAATTCGATTAAACGTTGTCCTCTTTCATTTCTTTTTCCTAACGCAAAATCTCCTATTATGTTGGCCTCTTCTCCTTTCCCTACTACCGCATTCCAGTCGCCTATGATCATTAAATTTTCTTCTCCCTTCACATATTCTATCACTTCTTCTATCTCGTCGTACGTTTTTTCGATATCCTCCTCTGAGTGTGCAGATGTGGGCATGTATACTTGGACTATAACAGTGTCTACCGGTTTTGTTCTAACTCTGACCATCATTACGCGTTCGCTATGTTGCAAATAATTTTCTATCCTATTCCCTACCCTCCTATGCATTATAATTACCACACCTGCTTGACCATTCTTTGATCCTGTGTAAATGATTCTATAATCCCCACTCCAGAAATCCCCTTCTTACGGCCATCTCATTTCACTTATTCCCATTACATCGATACCCAACCTCTTCATTTCCAATTTCAAATTTTCTAATTTTCCTGTTTGTCTCAGTGATCTAACATCCCACGCTCCGACTCGAAGAATGTTCTCTTTCTTCCCTATCTTCTTTGGGTTTCTATCTTGTTTGATGAGGTTCCCTCGAGCAGCTCCCACCCGGAGATCCGAACGGGAGGCTATTTTACCTCCGGAATATTTTACTCGAGAGGACGCCATCATGTTGTTGTTGTTGCTTTTTTTTTCAATAAATCAAAATTCAAAATTCCAGGTTTGGAGAAAAGATTTCATTTCCTCGGGAATATCGAAAGATGTCAAGGAAAGTAGTTTCCCCTTGCTTTCCCTCCGTTTCTGCCGATGTTCCTGGCGTTGGAATGATTTAGTTTCTCTCAGTTTGTATTCTCCCTCTCGAGTAGTTTATTCCACCCGAAAAAGAGACCCAAATCTGAGATACTTATCCTCCCCACCACGTAGAGGAAGCAGATACTACCAAGGATGGATAAAAAGGATATCAAGGACAGGTATCAAGAATATCCCCCTGGAAGACCCGCAATCATCCCACGGGGAGGGTAAGTGAGATACATTATGAATATTATTTCACGTATGTATCGCAATGTAAGCAAAATGTTATTTTATAAAATATTTAAAATGTAATTCACCGTTATCACACGAAATAGGATTAACAAATATCCTTTTTTTATCTATTTATGACGTCATTTTAATTTTATCAAAAACCGATATTTATGATGTATCTGACTGTAATTTCACAAAATAATGTTCATCATCCATTGAATGGAATAAATTATTCAAAATTATATGAAATTGATCCAACAACACAAGCTATGCAATTCTTTACATGTGTAATAATTTTCTTATATGGATATATAATATAATGTATGATATAATGTATATATAAGTAATTATTATTATCAGGGGTCGGATTTTTATCCAAAATTTTCGAATATCTGGATATCCGAATATTCGAATATTCGTAGAATCGAATAAATGATCCGGTTATCTGGATTTCATGGATATCCGGATAATCGGATAATCCGGATATCCGGATAATCGGAAAATCCGGATAATCCGATTAAATTGCATCATTTTCATAAATTTATTATCGATTGCATTAAGATTCGTCCAACAAGTGCTCGTAAACCCCCGGACTACACAATTTTGTTGGAATTCTTCAACCTTTTTAACAAACTTTTCTTTGCCCAATGGTACAGTGTGAGTACTGGCAAGGTTTAAATGCCAGTACTGCGCCTGATACAAAACATCATTTTTTCGCTTCTGTTCCAGTATTGACAAAACAACTGGTCTTTGAGAAGTGCCAAAGTTCTATCACCGCAAGTTCACTTAGAATGCCAGTACCGACACGGTTGTAAATGTCATACTGATCCGTACGTTACATGATGTTATCATTTCGACTAGCTAGTAATCAATCAGTATCATTAATTCAACTGATCCTTTAGTGGTGAGTTTGGATTTGCCAGTGCTGGCAACTCTGGCGGCAGTACTGAGCCAGTAGCGGCCCATGTTTCCATTTCCACATGGAATCTTACATTCACATATGTTATATTGCTTTTTACATCATATGTACACATTTTTATTATACGCTAAATAACACTTCGATTGTTGAATTTTGATGTTATAAAACTTTCTCTAATATAACAAGATCAAAGAATAGAGTACACGGAAAAAAAGAACATACTTGCAGCAGCTACTCGCTTAGTCGATTTTCGACCATCTACGAAAAATAGTTACGGCAATCACTTAGTAGTTCAGACAAACAACAAGTTATTTGACGTGACCATCGTATTATTTCACTCACCTAATGAAGTATTTGTCTCATCTATTAAGTAGTTGCCGTATCTATTTTTCGTAGATGGTAGAAAATCGACTCCACGAGTAGCTGCTGCGAGTATTCTCTTTTTCTGTGTAAAAGATACAAATATGAGTAAGGTCATGAATATACGTGAGGTCTTTATAGGAAAAAAACGATTGATGCGCTCTGCGCTAGAATATTGAAATACTGATGTAACTGAAGGTGGTTCAAAAATGTATGTGACATTTGGTATATCACAGTCATTCGACTGAATTGTTTTATTTTGTTATTTCATTGCCGGTTTTTGTTTACGTTGCATGCACAACTATTTCCCTGTAGATTACATGGTTGATTCTGAATAGTGAATAACGGAGAAAGGAATTGCATTCCATCAGGTAAGTTTAGATTTACGAAGTTACAGATTTTCGAATGTACCTTGCACATGAAATCTTTCCCGTGGTGAATTTACACTCCTTAGCCTTGTTCAAAGCCATTGGGAGTTATTAAAGGGTCTGGCTTTTTTGTAAATCCGAAGAGATTTTGAATACTACGGGTTGTATGAAGTCGACTTCAATCATTACATTCATTGTTTTCGCACAACATAAGCGCAAATGATTTTCTCAATTTCATTCTAATTTCCAGATAACTCTTGAACTGAAAATTACGATACTCTAATACTGATTTGAAGAAAATTGGAATGCACTAAAAAGAACTTCCAATATGTAGGCAATCTGTTTTGCCTCTTCCAGATCCGGCAGTAAATACCTGAACGATATTAAGAGTTTTTAAATCACTCCCGAAGTCACTCACTCACACAAATTTTTGAAATGACTCTTCGGAAACTAAAAAAACCAAAACATCCTGATCACACATATTAAAATTCGGACCATCATCTTCTTACAAAATTGCTATCGCTTTCCTATCAAGTGGATACATTATGTCTATTTCAGATATCCGGATATCCTGATATTCGGATTCACGAATATCTGGATAATGTATCCGAGTATCCGGATATCCGGACCATATCCATACATCCGGATAATCAGCCGAATATCCATACATCCGGATAATCAACCGAATATCCAGATATCCGGATATACGGATAATCCCAGTCCCAATTATTATCGTCATAAGAAATATCGATATTTTTGTTCCGATATTCATCGTGTATCGATATTGAAGATGCGATAAATATCGATATTCCAATATCGATATTCTCTCAGATATCGCCCATCTCTACCTGAACAGGACCTCATTAACAATAGGGAATGCCTGATCAACTTTCATAAGGGATTCTGAGCAGCACTTTGAGGCATTCTGTGTCTTTTCCCGGACTGATATATATGTTTATTGGCATCTGGTTCAGCATTCCATCATGGTTTGAGACGGAATTAGTATTCTGAACCTCTAGAGTAGTTAAACATCCTGAAACTCAAGGTTTGATGAAAATTTCCAAAATCCAAGTCCGAATTGGGGATATCAAATATTATCTGATCAAGCTGGAGTGTGGGGATTTTCAATTGATATGGATGACGACCTTTGCCCACCCCGCCGAAGTCGAACTCTCACTTTCGAGTTTTTCGATACACCATAATGAGTATCGTAATATTCTGAAGACATTCTGGAGGATTTCCGAAATCATCTCAGTGATAATTTATCCAGGGAACATGTTAATAAACGTGTATTGACAATGGTACAAAATATTACTTTGAATTAAAAAAAAATGCCCTTCAAAGTAAATTCTTCTACAAATGTTGTATGGAGTCTGAGTTGGATGACTTTGTGAGAGAAATCCACATTGAAAGTTGATTATTAGCAATGTTCCTTCAGTGAGGATTGAATCATAGTTCTCTGAGTCAGAAACAAAACCTCTATCACATCAGCTAATCACTGAGATGACGAGAATGCTCTCAGAGTGTCACTCATCGTCATTATGACGATGAGTTTTTCAGAAATTCATTCCCGTAAAATATAGACCAATTGATTCAGAATCATCTAAAATGAAAATTGAATAGGTCGTGGGAGAGTGGTTTCTTTCGACCGCAACTTGTAAATTTCACTAAGTACTGGGTCAGATGAATGAATATCCTTATTGCCATATAAAATATTGCTACTGCAATATTCTCAGAATATTTCATTTGCGGCGAACTTGAAATATCCCTCATTATAAATTGCTAAATGTCATATGTGCAAGATTTCAATTAGAAAATTCTCAAAATGTTTGTAATAGATATGACGTGGTATTTTTCAAATACCTCGTCACATGGAATTTTTGTAATCTTCTCTCTCTCGTCGATGTCGAAAATCGACATTATACCCATCAAGAGAGACTCTCATCATAATTTTATAAGAAATTTGCATTGTATAGAGTCTCTCAAGGATGTTACAGCCGTGTGATTGCCGACTGATACGGATTTGTATTATTTCTCTCGCTTTCTTCTTTCTTTTCTTTCTCTTGCTGCTTGGTATGCTTGCTTGGAGGGGAACAGGTACATACACCGAGAGAAAAAGCATACTGCAGTAGTATGACGCACTAAAGTTTCTAATGCATTCGTCATAACGTGCTTCCAACGCTCGGTACCCATGCTTAGAAAGCATGTGACACATACCCAAAAAGCATGGTCTCGTGCGTTAACTGCATGAGTCCCGAGCGTTAAAAGTACGTTGTAACAAATGCGTTAAAAGCATTCAAGTGTGTCATGCTTCTAAAGCATGCTTTTTCTTTCGGTGTAGATAGAGGCGTAAGGACGACCATGAGAGGAGAAAGAGGGGTACACATATCGCCACTGCCGTACGACGAACTATCGCCCCAATAAAAATATTTCTCTTCAAAACTTCAACAATTTCTCTGCAAAACTTCATTATTGCAATTCTTAGAGGAAGAAAGAATTTTTTCAACAGATTCATCTTCCAAAACTCTGTGAAATTCTGCATATTTCTGAAAATTTCTATTGCCAGTAAAGGTTTCTCTGTACATTTCCAACTTATTGGTCAAAGTTGTTTTGTTGAGAAATGTTGAATTTTCTCAAAATTTTTCTACTTGATAAATGGTGGAAACATTTGATGAGGAAAGGAATTTTCTCCACGAATTCATACATTTCTCTGCAAATTACATTTGCAGAAAAAAATTTGAATTTTCTCTTTATTTGTCTATTCCAAGAATATTGAGGCTTGTGGTGGAGAGTTGAGTTTTCTATACCAATTCATACATTTTTCTCAAATCGCATTTGTGGAGATACAGTGAATTTTTTCAAATTTTTCAATCGACTCAAAACAACTTAAGTAAAATTCCCTAGTAGGCCTCGAAAAAATCTCTCTCCCACAACCCCTCCTTTTCTCCTTTCGGAGGATTCTGAATCTATTAGTCTATATCTGACGGGAACGAATTTTTCAAAATTTTCTATCGATTTGACCCAGCACTTGGGAAAATTTACAAGTTAAGGTCGAAAAAAACCTTTCTCCCACGATCTACTCATTTTTCGTTCCATGAGATTCTGAATCGATTGGTCTATATCTCACAGGGACAAACTTTCAAAATTTTCTATCGATTTGAGTCAGCACTTGGAAAAATTTAAAAATTGAGGTCAAAAAAATCCCCTCTCCCACGACCTATTTATTTTTCGTTTCAGAAAATTCTGAATTGATTGGTCTATACCTCACAAAAACGAATTTTTCAAAATTTTCCGTTGCGATGATCCCCATAAGTGGTACTTTAAGATTACTGTGGTCATCTCGGAGATCCGCTGATGTGATAGAGGCTTTGCTTCTCACTCGCAGGACCCGGGTTCAATCCTCACTGAGGAAAGTTCCTAAAAATGGACTTTCAATGTGGTGTCTCTTACGTAATGTCATTCAAGTCGAACTGGAAGGAGATTCGTAGAGGTAAACTCTGAACAAAAATTTTTTTTCTCAAGCAAAAGTGAATAGATAAAACAGAGATTTGTAGAGTAATGCAGAAATATGCAGAGAAGTATTTAATGTAATATGGAGATTTGGCGAGTTTTGTACGAATTTTGTGGAGAAATTCATAAAATATTACGAAGATTGGAAGAATTATGTACAATTTTGCAGAGTAATGCAGAAATTTGTAGAGTAATATTTATGGTTAAAAATTCTGCAAATTTCTCAAAGCGTCCGAAATCTGACAGTTATGTAGAAAAATCTGAAGAGTTTTGAAGAATTTTGAAGAGAAATATTTTTATTGGGGCGGTGGAGCCCGGTCTGATCTATGAAGGGAAATTTCCACGCCACCGGTGTCCTCGCTATCGACGTCTATGGGGCCACGCGCTATTGGAAATACGTTTCGAATTTGCAAATAGGGCTACCGGTGGCCTCAATTATGAATTATGTAAAATGGAGGGGATAGAATTTCGCTCACCGGCTCTCATTACATTTGCGAGACGATCAGTCTCAATCTTGGCAGCTTTCACGTTAGCGTGCTTTTGTTGTTTGTGAATTCAGTGGTGATCAAGTGCCACGCGCAGATCTAGTTGGAGCGAGCCGATCAATCGACCTCTTTGTGAGCCGGTGAGTTCCCTCCATTCATGATATTTCGTATATTGGAATTTCTCGTGGCGAATTCTTCATATCATATATTCATAATACGGCGTACATTACTGGAAAGATTTGATACGTTATATCGTGATCTTAGGAACCAAAGTTCTCATGAAAGTACGTTTGTGAAACATAATAAGAACGTAGCATGTGAGAAGAGAAGAACATACTGGGAAAGTATTCATGTGTATCAAAACTGAAGGTTCTCTGAATGTATCAAAACCTACTCTCCGAAGACTGAGACGCGCAGGACTAAGTTCATGTTTCTAAAACGTCCAGAAGGCTTTCGAAGCTATTTGAGAACAATGTCAGACAGAATCTGTCTGAAAATGTTGTCCAGTTCTGTCAGACATTTTCAATAAAATGAATATAATAATTGAGGGATGGTCCACAAATTACGTGACGCTTTTTGTTCTATCGTTCGTTGTCGTACCAACTTCAGACATGATGAGTGAAATAGGGAAGGGAATAGTAAATAGCGTTACGCAATTCATAGACAGTCCCTTAGTATAGATTTCCTCTTGGGTACAATTCCAAGAACATAACGGATGTACGTAGTCAAGTACTCACCAAAATAAAATTAAAAGGGTGGCATTCCTAGCCAGTCTTGGTAGTTTAAACAGATCCAACAAAGTAGCTTTCTCCTTCTGTTCCCCAGTACTGTTAATATTTCTCTAAAAATAGAATATATAGATGATTAATATAATCCCGACAGGCATGATCACAATATTGCGTGAAGTGTAAGGCCGGAGACTCATGCTAGCGACTGTCATGCGCGACAGTATTGGAAGGAAAGAGAGAAAAGATGTTTTCAACTCGGATCTCTTTTTTCTTCTAATGATGTCGCGCGCGACAGTCGCTAGCAAGAGTACCGGGGGTAAGAATCAAAATACACAAAAGTTTGATTTCATGAACATGCTGATTGAAATATTGCATAAAATTGTGTCATTAATGGAGACCCAGTAATAGACAAGATCTCATAGAAACTGAAACGTGGAATCTGTCAGACTTTATGAGATTTTACATGAGCATTTGTCCAGTGGTTTATTGGAATTCATAAGCCACCGGGGAAAATCTCATGAAGACGTATGAAATTGAAATGTTGCTGAGGTTTGAATCGTTTATTGAAACGAAATAGTAATCAAATAACACAATACGTAACTGTTAAGAATTCAAAAAATTTTGGTAGATGCTTTGAACGATGTTTCCAGTTCCAAGGAGTGAATTCGAGCAGATGAATAACGATTTATTGGATATTGTGAGTTTGTATCTTCATTTCGTCTCTATAAACGATTTAAATCTTCAGAACATGAATAAAAACGCTTTGTGAGATTTTGAAAGATTTTTGTCCAGAAATTTATCAGAATGTACACTGTTAGAAATTTCTGCATGAAGCTTCAATGACATGTGATGGAAGCAATTTCCACTCACGTGATTGGAAAAGTTCTTGAAATTTCAATTACATTTGAATGAAAATTCAGATAATAAACTGTACTATTATGGGTAATATAATATAGTAAAAATTGAAAATTCAATGACATGTAATTAGATCCCTAATTCAATCACCAAAAATTGAAAATTTCATTTACAAGTACTTGAAAAATGAATTGAAATTCGAAAAATTTTTAACAGTGTATTAGCACTCATCAAAACTTTTTCGACAAGGGAATCTGATTGGATTGTGGTAAATCCTCACACATTGATTAGATATCATTCGTCCATTGATTACTATTGGAATTTTATGCATTATTTTAAGATGATACCAGCGACCCTTGAAGATGCAACTAGACCCATTGCTTGGAAAAGGACACGACAAAAATTATTCTGACAAATCCTTCGAACAAGAAGGAATGCAATCAACCCACGTAGAAATAACGGTACTGAGCCGATGGTGACGAACGGATCGGTACTGAAAAGGTATGGGCCACCAACGGTTGTCTGCCGATTGCGGATCGGTACTTAACCGACGTCATTTTAAGTTTGTGTCGGTACTGGTTCGATATTTGAACCAACCGTTATTGACCACTTTTCGACCAATGTTGGATTAACAACGGCGCAATTTTAGTACGCAAGCGTTGGCCTCCAACGTTGATTCGGTACCGAACTTATGTGAATGAATATCTCGTGCACTTTGAGAGAAGACCTGATTAGCCACGTAGAAGTTGACGAATAGTCCAGTACCGGCTTGATACAGGCTGCCACTTTGCAACCGTTGGCGATCATCCTATGATCCCATAGTAAATTTCACTCTAAATTCCCCCTAGTGCAGAAATGTTGATGATGCATTCAAAACCTTCCAAAATTACAACAGCACAAATAACAGTTGAGTAACAGTCGTCGGTACTTGAATAGCGATCAATACTAATAATATTAGTTCTCAATGTCGGAACCATACTGATTTCCAGTACTGAATTGATGTTGGTAACCGGTACCGGATCAGAGTTATTTGGCGTTATCATTCCATAGTCCGACCGACACCGGCCGCCAACGGTTGCACCCTGGCAGCCTGTATCGACCCGGTATTGGACCATCCGTCAATTTTTACGTGGGAAAATATCGTTTTGTACAAACCTTTTCCAATCCATGAAGATGGTCTGTACAGAGCAATATTTTCCTTTCATTGCTTTATTTCCGTTGAATTTGTCAAAAGATATTGAGCTCATGTTGCATTGTCAGGTGCTGCTGAATCTCACCGAAAAACTTTGGGAAACACTGAAAAGCTCTGGAGACCTATGAAAATTTTCATAGACTTTGAAAAATTTTGAAACGCCATTAAAATCTCTGAAAAATTCTGAAAAACTCTCACTTATCGGACACGTTTTTCCACTGAAAATTTTTCTGATTATTTATGAGTATCTCTGAAAAACTCAGAATTTTCCTGAATATTACTGAGACTCTCTGAGAAACTCTGAACACCCCTGAAATGCTCTGATAAACTCTTTACTGAAAATTACTGAAAATTTCAGTGATTTTCAGTGAAATTACAAACCTCAGACTTCCACTCTAAAACAGCGGGAATTCCACTGGAAATTTCGACAAGCTCACTTCTGGCTGCCTAGAGAATGGAATGTTACTCTAAAAATTTCAGAGAATGCCGTATAGCCAAATCCCTATGAGAGCAACTTAATTGAAATGCGGTTAACTTTGACCAATTTGCATGTCAATATGACAACATTTTGGTGTAATTATGACAAGCTCTCCTCATTGGGATTATTGCTATCATGCCTTAAATTCTAGTGGAATTTGAATAGAACACAACTACATGAACTGAGCCATCAGAATCAGATGGAATAAACCCTAAAACATGATTGCTGGGGTTCCAATGAACCGCTGATGGTTTTGTAGTAACTGCAATAATAAATATGTTCCTGAAGTTTGAATGTTTTGTAGAAATGCAACAAAAATTCAAAGTTATAAGATTTGAAAAATCATGTGTGTTCATCTATTTGAATTAACCCATTAAAGGCATCGGCTAAACCAGCGGGGATGAAAAAAAGCAGCATAAGGATTATTGAAATGCTGGGAATCGTATGAAATTGCAATTGAAAAAAATTCGAAGAAAATTGTTCACAAAAAAGTTTTTTCAACAAATTACGGAAGAAGTCTTGCGTGAAAACCAATATCGCCATCATATTTGTTTCAGAGAATAATACATAATTATTTGATATGTGGTATATTCATTCCGGCCCATGGCTAAGCCAGCGAAGATGAAAAAAAGTAGCACATGGATTGATGAGATACTGGAGAGTGTATAAAATTTCAATAAAAAAACTTAAAAAAGAACATTTTACATTGTATGTAAGTATGTACGTTCAATACAAATTTATTATAATCGAATAACGATAGCAGTTTTCATGTCAAACTGTTTTCTCCGTGATTTGTTCAGACAATTTTTGTCAATGTTCTTCCATTGCAATTTTATACACCTCAGCATCCAGAGAATTCATAAGCTACTTCTTTTCCATCTCCGCTTGTTTAGCCATGGGCTTGAATGAATATAACATATGAAATAATTGTTCATTATTTTTTCAAACAAATGGGAGGTCCAGGATGAAACTGTTGTACACACTGAGAAAGAAAGATTGTGAACTCAAAGACGGTTTAGTTCTTTCAACTACATCGTGGGCTTAAATACGGCGAATCTCACGGAATAGTTCCGTCAACTACATCGTATGTTTGTAAAGATTGATTTCCATCAACTACAGATGTAGTTGACAGAACTAAATGGTAATTTGATCAAATACATCATTCTTTTAACATAAAAATTATACTTATTACAATCAATTGTACCGTATTTCATTAGATTCAATAATTATTCCAATCAACTCAATAGAAGAATCCGTTCAAGGTTATAAGATTTTTAATGCAAGACTATTTCATTTCAAACCATAAATATATTTATGTAAAAAAAATGTGTGAATCAAAAAGTTAATCTTCATTTGTTTACTGTTCAATCTCTGAAATGCTTCGATATCTCACCATGATGATACCGGTAAGTGTATATATCAAATCTCATTTGAGGGGAATCAAACCTACCTATCTTGAGTTTACATACCTATCTGAGAAACCAACGTCCTAACCGTTTCTCTACAGCGCGCTTCGCATTTTGCTCTTGCAAAAGTTGTTAATGTACTACATACCCTGTATTCTACCATCTCTGATCAGGTGATTTTCAAATAATTATTTCTTTATTACAACTAAAAATGCGTTCAATTACATTTCTCCCACAATTGTTTCAGCTAACGAAATGAATTGATTCAACTACAACGATAACTCCAGTGAATGACATTGATGTTTGAACAAAATGAACGTTGATGATACTATAACAGCGTGGTGTAGTTAGCTGAACGATATCAGCGTAATTTTGTGTGATTGCCTCAACGAAATTATGTTTAGTTCAAATACAATTCCTTCGTGGTAACTATATACAGCCCAAATACACGCTTAAGTTGAGCCCACTTCATTTTTTTTCTCAGTGCATGTTTCCTGAACGATTCTTCTCGTAGAATCAAATGGCGATATCAGGTCTTCCGTAAGACTACTCTTGCCATAATTTGTTGAACCCATATTTTGATAAACATATTTCTTTCGAAATTTTTTAATTGCATTTTGATACACTATCCAGCATCCAAAAAAAACCATATGCTATTTTTTTCCATCCCCACTGGTCTAGTCATGGGCCTTGATGGGTTAACTCCTTGGAGCTGGAAACATCGTTTAAAGAAGATACTGCAAGATTTTGGGTCTCTAAAAGCTGAATATTTCGTTTTTCGATTACCGATTCGATTCAATAAACGATTCAAACTTCAGCAACATTGATAAATATAAAGAATTAGTCGTCCAAGGATTGTGATTGAGAAATGGACCGATACGAAGGAAAATAGACAGTAATGAATATAAAAAATTGATTACTGAGTACTATCTTCTTTTATTACTCTGACAAAAAAATAACCAGATTGCAACAGTCATAATCACACTGACTTGAAATTTGGTTTTAATCACTAGGAAATGTCATTGTGGTCAGATAGAATGGTTAAACCAAAATTAGGAAATGGAAGGAATGAATTATATAATTTATACATGAATTGTATTGGATTATATATGATTTAAAACATTTTTCCACTTGGGGTTTTCCCTCTGTTTTTAAAAATTGTGGATCCAATGTTTCGGTTAGTTCTGGATTTTACTTAGATTATATCCTGGGACAATTATCGAATCATTGAATTTCATATCGAATTTGATAAAAATAGAATTCACCATAATTACATCTGGGCTTTATGATAAAAATGTTTTTTCTTACAATTAAGTTGTCGTAAATCCTCGGATCAGGCTTCCGTCCATTGACTTTGGCAATTCTATGAAGTTTTGTCAACAGCTTATCCGTCATTCCATGAGAAATGAACCACCTGTATGATAAATTATTTGGATGAGACATGATGAGACAACAGGAAACTATGAATTTCTCGCCACCCTGAAGTGTTTCATCCCCATAGATCTCAATGTTCGTAAAGTAAAAATATGCTCCTGATGCGACAACAAGGTCAAAACAACGTCATGATAATATGTTCACTATAATACAATATGATCAATTTTGAGTCATTGCCCTATTTAACACGTCAGAAATGTTTGTAAAGGAATCGGAACAAAACCATTATAAAATTAAAAAAAATTGTTTTTGTCCCACTCTTCCCGAATCTCTTCAAAATTTTCAACACCAGAACAAGAACTTCATTCTTCATTCTTCTAGCATCAGTCATATTTGGGAATAGACGTATTTGCAAACAAAAATATTTAGGAATAAAGTTCTTTGAGAATAAAGAAATAAAGAATAGAGTTCATATACTACCATCGTGAAACGAGGTGTCTTTGGTTTTAAGCCCTGGTTAAAGGAACCCATTCATTTCCATGAAAGAGTGCTGGTTTCCTATTGAAACCCATTGAATTCGAATCGGAAATCTGCAAGTTTAATGGGAATGAATGGGTTTTTTCAACTAGGAAGCGTAACTTGGGCAGCCCTTGAGGCCACTTGACTTTCAGCAAACAGGATGAATGCTGCTTATTTACAAATACAGTCTGACAAATACAGTCTCAATAAGAACACAAAAGCCCCCAAGGGGAAGAGTTTTTCCTAGAAGTCGAGTATCCCCCCTAAGGGCACGCTCCGTGCTGTCTCACGCGTGCTGTCTCTGTCTCTCTTTCCGTCATGCAATCCTCTCAATAAGAACGCTCAAACGAGTGTCAATTTTTCTAAGGCACCCATGTAAACAAGTCCTAGATTGTAAAGGAGTACTGTTTCACCCAATGTCTATAGTTGATGTACATATTATTCCTACGATTTTCAGGAATATTAATTGTATATTGCTTTATTCCATGTATTCAGAAGAAAATGTTGAAAAATCCATTTGCCTGAGACTTCATCTTCAGTGGAAGAATTTGGTTCCCTTAAAAATACTCTACCTGCAGTCGAATGCGTTGTGAATCAAAATAACATTCAAACAGGCGAAAATATCTTCAATTATTTTTCTGGACCCTCAGGAAGGTTTTCCCCGTTCATGCTAAATTTCCTTGTTTCTTTCATCATTCTTTCTTTCAAACATGGAAAATAACATGGAAATTTCGCAAGTTTATGTGAATGGACAGGGAAAACTTTTCTACGGGAATCTTTGGGTATTTTATACGAAAATCTTCAAATAGACACATATTCGTTAAATGTGCATAGAAATGAAATTTATACAATTGACTTGAAAAACAACGGGACGGGATTGATTCCGTACAGCAAAGTTCTTTGAAAGTATAGAGAATTATTCGAAACGATAACGTACATTCAAGTAATTATTTCATTTGACTCTTTATAGTTCTACTAAGTTGGGCGTTCTTATTCAGAGGTTCGCACGCGATATCCAAAAATTGGAGTTGCAGTGAAAGTGGGGGAAATACTCGAACGAGAAACTGGGGAAGCGTTCTTATTGCAGGCGGTTTCATTAGGAGGTCAGACTGTAGTTGTAAAGCATCCTAATGTTTTGTATTATTCTACCCTGGTGATAATGAAGCATGCTCTGAGCGTAGATATCCGCCAAATTACTCTTCAGAGGTTATCTATCTCTTTTCGAATATGTCCTGTAAAAAGAGATAGATAACCTCTGAAGAGTAATTTGGCGGATATGCACGCTTAGAACTCGCTTCATTTTCACCAGGGTAAATCATCAGAAAAGGTAGGAATGTGTCTGTAATGGGCAATGAAAAACTAGGAAATAATGATTCTCCACAGTTGTAATTTCTATGTTCGTATTTTCAAAATTATGAGAAGTGCTGTTCAGCCACCCCCGTAAAGTGGACTACCACGCATCATAATTTATTGACAAGAGAGTATGTGATGGAGTATTGAAAGGAACCATCGGAACCGTCACGTTTCATGTTTTATGTAATTCATTGCTCATACAGCATAAGAATCCCTGCAAAGAGCTCCCGTTGTGCTAATTAATATGTGTCCATTATGAATATTTTTAATTCAAAATAAACTCCTAATGAACAACTGAATGTTCAGAAAGAATTTATGTCGAGATTTCATAATGAATTCCCCGGGCATTCAATACGTTTTCATTTTGAATTCATTGAGTTCTTATTGAATTCATAATTGGTCGCATAACGAGGACTATTCAAGAGGTCTTTGGGAAGTCTCTATAAATTTAAATTCATTATTTGTACTGGCTGGGTGAGTTTCAGTTTGAGAAGTACAGATACACGGAAAAAAAATTCTTGTATCAAGAAAACATGGTTGTCTTCGCAGTGGCGTAGGGGAAGCCCCCGGTCGTTGGGGGCCCCCAAGCAGTATCAACACAAAGCCCATGAATTACATGCATCATTTTTCTGGATCAGAAGGGCCCCGTCTCTAGCACTTGCGGGGGGCCCTCAAATTCTCCAGTACGCCACTGTGTCTTCGTTATATATGAAACACGGATTGTCTCAGTTCAATGCAATTTGCTTGAATCAAAACAAAATTTCTTGATTCTTGATACAAGAATTTTTTTGTCTGTGTAGAGCATGAGAATTGAAACTTCAGAATGGATTCACGACCTTTAAATTTGAAGCGTTGTACCCAGCTTTTTCGGGGCTCCCATTTCGTGTCAAAAGGAAACTTTTTGAGGGGTCAAACAATCAATATAAAAAAAGTGTTTTTCAAAGCATCCTAATCTATACTTATACTAACTGCGTAGACAATAGAGCCGACATTTTGGAATTCAACTGACATACCACTCAGCACCTCACATGTCGGAGAAAAAACTCTGCCACTTGGCACATGGCTTCCTCGTTTATTTCAAATGATGCAAGTTGCAAAAAAATATTCTCCACAGTTTTCAACCGATTGGGATGAGGCTCGTGTGGGGACACTATAGAATCACATCTAGAACGTGGTATGAATTTCATTGCAATCTGATCACAGGGAGCGAAGACATGCCCGATCACAAAATCAAATTTTTCGATAAAATATTTTCTTCCCCTGTCCCTTTTTTCCATGTAAGGATCAGGCAGGAACATGTATGGGACCGCTATCGATACCACATAAAACTGTGGTGGAAATTTCATCACGGTTGGATGATAGAAACGGAAAATATCCGCATGATATGAGCGGTATTTTCGAGATTCTCAAATTCTGTTTCAACGCTTAATGGTTACCATTTCCTTCCCTCGCGTCCGATTCGCCTGGAATTGATACCGTACAACCAACACCTCGTGAATTGAATATGTTCAAAATTCCATGACATTCAGATGATACGGACAATGGGAAGGCACACGGAAAGACTGGGTCCATTAATATTTAGAAAAATGACTGTCAATTTAGGGAAAACATGGATCGCTGAAAAATATTTGTAGTGAATCTACTAAAAATTCATAGTCGATGTATTAACAATTAAAAGTTTCACTGTGGAAAATACCAATGAAACTATCAACTGTTATTATTTTGACTACGAATTTTTGGTAGACTCACTACGAATATTTTTCAGCGATCCTCTTTTGCCCTAAATTGACAGTCATTTTCCTAAACGTTGATAAATTCTTTTTAAATATCAATAGAGCCGGTCTTCCCGTGCATGCTTTTGTAAATGTTATCAAATAACGCGGATTGCAAAAGAAAATTTCCCACCTACGGAAAGACCGGCTCTATTAATATTTAAAAAGAATTTATCAACGTTTAGGAAAATGACTGTCAATTTAGGGCAAAAGAGGATCGCTGAAAAATATTCGTAGTGAGTCTACCAAAAATTCGTAGTCAAAATATTAACAGTTGATAGTTTCATTGGTATTTTCCACAGTGAAACTATCAATTGAACCCACGGGAAGAAGAACTCGACGAGCGCTCGAACCGCGGTAAAAGTATTGTCCAAGCGGTCACGTGGGGGACCGAAAAAAAAGTCGGAATTTTGGAAAACTAAAAATACTGGGTGATAGGGCTTGAAAAATCAATACGAGTGTTCGTTTACAATGTTTTTCTATGATCAATAGTTTTCGAGAAAAAAATTAAAAAGTACCTCTTTTTCTCGCACTAAAAATGAATGTTTTTTCATCTTAAACTCGTTATAACTCGAGCAGTTTTCAACGTATCAAGATGAGTCTTGCAGATTCTGATTCGGAACACTCCCCCGAAGATGACGATCTCGACAGAATTTTCAAAAATTGATGCAAAATTAATGAATTTTCAATTTGAAGTGAAAACTTGGTTTTCAACGAAGAGGAAAACTTTGCATTGAAAAAGTGTCGGGGGAAGTGTGAGCTACGAAAAACTTCCAGCGACAAAGTTGTTCGCTAGTGTGCGGACAAACTTGATGGAAAGTTTCAGATCAATTGGACTATTGGTTCGGAAGATACAGCGAATCATCCATCAGCTCGCAACGGAAATTTCTCATGACTCTATGTCGTTTACCTGCTGAATATGAGGATCCGAATGAAAGGTTGCATTCACTCGATTTCTCAATGTAGATTCATGTTTTTTTGGTCGAAGCATCCAAATGTCCAACTATTTTTGCAAAATTCGTTATACATTGTTTTTTTTTATAAACAATTTTTATTCAACGCACCATTGTTCAATCCTTATTCTGCAAGATGAAAATTAAAGATTGAACATTTGTGTGCTCTCTCGAACTCAATAGTTTCCGAAACTTATTTCACGATTACTTGACCAAATCTTATCGGAATGATATAGACATTGATATCCAGATTCGATGTGTATTGCCGAAGCTTGTAAAATGATTCGAATGATGAAAACATTTCGTTTTTCAATAATATTTGATAACGAATTAGTGGCTCTCAGGCTCGTGTTTTCCGAGTTTCAACGACACAAAGTGTCGAGCGAAATGTGAAATTAAGAAAACTTCGAACAATAAAGTTATGCTCTTATGTTTGAGGGAGTTTTTCTGGAGATTTGAAATTAATCGAACAAAAAATATGGGGTTTATGATTTATGTAAAACAAGCGGAGCCGCCGAGCACGCAGGACTTCGGTGTTGACGAATGAAGACACAAAACATCAAATAAAAACAAATGCCTATATAGTAATTGCAACCGTAAGAATAGAAAAGATTGCTCCCTCTGATGTGAGAAAAAGTGCATAATTCCACATTTTGAACAATTTTATTATTGAATTTATTTTTCGGGTGAATGTCATAATAATGTCTGATAAAAACAGTTCAAAAGCTGGTCGAAAACGTACAAGAAATCCGAACAACTGGATAAAGAACAAAAATAAAAAGGCTAAAAATGAGGTTTGTATATTCCGTATATATATTTAGTATAATACAGTGTGCAATGGAATGGTGCTGTCAACAAATTTCTTAATTTTCCATGCATAACTGAGACATAATATATTGTATTTTCGCAGTCAACAATGTATGAATATTTCTGTATCTAACAGTCATCCAACCCATAGAGCATCGAAGATTTCATTACGACCGCAGAAATCTAACGTTTGAAATATTGGAATATTCTTGTAATATTGCTGCATGTCGTACTGAGATTTCAAAGTCCTTTCACAAATATTGCAATGTCCGCTAATCTTACATTGCAATACAAGATTTCTGATGAAACGATCCATCAACACTGTTTGTTAATCCCACACTCTGAGTCGCATTATAAACGTCAAGCCGGTCAAACGTCTAGTTTACAATATTTTGATCATCCTAATTCAACACTGAAAAAAATATACGCTTTGTTTTTGGAATATTATACAGCGAAAACAGGTTGTGAAAATCCTCCGATTAATTTATCAACCTACTCTCAATATTTTAATCGTCATTTGAATTTTTCTTTCTCAATACCACGCACTGATGTTTGTAACATGTGTTTTGAACAAGAGCGGCAAAACAATCCTGGTGATGAGTTCAAACAGCATAAAAAAAGTATAGAAGAGTACAAAATATTGAAGGAGAAAATGTTGGCACAAGAAAATGTGTTATGTCTTGAATTTGATTTCGGTCAAAATTTACCTTTGCCGAAAATTCCTGTATCAGATCAGTTTTACAAGAGATTGCTTTCGCTACACGTTTTTAACGTGCATGTCTTCGGTGAACATGGCAGAAGTTGCATGTTCTTTTTTTTTAGAAGGAAATTTTAAGAAAGGTGGTAATACTGTGTGCAATTTTATCTTACATGCAATGAAGAAAGAATTGGAGCTTAATGATTACAATGAAATTTATTTATTTTCGGATGGTTGCGGTGGTCAGAATAAAAACCGTTTCCTCGTCTCTTCCTTATCATCGTTGGCTCAAGAATTGCAAGTTGAATTTGAACATGTGTATCCAGTTCGTGGACATTCATACTGCTCTTGCGATCGGAATTTTGGAGTATATGGCAAAAAAAAGAAACAACTTGAAACTATTGAAACGGATGAAGACTACATTGATCTCATGGAAAGTGCAAGAAATCCACCATTTGAAATTGTCAGAGAAGTAGATTGCCCAGTCCGAGATTATGAGGTTCTGTTACAGGAAAATGTCAAAGATATTAAGAATCTGCGAATCAGCAAAGCAGTACGGATTCAATATTTTCCTAACGGTCAAATCAATATATTCCAAAGTTACAATGGAGAACCAAAAATTCATATCATCAAATCTTCAGTGAGTTTACATGCATTATGCAAATCACCACCAGCTGCTCCAACTGGCATAAGTACAGAGAAGATGAAAGATTTACAAACTTTATTAAAATATTTGAGTCCAAAAGGTGCAAAATTTTTTGAAAGCTTATTTTCGAAAATATCAATCAGAAAACCTAAAAATAAAGAATAATTATTCACTCTAATGATATAATTTCTTTTTTTTGTTCAAAATATATTGTATGCAGTTTGAATCGTTTATTTACATGAATTTCTTACAGTGTATTGTGTCCAAGGGGGGCAATTTTGGTTCATTACACGGAGAAAAAAGATTTCGCTATCTGAATGAATCCGTCTTCGCTAAGTGGATTGAATAGGAATTCGCTGTATTAACGAACCAATGCGCTGGATTAACGAACTAATTCGCTGTTTTTACGTATTGCTTCGTTATAATTATCAGTCCTTCGCTGGTCTTGCGAAGCTTGATTCGTTGAAAATATCATTGGCGTTTATTTCAGCAAACTTGCTTGCTGTCCATATAATAACGAGCGAATTTCGCTGGAACAGCGAAATTCTTGCTATTCCAGCGAATCTTTTTTCTCCGTGTACCCTCACAACACAACTGCTTTCAGTTGCCTTTCGATACCTTTCTGAAACGTGTAACACCTTTCAGAAAGGTATCGAAAGGTAACGGAAAGCAGTTGTGCTGTTAGGGTAACATTGAATTCGAATTAAATTTGTCCGAATTCAATTCGACAATCATGTCTATAAACAATTCAAAGTTCACTAGCATTTCCAAATCATTTATGACTGAAGAAAAAGTACAAATGATGAACTTTTATCACGAGGTTTGTATGTGTCATATATGATGTAGAGATCGACCGAAATTTTTTGACGAAACTGACTGAAATTGAGGCTCTGATTATTGGTTTCGGAAAAAACTTGGTATTGGACGTTGGAAGTGTAGATAAGCTCCTTAATAATGCAATTATCATACTTACGATCACATTTCATTGTAATTAACAAAATACTTGCGATTTTCGGTTTACAATTTCGGCCGACAAGCATTAGCCGAAAATTTAAACCGAAAATCGAAATTATTTCATTT
This sequence comes from Gonatopus flavifemur, assembly GCA_018340375.1. Lineage (NCBI taxonomy): Eukaryota > Metazoa > Arthropoda > Insecta > Hymenoptera > Dryinidae > Gonatopus > Gonatopus flavifemur. The sequence continues at coordinate 2,332,632 of JAFFJZ010000026.1, read as the reverse complement.
ATCACATTGATATGTGATCTTAAGTATGATAATTGCATTATTAAGGAGCTTATCTACACTTCCAACGTCCGATACCAAGTTTCTTCCGAAACCAATAATCAGAGCTTCAATTTTAGTCAGTTTCGGCAAAAAATTTCGGTCGATCTCTAATATGATGTGAATGATATCCAAACACGTTGCATGAGACACATTTTAAACTTGTCTGGAATATATTTCAAGGCATGAATATGATGTTATACAGGACCCGTTCATAAGACGAGATCGTTTTACATAAATCATAAATCCCATATTTTTTGTTCGATTAATTTCAAATCTCCAGAAAAAACTTCCTCAAACATAAGAGCATAACTTTATTGTTCGAAGTTTTCTTAATTTCACATTTCGCTCGACACTTTGTGTCGTTGAAACTCGGAAAACACGAGCCTGAGAGCCACTAATTCGTTATCAAATATTATTGAAAACCGAAATGTTTTCATCATTCGAATCATTTTACAAGCTTCGGCAATACACATCGAATCTGGATATCAATGTTTATATCATTCCGATAAGATTTGGCCAAGTAATTGTGAAATGAGTTTCGGAAACTATTGAGTTCGAGAGAGCACACAAATGTTCAATCTTTAATTTTCATCTTGCAGAATAAGGATTGAACAATGATCCGTTGAATAAAAATTGTTTATAAAAAAAAACAATGTATAACGAATTTCGCAAAAATAGTTGGATATTTGGATGCTTCGACCAAAAAACATGAATCTACGTTGAGAAATCGAGTGAATGCAACCTTTCATTCGGATCCTCATATTCAGCAGGTAAACGACATAGAGTCATGAGAAATTTCCGTTGCGAGCTGATGGATAAATCGCTGTATCTTTCGAACCAATAGTCCAATTGATCTGAAACTTTCCATAAAGTTTGTCCGCACACTAGCGAACAACTTTGTCGCTGGAAGTTTTTCGTAGCTCATACTTCCCCCGACACTTTTTCAATGCAAAGTTTTCCTCTTCGTTGAAAACCATGTTTTCACTTCAAATTGAAAATTCATTAATTTTGCATCAATTTTTGAAAATTCTGTCGAGATCGTCATCTTCGGGGGAGTGTTCCGAATCAGAATCCGCAAGACTCATCTTGATACGTTGAAAACTGCTCGAGTTATAACGAGTTTAAGATGAAAAAACATTCATTTTTAGTACGAGCAAAAGAGGTACTTTTTAATTTTTTTCTCGAAAACTATTGATCTTAGAAAGACATTGTAAACGAACACTCGTATTGATTTTTCAAGCCCTATCACCCAGTATTTTTAGTTTTCCAAAATTCCGACTTTTTTTTCGGTCCCCCACGTGACCGCTTGGACAATACTTTTACCGCGGTTCGAGCGCTCGTCGAGTTCTTCTTCCCGTGGGTTCAATTGTTAATACATCGACCACGAATTTTTAGTAGATTCACTACGAATATTTTTCAGCGATCCATGTTTTCCCTGAATTGACAGTCATTTTTCTAAATATTGATAGACCCAGTCTTTCCGTGCAGTTTGCAACCGATTGGGATCAAACTCATATGGGATCACTATCGGATTATAACTAGAACGTTGTATGAGTTTCATTGCAATCGAATAATAGAAAGAGATGATATGCATGATCGCAAAATCACTATTTTTGATAACATTTTTCCTGACATTTTTCTGTTCTTCCGTAAGAATCAGGTTGAAACTTACATGGGCCCACTATCAACACTTCGCAATATCATAGTGAAAATTTCACCACGATTGGATGATAGGAACGGAAAATATCCCACGTCACAAAATGTGCACGCACATAACACAAACATACACACCAACTGACAGACAGACACGGAACAAAAAATTTTTCCCGAGTTTGGAGGAACATTTTGGCTTAGGAGATTTTGAGTTTGGAGGCAAAAAATTGTCGGTCCCCAAAACCAATCTCAAAGCTCTCCTCTAACGAGGAAGCAAAATTACTTTTGACAATGATACGCTGGCGCCGTAATGCAACACAAGCGCATTGGGAGATGAAAAATTACGATGCAAGCGTATAACTGTCAGTAGTTCCTTCCCCGCATTATGAGGTGCTGGGAAACCTTTCAATGAGGAATGGTTCATTTCCAAGATGTTGGCTGTGTAGCCTATCCAGTTAGTATACAAGGTGTCTCAGAATTCATCATCCGCATTTCTGTGATATTTTCGAAAGCCAAAATGCAATAATTCCCCGTATGAAAACAATTTGTTTGCTGCTTGGTTTTTGAGACATGAGCATTCAAAAATTTTGTTTCAAAGCTACATACTTGAGCTTGATGCCAATTGCTAAGTTGGAAAACGGCGGATCTCTGAGAAGAAATCGAACTATCGTATCATTAATTGCCCCGGAGTTATAATAATTTAAATTTGCTGAATGCTGACTCAGACAGCACCGGGAGGTATTATCAATATCCTTGGAACGTCTTCTGAAACATTGGAATCTTTTAAGAATGTTTTGAGGCGTTCAGAAAACACCACATGTATATACCAGGGATGTACGAATGTCCGGGATAGTCTTATTTAGGTTCATGGAACGTTTATGAAACATTCAAAATGAGGAATTGTTGATGATCAAACTTGTGCCAAATCTTAATATTCTTCATTCCAAGGAGATGCAAATGAACTACGGTGGAGCCTGTATCGATAGATTTGATAAATTACATTTGCATCTGTTTAATACATTGCATGTACACGGAGAAAAATTTGATTGTGAAAATTACTATTTTTTGTCGTGAACTAGTATTATCGGAAAATATTGTCAGTCATTTGTAACCTGAGTGTATTATTTTGTAAGCACGTAGTAAATAATCGTCAGCTACGATAGTAAAAATGAAGATTCAGCGTGAGAAAATATATTTCAGTAATAACAACTATGAACAAACGAAATAAATACCTTTTCTAATGAGAATTATCACCACTTGACATTGATAGATTTTGTTTGAACAACCATTCTGAATTTTGAAAGCCACGAATCACATTTACTACCAATGACGGGTCGGTATAATACAAGCGCTGATAGCAGGCATGGTACTGGTTCGGCACATCAAAAACAGTGAGGAGAGTGACAAGTTGTTAGGAAAAAGTGACAAAAAGTGACATACAAATGAGAAAGGAAATAAAATAAGACTAGAAAAGGAAACGTTTTTGTTTTATTATTTGGGATTATCACATACAATTGAATCAGTGAATATATATCATTGAAAAAAACTTTGCCAATTGGTACATGGCTTTCTCATTTGTGTTGGACAAAAATATCGTCAAATGCAAATTGCTAAACCCTGGTTATAAAATCCATTGATTCTTGCCAAATCTCATTGATTTTCACCAAATCCCATTGAATCTTGTACAATGTTCTGACCAAATCCCATGGAATTTCCTTTGTCAGATTCAATGGATTCTCTCAACCAGGAAAGACTCTTTTTCCACTTATCTCAACCAATTGGGGAAGAACCTACATGGAACCATGAAAGAATCGTAGTATAAATTTCATTTTAATCGGATAACAGAAAGCGAAGATTCGCTTTGTCGCAAAATAACAATTTTCGGTAAGATGTTTTCTTTCCCTCACCCGTTTTTCTGTCAGGCTCAGATTGGAAACTTGTATGGGATCATTATCGGCACTGCATAAAACTGTAGTGAAAATTTCATGACAATTGGATGACAGAAATGGAAGATATCCGGCAAGATAGCGATATTTACGAAATTTTCAAATTTTGTTTCAAACAGAATGTTTATTCAGATGGTATGCTGATATCTCTTCAATACTATGATTATAGAAGAACAGATTCAAACGACAAAAAAAAGATTACACAATGCAGGAAAGTAATTTTAAGACTAAGGAAAACGGGGGAAAATTTTCTCTAATTTTCAAGAATAAAAAAAATAGTGATAACATAATGCCACGATCTATTCGAGCTTAGAATTTGTAAAATTGATAGAAGTCTACCATCAAAAGTCATAAAAAAAATTGAAGAGTACATACAGTTTAAAAAATGAGACTTACATTTTGAAAATCGAAAATCGCATGTTAGAACGCGTTGAAAATTTTTCTCATATTTTTTCTTGGAAGTACACAAAAAAACAAAAATTTCGAGATTAAACAGTTTCAATTTGGACCATTTTCGGGGAAGTTATAAGTAAATAACTGAAAAAACGCGATTTTTGTAAGAAATCGATATCTTTTGGACGGTTCGTAAAAAAAAATCTCGAAATTGACCAGGCAAGGTGCTTTGATGGGTACTAAAAAATGTCAAAAAATTGAGGAAATCAAAAATCAAAATTTCTCAATGTGTTAGATTTGTCATGGAATGTCGAATGCTCCATATACACTCATATATAGATATATTCTGCATGCAATTTCAGTGAATCGTAATCATTTGCGAATTTACGATGCGAAAATACAATTCATTTTGGAAATTTTTTTACAGGGTCGCATTAGCAAAAATAAGATATATTGGATTTTCTGTCTGATGATTCAATTGTTCACTGCTAAAATTATTTAACCAAATGAGTGAAAAATTTCTAAAAAAGCGGGATGCCAATCGATTCTACAGGAAAAATCACAGGAGGAAATATATACACTTTATCAAAAAAACAAATTGTTTGGCAATAAAATTATTACAAGCAATGATCATAAGAGAAAAAGCGTCTTGTTCCAGGGACACACTATTGGTAATTACGGATCCTCAAGTGAGGGATAAGACACCGAGCTTCAGACTTGGCGCCGTTAATGGGATAAGGGTTAGTTTGCGTGTCATTCAATGAATAAAAATGAATTATTCATTTAGAGTATAGCAGAGCAATGGGATTTATGATATATTTTCAATAGATTACTCAGTTTCATTATTTAGATAACTGACAAATTGAGTATGTATTTTTTGGTTATCCCATTAATGGTGGCCCGTTGTCTTATCCCTCACTTGAGGATCCCTATTGTTAATAGGTTCAAATCAACAACGTCATCGATTGGATTGACGAAAAATAAGAAATACGTGTTTTTTTTTCATTGGATGATACGATTGTTTAATGCTCTAATTGTGTAAACAACTTAGTTGAAACTTTCGAATTTAAAAAAATGAAAGGTGACTGTACGGGAAAAATCATGAGAGAAAATATTTTCACCTGAGATTGAAAAAAATGGTTCCGCAATGAAATTATTATGAACAATGATAATTTAAGAAATAGCGTTTTGTGACTAATTTTAGCAATAAATAATCGATTGGTTAAATAAGGAAAATATACCTCATTTCCCGCTAATACAATTGACGACGTTGTTAGTTTGAACCTACCAACAAAAGCGTGCCTATGGGATAAACGCTATGTCTTCTATTATCATTGTTCATAAGTTCATTGCAAAACAATTGTTTTCTTTAGATGAAATGAATATCTTTCTTCCTATGATGTTTCCCATAGAATCGGTGGCACTCTTCGATTTCGGAAGTAGAAACTTTTAATTGGTTAGTTCAAACGATTTCAGCAATAAGAAATCGAATCGTGGAAAAAAACACAAGTATATCTTAGTTTTTACTAATACAATCAATGGCATCGATGGTTTGGCGCTATTTGTGCTGTACCAGCCATGGGACTTAATGGCCTAATCCCGATTAACCTGTTAAAAGAAGAACCCGGGAAAAAACAAATCAGATCTACGTGGATCTGAAAAATGGAAAAATTCTTTCTTTGCACTTGGATCTAAGAAGATGAGTCAATTCTTCGCAAAAATACGTCTCAGAAACCATCTAATAGTAGAGGAAATGCGCAGTTGATGCACGTAAATTGAGCGGCCGGATCTAACAACCAGCCGCGCGCTCGAAAAGACGTAAAAGTATTGTCCAAGCCGTGACGTCACACACAGAAATTAAAAATTGGAATTTCGAAAAACAAAAAATACCAGGTGATAGGTCTTGAAAAATCAACCCGAATCTCCGTTTGTGATTCTTTTCTGTAATCAGTAGTTTCTTCGTAAAAAAATAAAAACTGAAAATATTCGCGGTCTGAAAATCAATGTTTTTCAACATTAAACTCGCTGTAACTTTTTTATTTTCCAACGTATCGAGATGAATTTTATCAATTTTCATTCGTGAGACCTTCCCGAAGACGATGATGTTGAAAAACCTTGCAAAAAATCATTGAAAATTATTAATTTCTTAATCCAAAGTGATTTTTTAATCCAATCATCTTTTTCAAGCTTCGTATTAAAAAATTGATGAATAAAGTTTGAGCAGGAGAAAACTTCCAACGACAAAGTTGTTCGTTAGTGCATCAACCAACTTTGTGGAAAATTTCAGATGGATTAAGCTATTAGTTTGAAAGATACAGCGATTTATTCATCAGCGCATAACCTATATTCTTTATGATTCCTACATAGTTGCAGGTTAACCGTAAGAGACTGTATGAAACACGAGTCCACTCGATTCCTCAATACAGGTTTATGTTTTTTGTGTCGAATAATTCGAATATCAAGCTATTTTTACATGATGGATTCCTTATTATAAACAAATAAACCAGTTGTTCAAAACAATGTTATGAACGACAGCTTGATATTTGAGAGAAATTGTGTAAACAAACAAGTTTCTTCTTCTTTTTGTTGAGGAATAAATTATGTATGAACTATGTTTTCAATACTACGATTATTTATTTATATCATCAATTATAATTATATCCAAAAGATGGAATTTTTTTTTAATAATGAATTGTATCGGTGTCTCAATACTTCAATTTCCTGATAAAGGAACATTGAGTAAAACATCATTCATACAAGATTTATTCTTTATTCTTCCAATGTATCACTGAGGATAACATGTCCCATCAATGAATAACGGTAAACATTTTTGAAAAAGTCATATACTCATTTCCAGGATTCAATGAATATCAGGTATTAAAATTTGTTCAATCATTTTATTTCAAGATAATTCATAAACTTTTCAATGAATAAAATATGAAATTTTATATAGCTTTCAAATGAAACAATAATTTAGAATACAAAAAGAGAATTAAAAATGGAAACAATGAATGAAATGATTAAGAGAAAATTAGAATTCTCATTTTCTTCGTTGCTTTTTCAAACCATCTGTTTCTGATTTTTGGGTTTTACTAGTTTTGCTTATAGCTTCCATCGACGATTTGTTAATAAACCATTAAGAGACTGTTGCCCACTCATACTCAAATACTTCATTAACGCTTGGACATCATTCAATTTTTGTTGACTCATTCCGACCGAATCAGCTAATGGTGTATTCAACAAATCATCAAAAACAATATTTGATTCCACAGTGTGACTTCTCGGTTTTCCACTATAATCATAAAACAACTCAATTTGTTTATTTGGAAAATATACCATTTTTACCGCATCTCTGATGTGCAAATCTGTCGGTTTTTTAATTCCATCTAATAAAGTTTCAAAATTTTTAACCGTACACGCAGAATCTTTTATTATTTTGAATGGTGGTTTTCTCGCATTTTGAATTATGTCATAGTATTCTTCATCGGTTTCTATGGTCTCTATTTTTTTCTTTTTTTGTCCATACATCCCAAAATTGCGTCACATGAACAATAAGAATGTCCACGTACAGGAAATAAATGTTGGATCTCAATCTGTAATTTTTCAGACAACAAAGACAAAAAATGCATGACCAAATAATTTTTATTCTGCCCTCCACAACCATCCGAAAATAGATAAATTTTATCGTAGTAAGAGATTTCCAATTCGCGACAAATTGTATCATAGAGGAGATTTCACACCGTATTTGCTCCTTTTTTGTATTTGCCTTCGATAAAAAAATACATATAACTATTTTTTTGATCTCCGAAAGTATTAACATTGAAAACGTGCAACCATATGAGTCGTCGATAAAATTGATCTGAGACCGGAATTTTTGGGAAAGGCAAATTCTGGCCAAAATCAAATTCCAAATATAAAACCTGATTTTCAGCGAGCATAGATTTTTTTAACAATTTATGTTGGTCTACAAGTTCTTTGTGTTTCATTGAATCTCCATCATTTGCATCATTTTTATATTCGAAACAGAAGTTACAAACGTCAGTGCGGGGCTTTGGAAACGTGAAATTCAAATTATGATTAAAATATTTGATATAAGTTGACTCGCTTAAGGGAATATTCGAATCACCCGCTTCACTGGTATAATACTCGAGAAACAAACTGTACAATTTAGTGAACGTTAAATCAGGATTATCAAAATACTGCAATGAGGAATCTTCACGCTTATAATGGGACTCCGAATGAGGTATAGACGAGCAATGTTCTAGAATCATTTTTTTCACGTCAGGAGTCAATCGAATCGAACTCTCCTTGCTTCCTTTACTTCGGTTATCTTCTAGAGACTCGTTATTTTTCATTTTATTCTGAATTATAGCGAGTCTGGATTTATAAATTTTTAGCAGAGAACATAAAAAGCTTCGACACACTGATAGATGGGTTGTTTGATGATGACAAAAATATTCCCACGAAGTAATTTTATTCATTCTTCCTTCCGATGAATTTGGAGTTTTCATCAACAGCATTCCACGCAATAAACAATTTTGAGCGGTATATTCGCCAGTTGATTTCCAGAAGACATGAAACAACTCTTTTTGCTGCGAGATTTCAATTTTTTTGTAACATTCCTTCCTGCAGCAAGATTGAACGTTTTCGAACTCTTTTGCCACGACAGTCTTGTTGAAACGGGATACATACTCATTGCCCTAAGATTAAAAACAGATTTTCATTGCAAGAATTCCCAGGAAAAGAATATCAATGTTTTGAAACCATCAATCATCTAAGAAATCTTGTTTCTACATTCATATAACTTACCTTGTTTCTTGCTGTTTTTTTCTCATTTTGTTTCCAATTACTCTTATTTCTAGTTCGTTTTCTTGTCACTCATCTGTAAACAAAAGAAAGCCGAAAAACAATACAACAACGAATGAACCATATAATATGCACACGTTCGGCTTTCTTTTGTTTACGAATGAGTGTGAGCTGCAATGTTGGTTAATTAGATAAAAATATTCCCTGAATTTGAATCAGTGAAATGTCACTATATTCGAATAATTATCATCCGAAAATTATGTATTTAAAACATTGATATTCTTTTCCTGGGAATTCTTACAATAAAAATCTGTTTGTAATCTTAGGGGAATGGATATGTATCTCGTTTCAACAAGATAGTCGTTGCAAAAGAGTTTGAGAACGTCAAATCGTACTGCAATAGGAACTGTTATGAACAAATTGAAATCTCGCAACGAAAAGAGTTGTTTCACGTATTCTGGAATCAACTGGCGAATATACAGCTCTAAATTGTTTACTGCGTTGAATGATGTTGATGAAAACTTCAAAATCGTCGGAAGGAAAAATATTCCCGTCAATGTTCTTTTATCAGGAAATTGAAGTATTGAGACACCGATACAATTCATTATTAAAAAAAAATTCCATCTTTTGGATATAATTATAATTGATGATATAAATAAATAATCGTAGTATTGGAAACATAGTTCATACATAATTTATTCCTCAACAAAAAGAAGAAGAAACTTGTTTGTTTACACAATTTGTCTCAAATATCAAGCTGTCGTTCATAACATTGTTTTGAACAACTGGTTTATTTGTTTATAATAAGGAATCCATCATGTAAAAATAGCTTGATATTCGAATTATTCGACACAAAAAACATAAACCTGTATTGAGGAATCGAGTGGACTCGTGTTTCATACAGTCTCTTACGGTTAACCTGCAACTATGTAGGAATCATAAAGAATATAGGTTACGCGCTGATGAATAAATCGCTGTATCTTTCAAACTAATAGCTTAATCCATCTGGAATTTTCCACAAAGTTGGTTGATGCACTAACGAACAACTTTGTCGCTGGAAGTTTTCTCCTGCTCAAACTTTATTCATCAATTCTTTAATACGAAGCTTGAAAAAGATGATTGGATTAAAAAATCGCTTTGGATTAAGAAATTAATAATTTTCAATGATTTTTTGCGAGTTTTTTCAACATCATCGTCTTTGGGAAGGTCTCACGAATGAAAATTGATAAAATTCATCTCGATACGTTGGAAAATAAAAAAGTTACAGCGAGTTTAATGTTGAAACACATTGATTTTCAGACCGCAAATATTTTCAGTTTTTATTTTTTTACGAAGAAACTACTGATTACAGAAAAGAATGACAAACGGAGACTCGGGTTGATTTTCCAAGACCTATCACTTGGTATTTTTTGTTTTTCGAAATTCCGACTTTTAATTTCTGTGTGTGACGTCACGGCTTGGACAATACTCTTACGTCTTCTCGAGCGCGCGGCTGGTTGTTAGATCCGGCCGCTCAATTGCGATTAATGACCGTGAAATTCTTGTTAATTTAGGTCTAAATCGAACTATTCAGATCTAAACAAAACATTTTCCATTTTTGAGATCCAAAAAGATCTAATTAGATCCTCTTGGATGTAAATTATTTTTTTCGGGAAGAAGAAGTGACGCGAAGTGAAATAACTTTTATTTTCATTGATGCATTTTTGTTAAAAAAGTGATAATAAGTGACAAATTTAGGACAAAAAAGTGACATTGCAAAAGAAAGTGACAAAAAGTTGAAAAAGTGACATTGTACCATAGCGTGTTCGAGTCTTGAACAGAAGAAGCAACAACTTGTAACGAACTACTACGTACTTCTTTTTCCACGGCGCATCTGTAGCATTCGTGGCAGTGTTGCCAAACGTTATTTCTCGCTGTGAAGCTTACCGTAACGCGCGTAATTCAAAAAAGACATACGCGTTAACACACGTTTTGCGCGGAAACCTTCAAAGTTTCGTTCAGGGTCCCTCAGCATGCAGGCCAAGACTACTCGGGTTTCTGCTTGACAGAATTCTGAGCGGTCCCGACCGAGGACTTAATCCAGACATCAAAACGTGCCACTGGAACATTTATGGAAGGATTATAGAACGTAGGGGAGGTTTCCTGACCATTCAGAAAACATCCCAGAGATATATTGTGCTGTGAGAGAAGGAACCCTGAATGTGTCCGTGGAGGGTCCAGCACAGAATCTGGAAGGACAACGCGCATCCTTGATGGGAACCCGACTGATTCCGGGTGGGAATCCGGGTCCGCGTGCGAATTTCGCGATCACATTCATCTGGAAATTTCCAACATGGCTTGCCCAGATAACCAATACTCTGGTTAACCCTCGAATGCCCGCGCGAATCTGCTAGATACAGTACGAAAAAATTCCATAAATGAATGTGATAAGAAAATATTTCATCATAATTTAATTGTACTACGCTCCTCTTCCTCTAGATCAAATACATGTAGTCCTCTTTCTTAGGTCGATTACCACAAGTTTCAAAGCATTAAAACACGCGAAGTTGTGCATTATACTCGTACGGGGCGCCACCGCACCACACCACGGCTTCGTCTTCATTCTTTTTCTTTGTGTCTTGAAAGCCACAAGGCTATTCATAGAAATTTCAGAAAATTATACATAAAGCAGGAGTTTTCACATCATCGTGCGTTTCTTCTCCACAATGAACCATCGTCAAAAAAGAAGCGATAAGAGAGTTCAACGATATTTGAAGAAAATTGCCAAATATGGCAACCAAACCACATACGAACAAGCACGTCAGATGGTTGAAAACTCTCATCGTAAGTTATTACTTTCGTTAGTATTTTTCCGTTGGAAAATTGTATTGAGTTATTATTCAGGATACTTTATAAGCCTTCAAATTAGGTTTTTTCCTAAAAGAAAAACCAACCTCAAAGTTTGTGGTTAGTGCAGTCAAAGAGTGAAGAGGTGTTCTCTTTCTCTCACAGATGTTGTTACATCTGCTTGTAGGGATGAGTTATGACTCATTCAGTTTGGACCATTTCGGAACCCCATTCGAGTTATTACTAGGAATTAGGGGTTTTCCTTTTTTTTTTTTTTTTTGATGAGTTGTTACTCAAATTTGTCGAACTGTTTCTTTCCTCGCGAAGAAAAGGAAATGACATTGTTCCAAAATGTGTTTTTATTCTGTACAGGTAAGAGGTATCGTTCTCGATCCAAGCAATCAAGAAGTTCTTATTCTCGGTGTCACTCTCGGTCCAGAAGCTTCTATTCTCTAAGTCGTTCTAGATCTCGGTCGTTGTATCCTCGACATCGCTCTCGATCTAGGAGATCTTACTCTCGACAACACCGCCAGTTCGACAGCTCAAGTTCCCAGAGTTCTTATCATAGTCGCAGATCTAGGTCGGAATCTAGACGAAATTGCTCTATCAGGTCTAAAAATTCTCATAGACAGGAGTCAGAAGGAAAACGCCAAGACACGATCGTCAATACACACAACGAGGAACCAACTATTGATCCTACTGAGAAATCATCTATTATTCATTCAACTGAGGAAGTTAGGGAAATCTGTAGCAAGCCGATTTATTCGGAAAGAGAATTTGCTCCAGAGGTTGCCTCAGAACTGGCTGCCCGCTGGCAAGAGGTTTTAATCAGAGGCATCCCGGAGGATCTGATGGAAAATATTATCAAGAAGCATCCTCCACCACAAAATTGTAAAAAGTTCGATCCACCGATATTGAATAGTGTGATCCGTGGAATTATGTCGGATCCGGTGAGAATAAGGGATGATCGGATAAAGAAGAGACAAGAAAAAATTGCGGCTGCTTTATCCTCGGTAGTAGAAACATTTTCCCTGGTAGTTAGGTCCTCGGCGGTTCCTGAGAAGAAGACTATTCTGGAAAAATTTGATGATACAATGATTCTTATAGCCGATCTCCAACATGACGGATCGATTATTCGACGAAATCTGATCCTTGCAAATTTGGATAGGAAAATGAAAGAACCTTTATCTACCACTCCTATTACGGGAGAACTCTTTGGAGAAGACTTGGCGAAGACGGTTGAGGCTGCCAAAGTCATCCAAACGACTGGGAAACAACTTAAGAAAGTCGAGAAAAATTTGCCTAGAAAATTTCCAAAAAACATGAAGAGCCCGCCTTCTTATTATCGTCCGGAACGCAAGGAAAGTTCAATACAAGGCGGGAAGAAGAACCGGACGTCAACGATTCTTCAGAAACGCAACCTTTACCAGAATCGGAGGAGCTACAACAAACCTCGCAACAACAGGGGCAAAGACAGGAGATCCTTACCTCGTCATCGCTAGGAAATGTGAGCAAAGTTGCTGGACGACTAAATAAATTCATCCCTTGTTGGAAAGAAATTTCCTCTAATCCCAAGGTCATTTCATGGTTGCGAGGATATAAAATCCCCTTTTCGTCCCAACCCTTTCAAGAGAAGCCACCGTTGCAGTTAAACTCTTCAGATTCGGAGTTACAAAATTCAATAAAGCTAGTTGATGAACTATTGGTTAAGGGTGCAGTGAAGGAATGTGCTCCTAAAAAAGATCAGTTTATTTCAAGAACCTTCTTAGTCCCAAAACCAAACGGTTCCAACAGATTTATCTTGAATTTGAAAGATCTAAATATATTCATTGATCTAGTACACTTCAAGTTGGAGGATGGGGGAACTGTATGTAAATGGATCTCACCAGATTGTTTTATGTCAACAATTGACTTGAAAGATGCTTACTATTTACTCCCAGTCAGCGAGAATTATAGAAAATTCCTCCGTTTTTATTGTAATGATAAATTATATGAATTTACCTGTTTACCATTTGGACTATGCACTGCACCCTTTGTATATACTAAACTACTAAAACCAGTGGTCTCTTACTTGCGTCAACATGGCATTATTGTTGTCATCTATATCGACGACCTTCTGATTATCAGTGATTCATTTTCAGAATGTGTTATGAATGTCGGTTTCGTAGAATCGCTCTTATTGAATCTTGGATTTTTGATTAATTATGGAAAAAGTAATTTGATACCTTCGAATGAATGTAAATATTTAGGTTTTATTTACAATTCTAAGGAGATGACCGTAAGGTTACCTAATTCAAAAAAGGAAAAAATTGTTGCCCTTGTTAAACAATTCAAGTTTGGTCAAACGTACAGAATAAGGAAATTTGCTGAGGCATTGGGATTTCTAATATCTTGTTGCCCAGCGGTGAATTATGGTCTCGTTTATACCAAGGCATGTGAAAGGCGGAAATTCACGTCGTTAGCTGAGAGTGGAGACAATTACGAAGGCTCTTTGACCATAGGTCTCGATACTTTTGAAGAATTGCAATGGTGGAAAAACGTTGGATGTCAATCTATAAATCCAATCCGTTTTCCAGTTTACAATCTTGAAATTTATTCGGATGCATCGAAATCAGGTTGGGGTGCAGCGTGTGGTGATGAAAGCACAGGCGGTTTGTGGTCTTGTGATGAAAAATTACGAAGTATAAATTTTCTTGAGCTCAGGGCAGCTTTCTTCGCTCTAAAATGTTTCGCGTGCAATCGGTCATCTTGTCAAATTCTACTCAAGATAGATAACACGACAGCCATTTCATATATCAATAAAATGGGCGGGGTTCAATTGAGAAGTTTGAGTTTACTCGCTAAAGAAATTTGGAAGTGGTGCGAAATTCGCGATATTTGGATTCACACAAAATACATAGCATCTAAAGATAATCTGGTTGCAAATGCTGAATCAAGAAAAGACTTGAATAAAGAATTTGGATTGTCAAATCGAGCGTTTGAGAAAATTTGTAGAGTGTTGGGAGAGCCGGAAATTGACTTGTTCGCTACACGAATTAATGCGAAATGTGAAAAATTTATTTCCTGGAAACGAGATCCTGATGCAGTCGATATTGATGCATTCACAGTTTCGTGGTCAAATAAATTCTTTTATGCTTTTCCCCCTTTTTCCCTGGTATTAAAAACCCTCCAAAAAATCAAGGCTGACAACGCTGAAGGAGTCGTAGTTGCCCCCTTTTTACCCTCGCAGCCATGGTACCCTATGTTCCAAAAGATGCTCATTTCAAAAAGTATATCGTTTAGAGCAGTTTCTGATATCATTTTTCTCGACCGTAGGGAAATGTCCAGTTTTTGGCAGAACCTTTCCCTGGTGGTAGGGCGTTTGTCAGGGAAAGCCTCAGATTGAGAGATACTCCATTAGAAGCTCACACAGTTATGCTGTTGTCTATTTCAACATCGTCATGGAAACAATATGAATCCGGCCTGAAAAAATGGTGGTTATTTTGTTGCGACAAAGGAATTAGCCCATTTTTAACACAAATTCCAACTGTGTTGTCTTTTCTTTCTTCGGAATTTAATAATGAAGCAACTTATGGGCGATTAAACACGTATCGTTCGGCTATTGCCCTAATTGCAGGACCTGAATTGGCTCAGGATTTTAGAATTAAAAGATTCTTTAAAGGAGTCACAAAATCTCGACCTAATGTACCCAAATACAGCACTACTTGGAACCCGAAAGTGGTTCTCGATTTTTATCGTGAAAATTCATCCAATTTGAATTTTTCTATTCAAGATCTTTCACATAAACTTGCGATTCTACTAGCTCTTGTAACAGGACATAGGCTTCAAACGCTCTGTCTTATAAAAATTGCGAACATCCGAGAAAACACAGAAAAAATAGAAATTTTCATTCCAGACAGAATTAAGACCTCAAACTTACATAAAAAACAACCCTTGCTTATTTTGCCTTTTTTTCAGAGGAAAAATTGTGTGTTGCTTCCACGCTTAAAATTTATTTAGCAAGAACAAAAGATAGACGTGATAATATCGAGGAATTATTTATCTCCTGTAAACGCCCCTTTAAAGCGATTGGTCCTCAAACATTGAGTCATTGGATAAAGGAAGTTTTGGCAAAATGTAATATAGATACTAGCGTATTCACGGGTTATTCAACTCGACATGCCTCAACTTCTGCAGCTTTCAGGAAGGGCCTTAGTATTGTTGAGATCAATGAAAGAGCCGGTTGGACCAAAGAATCTCAAACATTCGCAAAATTTTATAATCAACCTTTAGTTGAAGGGAATGATGCGTTTGCGAGGGCCGTTTTAGAAAGTTAAGTTTCTTTTTTCATCATAATGGTGTTTACTCTTAAATGAATACGTTGGATTTGTTCATACAGACAATTATAAAAATTTTTCAATTTAAATAAAGTGTGTGTAGATTAAAAGTCCTATGTTATCACACTGAAATTTCTTTAGCCGGAACATGCTTTGAACAACTACATGTATTTGATCTAGAGGAAGAGGAGCGTAGTACAATTAATTGATTAAACGAACTTACCAAGTGAAGTTCGATCATAATTGTACGTAGCTCCTCTTCCGAATAGATCAAGAACCCACCCTTAATTTACCCCTTTATATCATAATTCTCCCATGTTTTATTGTTCCGGCTAATTAAAATAGCTTTGAAAAATGAAGACGAAGCCGTGGTGTGGTGCGGTGGCGCCCCGTACGAGTATAATGCACAACTTCGCGTGTTTTAATGCTTTGAAACTTGTGGTAATCGACCTAAGAAAGAGGACTACATGTATTTGATCTATTCGGAAGAGGAGCTACGTACAATTATGATCGAACTTCACTTGGTAAGTTCGTTTAATCAATTAATTTTTCAACATATTTTCATGAAAAATTCATGTTCGATGATCAAGACCTTAGCACCAATTATTTTAGCGATCTAATAGGTAATGTCAAGGCCGTTTCTAGTGACTGGCTTCACTGCAAGAGCCTTGAAAGGTGCTGGACAACCACTATAATCATTTTCACTAGGATATATATAAAAACATGTGGAAAGAATAATTCAATAAATAAACGAATACAGGAATTTCATACAGATACCCGTTACTATTTATGAGTCATTTGGAGACGCGAACGTTCAAGGGTTAACTTGTACATTGATGGTCAATGTGAAACGAAAAAGTATCTTTTTCAAATCAATTCTGACTATAATACACCGATGACCTATGTAAGAACATTGAAAAATCGGATTAACAAATTGAAAATCAATGCGAAAAGTGTTCTTTCATAGCATTACTTATAAATGTGCACTGTCATGACTACTTGCGTGATCATTTCTCCGTGTATTCAAGATGAAAACTCGCATCAAGAAAATAATGTTGTAAAGACTTATTGAGATTGATACACCTAGACAGCACAAATGATCATTTGAATTCATTGACTTTTCAAAGACTTTTCAAACAGTCCCCGTTATGGGACTAACATTTAATTCAAAACAAAAATGTATTGAATGCCCGAATAATTCATTATGAACTCTCGATATGAGTTCTTTCTGAACATTGAGCTGTTCATCAAGAATTCATTCTGAATTCAAAGTATTCATATAAGGAGGTAATATCAAAATAAGAATATCCTTCTCATTTTAACCCTCAACGGCCACACGGGGTGACTAGTTACCCCAGACTTAAAAGAAGTGGAATTAGAGGTCTCAAACCTTTCAAATAAATACAACAAACAGCATCTGCTGGTGACAGACATGTGTGAGGTGTGACTTCACTATATAGTAAGCCTGAATAGTATTTTCACGTTCCTAATCATGAATATGTATTTAAAATCTAATAAAATGCAAAAAAGTCAATTTCATGATTTTTAATTTTTTTCATTTTTCTTCCCAGTAATTTTGCGAAATAAATATACTTTTTGAATAATTGGTGGATACTATTATTCTTTTGAGGTAGCAGTATATATTGTAAGGACGACCCTGGAGTTTTAGTCGTTAATATTGTAAAATAGGGGAGTAGTGAATTTTTTAGCAAAAAAGCAAGTTGTCCTGCACTTTGACTTATATGCCCAGTTTTAAGAACGCCACCTATAAATGAACCAAATTAAACGATTAGAAATATTGAAGAACTAGTCAACGAACATGACACAATTAGTTGAAAGTCTCAAAACATCTACACATCTTGTCCGACCGGGTTTTTCAGCGTGGGGTAATGAGTTGCCCCATGTGGCTGTTATGTGGCCTGGGTGAGGTGTGAACGTTAAGGATTAATGTCACTTCTCTAATATACCCGAGTAGCATCAGAATGTTGTATATATACTATGCACGTTCATAGTATATCTAAATGTACTATGAACGTTCATAGTACATATACAACGTTCGGATGCTACTTGGGTATGGTATTGGAAGTATTTCTGTCTATTGCAGAGGATTGGTCTTTGTGGTTACAGAATTCTCGTTTGTTCGATTTCCATTTGTTCAAAATACTCTCAATAGTATAGGCATATTCCGAATTGAAGAAGAAAAAAGAAGTGAAATATCTTTTTTGATTGGGGGAGATTTTCCTTATAATTTCCAAACAACTTTTTCTTTTGTGAATATCCCTGGTAAACATATGGTGTGAGTTCGCGCAATAGACCAGGGTGGATAATTTTTAAGACCGGAAAAAATTATAGTAGGATGAAACCCATTGGAAATGGGAGAGAATATGACAAAAATAATTCACGAGCGATCTGAGGTCGGGAAGTGGAAGGGGGTGAGTTTTTACGGGTAAAAAACGGTTTATCCCGATTTCCGGCAAAACTACAAGTCCTATGGAAAAAATTAGCAGGCAAAGTTGTAAGTAATGAGAAGATCTACAACTTTTGTATTCACACTTTTTTTACAAAACCTCGAAATTTATATGAAAAATTCAAATAACCAAGTTTTTGGTTTTTTATTTTTATCTTTGACGAAAAAATTTCTTTTCCCACGAAATTCGGTGAGAACTCACCTTTTTATGTCCCAAACACACTGTAATTCCTTGGATTGAAAATATTCATTTTTTCACCTCCTTTTGACTTAATGTCGAAAAAGCGCCCTAATTTTCAATCGGAAATTCTCCCGTCAAAATATCTGCTTTCTCGAAAAAGTCGGTGGGCTTTTTGTTCGTTGAAATCTCTACTTCCTGATGGTGTGGTAAAAAAAGACATTACTATGGTAAATTTTCTCAGGAAATGCAAAAAATGAAAAAAAGTTGAATCCGAAAATTTTTATCTTCAATCATTATGTACAATTTTGAACTATTCATTGAAATTTACACTTTAATTACTCAAAAAACGTGAGCGTCCATATGAAATTCATCAAAAAAATTTCTAATCCATTGTGACGGAGATAACCTGGGTTCCAGAGAAGGGTTCACCATGAACTAAGTACCCAAGGCCGCTTTCTCTATCATCTACGAGCTTGTCTGATTTTTTTGCTACCATCTAGAAAAGGGTTGGGATTTTTTGCTACCATCTCACAACGACTTGCAATTTTCTGCTACCGTCTAGCATCCTCTGGGCTGCTTTCCCTACCATCTGAAGGGCTGTCTGATTGTTTTGCTACCATCTAGCAACGACTTGGAATTTTCGTCTGCCATCTAGCATCCTCTGGGCTGCTATCCCTACCACCTAGAGGCCTCTCTGATTTTTTTGCCACCATCTAGCAACGGCTTTGGATTTTTTGCTACCATCTAACAACGACTAATAACAGCCCAGAGGATGCTAGACGGTATCAAAAAATTCCAAGTCGTTACTAGATGGTACCAACAAATTCCACATCGTTGCTAGATAGTACCAACAAATTCCAAATCGTTGCTAGATGGTAACAGAAGAATCAGATGGGCTGTCAGATGATACAGGGAGCAGCTCAGAGGATGCTAGGCGGTAGCAAAGAATTCTAAGTCGTTGTTAGATGATAGCACGAAAATCAGACAGGCCTTCAGATGGTAGGGATAGCAGCCCAGAGGTTGCTTGATGGTGACAAAATATTCCAAATCCTCGCTGGATGATAGCAATGAATTCCAAATCGTTGCTAGATGTAACGGAAAAAATCAGACAGGCTGTCGGCTGATAGAGGGAGCAGCTCAGAGGATGCTAGATGGGAGCGAAAGAATCCAAGTCGTTGCTAGATGGTGACAAAGAATCCCAAATCGTTGCTAGATAGTGGAGAAAAAATCAGACAGGCCTTCAGACGATAGGGATAGCAGCCCAGAGGATGCTAGACTGTAGCGAAAAATCCCAAGTCGTTGCTAGATGGTAGCAAACAATTCCAAGTCCTCGCCAGATGATAGCGAAGAAATTCCAAATCGTTGCTGGATGTAGCAAAAAAAATCAGACAGGCTGTTAGGTGATCCACAGGTCAGCTGAGAGGATGCTAGATAGAAGCGAAGAATCTCAAGTCGTTGCTAGTTGGTAGCAAAAAAAATCAGACAGGCCTTTAGATGATAGAGAAAGCGGCTCAGAGGATGCCAGATGATAGCCAGAAATTCCAACTCGCTGCTAGATTGTAGCAACAAAATTACTCAAGGTGTCAGATAATACAGGGAGTAGCTTAGAATATGCTAGATAGTAGTAAAAGAATCACAGAGTATCTGAGATATCAGGTGAATACTCCTACAGGATGCTAGATGAGAGCAAAAAATTCCAGATTGTTACCAGATGACAGCAAAAATATCAGACAGGCTTTCGGATGGTAGGGAAAGCATTCCAGAGGTTGCTAGACGTTACCAAAAAAATCCTTCCTGGTGCTATATGATATCAAAGTACCACAGAGGTTGTCAGTTGTCGGAAAAACAATTCAAGAGGATGCTCCATGAGCCATACATGATCCATCAGATACATCTAATCCACCCTCCATATGGGTCATATATGACCTATACATGCTCAATTCATGGACCTCATCCGGCTCGTATATATTCCCCACCGAGTTCATCTGATTCATATTTTGTGTTCACAACAGAACATGCTTCATACGTGGATTTTATCCTCACATACCTATGTTCTGCGTATATGATATGAAGACAAAAAAAATTAGAATCGAGAATTTTTTTTTCACATCCCCAATTTTGCAGCAAAAAGATGGCAAGAAATTATGGTTCAGTTCTTTTCCCGCATAATCCTGTTGTTCTCAGTCTATATCGATTGCTAAATACCTTAATCTTAAGCTATCTAACGCGTCGTAACTTTGGAACGGCCAAAGCAAAAAAATCTCTCCCTACGGCAAAATAAGGCAAAAAAGTACGCACTTATTCCCAGTGCAGTTAGATAAAAATGCCTAGATCACTTAATACACCTAAACGTTTTTTTTCCTCAATATGCAACTAATTAAAAATTACCTGTAAGAAAATTAAGTTAAAAAACATCAATAACACATGAAATCGACAAAATTATTTTCATTCAAGGAAAATTATTTTCGTCGTTAGGTTACGCGGGGAGTCTTGATTATCGTTAAGGAATCAGCAATTGTAGACGCGCATTAAATCTCTTATAAACAATCAATGATAAAAATTTCGAAGTGAAGAGGAGATTTGAACTCGGAATCCTACCTATCACCTATAATCGCAACCTCATCACCTAACGACCTAACCTACACCGGCAGGTATTTCGCAAGAACAAAAATGTTGCACATATAGTCGAGTGTCGATAGTGGGGAGAATAGCTTCATCCAATATGACGCAAGACTGGATTAAAAAATTAACGGAGCCCTGAGGAAGTTGAAATTCAAGGGGCCCTTCCAGAATCAATGAATTTTTTCTTGTTCTTCTTGAAATCAAATTATCCAGAAGAACAAAGTAGAATATGATTTGAATATCGTGTATCCGAATGTGAACTGAGCATAAATAAAAATATTCATGAAGTTTGAATCATTTTTTTTTCATGAGAAAAAACTAAAACATATATTTTCATATTTTTCCAGAGGATACGTGATAGGTATATTCAATTCAATAGAGTGCATGAGATTTTCCCATGTTCGATTGAAAATTCGTTCCAACAAACAATTCCCACTTCATCGATTTACATGAAAAGTGAAATTTTGAACAAAGTACTTCTAGAGTACAGTTCATTCCTCACTTAATGTGATTTTGAATCGAATGGCCTATTATGACAAATTGTTTGAAGTAATTTTTGACAATAAATCTTTGTTACTTATCTATCGTACAAACAGTTCATGGTAATCAGAGCACTGATATAGTATACACTGGATAGTGCATAGCTCGCCGAACATGTTCCACTCAGAAAGCTATATATATCGGTGGAATTGCCCCTATCCAACGGAATGTAATAGAATCAACCAATTTTGCGCGGCTGTTGTTCAGAAAGACGGTGGAATTGCCCCTGCATGGCGGCACCCTGATGGGAACCAAGCTCGCATACGGGAAGGCTATGCTATGCACTATCCAGTGTATATTATAGATCAGTGAATCAGAGTAGAGAAAACTCACTGCGCTCCCAATATATCAGTCAATTTCTCCATCGACTAAAGTTTTGTGAATATCTCCTACTTGTTCACAGGAAATTTATTCCACAAAGTGCCTACTCATTTCAAAAATAACATATCTTTATTTCACTTGATAATTACTTGAAAAATCATTGCAAGTGTACAAAAATTGTGGTGATAGTACTTTCTTTCATAAAATCCAACTTTGTATCTGCGTCGCTCTATGAAAGGAGAATAAAGTTGTGTAACATTGTTTCCTTGATATACTAAGATTCTCAAATACTTTTCCAGGAAAAATTGCCAAAGATTAGATAATCACTCAGCAGGGACAGTGATTGAATTTTTCCTGGAAAAGTATTTGAGAATCTTAGTATATCAAGGAAACACGCAGAAAAGTGCCTCTTTAGAAAATAGCAGAGTTCACTATTTGACATCGCAATAAATGTTTTCAATACGAGGTGTGTTCAAAAAGTAAGGTGACTTTTCAAATTTCGCGGGCAACGTACTTTCGATTATCGATTTTTTTGTTTTGTTATGTTGGCACACTCTTCCCGAACATCTGTACCAAGTTTCAAGTGTATAGCATTTTTTGTTTGGTTGTGAGAGGCGTAAAGGTTATAAGTGTTTTGCGTACTCGGCGATTTCTTGCTATCAAAAAATATGGATCAAAGGATTTGCATCAAATTTTGTGTAAAAAATAAAATAAAGTGCTCCGAAACACTTAAAATGTTGACAGTAGCATACGGTGAAACTGTTCTGAGTAAAAAAAATGTTTACAAGTGGTACAAACTCTTCCAAGATGGCCGGGAAGATGCCAATGACGAGCCTCGCTCTGGACGCCCAAGCACGTCGACAACTGATGAAAACGTTCAAGCAGTGAAGAAAATTGTTTTGGAAAATCGTCGAATCACTATCAGAGAAGTTGCTGAGGATGTTGGTTTATCGCTTGGCTCGTGCCATGAAATTTTTTCTAACGTTTTGGGCATGAGACGTGTGTCAGCGAAGTTTGTTCCGAAATTGCTAAATTTTGACCAAAAGAACCGTCGCATGAGCATCGCTCAAGAACTGTTGAATGACGTCAACGACGACCCAGATTTACTCAAAAGGGTCATAACTGGTGACGAATCATGGGTATATGGTTATGATGTCGAAACCAAAGTCCAATCGTCCCAATGGAAGACCCCAGATGAGCCAAGACCGAAAAAAGCACGCCAAGTTCGATCAAATGTCAAAGTTTTGCTCACTGTTTTCTTCGATTACCATGGCGTGGTGCATCAGGAGTTCTTACCATATGGTCGTACGGTCAATAAACAGTATTATCTTGAAGTTATGCGCCGTTTGCGAGAAGCAATACGAAGAAAACGTCCAGAATTGTGGAAAAATAATTCATGGCTTTTGCATCACGATAATGCCCCTGCTCACTCATCTTTGCTTGTGAGAGATTTTTTGGCCAAAAACAACACCACAATCATGCCTCAGCCACCATATTCACCGGATTTGGCCCCATGTGACTTTTTCTTGTTCCCAAAACTAAAGAGACCTATGAAAGGACGGAGATTTGCAACGATTGAAGAGATGAAGACTGCATCGCTGGAAGAGCTCAAGGCTATACCGAAAAGTGCTTATGAGAAGTGCTTTGAGGATGGGAAAAACCGTTGGCATAAGTGTGTTGTATCTGAGGGGGATTACTTTGAAGGGGACAACATAAATATTGATAAATAAATAAATATTTTTTCTTAAAAATACAAAGTCACCTTACTTTTTGAACACACCTCGTATATTCTCAGCAAAATGAGCTACATAATTTACTGATTATGTGATGCGAAGGATTGAAAAGTGTAATGCCACGTAGTATTTTTGTGAATCACTATGAGGATTAGCAAGTTCTGTGATTTCCATCCCTGGATTTAAATTTTATGTGCCTACAAATCAAAATGCGACGTGACATAATTTACTATTCCAGATATCGGGGGCGACTGTGCTACGCATGACAGCGAACTTTACTATTTTTCGACGATCTCTTTTCTCCGTGAACAATGTTCCACAACTTTATGCTCCTTTCATAGAGCGACACAGATACAAAGTTGCATTTTATGAAAGAATGTACTATCGCCACAATTTTCGTACACTTGCAATGATTTTTCAAGTAATTATCGAGTGAAATGAAGAGATGTTATTTTGAAAATAACTAGGCACTTCGTTTAATAAATCTCCTGCGAATAAGTAGTAGACATCCACAAAACTTTAGTCTATGAAGAAATTGACTGATATATTCGGAGCGCAGTGAGTTTTCTCTACTCTGATTACCATGAACTATTGGTACGATAGATAATTAACAAAGATTTATTACCAAAAATTACTTCAAACATTTGTCATAATAGGCCATTCGATTGGAAATCACATTAAGGGGTTATATACAGTTAAGAGGTGCAAAAAAGCGATTTTTCAACAATTTTTCCTGAAAAGTCAGTTGAATTGATAATTGTAAAAATTTGTACACATATTGAGTTAACTTTTAACTGGACTTTAAGATTTTTTATTTGTAAAAATAATAATTTTGAGAGCCATTATAGTTGATATCCAGATATCTCCTCTAAAGAAAACCGCTTTGCAGTGACCACGATATCTCGGGACTGAATCTTTTGAAATGAAAAAACCAAACGGATTTCGTCAAAGTAATGTATAATCTAGTAATCAATCGAAGGAATAAGCAAAATCAAATTTTTTGACAGAATGGTGACTTCTGAAAGGAAAAAATCGATTTTTCAGCAAAATTTTAGCCTTGAAAAGTTCATTAAAAAAAAAATATTCATCGGTGAGAAGAAACCTTCGATTAATTACTAAGAAATATAGTCAACAAGCTTGTGTTAAAATTTGAGACTGATCGGTCCAGCCGTTTTCGAGAAATCTTGGTCACCGACTTTGAAAACACAGTTTGGAGAAAAACGCATTCTAAGTTTCAAAAGCACTTGACAAAGAATGAAAAATGTTTACAAATATGCGTGTAAGTTGAACAATAATCGCCGGATTGACTTGAAATTTCCTGTGTGTGTACTTAAATGTATGTACATTATGAAAATGAAATAAAAAAAAATCGATTCTTTGAAAATTTTAACTGTATATAACCCCTTAAGTGAGGAATAAACTGTACTCTAGAAGTACTTTGTTCAAAATTTCACTTTTCATGTACATCGATTAAGTGTGAATCGTTTATTGGAACGAATTTCCAATTGAACATGGGAAAATCTCATGCACTCTATTGAATTGAATATACCTATCACGTATCCTCTGGAGAAATATGAAAATATATGTTTTAGTTTTTTCTCATGAAAAAAAATGATTCAAACTTCATGAATATTTTTATTTATGCCCAGTTCACATTCGGGTACGCGACATTTGAATCATATTCTACTTTGTTCTTGTGAACGATTTGATTTTAAGAAGAACAATTGAGCGGCCGGATCTAACAACCAGCCGCGCGCTCGAAAAGACGTAAAAGTATTGTCCAAGCCGTGACGTCACACACAGAAATTAAAAATCGGAATTTCGAAAAACAAAAAATACCAAGTGATAGGTCTTGAAAAATCAACCCGAGTCTCCGTTTGTGATTCTTTTCTGTAATCAGTAGTTTCTTCGTAAAAAAATAAAAACTGAAAATATTTTCGGTCTGAAAATCAATGTGTTTCAACATTAAACTCGCTGTAACTTTTTTATTTTCCAACGTATCGAGATGAATTTTATCAATTTTCATTCGTGAGACCTTCCCGAAGACGATGATGTTGAAGAAACTCGCAAAAAATCATTGAAAATTATTAATTTTTTAATCCAAAGTGATTTTTTAATCCAATCATCTTTTTCAGGCTTCGTATCAAAAAATTGATGAATAATGTTTGAGCAGCAGAAAACTTCTAGCGACAAAGTTGTTCGTTAGTGCATCAACCAACTTTGTGGAAAATTTCAGATGGATTAAGCTATTAGTTTGAAAGATACAGCGATTTATTCATCAGCGCGTAACCTATATTCTTTATGATTCCTACATAGTTGCAGGTTAATCGTAAGAGACTGTATGAAACACGAGTCCATTCGATTCCTCAATACAGGTTTATGTTTTTTGTGTCGAATAATTCGAATATCAAGCTATTTTTACATGATGGATTCTTTATTATAAACAAATAAACCAGTTGTTCACAACAATGTTATGAACGAAAGCTTGATATTTGAGACAAATTGTGTAAACAAACAAGTTTCTTCTTCTTTTTGTTGAGGAATAAATTATGTATGAACTATGTTTCCAATACTACGATTATTCATTTATATCATCAATTATAATTATATCCAAAAGATGGAATTTTTTTTTAATAATGAATTGTATCGGTGTCTCAATACTTCAATTTCCTGATAAAGGAACATTGAGTAAAACATCATTCATACAAGATTTATTCTTTATTCTTCCAATGTATCACTGAGGATAACATGTCCCATCAATGAATAACGGTAAACATTTTTGAAAAAGTCATATACTCATTTCCAGGATTCAATGAATATCAGGTATTAAAATTTGTTCAACCATTTTATTTCAAGATAATTCATAAACTTTTCAATGAATAAAATATGAAATTTTATATAGCTTTCAAATGAAACAATAATTTAGAATACAAAAAGAGAATTAAAAATGGAAACAATGAATGAAATGATTAAGAGAAAATTAGAATTCTCATTATCTTCGTTGCTTTTTCAAACCATCTGTTTCTGATTTTTGGGTTTTACTAGTTTTGCTTATAGCTTCCATCGACGATTTGTTGAATAAACCATTAAGAGACTGTTGCCCACTCATACTCAAATACTTCATTAACGCTTGGACATCATTCAATTTTTGTTGACTTATTCCGACCGAATCAGCTAATGGTGTATTCAACAAATCATCAAAAACAATATTTGATTCCACAGTGTGACTTCTCGGTTTTCCACTATAATCATAAAACAACTCAATTTGTTTATTTGGAAAATATACCATTTTTACCGCATCTCTGATGTGCAAATCTGTCGGTTTTTTAATTCCATCTAATAAAGTTTCAAAATTTTTAACCGTACACGCAGAATCTTTTATTATTTTGAATGGTGGTTTTCTCGCATTTTGAATTATGTCATAGTATTCTTCATCGGTTTCTATGGTCTCTATTTTTTTCTTTTTTTGTCCATACATCCCAAAATTGCGTCACATGAACAATAAGAATGTCCACGTACAGGAAATAAATGTTGGATCTCAATCTGTAATTTTTCAGACAACAAAGACAAAAAATGCATGACCAAATAATTTTTATTCTGCCCTCCACAACCATCCGAAAATAGATAAATTTTATCGTAGTAAGAGATTTCCAATTCGCGACAAATTGTATCATAGAGGAGATTTCACACCGTATTTGCTCCTTTTTTGTATTTGCCTTCGATAAAAAAATACATATAACTATTTTTTTGATCTCCGAAAGTATTAACATTGAAAACGTGCAACCATATGAGTCGTCGATAAAATTGATCTGAGACCGGAATTTTTGGAAAAGGCAAATTCTGGCCAAAATCAAATTCCAAATATAAAACCTGATTTTCAGCGAGCATAGATTTTTTTAACAATTTGTGTTGGTCTACAAGTTCTTTGTGTTTCATTGAATCTCCATCATTTGCATCATTTTTATATTCGAAACAGAAGTTACAAACGTCAGTGCGTGGCTTTGAAAACGTGAAATTCAAATTATGATTAAAATATTTGATATAAGTTGACTCGCTTAAGGGAATATTCGAATCACCCGCTTCACTGGTATAATACTCGAGAAACAAACTGTACAATTTAGTGAACGTTAAATCAGGATTATCAAAATACTGCAATGAGGAATCTTCACGCTTATAATGGGACTCCGAATGAGGTATACACGAGCAATGTTCTAGAATCATTTTTTTCACGTCAGGAGTCAATCGAATCGAACTCTCCTTGCTTCCTTTACCTCGGTTATCTTCTAGAGACTCGTTATTTTTCATTTTATTCTGAATTATAGCGAGTCTGGATTTATAAATTTTTAGCAGAGAACATAAAAAGCTTCGACACACTGATAGATGGGTTGTTTGATGATGACAAAAATATTCCCACGAAGTAATTTTATTCATTCTTCCTTCCGATGAATTTGGAGTTTTCATCAACAGCATTCCACGCAATAAACAATTTTGAGCGGTATATTCGCCAGTTGATTTCCAGAAGACATGAAACAACTCTTTTTGCTGCGAGATTTCAATTTTTTTGTAACATTCCTCCCTGCAGCAAGATTGAACGTTTTCAAACTCTTTTGCCACGACAGTCTTGTTGAAACGGGATACATACTCATTGCCCTAAGATTAAAAACAGATTTTCATTGCAAGAATTTCCAGGAAAAGAATATCAATGTTTTGAAACCATCAATCATCTAAGAAATTTTGTTTCTACATTCATATAACTTACCTTGTTTCTCGCTGTTTTTTTCTCATTTTGTTTCCAATTACTCTTATTTCCAGTTCGTTTTCTTGTCACTCATCTGTAAACAAAAGAAAGCCGAAAAACAATACAACAACGAATGAACCATATAATATGCACACGTTCGGCTTTCTTTTGTTTACGAATGAGTGTGAGCTGCAATGTTGGCTAATTAGATGAAATTTTCCCTGAATTTGAATCAGTGAAATGTCACTATATTCGAATAATTATCATCCGTAAATTATGTATTTAAAACATTGATGTTCTTTTCCTGGGAATTCTTGTGTTTGTAATCTTAGGGGAATGGATATGTATCTCGTTTTAACAAGATAGTCGTTGCAAAAGAGTTTGAAAACGTCAAATCGTACTGCAATAGGAACTGTTATGAACAAATGGAAATCTCGCAACGAAAAGAGTTGTTTCGCGTATTCTGGAATCAACTGGCGAATATACACCTCTAAATTGTTTACTGCGTTGAATGATGTTTATGAAAACTTCAAAATCGTCGGAAGGAAAAATATTCCCGTCAATGTTCTTTTATCAGGAAATTGAAGTATTGAGACACCGATACAATTCATTATTAAAAAAAAATTCCATCTTTTGGATATAATTATAATTGATGATATAAATAAATAATCGTAGTATTGAAAACATAATTCATACATAATTTATTCCTCAACAAAAAGAAGAAGAAACTTGTTTGTTTACACAATTTGTCTCAAATATCAAGCTGTCGTTCATAACATTGTTTTGAACAACTGGTTTATTTGTTTATAATAAGGAATCCATCATGTAAAAATAGCTTGATATTCGAATTATTCGACACAAAAAACATAAACCTGTATTGAGGAATCGAGTGGACTCGTGTTTCATACAGTCTCTTACGGTTAACCTGCAACTATGTAGGAATCATAAAGAATATAGGTTATGCGCTGATGAATAAATCGCTGTATCTTTCAAACTAATAGCTTAATCCATCTGAAATTTTCCACAAAGTTGGTTGATGCACTAACGAACAACTTTGTCGCTGGAAGTTTTCTCCTGCTCAAACTTTATTCATCAATTTTTTAATACGAAGCTTGAAAAACATGATTGGATTAAAAAATCGCTTTGGATTAACAAATTAATAATTTTCAATGATTTTGTGCAAGTTTTTTCAACATCATCGTCTTCGGGAAGGTCTCACGAATGAAAATTGATAAAATTCATCTCGATACGTTGGAAAATAAAAAAGTTACAGCGAGTTTAATGTTGAAAAACATTGATTTTCAGACCGCAAATATTTTCAGTTTTTATTTTTTTACGAAGAAACTACTGTTACAAAAAAGAATCACAAACGGAGACTCGGGTTGATTTTTCAAGACCTATTACTCGGTATTTTTTGTTTTTCGAAATTCCAATTTTTAATTTCTGTGTGTGACGTTACGGCTTGGACAATACTTTTACGTCTCTTCGAGCGCGCGGCTGGTTGTTAGATCCGGCCGCTCACTTCATCATTCGAATCAACCTATAATTTTTTCGATATGAATGAAAATTACATTTTTCATTCATACTTATCCCCATGGTACGAATACGTATCGGAATATATCGAATCATGTTCGCTAATTTTTTGAATATCTGTTATGGTCACGTGGTATATAGGGAATATGGCCACGTATAAATATACATATCAGAGCTGCCTGATGAGCTCCGACGCTGAGGGGAAATGTACCCCCACCGTCACCTCATATATGTATGTGTTGTAAGCGTTACTTACCAATACTTACGACTATTATATACATGAAGTGATGGTAGGGGTACTCTTCCCCTCAGCGTCGGAGCTCTTTTGGCAGCTCTGATACATATTGTAACAACCTCGCTCAGACTCCCATAGTATTTTTTTTCCCCCTCTCCTCTCTTTCCTCACTTTTACCTATACTTATTCCGTATATACACGGAGAGAATTAAATAACACTCACTGCTATGTAAACATCGAAATAAGCTGCATTTTTTCAGCATAGCATTGGAGACCGTTTTTTGTATCAATCTTCGATCGATTAAATCTTAATAACCTCCACGTAAATCATAATGATCAGAATGTTACATAGTATCGAATCCAACATCATGATAACTATATTCTGTAACAAATTTCAGGCTATATCGTATTCATAACAACCACAATTTACATATGACAATTGATCTAAAAATGCGTAGTTGTGGAAAGCCCTGTGAAAATGTAGTGGATGAGATGTACAAGATGTAATAAGTACGATGTTGCAATACCAACTTCATGCGGCACAATTGACAGATCAGTGTGTATGATCGAAAAATGTTTGAGACAAATGAACTCGCAAAATATTCACGAAACGATGATACACCGGTATATTCCTCAAAAAAGGTGGTTTGAGAAAGAATTACGATTGAGCACATCAAATATTTTGTATTAATCATATATATTTCAATTTCTCAATTTGATGATGGTTCATCTATTTTTATGTATTCGGTAAATTCACTGCCTTGATTTTCATCGAATTTATATTATTGTAATATGCGAATGAATCATTTTCTCATGTCTCATCAAATTTGTATGCATTTCTCATTATATATCATTTACTTATTCGCTTTGTTTTGCGTTAATCACCATTAAGTATTGATGTAATTTTTATGATTTAATAGAAATACCAGCATTGATGTGTCTTTTCTAATTCTCTTCAACATTGTGTTTTGAATTTTCTCCTGTATTCATAATATGAGGAAGAAGGTTCAAATCCCATATGTAATGTATATTAAAATAGGTCTGTCATCAAAGATAATTCCAATTCACTGAGATAAAAGTATTATTGCAATACCTAGACAATATAATAATTTTCAAAGAGGTACGAGGAATGCATTAGGAACTCTTTGAGAATGCTCATACTATCTGGGTGTAATTTGCTGGATAGGAAGTTATGTATGCTACCAAAGAAAAAATTTGAAAGAGGAATTCCGAAGAATGGACGACATTTCCGGGAAATTCGGATTTCCTTGAGATTTCAATTTTCATTTACTCTTTCGTATTCCATGAGATGTTATATTTACCATTGGATTGTGATTTTTTTATTACTTTCTCAGTGATGAAACTTGTGAATTATAACAGATTATCATGAAGAAATTACATGTAGCATTTTGCAATTCGTTGCATAGGATTGATTTTTTCGGAATATGCAGGCCCCACCTTTTGAGCGCATATAGGATTGCCATCTCGAAAAGAGAACACCATGTTCATTCGTCAAGTCTTGTGAAAGCTCAAACATGATTGGATGTGTGAGAAGGATAGACCAATAAACATCGTGTCCTCTTTTCGAGATAGTAACCCTAAGCACATACGATATACAAAATTGGATTGAAGGGTCTGTTTTATTACAAAATTGGATTGCCAAGAATCCAAATTATTGGAAAAGAATCATAAAGGATGGAACAAAATTTTTCTCTCTGTTCCTCATTTATTGTTAGATTAATCGCACTCTGAATACAAATTGACTTTTTCGCATCATGCACATGAACTAGGAACAGAGATTATAAAAATCCTAACTTTGAAATAACAAAATCTTTGTTGCGTTTCATTTTACAATCATTAGAAATCAGTGAAATATTCTGATTTATACTCAAGACAAACTTATTAGAGATGTAATTACTGATGTATATTTATAAATTTATTTCAATATTCTTTGAAACATACGTCAAATTCTTCCAGATTCTTATCTGAAGGTCATTATGTAACATCGTAAACATTACGATTCAATTCCATTCACGAGTAGATTTTTTCATCATACTAATCAATATGTTTCATTGTTCATGACACTAGGACGTCCATCGGTTTCTACACCTCTGTTCACATGATACAAAATACTGCAGTATGAAAATAGCAATTAATTTTTGAATTCAGTCCTATGTAAAATCGGAAACATTAGGATTTAATTCTCTCCAGGTACATTCATATATATATATATATAGTCTCCTCCTCCCGGTGGATGATTGCGGCTCTCCCAGGGGGACCCTGGTGAAAATGAAGCGTTGAAACGCGACGAAAGCGCGGCGAAAGCGCGAGCGAAGAGTCACCTGAGAGTAACAAAGAGTCACCTGAAAGTAATTTAGGAGGGAATTGAAACATTTTCACGGTCCATTTGCTCCAATACCCTCTTCCTTCACTTTTGGATTTTCACCAGGGGGATATTCATGATACCTGTCCTTGATATCCTTTTTATCCATCCCTGTTAGTATCTGCTTCCTTTACGTGATGGGGAGGATAAGTATCTCAGAGTTGGATCTTTTTCTTTGAGTGGAATGAACTACTCAAGAGAAAGAATCCAAACTGAGAGAAACGGAATCATCCTAATGCCAAAAACATCGGCAAAAACGGAAGGGAAGCAAGGGGAAACTACCTTTCTTGACCTGTTTCAATACTTTCCGAGGAAATGAAACCTTTTCCAAACCTGGGATGTTAAACTCGTGAGACAAAAACAAACGAACAAATTAACAAGCATGAAATGTTCTCCAAAATTCAAATCTCTGAAGAAGAAAAGGAAAATGCAGAAAAGATGGAATTTGAAAAACCTCAAGCAAAAACAAACACATGAGGCATTCGAGAAAATGTTGGATAAAAAATTGGGAGATCAAAAAGAGAAAGACTTGGGAATAGAGAGGAGATGGACAAAGATGGAGAGGAATATAGGAGAACGTGCGGATAAGATTTTGAAGAATGATGGGGTAGAACCTAAAAACCCATGGATAACGGGAGAAATTTTAGAATTGATAAATGAAAGAAGAAAATACAAGAATAATGATAGCCAAGAAGGCCAGCAACGATACAAATCATTGAGAAATAAAACAATAAGAGAAGCAAGGAAAGCAAAAGAACAGTGGTTAGAGGAGAAATGTCAGGAAATAGAAATAAGATTGCATTTAGGAAAAATAGATGAAGCATAAAGAATTATTAAAAGATTTTTCGGACAAATGAAATCTGGAAGCAATAAGATTAGAAACTCTCTAGGACGACAATTGATAAAAACGGAAGAGAAAATAGAACAGTGGATCAATCATTTGGAAGACTTGTATAGAGGAAACGATGATATAGCACTTTTAGAGAAGGAGGAGGATGTAGATGAGGAAGGATTGGGAGATTCGACATTGAGATCAGAATTCGACAAGGCTTTGGAAGAATTGAAAGATAATAAAGCGCCAGGCATAGATGGCATAAGTGCGGACCTTACAAAAGCCTCCAGTGAAGGAACTCGTGACGCACTATTTGAATTGATTAGAGATATGTACAAGAAAGGAGAAGTACCGGAAGATTTCCAAAAGAATAAAATTGTCGCTATCCCGAAAAAACAAGGGGCAGACAAATGCGAGAACTACAGAACGATCAGTTTAACTTCACATGCTTCGGAAATACTGACCAAAATTATATACAGGAGGATGGAGAATAAAATAGAGAGTAGATTGGCAGAAGATCAGTTTGGTTTTAGAAAAAATAGGGGAACGCGAGAAGCAATTTTAGCACTTAGGACAGTAATAGAGAAAAGGATAGCGCTGAAGAAATCTGTGTACATAGGTTTTATAGATATACAAAAGGCTTTCGATAATGTGGACTGGGAGAAGATGTTTGCGATCCTGAAGAAGGTGGGAATAAATTATAAAGATAGAAGAATAATATACGAATTATATAAGAATCAAAGTGCAGTAATAGACATAGAGGGTCAGGAAGGGGAAGCACAAATAAGAAGAGGGGTGAGACAAGGATGCTCATTATCGCCACTGATTTTCAATTCATATATAGAAGAAGCAATGAACGAAGTGAAGGAGGAAATTCAATCCAAATTACAGATTCAGGGAGAAAATATAAGTATGTTGAGATTCGCGGATGACATAGCTATACTTGCCACGAGTAGTACTGAGTTAGAAAATATTCTCAACACTATGAGAACAATATTATTGGAAAACTATTGTATGAATATAAATGAAGACAAAACGAAATTCATGATGTGTACGGCAGCGGAAACAGCTAGAAGAACGAAAATCAAAATAGATACCGAGACAATCGAACAGGTGAAAGAATTCAAATATCTAGGAAGCATAATTACAGGAAACGGCAAAAGCGAAAGAGATATAAGAGCAAGAATAGCACAACCCTAGCGATTTCGTTTTTACCGAAATTTTTGGTAAGAAATTGGTAATTTTGTGGTTCGGTAATATTGTGGTTGGAAATTGGTTATATTGTGGTCAAATCGTCGTACCGTTTGTGACTTTTTTGTACCACATGATTACCAACAAATTACTACACGATCGGTATCTTTGTGGGAGAAGTTTTGGACAAATTTTGGTAAAGAATGACGGAGTCAACAGGATGTACAATTCGGTTCCTCTTTGGAAAAAATTCGCCTGACATTATCGCAAATGGAAGGAACAAAATTGGTAAGTTTTTGGATAATTTCGAGTTCATCACCATGAAACCAGCGAATCTTCAGTGCTACTGATTTGTAACAATGTGGTTCCTCTTTGGAAGAACATCTTGAAAATACCGCTGATGGGATAAACCAAATTGGTCAGTTTTTGGTTACTCTCCGGTTCATAACCATGGGATTACCGAATTTGCATTGGTACTCATTGGTAACAATTTGGTGCTCTCTTGAAAAGAGTATACCTGCAATTACTGCAGATGGAAGGAACAAAATTGGTCAGTTTTTGGATAATTTCCGGTTCACAACCATAGAATTACCAAAACTTGAGTGCGACTGATTGGCAACAATTTGGTTCTTTTTTGGAAAAAAAAGCCTGAAATTACCGCGGATGGAAGGAACCAAATTGGTCAGTTGTTGGATAATACCCGGTTCACAATCATAGAATTACCAAAACTCCAGTGTCACTGATTGGGGAAAATTCGGTTCCTTTTCGGAAAAAATATGCCTGAAATTACCCCAGATGGAAAAAACCAAATTGGGCAATTTTTGGTTCATTTCCAGTTCATCACCATAAAATTACCGAATCTTCAGTGTGAGGCTAACCTCCCATGGACCGGAATTCGTTCCGGCGGAATGACTTTAAACCAATCGCTTTCACAATTTCTTTTAGAGCGTTCTATCAGAAATCTATAAAAAATTGTGCATTGGCTCAATTTTCATTCCGCCGGAACGAAGTCCGGTCCATGGGAGGCCAGCCTTACTCATTGGTAACAATTTGGTTCCTTTTTGGAAAGAGTATACCTTGAATGACCGTGAATGAAAGGAACATAATTGGTGAGTTTTTGGAAAATTTCCGGTTCACAACCATAGAATCACCAAAACTACAGTGCTACTGATGAGTAAAAATTTGGTTCCTTTTTGGAAAACAGCTCTGAAATACCTCAGATAGGAGGAACTAGAGAGCCTCAAGGGAGAGAGTGGACATCGGAGGTTTGCTGTTGTTCGCGCTTTCGACGCTTTTGAATTTCCCTCTTGCGCTTTTGGGTAGACCGAGTAGCTTAGGAGCGTAGGAGGGATTTGCTCTGGCCTCTCGCGCCCTTTCTTTCCTTATAAGGCTCTCATAGGAGAGTATTGGCGGGAAAGAAATGGCACTACTTCGAGGTTTTTCTCACCTCTGAACTCGCACCACATAATTGCGTGGTGGGAGTTAGTTACTCTCGTGACTTGGCGGCAAACTGTCTCTAAGAGCGTACCTCGACGCTTCCGTCTCTCCCCTCGCGACGCGAATTTGAGCTCTTCTCTAGACCCTTTTCAAGATGATTTTACACTTTACTGTATTTTGTACACTTATTTCCGACGAGGAATTATTACACCTTTTATTGTATTTACAAGTGTGGTGATTAACGTTAATTATATCATCGTTGACCGGAACGTGTGTGCAGTGATTTCTATCTGTTCTCACCTTTTTTGCCTATCTCTAAAACCTATGGATTTCAGTATCCTCTCCTCTTTCTTTATCTTCTAAACAAATGGTCCTTCGAGCCGGATCTTTCCGGCTTTCCCTTATCCTTTCTCAGCATTTCCTATCCTGAAAAATAAAGACATATATTGAAGACACCAGCGGCATTCGCGTTATTGCTTAGTGAAAGTGTACCAGTGTTAGTGCAACACAAGGATACAAATTTCACATGTACGACGTTTTGGCGCGAAGGAATCAACTTTAGATCCGGGTTCCAGTGACGTGACGTCATCGATCATCTCTCGCCCCGCTTCACCGCTGGAGGTGCCATACATCGATCCAACTACTGTGGATCATCGTTGGATTTCTTCCCTCTCTCAGATCGACAGATTCGGCGCGCTCTCTCTCGCTCTCGCATCTGCGTTATGCGTATTCTCCTAGTACGAAGGTACGCATGCTCAATTGCGATTTTCTTCTACTCCTCTTCACATATCCATTCGTTTCACGATAGACGTTTCGCTACCGTGTTGCATGTATGTTTGATCGTAATATCAATTCGATCACATATCTTAATTCCCTTTGAATCTTTTTTTCTCTCTACATCGTTAATTCAACTATTTGTGTGCAATTTCAATATTACAATCGTGCATTCTCCCTATATCAAAATGGATGAGCTTATTCTCCAGCAGCATGCTATTTATCAGTCATTAGCAAATATTGTTACTAATATTAAGAAGTTGGGCGCACAGAAAATAACAGCTGGTGTTTTGACAGTGCGTAAGAAGCGCCTTGAGACTCTTTGGCAGGAGTTTTCCTCTTGTCACATGAAACTGTTGCAGTTTACGGACGATAAATCGCGGTCCCATGAATATTTTCAAGATTCTGTGGCCGAAAAAAGCTGAGGAGAGTTATCTCATTCAACTAGCTGTTTTGCTGGATATGGAGAGTGACTTATCTTCACCGCCCCAGGGGCCTCCGGTTCCGGTTCACGAGTTTACGTTAAGGGAACCGACAGTTTCAAGTGCTCGCCCTCCGCGTCTTGCATTACCAACGTTCTGGGGAGATTCCAAATATTGGAAAAATTTCAGTGATCTGTTTCGTTCGCTGATCGGCGATCGAGCAGATTTGCCTCCGGTCCAGAAACTCCAATATTTAAAAACGTGCTTGACCGGAGAAGCTTCTCAATTAGTTTGCAACATTGGGGTTAGTGATGAGAATTTTTCTCTTGCTTGGGAAACTCTTGAGCGGAGATATAACAATCGACGATTATTAATCGATTGTCACGTAGCAACTCTCTTTAAAATCAAACCTTGCAATGGTGAGTCTGCTTCTGAATTGCGTAGGATTTACAATTCTACGGTCGAATCCTTGGGAGCCCTCGATGCACTATCATGTAAAACCAAGCACTGGAGTTTACTTCTAGTTTATATGACAGTTTCTCGCTTGGATTCTCAATCCCGTCGGGAATGGGAAACTTCCCAGGGGAATTCTACAGAACCATCTAAGTTCCCAGTGCTGCTAGAGTTTCTCGAAAATAGAATTCGGACTCTGGAAGCATTAGAATCGTCTTCCAGAGACAATACTCGAAATATCA
Source organism: Gonatopus flavifemur (assembly GCA_018340375.1). Lineage (NCBI taxonomy): Eukaryota > Metazoa > Arthropoda > Insecta > Hymenoptera > Dryinidae > Gonatopus > Gonatopus flavifemur. The sequence goes on along the minus strand of JAFFJZ010000026.1, from coordinate 2,294,549 downwards.
AGGAAAATAAGGCCTCTGTTTCCTCTTCTACTAAATCAAATCCATCATCTCGCTTGTCTCATTCTTTCCATGCATCTTCTCAGTGCACTTCCTCTTCTTTCCGTTCTGCTGGCAAGAAATGTTCACTCTGCCACCAGAGTCATTATATCACTGGCTGTCCGGATTTCAAATCAAAGTCTCAGAACGATCGCAAGGAAATTGTGAATCGTTTGAATCTCTGTTTTAATTGCTTAGGCTCTCATTCTCTCAAAGATTGTCGTTCAGACAAAAGGTGCATTTCATGCAAACGCAAGCATAATAGTTTGCTTCATAGTGAAGCTTCGAATTCCCAAAGAGATGCGAATCCAGTTTCTGATCGCGCAGAGAGGGAAGCAACGGAACTTCATGGTGGAAGTGCATCGTCTCAAGCTCCTGTTGTGACTCACATGGCCAATGTTAATCATCCGGGAGCTTCGGTTATGCTGGCAACTGCTCGTGTCCGAGTACAAGGGCCAGATGGACGTTCTGTTCTCGTGCGGGCCTTGTTGGATCAAGGTTCGGAAATCACATTCGTTTCTGAAGCTGTTGCTCAACTGTTACAGCTTCCAAGAAGGAAGGTTTCGATTCCGCTTCTAGGAATTTCCGCTACCACATCAACTCATGCGAGGCACGCTGCAACGATTCAACTGAAGTCCCGATTTGAGGGTAACCTGGATTCACCCGTCGATGTGCTGGTGCTACCGAAATTGACCAACGCTATTCCTTCCGCTCTGGTACCTGATATCGATTTGACATCACTGGCTGATCTTCATATGGCTGATCCAGATTTCATGCGTCCGCTGGGCGTTGGTATGATTATCGGAGCTGATTTATATGGACGGATTCTTCGAACTGGTCTGCGCTCTATTCCGAATACTGAGCTTACTGCTCAGAATACTGTGTTTGGTTGGGTATTGTCTGGCTCTACCAATCCTCGAACCTCTTCCTTATCTCCTTCTCTCTCTTCGTCACCGCTCCACTCGTTACATTGCATTTCTGATGCTAATCTTTTACAGAGTATGGAGAAATTCTGGAATCTGGAGGAGATACCTTCTTCAGGTGAGATTCAACAACCGGATGATGTTTATTGCGAGCAGTTCTTCAAGGAGACGACTACAAGGGACGAATCAGGGCGTTATGTGGTTCGCCTACCTCGCAAGCCTGATATGCCACACGATTCCAAGGATTCCAGACGGGTTGCGACTGCCTCTTACGCCAACTTGAATCGTCGACTACATCGAGATACTGAGCTTGCGGCTCAGTACACAAAATTTATGTCCGATTATTTAGAATTAGGGCATATGAGTGCTGTTTCTGCTGGTGAGAGTAACCCCGCCTACGCCTGGTTTCTACCCCACCATCCGGTCATACCGGGTTCTGACTCTCACAGGAAATTGAGAGTTGTTTTCGATGCCTCTCGTCGTCTAAGTGATGGTTACTCTCTCAACGATTTCCTGTTTTCTGGACCAGTCCTGCAGAAGGACCTTTCTCTTCTTCTTTTAGATTGGAGACGATACGCTTTTGTTTTCTGTGCCGACATCGTCAAGATGTTTCGGCAGATTCGCGTTCACTCTGCTGATCAGGATCTCCAGAGAATTATTTGGAGAGATTCTGATGGTTTCCCGTCGGAGTACCGGCTGTCAACGGTGACGTACGGGATGAAGCCTGCGCCGTTTCTATCTATTCGCACTTTGCATCAGTTGGCGATTGACGAGGGTCATCGCTTCCCCTTCGGTTCGCAAGCTCTTGTTCACGAATCATATGTGGACGATATTCTCACTGGTGCGGATGATTTGCAATCTGCGCTTGTTGTCCGACATCAACTCATTAATCTTCTCGGAGCGGGAGGATTTTCTCTTGACAAATGGTCGGCTAATAATTCATGTCTTCTTCCTAATTCTTCTTCAGATTCTTCTGAGCCGATTCAGTATCTCTGCTTCGATTTTCTTGAACCGGTTAAAACGCTGGGAATTATTTGGATTCCAACCAAGGATGCTTTCAGCTTTGCTGTTCCTTCGAGGTTCTCGACGTCCGACACAGTCGAGTATCACCAGCCTACCAAGCGCATCGTCTTGGCTTGTATTTCTCGGATACTCGATCCGTTGGGTTGGATATCGCCTGTTAGCATTGTCGCCAAAATTCTTATCCAAGATCTCTGGCTTGCAGGCTTGGATTGGGACTCTCTTCTTCCACTCCATTTGCAAGAACATTGGAAGAAGTTTGTTAGTTCGCTAACCGGTTTGAGTTCCATTCGCATTCCGCGATGGGTCCGTTTCTCTTCTTCGATTGAGGACGCTCAACTCCACGGTTTCGCGGATGCGTCTAGCAGAGCGTATGCAGCTGCAATTTATCTTCGCGTTCCTCAATCATCAGGGCAGTTTTTTACTGTTCTTCTCATGGCTAAGACGAGGGTGGCTCCAGTGAAGTCTGTGAGTATTCCCAGACTCGAACTATGTTCCGCTGTTTTGCTTGTCCGGCTTATTCAGCACATTCAGCGAAGCCGCTCTCTATCATCTCTTCCAGTCACAGCGTGGTTGGATAGTTCTGTGGCGCTTCACTGGATCCACAGGCATCCTAGTTCATGGAACACGTTTGTTGCGAACCGTGTTTCGTTTATTCAGACTTCTGTGCAGGGGCTGAATTGGTTACACGTATCCTCCAAGGATAATCCTGCTGATCTTGCTACTAGAGGTAGTTCTCCTCAGGATTTGCAAACTTCTGATATTTGGTGGCATGGACCGGCTTGGCTTCGAAATCCTTCTGATTCATGGCCTCCGCAACCTGTTGATTTCTCATCCTCCACTTCGACTGAGGAGCTCAGACCTAAAGCAGTTCTGTGCGCTCGGAGCTCAGACGGGTTCTCGGACATTTTAGCTCGATTCTCGTCGCTTAATAAACTCCTTCGCGTTATCGCTTACTGTTTGCGATTTTCCATCTTAAGCAGGAAAGAGTCTGCTGCATCTTTCTCTCAGTTCATTTCTGCAGATGAAATTCAGAATGCTCAAAAAAGATTACTTAAATTCGTTCAATCTTCTCACTTTGGAGCAGAGATAGCTTTGCTTGCTTCGAATTCGAGTCTTCCAGCTCGTAATCCGCTGAGTAAGCTCAACCCATTCTTAGACCCAGATGGTATCATGCGTGTTGGTGGGAGATTACGACGTTCCTATCTTCCATTCTCAGAATGCCATCCTCCGATTCTTCCGAAGGATGATCCGTTGAGTCGTTTATTCATCTCGCATGCTCATCTGCGTGCGTTACACGGTGGCCCGTCGATAACTTTGGGTTTCTTGCTGAAGCAGGTATGGATTCTCGGTGCTCGTGTGATGGTCAAGGCTTACGTTCGTAAATGCGTTCTTTGCTTCAAGCATCGACCTCGTTTGGGTCAACAGATGATGGGTGATCTTCCGACTCCTCGAGTTCTTCCTTCTCGTCCGTTTTCCCGGACAGGATTGGATTATGCTGGGCCAGTCTATCTATCGACCAGTCGGGGTCGTGGCCAGAAAACCTATAAAGGTTATATATGTTTGTTTATTTGTTTAGCGACCAAGGCAGTTCACTTGGAAGTTGTTAGTGATGCAACTTCACAAGCCTTTCTTGCAGCCTTTCGCCGCTTCGGTGGTCGGCGTGGTCTTCCTTCTGAGCTCTTCTCTGATAATGGTACGACGTTCCACGGTGCTAATTCGGAGTTGAAGTCATTATTTCGCTCTGCTTCAAGTTTCTATTCTGAAGTTGCTCAGCTTCTAGCCCAAGATGGGGTCAAATGGAGTTTTATTCCTCCTCAGGCTCCCCACTTTGGTGGGTTATGGGAGGCTGGCGTCCGTTCTGTTAAAGGACATCTGTTGAAGGTCATCGGCGATCAACGCCTTACGTTCGAGGAGTTGACGACGGTCCTTGTTCAGATTGAGTGTTGTTTGAATTCAAGGCCCCTGTGTCCGGTAACTTCTGATCCCGACGATCTGTTGATTCTCTCTCCTGGTCACTTTTTGACTGGGACATCCTTGGCTTCTGTTCCAGAACCTTCTCTGAGCGAAGTCAAGGAGAATCATCCCACCCGCTGGCAGCTTCTTCAACGCATGCAGCAACATTTCTGGTCCCGTTGGTCTCGAGAATATCTCCACCATCTCCAGCAACGGTCGAAATGGCGTTCCATTCAGGAGAACTTTCGTGTAGGGCAACTCGTGCTCGTCCAAGACGAGCGTTTACCTCCTTCCAAGTGGCTTATGGGCCGTATCTCCGAAACCCACCCCGGTTCTGACGGTCAGGTTCGTGTGGTTTCAATTCGCACTTCGGTGAGTACTCTCAAACGCCCGGTAGCTAAGTTGAGCGTTCTTCCTTTGCCTGATAACAATTTGATGTCGTCCCCTCATGGCGGGCGGATTCAGTCTTCTTGATCCAGGTGGTGGTGAAACTTTCGTCATACGACGAGGCGGGCGGAATGTTCGCGCTTTCGACGCTTTTGAATTTCCCTCTTGCGCTTTTGGATGGACCGAGTAGCTTAGGAGCGTAGGAGGGATTTTCTCTGGCCTCTCGCGCCCTTTCTTTCCTTATAAGGCTCTCATAGGAGAGTATTGGCGGGAAAGAAATGGCACTACTTCGAGGTTTTTCTCACCTCTGAACTCGCACCACATAATTGCGTGGTGGGAGTTAGTTACTCTCGTGACTTGGCGGCAAACTGTCTCTAAGAGCGTACCTCGACGCTTCCGTCTCTCCCCTCGCGACGCGAATTTGAGCTCTTCTCTAGACCCTTTTTAAGATAATTTTACACTTTACTGTATTTTGTACACTTATTTCCGACGAGGAATTATTACACCTTTTATTGTATTTACAAGTGTGGTGATTAACGTTAATTATATCATCGTTGACCGGAACGTGTGTGCAGTGATTTCTATCTGTTCTCACCTTCTTTTCCTATCTCTAAAACCTATGGATTTCAGTATCCTCTCCTCTTTCTTTATCTTCTAAACAGCTGTGATTGGCCAAGGCCTCAAGAAGCCATATTGATGGAGTATTCCCATTATGATTATGATTATATTTGGCTTATAATCCTAATCATAATAGGAATACTCCATCAATATGGCTTCTTAAGGCCTTGGTCAATCACAGCAAACCTCCGATGTCCACTCTCTCCCTTGAGGCTCTCTAGGAGGAACCAAATTGGTCAGTTTTTGGTTATTTTCCGGTTCATAACCATGAAATTACAGAGTTTTAATTGGTAGTCATTGGTAACAATTCGGTTCCTTTTTGGAAAGAGTATACCTGGATTTACCGCAGGTCAGAGGAACATAATTGGTAAGTTTTTGGGAAATTTCCGATTCACAAACATAGAATCACCAAAGCTACAGTGCTACTAATTGGTGAAAATTTAGTTCCTCCTATTTGCGGTAATTTCAGGCATTTTTTTCAAAAAGGAACCAAATTGTAACCAATGCAGGATTCTCAACATTCAGTAAATCTTCGGTTTCTAACCACGAAACAACCAAGAAATGACCAAGAAGACCATTCCTGTAATCTGGTGAAAAAAGTGGTTTGGTTCCAAGAAGGTACCGAATCGTGACCGATGAGTCGCACTGAATATCCGGTAATTTTATGGTTTTAAACCGGAAATTTACCAAAAACTGACCAATTTGGTTCCACCTATTCGCGGTAGTCTTAGGCCTTTTTTCCAAAACGGGACCACATCGCAGCCAATGCAGGATTCTCAACATTTGGTAAATTTTCGGTTCTTAACCACGAAGCAACCAAGAAATGACCCAAAACACCATTTCTGTGATCTGGTGAACAAATGGTTTTGTTCCAAAAGGATACCGAATCGTGACTGATGAGTAGCACTGAAGATGCGGTTGTTGGTTATTTTGTGGTAAGAAAAAGTCACAAACGTACCGATTTTTTTGGTAACTTTTTGGTAACCTCAAAATCGCTAGGGAAGGGAAACAGGCTTTCCACCGAAAGAAACAGTTATGCTCAAAGAATATTGGCTTAGCAGTGAGGAAAAAATTCTGGAAGAATTACGTTTGGAGCACAGCATTATATGGTTACGAAACACTCTCAAATTATTACAGAATTTTTGGAGACAATTTTTGAATTTTGGAAAATTCAAAAAAATCCAATTTTTCAGAAATACCTGAAAAATGTTTGAAGAAATTTCAGAATGTTTCTTGACTACTCCCTTGCTGATTCTGCGCAAATACATTGTTTTTTTCTACTCTTAGCATTACCCAAAGACAACGGCGTGGACGTGGTAGAACTTTGTCTCCTTTGGGGTGCTTTTTTCTCGTGAGTCCCCTTGCCTCTCACGTATCGGGGTGCTTTTTTCTCGTGAGTCCCCTTGCCTCCCACTTCAATATTTTTTTCGTCAATGCTCCTTCGCCCAACAATTATTGCACACATAAAGTTCGCATTTTTCACAATAAATCCTCGTTCTTATTGGACATTTCCCATTCGAACAATTTTTCAATTTGTCCCTATTACATCGTGTATGGAATGTTTGACTTGTTTGAGCTCTTTGAATATAATGTTTAGCTATTGAAATACTTAGCTCTTTTATCCCAACTTTCTTCTTCCCATCACGAGTAGCATTGAAAATTACGAGGGCATTTGTAATGGATGCCTGTATACATCTTACAAAAACGACCCATGTCCATTTCTTGGAACGAATACATGGGAGTACATTATTGTAGTGTCCATCATGCACGTCAACACCACCCATAAATTTGTTGTACAAATGAAAAGCTTGCGGAAAAGGTATATCAATTTTGGATCGAGCCTCTGAACTATATCTTCTCGAAGTTGATAGTGGACTGACACCTGCAGCAGCCCTAGTAAAAATGAATCATATCAGAACATACATAAAGCATATAGAAACCATACATGGTCATATATGACCATATATAATTCATACATGTGAAAAAATTCTGTCACATATGAAATATTTTTCGTATATGGATTTTATATGGATTATATATGAGTCATATATGATTATATATGGATCACATATGGATTGAATATGGATTAAATATGGATTGTATATGATTCTATGCATTTTCATATATGAATCATATATGAATTTTATATGTATTATGTATGGATTATGTATGGGTCATATATGTTCGTTTTTTACTAGGGAGTTGAAGCTATTGAAAAAAACAATGTATTTGCGCAGAATCAGCAAGGGAGTAGTCAAGAAACATTCTGAAATTTCTTCAAACATTTTTCAGGTATTTCTGAAGAATTGGATTTTTTTGAATTTTCCAAAATTCAAAAATTGTCTCCAAAAATTCTGTAATGATTTGGGAGTGTTCTTTGACTGATTTTATGACATTTTTGTTTTTAGAAATTTTTTTCTAAAGTTCATAGTTTTCGGGGAAACCACAGATTAAGATTTTTATAGAATTTTTTCATTCTCGCCGCCATTTTGAAAAAACGCGTCGATAAATTTTTCTAGAAAAAATTTTTTTCCAATGTTTGAGATCCATGATCACCTCTGATCATAGTTTAAAGTTGATATCTTTGCGGTATCATTGTTGAAATAAATGCAGAAAAAATTTTTTTCCGACAATTTTCACGTTTTTCACGTTTAAATCGGCCATATTTTTTTTTCTGAGTGTCTGATCGAAATTTTAAGCCCAGATTCTGAAAGAGCATAAAATTCCACGTGGAAATAGTGATATGAGTTTTTTCTCTCGGCCCGATAACATGATAAATAAACACGTTGAAAAGTTAGTGAAAATTCTGATCATCTGGGCGTTAATGGGCTAAAAACCATACTTGAAAGAAAGGGAGCGTCTCTGAAGGATAAAGGGCTATTTTCAACTCCCAAACAGAAGAGGAAAATCAATAAAAATGTGGAAAACACGCGGAGGAAAATAACGCGTCTCACCAATCAGGGTGACGCGCTACCAGAGAATCGGTCTAAGACTAGTATTGACGATGTACCCTCTCGTTGCGAGAATTGTAAGATCCGTGAAGTGAATTTCTACAAATGTGAAAGTTGTGAACATTTGATAAACATATATAAAATTTACAGATAAAAAATTAAGACGATTCAAATTCTCAAATGACGAGTATATTCAAATATATTTCGCCAGAATATTTACCACATGTACAAATACGAGATAAAATTTGTTAAGATTGAAAATGATTCTCTCCTCACTTAAGATCCTTGAACTCTGTTTCCTCCCCCATCCTTGTCATTTGACGTAAAATAGGGGAATTATCAGTATAGAATGGTTGATGATTATTCTCAATCCTTTCCCTGTTACTAAGGAATTATTGCTTAATTCTGGACCTAACAATATATATATCACTTATAGTTCCGAGACAACTCCCTGGCGGCGCTGGAACTCGTGGTTTTTCTATCCCATTATACTTTGGGTACCCTGGTGGTACAAAGGGGCAACGAACACGTGGCGGAATCCCGAATACTTTACAATCCACGACGGTGGCCCTCTCAAACATCGGTCAGAAGTGAGAATACGAGTCAGGGGGCATAAACTCAAATAGAAAATTTTCAGACTGATTTCAGCGCCGCCGTACGGGAGAGCACTGAAAATAATTTTACATGGACACACTAACACAAGTCATGAAAAAATCATAATAGTTTTCGAAGTGTTATTGGAGTATTCATCGAAATTATTTCCAGTGCTCATCCGTACGGCGGCGCTGAAATCACTCTGGAAATTTCATACTTGAGTTTATGCCCCCGATACGAGTGACAAGACAGCGTGGCGTCGTCACCATCGTTCCTCTTCCCGTGACGTCATAAGTCGTGTTGCACGATTGACCTAATTGTCGATACAGTGATCGATGCTGCCCTCGAGTGCCGGGAAAGAAGTTGAACTATAGTCAACCTATAGGTGTCGGCGGGCCCGTTGAATCCCGTCACCCCGACATTCATCCCTCCACTTATAACCTCATACTTGATTAATAAAATGAATCATACTTAGCGGTACATAATCTTATGATTTCCCAATGACGAAACAATATCAACATACAAATATAAGTAATACCGCTATTACTAAGCCTGAAGTACTATATTATTATTTTTAAAGAGAATATAGTCATGAAATCTATACTGACTACAAGACGTACAACTCTAGACAGATTCAACTTTCGTCATTCACTTCGAATTGCATCTTTTGCAATCCGTGGATAACAGTCCCGGAGGGTGCGTTTATCGAGAAGAAAAACATGTACGATTACATGAAACTACGATGAGCCCCATAGTTTCGACAGGAGTTCAGAAGAAATTCCACTGTTTCCATCACCTAAGGTGTGTTATCGTGACCCTCCAAACAGGAATAAATGATGTCCTATTCGATTTATGAATTTTTATACTAGGGGAGTGTTCGTGAACACGCTTTACGACGGAACTCTTTCCATGGATTTATAACTCTCAAAGAAAAATGGTAGCATTTGTATATATGTTCCGTGGTTTGTTTTGAAATTGAAACAGAATATTTCCCGTGTAAAACTTCGCGTCATAGGTGGATGGAGAATATCCGTGATCCATCATAGAATCCAACCGTTTACGGGCCTCAAATCGGGTCCCGGAGCTGAAACAGTTGTCAGCGATGAAGCTGTGGGTTCCTTTCCAAGAGTGATCCTGGGAGCGGTGGCGTGGACATGGAGTGGCCATATGACCACTCATCGAATGTGACTGGGAGTGGCCCGGTGGACGCTGTAATCCTTTCCTAGGGCCCAACCAGGCTCCCACGAAAAGTGAGCCTCGGAAAATAATACGATAGAATGAGTACATTGATCCTTAAAGGTAGGGTGTGTCCAAGAATCGCAACTCGTGACTCGTTTCCTGACCATGGATCTCCCTTTCGGAGCCGATAGAACCTCTTCGGAACGTTACACCATAAAACATGAAGATTGCAGAAAACACCCAAAAATAGTTATTCTAAATATTGAAGATAAGATTTAAAGGGGATTTCATCTGAGAAATGTGACTGCTGCAATTTTCCTTAGGAACAAAGTTGATATATTGAATTCTAATTCCATTCATGTCATAGAAAGAATCTCAATATATAAATATACATGTAAATCGTACTATTGAGGTTCAATACTTTATACTGATCACGTTGTTGATTATAATCAAAATAAAAACACCCCAAAAAAGCGAAAAAGAACGCCAAGCACATGAAAATGAGATCAATATTTACAAAGAATAAATCTATAAACCTATTCTCGACAGAAAGTTCATTACATTCAAAATTTCGATACAATACAACAGGATATGCTCCATCTGAAAAGAAAGATGTGGAATCAATATGAGCTGTCAAGTACATTTGGTTATCCAAATGGTATGTAAACGATTTTTTGTATATTGTAACTTCAATTCTTTTAAATTCTATTCAAAGTAATTTATAATCTTTGAAATACATCATCGGATCAAAAATGAATATAAAGGGGAGTAGAAAGCACATTAGGTTCAATCATTTGGTATGCTAGAAACAACTCTGACTTATGTTGAACCAAACGTGTTGGTCGTTTCTGAATAGTTTTGAAATTCATGTCCATACGCAAAACTTGACATGGGTGGTGGAGAATGTTGCGCTCTTACTATGACACACTTTTGTCACAAACTCTTTATTGGCCACGCCAAGTGTTTCGCATCGACATGAATTCCAAAATAGTAATGCACATTTTTCTTCACACCATCAGAAGTAGAGATTTGAACGAACAAAAAGCCCACCGACTTTTTTGAAAAAGCAGATACTTGACGGGAGAATTTCGAATTGAAAATTAGGGTGCTTTTTCGGTATCAAGTCAAAAGAAGGTAGGAAAATGAATATTTTCAATCCAAGAAATTACACTGTGTTTGGGACATAAAAAGGTAAGTTTTCACCGAATCTCGAGGAAAAAACAATTTTTTTGTAAAAGATAAAAATAAAAAACCGAAAACTTGGTTTTTTAAATCTTTCACGTGAATTTCGAGGTTATGTAAAAAAATTGTGAATAAAAAAGTTGTAGATCTTTTTATTACCTGAAACTTTACCCTGTAATTTTTTTCCATAGGACTTGTAGTTTTGCCAGAAATCGAGATAAACCGTTTTTTACCCGTAAAAACTCACCCCCTTCCACTTCCCGACCTCAGATCGCCCGTAAATTATTATTGCTTTCATTTTTGTCATATTCTCTCTCTTCTCCACTGGGGTTCATCCTACTATAATTTTTTCTCACTTTTTATCATTTTCAAAGGCTCCAGCCCTGGTCTACAAGGAAGTGTCACTTCCACATTCGAGAAGCGTAAAACGCCTTTCAATGTACATTCACTCCCACCTTTTGCACCGCTCCATTGCACTGCTGACAATTCATTTCCACCAGGGATATGGGATATCAAGGGTTGACTGAATTATTTTAAATATATTTTACAATTACTGAAACCCTTGAAACGGCAGAGGCTCGATATAAAACGAGGATCCCGAATTGAATTGAATTCTTGGAAAGTCAGGTAATCGGAAAATTTTTGGCGCACCACGATTTTTTAATTTTTGGACTTCGAGAGTTTTGGGCTCTCGCACTCCTTCATCAAATATTACAGTGAAATATATTGAATAAGTTTCACCTCAACATTTAAGCCGTCCATCTATTTCGTATCAATTCACTCTCAAGCATTGGACAGTAACTTTTGTATCTGCACAGAGAAAAATGAGGAGTAACTGCTATTCCAATCGCGGTAGCTCTTACTTCAACGCCCAATCAGTATATGGATGACTATTTTCGGAATAGAAGTTACTCCATTGGAGTACTTTCTATCAATGTTTAAGAAAGATTCACTCTATAAGGAGTAAGCCATACTGAAAATACCGTAGTAGATACCAAAAAATATTGACTAATTGAATGAAGTGAAATATACTACCTTATTTTTCTCGGTGTGAGCATATAAATCTACTTGGATAAAACACTTTAGGCTGCAGCGTACCTGTTATACATATTATCAACTCACCTTGCACTTTCAGGTAATATCCATGGTGTTATAATCACGCTCAAGAGCGGAAAAGCACTAACATAAGCGAAGTACCTCCAATCAGCAATATAATAAGCTATCCATGGTAATAAAGTACTTCCAAGAGCGAAATACACACCAAAAGCCACATTAACAACTATAGTACGTCTGTTGACCGCCATATATTCTAGCACTGAAATTAGTGTATGAATCTATGAATCAGATTCCTATTCAATATCTGATAATAATTCTCACTTTTTCTCGTATTGCAATTTTTATTTCCCATTGAATAGGCAGGGTCAAATGATTGTTTCCCTGGTGAAAAAACCGAATGGGAATTCGGGTGGGAAGCCTGAGTGCCCGAGTGAAAATTTTCATTTCGGGTTTGCCAAACGTGACTGGTGCAGGAGTGTTGCGTTTTTTTGCGGTACTGTTGCGGGCATCATGCGCCCGCACTACATCTGCAACAGTATCGCACGGAAATGCAACACACCTGCACCAGTCCCGTTTGGCGAACCGACATCAACATTTTTACTCGGGTGGAGCCGAGGGCGCCACCCAGGTGTATTCGGGCTTTTATACGGGTTTTGCGGTGATTTGTCATTCGGTTTGATCCGAATTCTATCTGAGTTTTAGTACGAAATATCGGTTGAAACCCTGGAAGAAACCAGATGAACGTCTGTTCTATGCCTTTTTGTTCCCGTACCGTACTCGGATTCGCCCGTACACAATATCTACCCTCACAACATCACAATCGTAGAAGAATTCTTAAAGAATTCATGCAGAGCGAAATCAATTCAATGAGAATTCTTCTAAGACTGTGGTACTGTGTGGGCATTTTCCAAAATCTGCCCAGATAGGCCCCGGGAGAGACCAGATAGAATACCGACCAACGGTCACAAACCAATTCTAAAACCAGTTATAAACCGTTTCTATCCGTTCTTCTCACCAGGATTGTGCGCATGATCTTCCACCTAGTGCACCTGAAAGTATTTCACATTTGCGAGATCTTATAATTAAACAGTGCCAGGAATTCTCGATGTGGGAAAGTTGGTGTATATGCAAGGTGTTCCAGAATTCGCGGACCGGATTTTACAGGTGTATTCTGCAGTCAAAATTTGATAATGCCCTGTTTAGACAAATTTTTTGGAGACTCAGTTTTTAAGATCCCTGATGGGTTATCGAACAAATTTTGAGCTTCCGAATTTTGTCCAAAATTTAACACAACTTCCGAAAACTATGCATTCTTTGTTCAAAACGGTCCACGCTGTGTCAAGAATCAGTCTGGAATGTCTATTGATATCCATCATCATCATCATCATCATGAAGTGATCAGTCTTACGACTGGTTTGATGAAACCCTCCACCCCTGTCTATTATCCGCCAAACGTTTAATTTCTACATATCTACTACATCCCTTGTCTTGTACGATTTGCTTCATATAACTTGCTCTAGGTCTACCTTTACCAGTTTTACCATTCATTTTCCCTTCCAATATTGTTTTCAATAAACTCTCATGCCGTAATGTGTGTCCTATAAGATTGTTTCTCCTTTTCACGATGTGTTTCAAAAGATTTCTTTCTTCATTTATCTGCTCGAGTACTTCTTCATTTTTGACTTTGTCTATCCATTTGATTCTGAGCATCCTCCTATAACACCACATTTCAAAAGCTTCAAGTCTTCGTTGATCAGTTTTCCCCATTGTCCAAGTTTCGCAACCATATAATGCTGTGCTCCAAACATAACTTTTCAAGAATTCCTTCCTTACTTCCAAACTTTATTTTTTTTAGCATAATAACTGTTTCTTTTGGTAAAAAGCCTGTTTCCCTTGTGCTATTCTTGCTCTTATATCTCTTTCGCTTTTGCCGTTTTCTGTAATTATGCTTCCTAGATATTTGAATTCTTTCACCTGTTCAATTGTCTCGGTATCTATTTTGATTTTCGTTCTTCTAGCTGTTTTCGCTGCTGTACACATCATGAATTTCGTTTTGTCTTTATTTATATTCATACAATAGTTTTCCAATAATATTGTTCTCATAGTGTTGAGAATATTTTCTAACTCAGTACTACTCGTGGCAAGTATAGCTATGTCATCCGCGAATCCCAACATACTTATATTTTCTCCCTGAATCTGTAATTTGGATTGAATTTCCTCCTTCACTTCGTTCATTGCTTCTTCTATATATGAATTGAAAATCAGTAGCGATAATGAGCATCCTTGTCTCACCCCTCTTCTTATTTGTGCTTCCCCTTCCTGACCCTCTATGTCTATTACTGCACTTTGATTCTTATATAATCCGTATATTATTCTTCTATCTTTATAATTTATTCCCACCTTCTTCAGGATCGCAAACATCTTCTCCCAGTCCACATTATCGAAAGCCTTTTGTATATCTACAAAACCTATGTACACAGATTTCTTCAGCGCTATCCTTTTCTCTATTACTGTCCTAAGTGCTAAAATTGCTTCTCGCGTTCCCCTATTTTTTCTAAAACCAAACTGATCTTCTGCCAATCTACTCTCTATTTTATTCTCCATCCTCCTGTATATAATTTTGGTCAGTATTTCCGAAGCATGTGAAGTTAAACTGATCGTTCTGTAGTTCTCGCATTTGTCTGCCCCTTATTTTTTCGGGATAGCGACCATTTTATTCTTTTGGAAATCTTCCGGTACTTCTCCTTTTTCGTACATATCTCTAATCAATTCAAACAGTGCGTCACGAGTTCCTTCACTGGAGGCTTTTATAAGGTCCGCACTTATGCCATCTATGCCTAGCGCTTTATTATTCTTCAATTCTTCCAAAGCCTTGTCGAATTCTGATCTCAATGTCGAATCTCCCAATTCTTCCTCATCTACATCCTCCTCCTTCTCTAAAAGCGCTATATCATCGTTTCCTCTATACAAGTCTTCCAAATGATTGATCCAATGTTCTATTTTCTCTTCCGTTTTTATCAATTGTCGTCCTAGAGAGTTTCTAATCTCATTGCTTCTAGATTTCATTTGTGCGAAAAATCTTTTAATAATTCTATATGCTTCATCTATTTTTCCTAAATGCAATCTTATTTCTATTTCCTGACATTTCTCCTCTAACCACTGTTCTTTTGCTTCCCTTGCTTCTCTTATTGTTTCATTTCTCAATGATTTGTATCGTTGCTGGCCTTCTTGGCTATCATTATTCTTGTATTTTCTTCTTTCATTTATCAATTCTAAAATTTCTCCCGTTATCCATGGGTTTTTAGGTTCTACTCCATTATTCTTCAAAATCCTATCCGCACATTCTCTTATATTCCCCTTCATCTTTGTCCATCTCCTCTCTATTCCCAAGTCTTTCTCTTTTCGATCTCCCAATTTTTCATCCAACATTTTCTCGAATGCCCCACGTGTTTGTTTTTGCTTGAGGTTCTTCAAATTCCATCTTTTCTGCATTTTACTTTTCTTCTTCAGAGATTTGAATTTCAGAGAACATTTCATCATCAACATATTATGATCACTATCTATATCTGCACTGGGATGAGTTTTACAGTTTTCCACTTGGTTTCCAAATCTTTGTTTCACTAATATGTAATCAATTTGGTATCTTGCTGTATCGCCTATTGATATCCATTTGATTCAAATTTTGGATCAATGTACACTGAGAAAAATGGAATATGAAAATAACCTCTATTTTGTATATTTTTCACCCGTCAAATAATGAAAACTGAAGTCAGCCTTTCAAAAGTGAGAAGCACCTTTTCAGTGTTGAATTTCACCGTACATTCGGTTTGATTCACCAAAAAGATGGTATTTATCACCTACCCGAACGGAAAAATTGTATGGACGGCCTCATGTTCGATATGGGCCCAATCAGGTAGTAATAGGGCACACCTTATTTTGACACCCCAGATCTGACCTCAGTGAGGCCCTCATTTGGCATGCCTGAATAGAATTGGCCAGATCTGGTCCTGATGGGTTTGTAATTTGGCATGCCCTGCCATGTCGTATAAGGCTGATCAGATCGGGACCTTATGGGTTTGTAATTTGGCACGCCCTATCATCCGTTCCTGATGAAAATCACTCTGATGCAGTGTTCGATTATTCGATGAGCTGGGAAATCACAGTTTAGTCACGTGACTGATTCTTCGTCAAGTAGTGCTATTTGTCAAGAGTGGGTTGGTTGGCTGAGTTTTGGTCAATTTGCAATTGAATTTTGATCCTTTTTGTCGATAGCTATGCGCTCATTTATCATAGACTATGCAGATATTTGTATTGAGCATTCAATTGAGATTAGATCTGGAAAACCTTAGAGTCTTCAAGGATACTAGTGTACCGGTGGAGTAAATATTCTCTCGCTCAGATTACTCCGAACTGAATTCATGAAAATATAATTCTCCAGTGCTTCATCTATTGCGGTACGAGGTCCAAATTTCAAATTCCAAAAAATTTTGTTTTCCAACATTTTGAAATTACAACACTTGGCACTCTTATGGCATGCTATGTATGGTCCACATCCGGTAAGCCATGTATGGGCCAGATATGGTTTGCCACATCGGGCCCTGATGCAACGGTGTGTTACATTCAGCCTCTGATCCCTTAGTACTTTCTATATCAGGACCCGATTTGAAATGAGGCTTTCCAGATCTGGTCCTGATCGAACACCCAATATCAATTTCTACTCGGGTAGCTCATGGTAATAATAACCAAAATAATGTATTTTTCACCGTCAAATACATCACTATATTGAAACATGATTTCTACAATGCAGATTTTTCTCAGTATAAGTACATCGGTTCATGACTTGTCCAATGAGTGTCCACATATGTCCAGGCGGCGTGTCTGAAACCTGTCCGAAAGTGTCCGTAACTTCAGAGCTGAAATATGACATGATTGATAACTTGCCGGTGGCTGATCCTTGGAAATCCACGACGAGTTTTCTCCAAAGGAACACCAAAACAGTTGGTAGACATGAGGTAAATGTTGGTTTGATATCAACTGGATAGCGATTGGACATTGTGGGACAGTTTTAGGCAAGGAGTATTGGGAGAGAGCATTGGGTAGAATGAGGGCAAGGTGACAGGCATCTCAGTATGGCAGTTGAATATCAGCATATTTTCATAAGAAATACATTGGCCACCATTTGTAGATACCTTCCAAACCGCGTATCCACTCCGTCAGTACCCTCTCATTTCCGCTTCGAATATTTTACCCCTTCTACGCCTAATGCTCCCTCATGATACTCCTTGGATTTGGATGCATTCGAGACATGTCACAACACGCTGGACGAATTATAGACACAATTGGGCCATCACAGTTTGAGAACCTCGAACAAATTTTGGATAAACGATAAATATGACATTCGACTTCATCTAAAATTTCAAATGAGTGGTTATAAATACACACTGTGGACATGAATCAATCCATTTTCGGACGTATTTGGACATTATACACTGGTTGGAAAAAGTTTGAATGTCTCAAGCTTATCCACTCGTCCATCAGGATTCCAAAGACAAACTTTAATACATACAAAATTATAGTGGATTTGATGTCGATTTTTATTAAAGTTCACATTCCAAGCTCTGTAACCGCAAAACTATTGGACTAAGCTTTACCTCATCAGAACTTTTTTGTAACAAATCTCATGTCCTACAAAAGCATCAGATTCATTTTTCCAAAACAAATTTTTTGGACACGAAAAAGTCGAGTTAAAACCACAGTCCACCAGTTCCCTGTATTATTCAAATGAGAAATCGAATACTTGGATGAGCTCTCTAAATTCCTTGGAGTGAAAAATTCATTCTTGAAGAGTGAAAATACTGCGAGTGCAGAAAAAGTGAAATTGCACTCCTGAAGAGTGACTTTTCACTTCATAAGAGTGAATTCTCACTCCAACAGAGTGATGGTTCAACTCAGTTTGAAGAATAAAATTTCACCTTTTCATAAGAGTGAAATTCTCACTCCAAGAGAGTGAAAATTCACTCTATAAGAGTGGAATCTCACTCTTGTTGGACTTGCAGTATTTTCACTCCTTGGGAGTGGAATTCCACTGCCAAAAATTTAGAGGAAGGTAAGCGTCTAATTCACTCAGAAGTTTTTTTCCAACGGAAATAGTCTTTTCTTTCTATACACTGTACACTTCATTGATCTCTATGATAAACTGGACAGGGGATACGCTGCTTCGTGATACAAAATTTTTGTGATGAATTGCAGCTGATAAAAGATGCTGAGGTTCGAGGCTCAATGACACTCTTTTTTAGGAGATTTCAAACTCATAAGCAGACGTTTGTACAATTCAACGGTACCAATTGAATTCCTATAATTATGTTTATATCATTCGATGAAAAAATATTTTAAAATGATAGTTGATTGCTATTTTGACGAGCAAAAGCTATTTTGAAATAAGAAATATAATTTTCTCCCATGAAATACGAAAAATTGATATGGAGCACTATTCGTGATATATGTACGATCTTTTATAATTCAGAATGCAATTCTAACCATATGAAAGTGAATAATTGATCGAACTAACATTTATTCCTATGGATAAGTGAAATATATTTGCAGAAAAGCTGTTCAAATTAAGATGTTCAAATTTGCCATCAAGAATGTGTCATTCAGCCGCCAAAAGACGGCAACTTCCAATCTTTTATTCATCTCAAGAATTTTGACCAATCCCCCATCCAGTGTATAGTAGAGATCAGTGTTACACTTACCATATTCAGCCCATTCAGTTCAAATTATTATAATACCGCGGCATGCCGGTACAATAAGAAAAACAATTGAAAATAAAAGTACAGCACAAAGAGCCGCCAGCGTGTATGAGCGTTGAATATATTTTTAGAAGCGGTTAGCTGAGGGTTGATCATAAAAACCGTCAAACTCGGTTGGCGGTGGTCGCCTACTTCCAGGGGCAGTAGACGGAAGGTCACCCACATAACCAATTACTCGATCCGGCTACTTAATTTTGGTATGAAAAACTCTATGACCGTTCAGGGATAACGTCCTCTTCCATAAAGAATTATGAATTTTATGTCATCAAAATTTATGCAGGGCCAGGAATAATCATATAACTAGTGATATCAATTTCCAGAAAGTTCATACCCGTACAAGCACAATCAACTTCATCCCCATCCAGCATAATCACCGATCCTCCACCTAAGAGTTTAGTGCAATGAAGGTGGAAGATTGGCGGAGGAATGGAAATCATAGAAATGAAAGAGAAATAAAGTAGAGTCTTTGTTGAGGTAACGGAGACATCGATGGAATTGTTCGGGTGGCTTAAAATGTCACACTGAAAAAAAAAGATTGTGGAATCAACTACATACCGAGAAAAAAAATAATGAGCTCAACTCCGCACGACAGTTGGATACATTCAAACACAATTCGTCAACAAAATTCAAATACAAGGTTCATTCAAATACGCGTAGTCGAGTCAACTACAAATTTAATTGGGTTGATGAAGTATGGCATATATCAAATATTTGAGCGTATCCAACTGTCGTACGTAATCAAGCCCACTATTTCTTTTCTCAGTGCATATATAGTTGGATATGGCGAACGACGGTATGTAGCTGAGTCAACAGAATATTCGGTGCACTCAACTATATTTCATCCACTCTAACCATTTTTTATTGAGTCTACCACATGTTCTGTTGGCTTAACTACATATCGGTCTTCGCCATATCCAATTACATATATAGTTGGCTCCACATTTTTCCTTCTCAATACAGAAGTGAATTCCTTCACAGTCCTCAATGCATTCCAATTCTTACAATATAATTAACTCCTGAACTGAACTTCCACATTTGCAATCACTTAAATTCGTATGAGTGTCATGTACAAAAAAAATCGTATTGGTTGAAACTGATGGGAATTCGAATTACCAATTCCATTCAACGGTTTTGAACAGAATATTTATTACAGGACTGGATGCCCATTGCTCTCGTCTTGCAGCCAATCCATCCTTGACATCGAGTAAAAAGCTTTTCGAATAAAGGCCTTACGAGGAACTTTAGAGAAGAAAGAAACAGTAAGATCGAACAACAACAAAATTATTACCGATAACTAAGGGGATATTGATGCAGTTATCGAATGCTAATCCAGTGAGAAATCTGCAGACAGCGAAAAACCAAAAACTTGTGGCCTTAGCAGTTACTATAGCTGCCAGTAATCCAATTCCATTACATAGCATTAATGCTGGTATTCGACCTTTGTGATCTGCAATCCATCCGAAAAGAAATCCTCCCACAATTGATCCGCAGAAAAAAATCGCTTGAGCTGTTGATATTAGGTATTCACGTCCACATACCCAACCTAGCTAATCGTAAATGGTAGTACATCAATAATGAGAAAACAATACACAATAAATAATGTAAAACAAAATTGGAGCAATTTCGAATCCATCGTCTGGATCATGTATACTTGATTTCAGAATAATGAGAATATCTTTTTATGAGAACAAAATGATCCTATAAATGTATTGATTTGTGGTTTCAAAATATTTGGAATCGATATTTTTTTTTGTCAAATATTAACCCGGAATGTAATTTTCGAGTTACATTCCAAAGTTTTTCGAAGAATGCAAATACCTCGGAAAGTACATCAGTTTCACTATTAATGAGCGTATCCAGCGTTCTTAGTTTTCAAGTTATAGCAACAGTGTTTCCACAAAGAGATTTCTCACTTAATTTGATTGGGCTTTCTAGTTAACGCAAGTTCATGATTGATCAATTCTCTTAGGGAGAGGGATCATGTGGAAACACTGTATAGCGATGTAAGATTTTCACAATTTCAACTACACGGAGAAAAATGAAGGTCGAAAATATAGTGATCTTTCATAAAAATTTGAGAATATTTCTTAAAATCTGAGAGTTTTCTCGAATGCATAATGAAGACAAAACGGTCCACTTTTTTGTGGAATGTTATTCGAAAAACAATGAAAAATTATTGGGAGTACAAATTTATTCGTTCCGTTTTTTTACAGTTAAAGATGCATTTATTTCAGAAGAACATGAATTATCAAATTAATCAAAGTATTGTCCATCGCTGGCTTTCACTTTTTCCCATCTTTAGGGTAATTTTTGAATCCCGTTACGGAAAAACGTCTTGTCTTTCGAGGCGATCCAAGTTAGGAGCCAATTTTCGGTTTCTTCGAACAAAGTGAACCGGTGGCCTGCCAAACCGTGCTACTTCTGTCGGAATAACCAGTAATCGGAAGGAGCAATGTCCGGCGAGTACGGCAGGTGCGGTAGAATATCCCCCTCCAACGTTTCCAGATAATTTTTCACTACTTTTGCGACATGAGGCCGAGCGTTATCGTGTAAAAGAATAACTTTGTCATGTCTTTCCTTGTATGCCGGACGTTTTTCTCGTAACGCATGACTCGAACGAATCAATTGTAGCCTATACCGATCACCCGTAATAGAATCACCAGGTTTCAGCAACTCATAGTATATAACACCCTTTTGGTCCCACCAGATACATAGCATGATCTTTGAACCATGAATATTCCCCTTTGGTGTCGATGTTGAAGTCGATGGCAACGATTGACCGGGCATAGCATAGTATTTTCTTTTCTTGGGGTTATCGTAGAATATCCATTTCTCATCTCCTGTCACAATCCGATGCAAGAACCCCTTTCTTCATTGTCTTTGAATCAGCTGCTCGCAAGTGAAAAATCGCCGTTCAATGTTTCTAGGCTTTAAGCCATGAGGCACCCAATTGCCTTGCTTTTGAATCATGCCCATGGATTGTAATCGTACGGAAACTGCTTGTCGCGTAACTCCTAATGATTCCGCAAGCTCCTGTTGCGTTTGACTCGGATCTTCGTCGAGTAAAGCCTCCAATTCCTTGTTTTCAAATTTTTGTGGTTCCTGAGCGAGGCTTGTCTTCGACACTGAAATCGCCATTCTTAAAACGTCGAAACCATTCCCTACATGATTTATCAGTTGGAGCATTGTCACCATAAACTTCCACAAGCATTCGATGGGCTTCAGCTGCACTTTTTTCCCAATTAAAACAGAAAACTAGGACCTCCCGCAAATGCTGCTTAGTTAAAACGAAATTTGACATACTTCACTGAGTAAAAATCGGGATTCTAGAAGGACTAGAACTCGGAGTGATATCAACCGAATATTATTCACAGGTGTCTAACCTCTCTGAAACAATTGAAATCGGTTGTGACTATGAAACGTTCATGAGAGCGAGAGTGATCTTTTCAAACCGGACCGAACTAATTTGTACTCCCAATATGAATACTCAATAAAGAATAGAGAAACATATGAACTTTCCAAAAGACGCGCGTGAAATTTTACAAAAATAGGAACAAAATTTCAATACCCTACTGTTCACTTTGTGAAATTTCGTGTGCAACTTTTGGAAAGTTCATATGTTTCTCTATTCTTCATTAACGGGTCACTAGCGTCGGTAACGGACCTCTCTTTCTATCATATGATTCTGTCCCTTTCTAACCAATGACGTGAGCTACCGACGCTAATAGCCCGTTGAGTATTGATAATTTGTTACTATTTTTCGGACACAATTCCGCAGGAAAGTGGACCGTTTTGTCTTCATTATGCATTTAAGAAAAATTCTCAGATTTTAAGAAATATTCTCAAATTTTTATTAAACATTACTATACTTTCGACCTGCATTTTTCTCTGTGTAATAATATCGAAAGGATGGACCCTTTTCTATAGAAAATTTATCGGTTTTTTTCAGGAAAATCTATAAAAACCAGATACTTTTCGTATATAAAGGATCGATCTTTTGGTAATCCCTTATTACAACTAATTAGAATATTCCACATCTAACTCCCTATTTATCCAAAACTATATAGACGGTAGGTGAGTTTATGATTAGTGAAATCGATGTGACTTTTTCCAACTTAGTGAATCATATAGTTGCCAAAGCTCTGGATTGGCCCGTTCTTAAGGTATTTGCAATCGATTGAAATCGATTCCAAATTCCTCAAAGCATCCATGTTTTCAATCTTACCACAATGTTTTGGATCACTCTGTACAATTTAAGTTTTCATTTTTCTAATTTTACGATCAGAATGTTTAATTGGATTTCTTCCATTGTACATGGAGAGGAATTTGACAGCCGAAATGTTGGTTACCATTTGTTGGTTATGAATGTATCATAGTAATGTATCACACTGCGTCAACACCCATTTTGGTGTTTGAGGGTGAGGAACTAATTCGAAGTAATTTTAAAACACCGAATACAGAAACAACATCAGATTTCTTAGATCAGTTCTATTCTTATAAATTTGAATACATGAAATTTATCATTTATAGATTACAGTGAAACGCCTCAATAAGAACGCTCACCTTCTTTCTCTGAAGCAAGTCAACAACCGTGCAAATGAGAAAGAGGTTAGGCGTTCTTACTGAGAGGTTTTCCTGTATATACGAAGATTGTGGATAAAATATAATAAAAATTGGACTAATTCAAGAAGTCTGTACACGGAGAGAAAATTGTAGTGATATTTACTATGTTATTATTGTTCCCGAGGAACAGACTGAACTATGACGGGTTTCCCCATAAAACATAGTAAATATGATCAGCATTCTATTGTTGTACCATAGTAAAAATATGCCCTTCATAGTAAGATCCGACAGAATTCAATCTGTTCCTCGGGAACAATAATAACATAGTAAATTCAACTACAAATTTCTCTCCGTGTACTATGAAAAGTGAATTTGGAATTTTCCCACAATTTGATGGAAACAGAATTTCCTCGACATTCTGAGGAAATTTTTCTTCATTTGAAGAGAAATTTTCTTCAGGAAAATTTTTTTATTTTCAAAAATTTCAATTGTTATTCCGATTATTCAAAAATTGATAATTTCATCAACAACTCATTAGAAACCAAAATTATGATGCCGAAATCTTATAAATAGAAATCGAATCACATACAAAATCAATCGTTCTCTCATGGATTTTTTCTGTTCTTATTGCACCAAATCAGTTTTATCAATGACTGAAGACAAGATCACATGAAAATAAACATTTACATGCAATTGAAACTAAATCGGTTCAATGAAAATGAAAAACAGATGTATATGAAAATATTAATTATGCATATAATCCGGGTCTTACTCATAAATATGATGTTCATTTTATTCGAATCAATTTGATGATTATGGAAAATTACTTCACCTCGGCACCTATACTAGCGTACGGAATCTGTGTGAAATTGTATTCCCATTCCCTGCAAGGCCTCGTTTGATTTGTGTTCCATGATTCAGATTTGAAATCGTGACCATTTGCTAGTGATTCAGTGTAATTCAGATCTTTCATATTACACTGATCATAATAAGGATATTCAGAAGTTTTAGGAATTGCTGCTTGTATTCTGAAATTTAGAGAAAAAAATAAATTACAGCCACATTACACGTTCGTATTGCATAGAATCTTATGCACGCAGAAAAGTGCCTCTTTGGAAAATAGCAGAGTTTACTATTTCATATCGCAATAAATGTTTTTAATACAGGTTGGTTGAAAAGTTTTGAAAGCAAAAATGAAAGAATGTGCATGTTTTGATGAAATGATTTTTTTTATTCAATATAGTCTCCTTCAACTTCAACACACTTATTCCAACGATCCTCCAATAATTCTATACCATCTCTGTAATGATTTTCCGGAAACCCCGCAAAATACTGTTCCACAGTTGCAATAGCTTCTTCATTCGACGAAAAACGCTTTCCACGAAGGAATGGTTTCAAATTTCTGAAGAGGTAATAGTCGGAGGGAGCCAAATCTGGTGAATACGGTGGGTGTTCAAGCAATTCGTACTTCAATTCGTTTAGTTCAGCCATCGCCAGAACACTTGTGTGAACACGTGCATTGTCTTGATGAAAAATGATTTTTTTCTTCCGTAAACCGGGTCTTTTTTCACGAATTTTTTCATCCAACTGGTCCAAAAGATTGCAATAATATTCAGAGTTAATTGTTCCACCTTTTTCGAGATAATCAATCAACAAAACCCCTCTCGCGTCCCAAAAAACCGACGCTAAAACCTTTTTTGCCGATCGTTCTGACTTCACCCGTTTTGGAGCTGAACAACTAGCTTCGGTCCACTGTAAACGTTCTTGTTTCAGTTTAGGATCATGATGGTAGATCCAAGTCTCGTCCACAGTTACGAAACGACGCAAACAATCTGTCTTATTCTGCTTAAAACGCTCCAAATTACGCTGAGAAATTTGTTTTCGATTCAGTTTTTGTTGAATTGTCAACGAATGCGGCACTAACTTTCCAAAAAGCTTTTTCATATGTAATTCTTCGTGTGAAATATGGAGTACTCGTTCATCCGAGATGCCTATGGTATCAGCAATTTCACGTTTAGTCAAACTCGGATCTTTACGAACAATATCATAGACTTGCTCAATGATGTCTGATTTCGTTGCACTTGTTGGACGTCCACTACGTGATTGATCTTCAACGCTTGTGAGACCACGTTTAAACTCCAAAACCCATCGATGCACAGTTGAAAATGAAGGAGCAGATTCCTTCAACACTTTTTTCATTTTAGTATGAATTTCTGTTGCTGATAAACCTTCCAAAACAAAGAATTTTATCACTGCACGATATTCGGATTTTCCCATTTCCACAAAATACACTGACACGTCATTTTCGAATGGCCCGTGAACAAAGAATGAAATAACAGATCGGAATGAAATTGTGTGTGTGTTCAAATGAAGGATGAAATATAAAAATAGCATATAAATTTTGATTCCTGTACTGGTTGAAAGGTGTCGCTTTCAAAACTTTTCAACCAACCTGTATATTCTCAGCAGAATGAGCTACACAATTTACTGATTATGTGATGCGAAGGATTAAAAAGTGTAATGCCACGTAGTATTTTTGTGAATCACTATGAGGATTAGTAAGTTCTGTGATTTCCATCCTTGGATTTAAATTTAATGTGCCTACAAATCATAATGCGACGTGACACACTGAGAAAAAAAGATTGTGAACTCAAAGACGGTTTAGTTCTTTCAACTACATCGTGGGCTTAAATACGGCGAATCTCACGGAATAGTTCCGTCAACTACATCGTATGCTTGTAAAGATTGATTCCCATCAACTACAGATGTAGTTGACAGAACTAAATGGTAATTTGATCAAATACATCATTCTTTTAACATAAAAATTATACTTATTACAATCAATTGTACCGTATTTCATTAGATTCAATAATTATTCCAATCAACTCAATAGAAGAATCCGTTCAAGGTTACAAGATTTTTAATGTAAGACTATTTCATTTCAAATCATAAACATATTTATGTAAAAAAATGTGTGAATCAAAAAGTTAATCTTCATTTGTTTACTGTTCAATCTCTGAAATGCTTCGATATCTCACCATGATGATACCGGTAAGTGTATATATCAAATCTCATTTGAGGGGAATCGAACCTACCTATCTTGAGTTTACCTCCCTATCTATCTGAGACACTAACGTCCTAACCGTTTCTCTACAGCGCGCTTCGCATTTTGCTCTTGCAAAAGTTGTTAATGTACTACATACCTTGTATTCTACCATCTCTGATCAGGTGATTTTCAAATAATTATTTCTTTATTCCAACTAAAAATGCGTTCAATTACATTTCTCCCACAATTGTTTCAACTAACGAAATGAATTGATTCAACTACAACGATAACTCCAGTGAATGACATTGATGTTTGAACAAAATGAACGTTGATGATACTATAACAGTGTGATGTAGTTGGCTGAACGATATCAGCGTAATTTTGTGTGATTGCCTCAACGAAATTATGTTTAGTTCAAATACAATTCCTTCGTGGTAACTATATACAGTCCAAATACACGCTTAAGTTGAGCTCACTTTATTTTTTTTTCTCAGTGCATAATTCACTATTCCAGATATCGAGGGCGACTGTGCTACGTATGACAGCGAACTTTACTATTTTTCGAAGATCTCTTTCCTCCGTGTGAGATTCAATCAGACATAATCATTATTGATCAGATTATATGACAAGTTTTATGTCAAATATCATATTGACCTTTTTTCACACAGGACAAAAGAATTTTGTTCAGATAGTAGGCTTTAGAAGTGGGCCATTCTACCGACAGTGATTAACCATAATAACCTTTGAATGAAAGTTGACTTTGAGCTCTCAATTGACTTCGCTCGGGCGATTTCAACTCAGTTAAATATGAACACTGAATTTGATGAAACATATTTTCTGAATATTGGTAATATTATTCCTTCAAAGACTCAAGACTCCCTAACTTGTTGCAAAAACCGTCGCTTCCCTAGTAGAAATTTTGATATGGAAAACATCAGGTCCAGATCAGGCATGCCTGATTTCCGTTCAGGGCCTGACTTGAGTATCCGATAAGGCCCTGACAAAAATGTAACGCAGAGAAAAGACAAGGTCCTGATCAGGAAAAACAAACGCTTCCCAATCTGGATCTGATCTGGGTAGTAATCGAATTCTCAATCAGGACCTGATCCGGGTGGTAGCGGAATTCCCAATCACGATCTCTTCTAAGCTATATTCTAACATTCAATTCAATTTTGATGGAATTCACTTTTCATAACATTTTTTGAAACTCCCCCAACAGAAGAAATTCTACTGATGATCCAAATAGACCTCAGTTGAACATTTAAAAAGGACAGGTAAATTTCTAATAAGTCCTGTGAAAATTCTGAATAATTTGATACATTCATCGTTCTGAATTGATCAGGTCCTGATTCGGCTGTCTTGTCGGTTATCACATGATTGAAATACGGATGAGCCAAAGCAATCCTGATCAGGTGCCGATCAAGATATCTTGACAATTACCTCACAATTCAAATACGGATGAGTCAAGGCAATCCTGATCAGGTTCTGATAGGAATACCATGTCTGAGTTACCGAAAGGGAAAATCTGACTGGGATCTGTCAACAACCTTGCGTTACATTGTTGTAAGGTCCTAAACAGGATGCCATGTCAGGACCTGATAAGGTGATTAAAAGTTTTCCTTAATCAGGAGTTCCCTATTGCAGCCTTACGAGGGCCATGCTTCTAATAGGGAATTCCCTGTCAAATTTCTACTAGGGTTGTGACTAGCAGTTATAGGAGGGCGGGGGGGGGGTCACTGCCGTCCTCAACATATTTGTTAGAAGATTTCCATATCCAATACCTTCCCAGCAAATACGACTGCTGGTGTTTCAGATGGCCAGTGACGGCTCTTCAACGGCATTGCCGGATCATCAGCGGCCCATTGAAACGCCAGTAATCATTGTTCGTAGGGTTAAATGTTCGCAGAACATTGTTTGAAGTATTTCTGCTCCTTGAAAATGTTCAAAATTCTTAAAACAATTTGGAATAGCTACGTGTCTGTTTGTAACCAATTCTCACCTCACGACCGTCGTTGTTAGGAATTAGTTGGATAGCTCACTACTAGAATCTACTGGTACTATCAACTGTCTGAGGAACGTAATGAGTTTGTTGTTTGGAAATGTGATGTCCGCGTTGAAAGTTATGTTCATGATTTGATTTAGGTTTCAATTATTCAATCACTCATCACCTTAGTCTCGTACAGTGCTCATGAGCGTCGCTTATGTTTCAATTTTTTGAAGGAGGTTGGTTTTGGTGGGTTAAGATATTGATATAGCTATGTGGAAATCGCCGAAGTCGACAAATGAGTGGCCGGATGCAATGGAGGGGTGTACGAAATCATTGAAAAGTATTTTCTAAGCCGAGACGTCACACGCGAAAATCCAAAGTTTGAATTACGAAAGAAGCGATGAACGAAGTGAAGGAGCAAGTACAAATGAAATTACAGATTCAGGGAGGATATGTAAGCATGTTGAGATTTGCGGATGACATATCTATATTGGCTACGAGGAGTGCTGAGTTAGAAAATATTCTCAACACTATGAAAACAATATTACTAGAAAAGTATTGTATGAATATGAATAAGAACAAAACAAAATTCATTTGCACAACAGGGCAAACATCAAGAAGAACGGAAATCGAAATAGATGCAGAGACAATTCAGCGAGTAAAAGAATTTAAATATCTTGGAGGCATAATTATGGAGAACAGCAAAAGTGAAAGA
This sequence comes from Gonatopus flavifemur, assembly GCA_018340375.1. Taxonomy (NCBI): domain Eukaryota; kingdom Metazoa; phylum Arthropoda; class Insecta; order Hymenoptera; family Dryinidae; genus Gonatopus; species Gonatopus flavifemur. The sequence continues at coordinate 2,265,527 of JAFFJZ010000026.1, read as the reverse complement.
GATATAAGAGCAAAAATAGCACAAAGAAAACAGGCTTTTGACCGGAAGAAACAGTTATGCTCAAAGAATATTAGCTTAACAGTGAGGGAGAAATTCTTGAAGAATTACGTTTGGAGCACAGCATGATATGGTTACGAAACTTGGACAATCGGAAAAAACTGACTAACGCAGGCTTGAAGCTTTTGAAATGTGGTGAAGGATGCTCAGAATGAAATGGATAGAGGAAGTGAAAAATTAAGACGTACTTCAGAAGGTAAATTGAAGAAGAAATCTTTTGAAACACACGTTAAAAGACGAAGTAGTCTGTCGTAGATTTGTAGAAATTAAACGTTCAGCGAATAATAGACAGGGTTGGAGGATTCCATCAAACCAGTCATAAGACTGATTACTCCATGATAATGATGATGACCATGTACGCAAAATGATGAAAACATACGGTAAAAATACAAAATCGGTGAATTATCTTAGAAATCATTACAGAAACCTCGGTCCAATTCAATTGAATCCGGTAAAGCTCAATGAAACCGGACGAAACTCGATATAGCCTGATTAGATCCGGTGGGGTGGATTTTAAAGGAAAAACGTGGGTTTTTTCCAACCTTGGGCCCAGGGCTGTCTGTCCACTCATACCAATACCGTTTGAAATTCGTCGAATAGCTCATGCGAATTGAAGAGTAATCATGAGCGTGTCGTGTTACTTAGGTAGTTCATTCTAAAATCACTGTTCCAAATTTTCTCCATCTCTCTTCAGAAAGGAAATTATAAAGATATGTCTGATGAGGGAAGGTACGTTCATTATGATTCTATTGTTTGTGTAGTTTTCATGCAGATTATTATATCCAATCACACTTTCTTTGGGAACAGATTCATAATGGATACGCTAAACATCCTTGCGTCCAGAAAAATGTTGTTTCTCCGTTCAGAATTGTGACCAAATATACAGCAGACTATACAAAGTCTGAAGAGAATCGAGCATATGAAATTATTCCTTCTGTATAGAGACTAGTTTGTAACTAGTAAGGAATAATTGTAGTTCAGCTCCATTGAAGTGACTGGAGAGACGACTGCCCATAGGGAAAGGGGAACATGAGACGATACTTGCTCAGGACTGCTGCCAGAATTGCCAGTACTGGCGAATCCGAAGCTTGCAAAGCTATCAAAACTGGCAAGAAGTCGGCATGATAAGATCGTTCTGCATTAGGCACTGTATAACATTTACAACCGTGTCAGTACGGTTCGTTCGTATGTGCCGACTATGGTAGAATTCTGGCATTCCAACCTTCTCCGAACAGTATCGATTTGACCCTACAAACAATGATGACTGGCGTTTCAATGGGCCGCTGATGGTCCTGCGATGCTGACGAAGGGCCGTCAATGGTCCTTTGAATGGCCTGCATTCGTGTTTGCTGGGGATACTGGCCCGAGACTGCCTGTCCACTCAAATCAATCTCGTTCGGAATTCGGCAAATAGGTCATGCTAATTTAAAAATGATAATGACCCTGGATAGAAACAATTGTTCACGCCAAAGTTCGGCAAATATAACCTTGCCAGTACTAGGCCATTTGAGGGGCCGGATGCAATAAGGGGGTGCACACTCGAAAATACTGAAAAGTATTGCCTGAGCCGAGACGTCACACGCCAAAACTAAAAGTTGGAATTTCGAAATTTGAAAAATTCTGAGTGATAGGTCACAAAAAACCAGTGTGAGTCTCTTATTACGAGTTTTGTCTGTGATCAAGAGTTTTTGAGTAAAAACATAAAAACTGCAAATTTTATATCTTCAGAAATCAATGTTTTTCAATATTAAACTCGTTGTAACACAGTCATTTTTCGACGTGTCAAGATAAATCTCACGGATTATGATTCTCAAGACTTCCCCGAAAACGAGAATATCATGAAAGTTTGTAAAAATTGGTAAAAAATCAATAAATTTTCAATTCGAAGTGAAAATCACTTCTTTGATGCTTTGCATTGAAGAAGTGATGAGGGAAGCTCGAGCTACAAAAACTTCCAGCGACAAAGTTGTTCATTAGTGTGTGGACAAACTTTTTGGGAAATTTCAAATCGATTGGACTATTAGTTCGCGAAATATAGCGACTTATTCATGAACGCGCAACTGAAATTCATCACAGGTTACGTCGTTCAACGGCAAAGTATCAGGGATCGTAGGAAAGATCATATTTACTCGATTTTTCAACCCTTATATACGTTTTTTGGGTCGGTGAATTTAAATATCGAAGTATTTTTGTAAGATTCGTTATCCATCACTCTTGAATAATCAATTCAATTGTTCGTAACGTTTTTATGGACAAACTATTCACTTTGGAGAAAAATTATCTTCATAAAACGGTTCTTTACCTTTCCGGAATAAGTTCTGTTTATAAGATTCCTCCAATTCCTCAATTGTTCATTTAAATATAAATATTAGATTCGGTTCAATGTGGAAATAATTCTAAAAAATTCATATTCTCAAATGGGTTCATGTCGTTCGGGTCGGAAAATCCAAGTATCATAAAATTTTTGTAAGATTCCTAATCACATATTTGCTTCATACAAAATCTAATTATTCAAATCAATGATAATACAAATATCCTGCTATATGCATTCTTTTCGCTAGTTCTGCTGAAATTTTTTTAATTTCTCAATTGTTTGTATGTAATATTAGGTGTACAACTTTATTTCCGCCGTTTTTTCCTACACTGAGAAAACAGATATCCTGAAAATTACCATAATTTATGGATTTTCAGCGCTGGTCTGACCCGAGTCGGAATATTTACTTGCACGAATATCTAAAAGTACCATAATTTCTTGGACTTTTCAGAATAAGTATGGTACCTTCCTTATAAAAGTCCCAGATATTATGGTACTTTTAGAGGTCTGTTCAGGTAAATATTGAGACTCGGGTCAGACCAGCGCTAAAAATCCATAAATTATGGTACTTTTTAAGATACCTTTTTCTCCGTGTAAAATTTGAGGCTCTATTCTCAAAAAGTAAATACACACTCATGATTCAAAGTACTGGCCATCGCTAGCCATTACTGTTACCCATCTTTCTGGCAATTGTGGATCCCATCTCGGAAAAACGATGCATCTTCTGAGGCGATCCACGAATTCATCCATTCTCTAACTTTTCCATAAGAATGAAAATGCTGATTACTCAGGCCGTGTGACATCGATCAAAATTAAGGGTAGTCTGAAGGAGCATTGGCTGGAGAGTACGGCGGATACACTTTCCAAACTGAGAGAAAAATAAAAGTGCCATCAACCACCTTGCGTAGTTCAAAATTTGTAAGTGAACCAATGAATTCCTCGTTGAAACGAATTGAAGTTTGTTGAATCCACCACAGAGCGTTTCAACGCTTCAAACATATCACTTGATTGTACGAACCAACTTAGAAGAATTCAGTGAATCAGAAGTTTTTCCATTCAAAATCGTACGTTCGTTGAGTCAACCTCCCAAGCAAGATGTGAATCAACTCACGTGAAAAGCTGCATGAACAAAAAATGTTGTCCGCTTACAAATCCCGCTCAGATCTTCAATTATTGCATGAAAACAGAGCCGGATCTAGGGGGGAGCAAAGGGGGGCACGTGCCCCGGGCGCCAAAGCAGAGGGAGCGCTCTCGCTACGGAATGCAAATGTTGCACTTGCATTAGTAATGAATTTTCGGAGAAACACCCTCCTTGAACTCTTGAAATTCTTTCAAAGGTCTTCGAATCCTAAGGAAGAAGTTCATACTAAAAAAATCTATGGAACTGATAACAACCCAATGAACATTCTGAGGGCATCATTTGAAACTCTCATAATGCCATCTAAAAGATGTCGAAATCATCTCTAATGCGTCGATTTCTGTCAACTCCTTGATGTCTTTTTCAAAAGTTCCGAATGTTATACAAAAGATATCACGGATAGCTTTTAGATAGCATTTAGAATTTTTAAGAAGGCATCAGAAAGATGGCAGAAATCGACGCATTAGATATCATTTCAACATCTTTAAAATACCATTATGACAGATTATTATATCCAATCACACTTTCTTTGGGAACAGATTCATAATGGATACGCTAAACATCCTTGCGTCCAGAAAAATGTTGTTTCTCCGTTCAGAATTGTGACCAAATATAAAGCAGACTATACAAAGTCTGAAGAGAATCGAGCATATGAAATTATTCCTTCTGTATAGAGACTAGTTTGTAACTAGTAAGGAATAATTGTAGTTCAGCTCCATTAAAGTGACTGGAGAGACGACTGCCCATAGGGAAAGGGGAACATGGGACGATACTTGCTCAGGACTGCTGCCAGAATTGCCAGTACTGGCAAATCCGAAGCTTGCACAGCTATCAAAACTGGCAAGAAGTCGGCATGATAGGATCATTCTGCATTAGGAACTGTATAACATTTACAACCGTGTCAGTACGGTTCGTTCGTATGTGCCGACTATGGTAGAATTCTGGCATTCCAACGTTCTCCGAACAGTATCGATTTGACCCTACAAACAATGATGACTGGCGTTTCAATGGGCCGCTGATGGTCCTGCGATGCCGACGAAGGGCCGTCAATGGTCCTTTGAATGGCCTGCATTCGTGTTTGCTGGGGATACTGGCCCGAGACTGCCTGTCCACTCAAATCAATATCGTTGGGAATTCGGCAAATAGGTCATGCTAATTTCAAAATGATAATGACCCTGGATAGAAACAATTGTTCCCGCCAAAGTTTGGCAAATATAACCTTACCAGTACCAGGCCATTTGAGGGGCTGGAAGCAATAAGGGGTTGTACACTCGAAAATAATGAAAAATATTGCCTAAGCCGAGACGTCACACGCCGAAATTAAAAGTTGGAATTTCGAAATTTGAAAAATTCTGGGTGATAGGTCACAAAAAACCAGTGTGCGAGTCTCTTATTACGAGTTTTGTCTGTGATCAAGAGCTTTTGAGTGAAAAAATAAAAACTGCAAATTTTATCTCTTCAGAAATCAATGTTCTCCAATATTAAACTGGTTGTAACACAGTCATCCTTCGACGTGTCAAGATAAATCTCACGGATTATGATTCGTAAGACATCCCGAAAACGAGAATGTCGTGAAAGTCTGTGAAAATTGATAAAAAATCGATAAATTTCCAATTCGAAGTGAAAATCACGTTTTCGATGCTTTGCATTGAAAAAGTGGTGAAGGAAGTTCGAGCTACAAAAACTTCCAGCGACAAAGTTGTTCGTTAGTGTCCACACGTGTGTGGACAAACTTTTTGGGAAATTTCAAATCGATTGGACTATTAGTTCGCGAAATACAGCGATTCATTCATGAACGCGCAACTGAAATTCATCACATTTTACGTCGTTCAATGGCAGAGTATCAGGGATCGTAGGAAAGATCATATTCACTCGATTTTCAGGCACTCATCGGTATACGTAGTATACCAGCACGGAGTGCCCATTGCACCCGCTACCGTACGCTCTGACCGTATCTTCAAAAATATTTGAGTAATCCAATTGGAAGTTGGATAGTTTTTCATTCCATGCAATACTGATTGATAATCCGTGGGGTTGTCTTTATGTCCGTCTGTCTGTCTGTCTGTTTGTCTGTCTGTACCAGGGATAACTCTGGATCGAGTGGACCAAATTGGATGAAATTTATAGAGGACCTTTTTCGAACCCATCCCCCGAGACCATTTTCTTCTTATTGAAATTGGACAAGGCCTCCTATTTTGTTTTCATTTTTTTCGGAAAAAATAGGTGATCCCGGAGCAAATTTTCACCACTGTATACATATATATATATACCTCATCTTCTCCGCAGTCTTTGAATATTCGCTATCTTGGCTCGGATCGATGAATTATTATGAAGCATGGGTCCCAGGGGTTTTTGAGGGTGCTGAATCCGAATCTGGAGTCAAATCCCGAATTCAAGATGGCGGATCCAAGATGGCGGACGTGAATTTAGTCAACTTTGCATTTGTGGACAGATTTATATGGAACATGGGTCCTAGGGGTTTTGAAGGATTAGAAATTCGAATCTGACGTCGAAAAACGAGTTCCAGATGGCTGATCCAAGATTGCGGACGTGAACATAGTGATTCTAGCTCTAACGAACAAAATTGAATTGTCTTATGTATCACGGGTTCTAAGGATTTTTCAGGGTGCTAAATCAAATTCGGGGCTCCAATGTTAAAAGAAAATAATAATTCCAATCTTTCCGTGTAAGTTTCACTGCATCCGAAGACTCTTCAAGAGCTGGTTGACGTTATGACAACTGCGCACTATTGAGAATCCAAAAGTGAAGGAAGTAGCTATTGAAACAAATGAAGTCTGAAAATATTCGGATTCATTCCTAAATTACGCCTAAATAACCCTTTGTTACGCTTAAATCACTCTCAGCTGACGCTTTCGTCGCGCTTCCAGGCTTCATTCCTACCAGGACAGTTGAAGTTCTACAGTTCTCTAGGTACATGTTTCTGAATCATTTGGGGATGGTATAACGGATGGTAGGCAGTAAGTTCCAGGCTTTCTGAACATTACATTTACAAAGTTTCTCAATTGAGGGAAAAACCGATGAGTGCCTTTCCATATATCCCCGGATATCTGAATTGTTCAAAATGCGAGCGAAGCGAGCATATGTGGGCTACGATCCATTAAAAATGAGCGAAGCGAATTTTGAAGGGGGTCGGACTGCTGAGCGTAGCGAAGCAGTCAGGGGGCGGAGCCCTCTGGTTCAACCCTGATGTATGTTTTTTAGGTCGGTGAATTTGAATATCGAAGTATTTTTGTAAGATTCGTTATCCATCACTCTTGAATAATCAATTCAATTGTTCGTAACGTTTTTATGGACGAACTATTCAATTTGGAGAAAAATTATCTTCATAAAACGGTTCTTTACCTTTCCGGAATAAGTTCTGTTTATAAGATTCCTCCAATTTCTCAATTGTTCATTTAAATATAAATATTAGATTCGGATGAATGAGGAAACAATTCTAAAAAATTCATATTTTCGAATGTGTTTATGTCGTTTGGGTCGGAAAATCCAAGTGTCATAAAATTTTTGTAAGATTCCTAATCACATAGTTGTTTCATACAAAATCTAATTCGTTGAAAACAATTGTGCCAATATTGCCCACATGAGTGGCACAATGTTGATCAATATTGACTGAATTTTGAATTTACAATGGCTCAAGACTTGGGAATAACCATCGGGCCAGGTTTAGCCATATCTGCGATCAAAGAAGCATTGGTTGATGCTTGGTAAATGAATTTCTAATAACCGGGTCTGGCAAAACCACTGGCTCAAGCTTGTCCTGATCTCATCATTCCCAAGCCTGGGCCAAGTTTGGTAAATTGTTCAAGACAAATCTCGATAGGTCTTGTGCCAGGCTTGGTCCATCACTGGGCCATCGGTCCATACACACATGGGTAGGTGTACAACTTTGCTTCCGCCGTTTACAATACATGGTTGCGTTGGTAGGTGGCGGTCAAAATAGGTTGGGTAATGAATGTTACACAGTAAGGTTGGACATCTGTCAATATAACAACATCGTCATATTAGTGGGTTTTTGACTACATCATAAATTTTCACTCGATCGAAGATGTCAGTTCTGAGTCGAATTCTCGTCATTTGCGGAGAGTTCTAATTTTCTGCTTTCTTTTGGAGAAAACTGCGGCTGAGGCTCATCAAATACTCTCAAGTACTTACGGTGAGGCTGCTTCGAGTGAAAGAACGTGTCGTGAATGGTTTCAACGTTTTAACCCTCAACCACGCACCTGGGTCCTTTGGACCCAAGCAATTTTTTCTTGCACTTCTCATTCTGTTGCAATGCACAGCCCAAGGTTGGTATTGTAATGTAAGCAACTTCGAACCTTCCTGCTTTGAATGCTTTTTGGAAATCCGGGATCCGTCACTTAGTTTTCGAGTAGCATGTATTTGAAATTCAGCTCGGGTCCTTTGGACCCGATGTGCGTGGTTGTGTAACTTTTTTTGGCGGAAAACTGGAAAATGTTTCAAGACTGCATAGAAGATGTTCATGTATCCTCTTGAGGAAGGATGTATTGTTTCGATATGATAAAAGTATACATATGTGTCAAGCCCCCCCCCCGAGGAGAATGAATCATAACCCATTCAACTACACTAAAAAATATATATTTGCATCAAATACATATATTTTTTGTCTGGCAAGTATTTAGTGGTGTTGATTACCTACGCTGCAAATGAGTTCAGAAAGAGTTCATAATGAATTCATTGGGAACTATGAAAGTTCAGAATGAGTACATTAAAGCTCTTTCAGAATTGCTGTGTAGTTTGGGCAAGCCTTGAATTAAAGTAATTGAATTCTATTCCTACAAATCCTCTGGGAAAAATATAATGTACATCCGCGCAAGGAACTGTAACATGTTACATTCCAAAAGCGCAAAATGACTCTTAGGGTACATTCGCTTCTAACTTCACCCACACTCCATGGCATTTTTTACGGTTAATTTTCGCCAGTGTAATCGTTTTTGTTCCATTCCATCTACTGTAGTTCTGATAGCAATGAATATTTTTTGGATAAAGAACAAATCGATATTCAGTTTAAATGATTTTTTCTTGAGTGTATATGTACTTATATGCACTGAGGGTATTCATAATCAACAAAGGATAGTCTTGAAGGATAAAAGTGTTCCGAACATTATTCTTATCGGTTTCTATATTTTTCCCCTCTAATATTCCGATAAATATCTTTAATTCACTAATTGTGGATTCTTTAAAATACCCCAACTTCACTCTTGTAAATAATTATGTTTTTTCCTAGCTGTCATTAGGAACTATTTTTTTCCTGGAAGTTGAACTTTTTCCGATTACAAAACGTTGGTGATTTTTGTCTTGACGTCTTTGTGCGGGATAGATATGATTTTTTGAAAAAAATCGTTTTTCTCACTGTTTTTGTCAGATGTATGTTCCTTCTTTCCTACATAACTCACAGAGATCCCAAGAAAATCTTCTTTCACAATGCTGATTACTATTCTTGACATTACGACGAATCGATTGGAAAAAAAATAATCTCAAAAGGATAATGTTTGAAGAAAATACAGCCAAAATAAGATGAGCCGGGTCCAAAAGACCCGGGTGCGTGGATTAGGGATTTTTTCGAAGGTGCGTGGTTGAGGGTTAAGAAGGGTGATTTTAATGTCGAGGACCGACATGGTGGTGGAAGAGAGGACATTTTTGAAGTTTCCCAATTGAAGGCATTACCCGTATGGAAATATTTCGCTGAAAAATGTCTGTAAAACTATGAAAAATCTCTGAAAAAAAATGAAAAAATTCTGAGAAACTCTGACAAACTCTAAGAATCTCTGAAATTTTGATGAGAAATCTAATATTTTTGGGACATTCTTTACAGACGTTTTTCAGACTTTTTTCAGAGTTCCTCAGAGTTTTTTCATTCTTTTTCAGAGAAATAGTAACGAAATTGCACTCTGAAAAAACTTTGACAAAACTCTGATGGATTGCTAACATTTTTCTGACTTTTAGAAAAAAATTGAAAAATTTTCAAACACTTTTTCACACATGATATTTGAATACGGCATATGAATGTATTTATTGAATTTCAGGATTTTTCAATAATCAGAAAAATGTCAACAATTTATTAGAGTTTTGTCAGAGTTTTTTCAGAGTGCAATTTCGTTACTATTTCTCTGAAAAAGTATGAAAAAACTCTGAGAAACTCTGAACAAAGTCTGAAAAAAGTCTGTAAAGAATGTCCCAAAAATATTAGATTTCTCATCAAAATTTCAGAGATTCTCAGAGTTTGTCAGAGTTTCTCAGAGTTTTTTCATTTTTTTCAGAGATTTTTCATAGTTTTGCAGACATTTTTCAGCGAAATATTTCCATACGGGTACTTGATGAAGACTCGTGCCAAACGCAAGAAAAATTGGCAGAATCATTGGGAGTAACTGAACAAACCATTTCAAAACGCCTCAGAGCCATAGGAATGATTCAGAAACAGTCGGATTGAGTTCCGTACGAATTGAAGCGAAGAGACGTTGAACAACGTTTCTTTATTCGCGAACAGCTGCTTCAAAGACAGAATCGAGAGGGGTTATCACACCGTGTTGTGACCGACGACGAAAAATGGGTCCACTACGATAATCCCAAGCACAGAAAATCTTAGAGAATGCCCTGACATGTCCTCATGGTAACGGCTAAACCAAATATTCATGGTGCCGAGGTTATGCTCTACGTTTGGTGGGATCAGCTCAGCGTCGTGTACTATGAGGTATTAGAACCGGGTGACACCATTACAGAGGATCGATATCGAACGCAGTTGATGCGTTTTAGCCGAGCATTGGGGGAGAAACGGCCACAGTACCAAGAGAGACACGATAAAGTTATCCTCCAACATGATAATGCTCGGCCACATGTCTCAAAACCGGTCAAGGCATATTTGGAAACATTAAAATGCACTGAGAAAAAAAATTTGTGAGCTCAACAAAAATGTGGTTGACCCAACTACGCCAGGCGGTTAGATACGTTCAACGAAGTCTGGAAGTTGAATGAAATCATTTACCAAGTTGGTCGACTGCGTTGAGACTACGTGGATGATTGAAACGCAAAAAAAATGGTTTCCGTTGAGTGTTGAAATACATTTGACATAAATCGATGCAGAATTGATTGGATTTGTTATGTAATTGATGTACTGTCTTACATTTTTGTGTCGAATACGTGTAACAATCGATTGAAAATTTTTAAGTTTCTGAATATATTCACATTTTCCCTTCAATCGATTCTAAGTGTCGTTGAACCAATTCTATACTCATTTGCAATACATTTCCAAAAAAGTTGAATGAATTCCATAGTATTTGATGTCCATTGTAGAAATAACGAAAAAAAACAAATAATAAATTCCATGTAATGTAAGGGAATGCAATGTAATAAGAGGGGAGGGGGTGTTACTGATCAGGAAGACTCTCTCCCCCGCCAATGGCCGATAAGGAAGTACAGCTGATCAGTCAGAACGGCAAGTATGAAAGCTGCTGAAGTTTACCAAATATTTTTGTATTTTTGCGCCACGAACGCGTGTATTGTGTTGGGGTATGATATTTTTGTGTACGTTCGGATGCATTCGGACCTATTCGGGTAACCCCGGAAGGGGCCTCTGACTTTTGTCACTTCTACGCGAGCAACGCTGCGAACATAACATGTCTGACAGCAGCCGAATATCCTTGCACATTGCAAGCACGTCGTGGTACTTACTAAAACGATACTTGTACCTTCCGAATAAACATATTCTTTCTTAATTACGTGACGTATAGTTGTGCCTCACTACGGGATCTATTTCTCAAGTTGATTGCACCGATTAACAAAAGTCCTACCGAGAATCGAACGTACCTACCTATGTGCCCACCTATCCTCATCATACTCACGCTTTAACTGACATAGCTATACGATGATATACGATTATCGTCGTATGAAATGAAAGTCGTTCTCAAACCCTGTTTGTTTTTAGTATCACGTTATTTGAAATTTCAAAAGCATTGTTATGAAATCCTTAAGTATGTCTATTGAAATGTATTTTTATTGAATATCTCCTAAGATTGAAAAACATGTAGAATGAATACAAAAGAACCGAAACATCATTCTACAGCTGAGTTTAATTAGAATTCGTATTGAGTATGATATTTTATAGGAAAGATAATATGAAAATGACCCGATGGTGCAGTATCAAAGTTGAGTGAATGTATTAAAGAATGTAAAAACAAACGGCAAACAGTTGAGCAAATGTGAGGTTCAAAAGACTCTTTATAATGTATCCGTATTCTATTAGTTTATTTTGTTTCAGAAAAAATTTCACATTCATTGAAATTGTGATGAATCTCAATTATAAAGTGATTTCTTGTTGGGTCTTCATCTTCCGATTGATGAATTCATTCCAAAGTGCAACAAGGATAGGGAATAAGAATTGAAGTACGGCGAAATGGAAACATCCAATCGCGGTTTCATTGCTTTGTAGAATCGTGTTGGTAACGTTCTCTCGTTTAGTCATTGTAAAAACGTCGTCGTTGAGTTTATTAAAAAAATCAATTTCATTGGAATCCAATAACGTATAATGTTGTTCAAAGGATTGAATTGTCTTGAACCGTCTGTATATCTCTTGTTCGCTTCAAGTCGATGTTGCAGTCATTTTCCGCGAATATATCGAAAAGAAACAATTGACTGAGCATCTGAATACTCTGAACTGAAGAATAATCTTGATTAGTTTCTGGTGCATCAATCAATCAAACAATTGAATTCATTGGAATAATCAATTATTTTCATGTAGAGCCGGATCTAGGAAATTTTTGAAGGGGGGCAAAACCCGATGACGGCGCCCCTCCAATCAATTTTTGACATGGCTTGTAGAAAAACTCAATGAATGCATTTTGTCTGGAATAATTGAAATTAAAATGGATACATATACAGGGTGGGGGATTTAAAGTGTCGCGGGCGTTTTTTCCAAAAATAAAATGAGATACGAGAAGATTTTTCGGACAAAAATTGTAGGGTATCGAGGGGGACATCCGATGGTGGCCTTGGCTTTGACCTCAAATCTCATCTTCAAGGGCATTCTGAGGTCAACTCTTGTTTTTTGAATAGCATCTCATATTTTTTACTGCAGCTTTGGATTCTAGGTCAAAAACCAAGAAACTTTTGTCTGAACCATTTTCCTGAAATCCGCAAAGATGGCGCTCTAATCGATATTGTTCCATACTGAATCTGACATTAGAATAACTCGAAAACGAAGGGTCTTGGAGGAGAATGTTTCGGACAAAAGTTGTCTGATTCCAAGGGGAACCCCTTGAACTGAAACGGAGGTGATGGGGTATAACAGACAAAACACAACACATTTCAATCGTCTACATCACTTGGATAATTTTAATGCAGTGGATGCTCAAAATGATGGCCTTCGACTTCAATACACATTTCAAAACGTTTTACAAAAGATTGCTGAACTTGTGCTAAAATATCTTCATTGATGCTCGCGCATGCATTGATGATTCGTTGACGCATATTCTCAGGTGTAGTCGGTGCTTGTTGATAAACTGTATCTTTTATGTATCCCCATAAAAAAGAATCTAGAGAAGTAAGATCCGGAGAACGGGCAGGCCAATGAACTGGTCCACGACGTCCTATCCATCGTCCAGGATAATCTCTGTCCAATATTTCTCGAGCTGTGACTGCATAATGGGATGGACAACCATCGTGTTGATACCACATATTCAATCGTTCCTGAATAGGTATGTCTTCAAGTAATGTTGGAAGTACTTGATCTAAGAAATGTCGGTACTTCTCTCCATTTAGCGTATCTGCAATGAAGTACGGTCCAATTACTCGAGATCGAAAAATACCACACCAAACATACACAGCCCATTGTCTTTGATGCTCTACTTGACGTAACCATCTTGGATTTTCTGTCGCCCAGTAATGCATATTATGTCGATTTACTTGACCATGATTGGTGAATGTCGACTCATCAGAAAATAATATGTTGATGAAGTTGTTATTGTGCATTTGCGCTAGACCCCATCGACAAAACTGTACACGATTTTCGAAATCATCACCGTGAAGGTCTTGATGCAAACAAATGTGATACGGATGGAATTTGTGACGTTTCAGTATTCGAAGAACACTTCTTCGAGAAATTCCCGAATGGAGTTCAATTTCACGAGAGCTCACGTGTGGATTATTGGCTACTGCAGCTAGTACATTAACTTCCGCATTTTCTCCGCTAACAGTTCTCATTCGATGTCGTTTTTCCCTTGTAACACTTCCCGTTTCTGAGAATAATTTTGTAATGCGTTGAAAATACCTAATGGATGGCGTTGTTCTTTCAGGAAATCGTTCTGCATACAAGTCATATGCTTGTCTGGGGTTCTTATGCACTTCACCGTAAATGTAGATCATATCGATCTTTTCAGAAACCGTGTATCGGATATCCATGATTTTCAATTTGTCATAAACCAAGTAATAATCAAATGTAACTGACAAACTGACTTTCAAAATCGTGAATTTTCACTGAACCCCGTCGTTTGTTTACATCGCGTGAGCTCTGAATGGTGGTAATGTAGACGATTGAAATGTGTTGTGTATTGACAACTTTTGTACGAAACATTCTTTTGCAAGACCCTTCGTTTTCGAGTTATTCGAATGTCAGATTCAAAATGGAACAATATCGATTAGAGCGCCATTTTTGCGGATTTCAGGAAAATGGTTCAGACAAAAGTTTCTTGGTTTTTGACCTAGAATCCAAATCGGCAGTAAAAAATATGAGATGCTATTTAAAAAACAAGAGTTGATCTCAGAATGCCCTTGAAGATGAGATTTGAGGTCAAAGCCAAGGCCACCATCGGATGTCCCCCTCGGTACCCTACAACTTTTGTCCGAAAAATTTTCTCGTATCTCACTTTATTTTTGGAAAAAACGCCCGCGACACTTTAAATGCCCCACCCTGTATTTTCATCGACTATCTAACCATCATTCATGCAATGAATAGTTTTATTTCATCGGAGGTGAATGTCAAGTTTTTCAAATTTCATTTATCAATTCTTTTATATATTATGAGAGGTGGAATAGTATTCGGTAATATAATATACAAAAATATTCAAATTACAGATCAACTCTTCGTGCTTTTTTCTAGTAAAGTATCGATTGAATATCTAGGTATTGGTTTCTGTTGTAGTCCATCTATAGGAACATACACGGAGAAAAGTTTGTAGTATAAATTGTGTTAAAGATGTATTCAATATTGCTACCCTGGTGAAAATGAGTAACGAAAGCGTAAGAATGTCAGATTACTTTCCTTTTACGTCTTACATACTTCTTGCCCACTCTCTAATTACGCTTCCACGCGTAAAGCCCGATTCCCATGACATTGATATTTTTTCCAATACGTTTGATGTACTTTCAATACACGTTTGAACTACTATTGGCCCGCTTCAGTCCCTCATTTTTTCCACTGAATATCTTTCTTTCTGTATAAATTGATGCATACATCGCAAACCTCTGGACACCATCAGATCTCAATCTTCGGTTTATTTTTTGTATCATAACTGAGACAGTTTCATAATTGAATGAATAGATTTGCTGATATAGATCCGAACAAAATTGGGGAATGTATCAAATTGATACGAGGGACGGATGCGGGTTAATGTTTCACTTTCCACTGGGTATATACTTGAATCCACGTTTCAAATACTCTCTGATCACGTTTCTGACACTTTGTAATACAAGCTCCCTTTTCACAAAGGTATATTTTCTTAAAATTGGATCATATTGACTTTACGACACATATTGCTATGATAATGATTTGAATCACGGTGAAATGTAGTTAAGTTGGACACAAAACAAAGAAGAACTACAATATCCCACTCGTGAAAAGAGATTCTCGCAAAGTATTTATGAATAAACATTGAGTGATTTCAATCACAGTGTCGGTACAGTCCATCATTACAAAATAGTTGTAGCAATCTATACTACAAAATTCTCTCCGTGTAACAGGTTATGAAATTTTATGACAAATTATAAAGAAAATTGATGAAGTAAATTTATGATTCAACTACTATGATTAGTCTAAATCATACGTCGTATTCACTAATCAAATAAAATTGTGGACTATGATTCGTTCTGACACCAGTGAATAGTTATCAATATAATTTATCTTGAGATAGAAACAGAATCCTTGAGAAATTATCACCTTCATGAGAGATGAAAGGACTGCAACAATGATCTCCAAAAAAATATTGAAAAACACTGTGACTCTCCAGGTTATCTTCAAAACATTTATTGCATACTTGACCAGGCGCCGTCAACCAGAGCGAGGGGCCGTTCACTCTCGAGTCAGACGATCTTAACGCTCAACAAAGATTCGAAATAAATAATGCGTTGATTCAATAACTGAAATTTGCAGGTACTATTCAGAATATTTTTATTATGAAAAGAATCACGTACAAGAGTGAATTACTCGTGGAAAAAGAAAATCATCCGTTTGAAGAGTGAGCCCAGTAGAATCTGCGTGAGTCAGGTACGAATCTATGCGAGTCAGAATGAATCATATCGAATCGGAAGTCAATGAAAACGAATCGGTGAGAGGATTATGTACACTAACTGCGTGAACGTAGACATGAACGACTGCGCACCTCAAGATCAGGCTCCTCAAGATCTTTTGAAGTTTTTGCAAAGGATTTTGAAATAATTTTCCAAGAATGATTCTGGAATTTTCTATGATCTTAAGGTTATTTCCCAAGATTTGAAGAATTACTACTGCGGGCAAAAAGTAAGGTGAATTTGTTTGTAAAATGAAAAATCTTCATTTATTCTTCTACATCAATTTCATCCCCTTCAAAGTAATCCCCTTTCGATAAAATACACTTATGCAAACATTTTTTCCAATCATCGAAACATGCTGAATAGTCCCTTTCCGGTATAGCCATCAGCGCTTTCTTCGATTCAGCTTTTATCTCCTCAATCGACTCGAAACGCTGTCCTCGGACTGGTAATGGTCTCTTGAGTCTTGGGAATAGCCAGAAGTCACACGGAGCCAAACCAGGCGAATACGGTGGTTGCGGAACGATATGCGTCGAATTTTTGGCGAAATGGTCACGAAGAACGAGTGCAGTATGAGACGGTGCATTATCGTGATGTAAAAACCAAGAGTTGTTGGCCCATAATTCTGGTCTTTTTAGACGAATTGCTTCACGCAAACGACGCATAACGCTTAAATAATATTCCTTATTGACAGTTTGGCGAGGTGGAAGGAATTCATAATGCACCACACCACGAAAATCGAAAAAAACTGTCATCATGACCTTGATTTTTGAACGACTTTGACGTGCTCTTTTCGGTCTGGCCTCGCCTTTAGCACGATATTCGCTTGATTGGTCGGTTGTTTCAGGGTCCTAAGCATAAATCCAAGTCTCATCTCCCGTAATCATGCATTTGAGCTTGTCCTGATAGTGAGAAAGTATTGTTTCATACACATCAACGCAACGACTTTTTTTTGCAAGAAATTGAGCGTTTCCGGTACCAAACGAGACTTGACTTTTCGTAGGCCCAAATGGTCTTTCAAAATGGTTTTCACAGATCCTTCTGATATTTCGATCATATCAGTAAGGTCTCTAACAGACAACCGACGATTTTTGAACACTAATTGCTTCACTTTATCGACGTGTTGGTCATCTGTTGACGTCGATGGTCGTCCGGAGCGCTCCAAGTCATCAACACGTTCTCGACCTTCTTTGAAGTCTTTGTACCACTTATAAACATTTTTCCGCGACATGGTAGAATCACCAAAGGCCTTCCGCAACATCCTCAAAGTTTCCGCAGCCGAAATTTCATTCCGCAAACAAAATTTGATCGCACTTTTCTGCTCAATTAAATCAGACATTGTGAAAATCGAAAAATGCACTCTTGGTCGTTTGGTAAACACAAGCGTAAATGTATTACTGATAATGACATTGACATGAAATTTTGCACAGATGTCGTTAACAGTCCTGCCAACTTAAGAAAAAAAGAACTAGCCTGAAATGTCAAGCCCGCGAAGTTTAAATTCAAAATTCACCTTACTTTTTGCCCACAGTAGTACTTGAGTTTTCATGGCAATTCAACCTTGTGTCAGGATTTGTCGGCAAACTCTTGTTTAGATTATATTGTTATATGGCAAAATATTTCCAGAGTTTTCCAAGAATTTTTCAACAACTCTTTTCGAATTCTTCGAGAACTTTTGTGGAGTTCTTCAAGAAATCTCTTGAAATCCTTTGAAAACTCTTATAGAATCTTTCAAGAACTGTTTTTTGATGCTTAAAGACTTTTTTCGAAATTGTTTACTGAATTTTTCGAGTTCTTTTGGACGAAAAAAATCCTTCCAGGGATTCATTCTGAATGGGGGGTTCTTTACAAATACATTGCGAATTCATGAAAAGTGCCTTATGAACTCTTATACCAGGTCTTTGAGAATGCTTTAAGAATTTTTTGGGATCTGATTGTATTCTTGATGAATTTTCCAAAACCTCTCATGACAGAATCTATAATGAACTCTTTGAAAAGAGCTCTTTAAGAATTCCTCAAGAACTGGGATGTTGTGTGGAATCTTCTATGAGATTTTATTAGGCACTTGCAATAACAAAATTGACAAAGTATCATGAAGTCAATGAAGCGTACACTGTAAAAAATTTCCATGGAAAACGTGACATAAACGTTGGGAAGTAATTAACACATATGTGCGTTAGGAATTTCCCGTTTTCACCAGAAACTCACTGGAAAATGATAGTAAAAATCCTATACAGTTCGGAATTTTCAGTTGAATTGAAGGTGAATTCATATACATGTACCGGAAATTGCTTTTCTATCCCATGATCGGAATTCTCCGGTTGCTTCGTACAGGAAGATTCTGATCATTTTCTACAGTGTGCATTTGAAATAGTACAAAATGAGTGTGATAATGAAATGAATCATTCCACTGATAGGGATAAAGAATGAGTCAAGGTGTCAGTGCAAATAAGGAACGAGTCAATGCGAGTCAGAGCGAATCATCCCAAATTATTGAATGCAACTTTACACATAGTAACTGATCACTGGGAATCATGCGAGTCAGGCTCTTTCTTATTTGATGTATTCAACGTAAGAAAATCAAATAGAGTCGTTTGAATCGTGCAATCGGGGAACGAGTATTCTTCAACATTAATCTGACTCTTTTTGACTCGAGAGTGAGCGGTCCCTCGAACCAGAGCTTATAAACTCAATAGCAAACTTTGTAGAACTGCTTGCAGCGCTCCAAGCGTGAGCTCGTTGAAGTATTCGACACAGTGTATACTAACACTATTTTTAGAGATCTTCCATTGGTTTGGAAATTTGATAGTTTCACGACCTCACGCTTGGGGCGCTGCAAACAGTTCTGTAGAGTCTCGTATCGAGTGTGCTACCATACGGTAGACTACTTGAAGTAATTCCACATGATGGATTCATTCACACGAATCTTAAATGTGTTGAACTTTTATTAGTCCATCCGTATGAAATTACTTGTAGTTATCCACCATACTGCCATACTAAACCGAAAGGGCATATTTCCGAAGAAATTTTTTTTTTGTTCTTTCTTTTTGTATTCACATTCAAAAAATCCTCAAACTATTGAAAATTATTCGAAAAACCGATTCAGAAATAACGGCTTTCGTATCATTTAGCATGTACAAGTTCAGATAAAATGCTTAATATCTCGAAACTTCAAAATGTGGACATACGCCCTTCTGGCTTAGCACGGCGGCATACGGCAGCACTGTGATTGAATGGAAAGTTGTTCATCTGATAGCAGATTTGTCTCAGTAGACTTGGGCGCATTCGGGATGACTCTGTCTCATTCTGATGAACGATGATAACGAAGGATATGAATCTCCCGAGTTCGCCCCATTGACGATGAGCGCCTTTTTTATGTACATAGGCACAGTGTAGTAGAATGCTTTGGAAGATCATCTCGAAATAGACCCGAAACGTAAAACGTCTCGGTGATCTTTCGGAATACTGCTGCAATATTACAGATTTCAAAGTAATGTGGAGAAACTTCACTGAAAATTACTGAAATTTTCAGAGATTTTCAGTGAAGAATTTTTCAGAGGATTTCAGGGGTGTTCATCGTTTCTCAGTTTTCATGATTTCCTACTTTTTTCTTTCCCTATCCGATTGAACTCAAAAAGTATTTGTATAATTCCATCTAATTACTCGGTTACCATTGAAATAATGTTCAAGATACGATGCTACATTATTGTACTTTTCATATGTCAGCTCCTTATCCTTCATCTAATTTTTGTTTCACTTTTAATTCAAGAAATATTTTTAGCGTACCTTACATGCAGAAAATCAGAGGTTTCGGGTGTTCTATGTGCTCTCAATTGCTCTAGCTTGTAATAAGCCAATGAATCCGTTTTTATAAGTGATGACAACGAATCCAATATATGGAGAACAAGTTGAAGCAAGTTGGGGCGCACTGAACAAACCCAGCTATAATGTACTTTTCGGAAAACATACAAGAATCAGTAATGAATTTTGAGAAAAGAACTCTTCCTGTACTGAAAAAAATGTATGATGGTATCCTATCGTGAATTCCAAATAGAAACGGGGTGAATTGACAACCATTTGACAAAAATCGGATTCAAAGTCAATTCGTTTCTACCTGTTTCTTTGAGTTTTGTCCATTTCGATCCGTTTCCATCTCACATTTGCGGCAGGATGATAACAACAGTATTGCGGTCAGAGCCGAATTGAGCTCACGATTAAGTTTTTCATGTGATGATGTTAGCGCAGCCAAAATTTGGTTGTCATAACTATACTATTAATAGTGTAGTGAACAATTCGCCAGCCAACATTAGGATCTGTCATAATGGTATTTTAAAGATGTTGAAATGATATCTAATGCGTCGATTTCTGCCATCTTTCTGATGCCTTCTTAAAAATTCTAAATGCTATCTAAAAGCTATCCGTGATATCTTTTGTATAACATTCGGAACTTTTGAAAAAGACATCAAGGAGTTGACAGAAATCGACGCATTAGAGATGATTTCGACATCTTTTAGATGGCATTATGAGAGTTTCAAATGATGCCCTCAGAATGTTCATTGGGTTGTTATCAGTTCCATAGATTTTTTTAGTATGAACTTCTTCCTTAGGATTCGAAGACCTTTGAAAGAATTTCAAGAGTTCAAGGAGGGTGTTTCTCCGAAAATTCATTACTAATGCAAGTGCAACATTTGCATTCCGTAGCGAGAGCGCTCCCTCTGCTTTGGCGCCCGGGGCACGTGCCCCCCTTTGCTCCCCCCTAGATCCGGCTCTGTTTTCATGCAATAATTGAAGATCTGAGCGGGATTTGTAAGCGGACAACATTTTTTGTTCATGCAGCTTTTCACGTGAGTTGATTCACATCTTGCTTGGGAGGTTGACTCAACGAACGTACGATTTTGAATGGAAAAACTTCTGATTCACTGAATTCTTCTAAGTTGGTTCGTACAATCAAGTGATATGTTTGAAGCGTTGAAACGCTCTGTGGTGGATTCAACAAACTTCAATTCGTTTCAACGAGGAATTCATTGGTTCACTTACAAATTTTTGAACTACGCAAGGTGGTTGATGGCACTTTTATTTTTCTCTCAGTTTGGAAAGTGTATCCGCCGTACTCTCCAGCCAATGCTCCTTCAGACTACCCTTAATTTTGATCGATGTCACACGGCCTGAGTAATCAGCATTTTCATTCTTATGGAAAAGTTAGAGAATGGATGAATTCGTGGATCGCCTCAGAAGATGCATCGTTTTTCCGAGATGGGATCCCACAATTGCCAGAAAGATGGGTAACAGTAATGGCTAGCGATGGCCAGTACTTTGAATCATGAGTGTGTATTTACTTTTTGAGAATAGAGCCTCAAATTTTACACGGAGAAAAAGGTATCTTAAAAAGTACCATAATTTATGGATTTTTAGCGCTGGTCTGACCCGAGTCTCAATATTTACCTGAACAGACCTCTAAAAGTACCATAATATCTGGGACTTTTATAAGGAAGGTACCATACTTATTCTGAAAAGTCCAAGAAATTATGGTACTTTTAGATATTCGTGCAAGTAAATATTCCGACTCGGGTCAGACCAGCGCTGAAAATCCATAAATTATGGTAATTTTCAGGATATCTGTTTTCTCAGTGTAGGAAAAAACGGCGGAAATAAAGTTGTACACCTAATATTACATACAAACAATTGAGAAATTAAAAAAATTTCAGCAGAACTAGCGAAAAGAATGCATATAGCAGGATATTTGTATTATCATTGATTTGAATAATTAGATTTTGTATGAAGCAAATATGTGATTAGGAATCTTACAAAAATTTTATGATACTTGGATTTTCCGACCCGAACGACATGAACCCATTTGAGAATATGAATTTTTTAGAATTATTTCCACATTGAACCGAATCTAATATTTATATTTAAATGAACAATTGAGGAATTGGAGGAATCTTATAAACAGAACTTATTCCGGAAAGGTAAAGAACCGTTTTATGAAGATAATTTTTCTCCAAAGTGAATAGTTTGTCCATAAAAACGTTACGAACAATTGAATTGATTATTCAAGAGTGATGGATAACGAATCTTACAAAAATACTTCGATATTTAAATTCACCGACCCAAAAAACGTATATAAGGGTTGAAAAATCGAGTAAATATGATCTTTCCTACGATCCCTGATACTTTGCCGTTGAACGACGTAACCTGTGATGAATTTCAGTTGCGCGTTCATGAATAAGTCGCTATATTTCGCGAACTAATAGTCCAATCGATTTGAAATTTCCCAAAAAGTTTGTCCACACACTAATGAACAACTTTGTCGCTGGAAGTTTTTGTAGCTCGAGCTTCCCTCATCACTTCTTCAATGCAAAGCATCAAAGAAGTGATTTTCACTTCGAATTGAAAATTTATTGATTTTTTACCAATTTTTACAAACTTTCATGATATTCTCGTTTTCGGGGAAGTCTTGAGAATCATAATCCGTGAGATTTATCTTGACACGTCGAAAAATGACTGTGTTACAACGAGTTTAATATTGAAAAACATTGATTTCTGAAGATATAAAATTTGCAGTTTTTATGTTTTTACTCAAAAACTCTTGATCACAGACAAAACTCGTAATAAGAGACTCACACTGGTTTTTTGTGACCTATCACTCAGAATTTTTCAAATTTCGAAATTCCAACTTTTAGTTTTGGCGTGTGACGTCTCGGCTCAGGCAATACTTTTCAGTATTTTCGAGTGTGCACCCCCTTATTGCATCCGGCCCCTCAAATGGCCTAGTACTGGCAAGGTTATATTTGCCGAACTTTGGCGTGAACAATTGTTTCTATCCAGGGTCATTATCATTTTTAAATTAGCATGACCTATTTGCCGAATTCCGAACGAGATTGATTTGAGTGGACAGGCAGTCTCGGGCCAGTATCCCCAGCAAACACGAATGCAGGCCATTCAAAGGACCATTGACGGCCCTTCGTCAGCATCGCAGGACCATCAGCGGCCCATTGAAACGCCAGTCATCATTGTTTGTAGGGTCAAATCGATACTGTTCGGAGAAGGTTGGAATGCCAGAATTCTACCATAGTCGGCACATACGAACGAACCGTACTGACACGGTTGTAAATGTTATACAGTGCCTAATGCAGAACGATCTTATCATGCCGACTTCTTGCCAGTTTTGATAGCTTTGCAAGCTTCGGATTCGCCAGTACTGGCAATTCTGGCAGCAGTCCTGAGCAAGTATCGTCTCATGTTCCCCTTTCCCTATGGGCAGTCGTCTCTCCAGTCACTTCAATGGAGCTGAACTACAATTATTCCTTACTAGTTACAAACTAGTCTCTATACAGAAGGAATAATTTCATATGCTCGATTCTCTTCAGACTTTGTATAGTCTGCTGTATATTTGGTCACAATTCTGAACGGAGAAACAACATTTTTCTGGACGCAAGGATGTTTAGCGTATCCATTATGAATCTGTTCCCAAAGAAAGTGTGATTGGATATAATAATCTGCATGAAAACTACACAAACAATAGAATCATAATGAACGTACCTTCCCTCATCAGACATATCTTTATAATTTCCTTTCTGAAGAGAGATGGAGAAAATTTGGAACAGTGATTTTAGAATGAACTACCTAAGTAACACGACACGCTCATGATTACTCTTCAATTCGCATGACCTCTTCGACGAATTTCAAACGGTATTGGTATGAGTGGACAGACAGCCCTGGGCCCAAGGTTGGAAAAAACCCACGTTTTTTCTTTAAAATCCACCCCACCGGATCTAATCAGGCTATATCGAGTTTCGTCCGGTTTCATTGAGCTTTACCGGATTCAATTGAATTGAACCGAGGTTTCTGTAATGATTTCCAAGATAATTCACCGATTTTGTATTTTTACCGTATGTTTTCATCATTTTGCGTACATGGTCATCATCATTATCATGGAGTAATCAGTCTTATGACTGGTTTGATGGAATACTCCAACCCTGTCTATTATTCGCTGAACGTTTAATTTCTACAAATCTATGACAGACTACTTCGTCTTTTAACGTGTGTTTCAAAAGATTTCTTCTTCAATTTACCTTCTGAAGTACGTCTTAATTTTTCACTTCCTCTATCCATTTCATTCTGAGCATCCTTCACCACATTTCAAAAGCTTCAAGCCTGCGTTAGTCAGTTTTTTCCGATTGTCCAAGTTTCGTAACCATATCATGCTGTGCTCCAAACGTAATTCTTCAAGAATTTCTTCCTCACTGCTAAGCTAATATTCTTTGAGCATAACTGTTTCTTTCGGTCGAAAGCCTGTTTTCTTTGGGCTATTTTTGCTCTTATATCTCTTTCACTTTTGCTGTTCTCCATAATTATGCCTCCAAGATATTTAAATTCTTTCACTCGCTGAATTGTCTCTGCATCTATTTCGATTTCCGTTCTTCTTGATGTTTGCCCTGTTGTGCAAATGAATTTTGTTTTGTTCTTATTCATATTCATACAATACTTTCCTAGTAATATTGTTTTCATAGTGTTGAGAATATTTTCTAACTCGGCACTCCTCGTAGCCAATATAGATATGTCATCCGCAAATCTCAACATGCTTACATTTTCTCCCTGAATCTGTAATTTCATTTGTACTTGCTCCTTCACTTCGTTCATCGCTTCTTCTATATATAAATTGAAAATCAACGGTCATACCCAAGTAGAACCAGAATATACTATGAACGTTTTACGAATATTCAAAATATGTTCTATGCAAATTCCAATGGGACCGTTCCATAGGTGCTATGCATATTCATCGGACCCAT
The DNA here is from genome assembly GCA_018340375.1 of Gonatopus flavifemur. Classification (NCBI taxonomy): domain Eukaryota; kingdom Metazoa; phylum Arthropoda; class Insecta; order Hymenoptera; family Dryinidae; genus Gonatopus; species Gonatopus flavifemur. The sequence continues at coordinate 2,240,692 of JAFFJZ010000026.1, read as the reverse complement.
GTAATCGAATATACGACGGTACGTCAACCGCACGTCGATTGCATGCATATTGTACATTTCGGATATACTATGTACGTTCTCAGTATATTTAAAATAGCCTCATTCGAATATTCTATGAACGTTCATTATATGTTCTTCGCATCTCAATCGTACATTCTACGAACGTTTCTATTTCGTATATACTTTGAAATTATGTTGCCGTTCGGATATTCACATATGCGATCCTTTATCAACTCACGCATGTGAATGGACAGAGAGAAAGGCAAAGAAAAACATTTCGCCGACCGTGCCTGGCCGACATCAAGCTCTCAATACTGCCCAAGCAGCACCAAAATATACTATGAACGTTCTTCGAATATTCGAAATATGTTCTATGCACACTCGAATGAGACCGTTTCATAGGTGCTATGCATATCCATCGAATGTATGTAATCGAATATACGATGGTACGCCAATCGAACATCGATTGAATGAATATCGTACATTTCGAATGTACTACGTACGTTCTAAGTATATTTGAAAAAGTCTCATTCGAACATTCTATGAACGTTCATTATACGTTCTTTGTATCTCATTCGTACATTCTAGGAACGTTTCTGTTTCGTATATACTTTGAAATTCTGTTGCTGCTTGGGTGGTTCATCAGTACTCAAGCATATGATCAAAAAGTTGGTCAATAAAATCTTCAACGTCCGGTATGTTCGGCATTGACATAGATTCCAAAATCTATTAGACACGACCAACACGTTTGGTTTAGAATAACTCAGCGCTGTTTCTAGTAACACATGGGCTGAGAAGTACCGGGCTTAACACATAGATGGCGTGAATTTTACTGCATTCACCTGTTTTTTAGTTAGTACTAACTTTCGAAAAACAGCTGTCAAAATGTCATGATATTCTATTCATTCCCAAACAGCAACAGAAGTTCAACGTCTGTACGAAATAGAAACGTTCGTAGAATGTACGAATAAGACACGAAGAATATACAATGAACGTTCATAGAATATTCGAATGAAACTGTTTCGAATGTACTGAGAACGTACATAGTACATCCCTGCTGAAAATTGCTGTCAGAAACGGTCGAAAAAATTTTCTGACCGTATTAGAGCGGTTTTTGACTTCGCATAGCCGCATTGAAACACTTAAAAAGTATGCAGTTAGTATTTGACTGCGTTTCGAAATCGCTTGCACTGCTTAGATACGGTCAAGGATTTTCATTGAGCGTTTTTGACTGGCATTTCTATTCATGAGCAACGCCTGTTAGAAACAGTTGAAATTTGAGTCAGAATCTGAAAGGACGGTTATCCAATCACTAGATCCAAAATGTGATAGTTCCTGCCAGTATTGGCGAATCCAGTATCCCACAGCGTGGACTGATCGGAAAGATGAAAGTTTCTGGCTGCAATCATCATATTTGAAAGAAGCCAGAATCACTTTGGATCCTCGCTCCAAAATCATGACAGTTTTCTAGGGGATTTACATATTTCATTAGCAGTCTGTTCTTACGCGAAATTACAGATTCATGATTCACGCGCAGTAGTATGGATTTCACCATGATGATTTTGATAGATCTTTATGGTGGTGACACATTGGAAATCATTATGTTTTTGTCAGTCTTTGTAGAGATGTGATAGTTCCTGACAGTATTGGCGAATCCAGTATCCTACAGTATGGACTGTTCGAAATGATGGAAGTTCCCAACTGCGATCATCATATTTAGAAAAAAAGCCAGAATCACTTTGGAATCCCGCTTCAAAATTGTGACAGATTTTTAGAGGATTTACACATTTCATTATCAATTTTCTGAGTTCTTTAGTTTGGAAATTATATACTTCGTGATGTGATATCGAAAGTAGAATTACTTAATGATCCATCTCTACGATATTGATATTGCACTCAACAATACAATACTCATCTGATTTTCGTTACGTTTTGCACTTTTTATAAATAAAATTTGATTTCGGTACGAAGCCAGAGTTTCGACGCATGAAAACTTCACTTCAGCCCTGCGGTACAACGGGGAAACCTAGTTACGCGACATTTTGTACGAGAATGAGTTTTTCTAATATCAATTGATATTGCAGATTTTACAGAATTAGTTCATATCAGAAAGACATTTCCGTTGAAAATGCGACTTGATGAGGTTTTGATTTTGTCGGGCAGTGGTGATCTGACGAATCAAAACTGAACTGTTTAATCAAAATATCAGTGAACTACTTTAGCGTTAAGTTGCTTTGAAATTCCTATTCATAAACGAGGTGTCTGTATACTGGATAAATTGAGTACAAAGAAATGGATAATCATTATACTTATACAAATTTTGTAAATCACCATTTTTGCATAAAAGGATTCATCTTAACTGTGGATTTGATTTCAAACCGTATTCTCCGTCAGAAACTCTCACATTCAATAAATCATTTATTTTTCTCAACCGGTATACAACGTGATGATTTTCTTTCAGCTGATACCATCGGAAACGTTCAATAGTTTTTTTTCTCGGAAGTCGGATTGATTCGTTCAGATAATGGATCCGTAACAGCGTATAAGAGCAGACTAATTGTTCAACATGTAAACTCTGTCAAAGCCCACGAACATTTCAACCCGCATTTCCCGTCAGAAACTCTCACATTCAATAAATCATTTAATTTTCTCAACCGGTATACAACGAGATGATTTTCTTACAGCTGATACCATCGAAAACGTTAAATAATTTTTTTTCTCAAAATTTGAATTGATTCGTTCAGATATTGGATCCGTCACAGCGTATAAGAGCAGACTCATTGTTCCACATGTAAATCCTGTCAAAGCCCACGAACATTCCAAACCGCATTTCCCGTCAGAAACTCTCATATTCAATAAATCATTCAATTTTCTCAACCGGTATTCAACGTGATGATTTTCTTTCAGCTGATACCATCGAAAACGTTCAATAATTTTTTTTCTTGAAATTCGGATTGATTCGTTCAGATAATGGATCCGTAACAGCGTATAAGAGCTGACTGATTGTTCAACATGTAAACCCTGTCAAAGCCCACGAACATTTCAACCCGCATTTCCCGTCAGAAACTCTCACATTCAATAAATCATTTAATTTTCTCAACCGGTATACAACGAGATGATTTTCTTACAGCTGATACCATCGAAAACGTTAAATAATTTTTTTTCTCAAAATTTGAATTGATTCGTTCAGATATTGGATCCGTCACAGCGTATAAGAGCAGACTCATTGTTCCACATGTAAATCCTGTCAAAGCCCACGAACATTCCAAACCGCATTTGCCGTCAGAAACTCTCATATTCAATAAATCATTCAATTTTCTCAACCGGTATTCAACGTGATGATTTTCTTTCAGCTGATACCATCGAAAACGTTCAATAATTTTTTTTCTCGAAATTCAGATTGATTCGTTCAGATATTGGATCTGTAACAGCGTATAAGAGCAGACTTGTCGTTCAACATGTGAATTCTATCAGTTTCAATTAAACTTCCGAACAGCTTGTCCAACCACATACAGTCTCATGCTATGAATCAATTCATTGTTCACAATACGTTTTACAACTATCAACATTTCAGACAGTCATTTCAATTTCAGTCTAATCATTCTTCATTATATCACAATTGCTGCAAGGAACTGACATCTTTCAAGCTTGTGCATTCTGTTTGTTTCTGACAATCACAAATGCTGTCAGGAACTGCTTCTTTTTCAATCCGCACTCATTTTCCTTGGCAGTCGTACTCGCAGAAACACTCAGATGCTCACTGATACTGTTCGAAATCTTGAGCGTCTTCAGCAGCAGTTTTCAGCAGGGATCCGAAATGTACGATATTCATTCCATCGACGTTCGATTGACGGACCGTCGTATATTCAATTACATACGTTCGAAAAATATGCATAGCACATCTGGAACGGTCTCATTGGAATGTGCATGGAACATATTTCGAATAACACATTCTCGAAGAACATTCATAGTAATAGGTGTTTCGGTTAGTAATGTCGATTTCGGTAAGAGATGATATTACTGATACGTTTGTTGGTACAAACAAACGACGTCCATGTCGTTTTGAAGGTTAGAAATACGTGATCAAAAGCCAATTTGTCCTGAATTGTCAGTGTGCAAAAAACATAGTTTTTAGAGCTTTGAGAATGTCGAATTACGTACCAGAAAAAGCCGCCTTGCGGGGAAGTTTGATAACCTTCTTTCATTTGAAGAAAACGGCTGCTGAAAGTTATCGATTCCAAATTGAAGCTTTTAGTGAACATGTTATAACCCAAAAAACTTGTGAACGCCCAAGTAGCACCAGAATATACTATGAACGTTTTTCGAATATTCGAAATATGTTCTATGCATATTCCAATGAGACCGTTTCATAGGTGCTATGCATATTCATCGAACGTATGTTATCGAATATACGATGGGACGTCAATCGAACGTCGATTGAACAAATATCGTACGTTTCGAATGTACTATGTACGTTTCAAGTATTTTTAAAACAGTCTCATTCGAATATTCTATGAACGTTCATTATATATTCTTCGTATCTCATTCGTACATTCTACGAACGTTTCTATTTCGTATATACTTTGAACTTCTGTTGCTGCTTGGGCGGTGTTTCAACGGTTCAAAACTGGTGACTTCGATGTAAAAGACAAGGAGCGTCCAGGTCAGCCAAAAAAGTTTGAAGATGCAGATTTGCAAGCATTATTAGATGAAGACTCTAGTCAAACGTTGAAGCAATTGGCAAATGCACTAAATGTTGCCCAATCCACCGTTTCTGAACGGCTACATGCATTGGGAAAGATCCAGAAGGTAGGGAAATGGGTTCCATATCAATTGAAAGACGAAAAACCATTCGTGAAATTCTGCTTGCCAGGCAGAAGAGAAAAGGTTTCTTGCATCGAGTCATCACCGGTGATGAAAAGTGGATCTACTTTGATAATCCAAAGCGACAAAAATCATGGGTAGCCCCAGGCTAGCCTTCAATATCACAACCAGTGCGCAATATACATGGAAAGAAGGCTTTGCTTTGTATTTGGTGGGCTAATATGGGAGCTGTGTATTACGAACTACTGCAAACTGGTGAAACGATTACTGGCAATCGGTACCGGCAGCAATGAATGAAATTGAACAGAACTTTGAGAGACAAACGACCAGAATACGCACAAAGACACGACAAAGTCGTTTCTGAACATGATGATGCTCGGCCACATGTTGCAAAAAGTGTGAAAAACTATTTGGAAAACATTAGATGGGATGTCCTACCCCATCCACCGTATTCACCGGACTTGGCCCCTTCGGACTACCACCTATTTCGATCGATGCAGCACGGACTTTCGGAACAACATTCCCATTCTTACGAAGAAGTGAAAATTTTGCTCGATGAATGGTTGGCCTCAAAAAATGAACAATTCTTTTGACAAGGAATCCATGCTTCGGCAGGAAGATGGGAGAAAGTCATAGCAAACGATGGCCAATACTTTGATTATTAAGATAATTCATATTGTTACGTAGATAAACGCCCAAATTCTGCAAAAAAATCGACATTATTAACCGCAACACCTATTATATTCTAGTGCTGCTTGGGTACGTGCATAATACTGTATTTCTATATATCCAGTAATCATCCCGTACGTATTAGCGATATGTCAGAGACCCAATACTGGCACTGTACTGCACTTGTCGTCAACATTGTCGGGATTCGGATTTTTCTGATTGGTATGACGAAGAATATGCTGAATTTGACAGAAAACAATTCCTTGTATACGACATAGTTATGAGTAGTGTATGATTTATTTTGCTCCCAATAGCATGAAATTATGAATAAATCATATATAAACCACATTGAGTTGTATATAAATTATATTAATTTATGAAAATTTTTTCTCCTCCAGTCGATGCATACGAACGAACAGTATCAACACGGTTGTAAATATCATACAGACTCTTATGTAGTATGATGTTATCAAGACGACTTCTCGCCAGTTCTAATAGCATTGGTACGGATTTGCCAGGACTGGCAACTCTGGCAGCAGTACTGCACCAGTATCAATCCGTCTGTCCTTTTCCCCATGGGTACATACAATCTCAAAGTTATAATTGCGTTCAAGTTCAGATTCCGGTATTCTTGTGAGTATTATCCCAAGCAGCACTAGGATATACTATGAACGGTCTTCAAATATTCGAAATATGTTCTATGCACATTTCAATGAGACCGTTTCATAGGCCCTATGCATATTCATTGGACGTGTGTAATCAAGAGACGCGGTAGTGTCTCGACGCCAAGTATATGAAAAAACCCTGAAAAAAAGATGTATAAGTATTTTTCTTATTTTGAGTGAAGAAAGCAGAAGTCGTCCGCTACCGTGTATCTTTTACTGCTCAACCGAGTTTTAACCTTCTGAAAAAATGTTCAATGCACAATAACTCGACACATATTGTGTGTCACGAAAAAATAACCACACTTTCATTATATAATACGATTACACACTTTCGATTAAGCACACTACGAACTTGATCAGTTCATCCGTTACCGAAATATAAACGTTTAAAGTTTTCATACGATCAAAACATCGATCAATGAGGCGATGTGTTGATACCCTGGTTAAAAAATCTAAAGAAACCTAAGTATTTTTGAAGTAAATGTTTTCAAATTATTTAGGATCTGTTTAGACTACTTAGGAACCGAGATTTGACACAAGTAGAGAGTTTCCAATCACTTAGGATTCTTTTCCGACTCACAGTTGATTCCGCCGGCTTCCGCACTACACACGTAGGCAGTTTAGGTTTACTTAGGTATTATTTGGACTATACTGTGATTCCGTTTATTTCCGTGTGGAAGTAAAAAAACTGTTTCCGTACACTTCCACTCTATTTGCGAACCAATAAGTTTAGGAACGGTTATGAATGCTGTGCACATAATGTCTTCCTATCACTTGGGAACATTTTAGGTTCCAATCTGCTTCCGTTCACTCATGAAAAATCAGAAATGAAATTTTGAAAAGTGTTTACGTATACTGTAAATTAATTCACTTCCGCGACTTTACGCTGAGACCTAAACAGGATACTTCGGTTTATTTATGCTTTGTTACCGCACTGATGAACTTGGGAGGAGTTATGAATAAAATGCATATAATGTCTTCCTATTACTCGGGAACATTTTAGGTTCCCATCTGCTTCCGTTCACTTGTGAAAAATCGGAAATGAAATTTTGAATAGTGTTTACGCGGTGTTTTGAATAGTGTTTAGCGAGCGGGAGAAATTTGTTTCATCAAAACTTGAAATGCACCTAAGTGAATTGATCAATGAAATACTGAAACAATCGGAAAACCGTTGATTGCCTTCATCCAGAAGTAACTTCTGAATCGAAGGTTTAGTTCTAGTTATGAAATTTCCGAGACAAAAACTCCTAGTAAGTCGGAAGTAGTCGTAAAAAAATTTTTTGTTTAGTTTTCTTGACCAGGGCTAAATATTTTTGAAGTAGATGTTTTCAAATCACTTAGGATCCCTTCCGAGTACTTCCGAACGAAGATTTTACACATGTAGGGAGTTTCTACTTGGGATTTTCTTCCACATGATAATTGATTCCGCCGATTTCCGCAATCCACACGTAAAGAGTTTAGGTTTACTTACGTATGACTTGCACTAAACTATGGTTCCGTTCATTTCCGCGTAGGTGCAAGAAAACTGTTTCCATGCATTTCCGATTCATTTTCGCACGGATATATTTGGGCGTAGTCAAGTTTACTGACCGCGTAGATGGCTTCTAATTACTTAGTTGTATCTTAGGTTCCAATCTGTTCAGGTGTACTTATGAAAAATCGGAAAGAAAATTTTGAAAAATGTTAACGGTGTCATGTGACCTGATCCCTGGTCAAAAAGACTAAACAAACCTAAACAAAAAAATTTTTTTATGGCTACTTCCGACTTACTAGGTGTTTTTATCTCGGAAATTTCATAACTAAAACTAAACCTTTGATTTAGGAGTTACTTCCGGATGAAGGCAATCAACGGTTTTCCGATTCTTTCAGTATTTCATTGATCAATTCACTTAGGTGCATTTCAAGTTTTGACGAAACAAATTTCTCCCGCTCGCTAAACCCTATTCAAAACACCGCGTAAACACTATTCGAAATTTCATTTCCGATTTTTCACAAGTGAACGGAAGCAGATGGGAACCTAAAATGTTCCCAACTAATAGGAAGACATTATATGCATATTATTCATAACTCCTCCCAAGTTCATCGGTGCGGAAACAAAACATAAATAAACCGAAGTATCCTCTTTAGGTCTCAGCGTAAAGTCGCGGAAGTGAATTAGTTCACAGTATGCGTACACATTTGTCGAAATTTCATTTTCGATTTTTCATAAGTGAACGAAAGCAGATGGGAACCTAAAATGTTCCCAAGTGATAGGAAGACATTATATGCATTTTATTCATAACTCCACCCAAGTTCATCAGTGCGGAAACAAAGCATAAATAAACCGAAGTATTCTCTTTAGGCCTCAGCGTAAAGTCGCGGAAGTGAATTCATTCACAGTATACGTGAACACTTTTCAAAATTTCATTTCTGATTTTTCATAAGTGAACGGAAGTAGAGTAGAACCTCAAATACTCCCAAGTAATAGAAAAACAGTATGTGCATATTATTCATAACTTCTTCCAAGTTCATCGAGCCGGAAAGAAAGCATCAGTAAACCGAAGTATTCTCTTTAGGTCTCAGCATAAAGTCGCGGAAGTAAATTAATTCACAGTATACGTAAACACTTTTCAAAATTTCATTTCCGATTTTTCATAAGTACACCTAAACAGATTGGAACCTAAGATGTATCTAAGTAATAAGAAATCATCCACGCGGTCAGTAAACGTAAGTACCTCCAAGTATATTCGTGCGGAAATAAATCGGAAATGCATGGAAACAGTTTTCTTGCATCTACACGGAAATGAACCGAAACAGAATGACGCATGCGTGATCAAACTTCTGATCAGCTGTACAATATCTGAGACAATATTTGCCCTTGGAGCAGCGTGTTAGGATAGCTTAGAGGTTAAGTAGGTAGGTCTTGTAGGTAGATAGGTTCGGTAAGTGTTCAAATCCCCTTTAGGTAGGAATGAATTTATTTATCCTCATTACCAAGTGGAATGCACCAATTTTGGTGTCCACAAATTCACAGAAGATATCGAGTGTTTGAATGAATTTTCATTTTTATTTTTGCTCCAGTTATTGGTAAATCCGATGTTGAATTTCAAATAAATTATTTTTCCAAATGCGGAACGAAACCTAAAAAATCCAGTTCCTCAATTGCGGAAGTGAGCGGAAAAAAATTGTTTCATCAAAACTTGAAATGCACCTAAGTGAATTGATCAATGAAATACTGAAACAATCGGAAAGCCGTTGATTGCCTTTATCCGAAAGTAACTCCTCAATCAAAGGTTTAGTTTTAGTTATGAAATTTCCGAGACAAAAACACCTAGTACGTCGGAAGTACTCATAAAAAGAATTTTTTGTTTAGGTTTGTTTAGTTTTTTTGACCAGGGTAGGTTATTAAAATATTAAAAGAATAATCAAAAGATGAATGAATTACAGGTGACTACATTATTATTACAGATTACTACAGGTTTATACATTGTAAATACGTGAACAAATATAACTTGTCAATGAGGCGATGTGTTGATAGGTTATTGAAATATTAAAAGAATAATTAAATTACAGGTGACTACATTACTACAGGTCATTCAGAACAATGAAACATAAATAAACAACTTGGAATTATATATACTCTTATATATTACTTCAAAAAATTCATGAATTAATGAATGAATAAATGATGAAGAGGTTATTTGTAAAAAAAAAAGAGAAAGTTTGAAAAAGGTATAAATAAATCCATTTGCTACATTCAGAAAATTGGAATATACACAGGTAAGCTCTGTATGATGGATTATTCATGAAATGCAAGATTCCTTTACAGGCAAAAGCATAGCGGATATATCATAATCCGTGACGGATAGTTTGCTACTGGTGGTTCTAACCGGAACCAGAGACGAATCATAGAAAATCATACAAGGTTTAGTCATGGAAAATAATTCAAATTTATAAATTCTGAGGCGAGAGCATATCGGATACGTCATAATTCCTTCATGGACAGTCCGCTACTGTCCTACCCTCCTACTGGAGTCGTTGGCAGATGATCGAATGGATCATACGGAGTATGCTCAAGGGGAATGATTCAAATTGATTCGCAATCATTCTATAGGCCAAAACATGACGGATATATCATAACTCCTGACGGACAGCCAGTTACTGTCAATTTCTCCAATTAGGATCGTAGACAATTGATGGGAAAGATCATACCGAGCTTGCTTGAGAAGTATTCAAGTTTATTCGCTATTTCTTTACAGGTAAAATTATAGTGGATATACCATACCCTTGATGGACAGTCCACTGATCTATACTATTTCCCAATAGAATCATGAGCAAATAATGAAACAGATGATATTGAGCCTGCTCCGAGAGAAGTGAATGAATGAAACATTGTCCTCCCTGCATACCCTGATCGACAATGACTATACTTAAGCTCAACTGAATACCTAAGCTCTAAAATAACTGTTCCGAATCTTTTTCATCTCTCTTCAGAGAGAAAACCATAAAGAGATGTCTGGTAAGAAAAGGTACGTTTAATATAATGTTATTGTCTTTGTAGTTTTGATGAAGAGTATTATCTAATGGAACAGTCCATTGAATCTAACCAAATTTGATTCAGAATCAGACATCAATCAACTACATTGACTACAACAACAACAACATGAACTACATTCTACTGCATTGACTTCAACTAGAACATTGTACAAGATTCAGTAGGTTTCTTTGACAAAGGCTGTTATCGGATTCTTGAATATGAATGAAATTCATAGTATTGGTAGCTAACATACAGATCTATGGTATATTTGCTTTATTTTGTTTCATCTTCATCCACCTGTAATGGTATTCGATGAATCTAATAATAGTATCGGATAGATCTATGATATATTCACTGCACTCTCGCCTTCGCTTTACTCGACTAAGAGGCCACTGAATGGAATTGATAGTGACAGCTATCGTCTAGCTAAATAGCTAGCGTACAAATTTATGATTCGTCTGCTTCATTTCTGCTTTGTCTCCATCCACTTGTGATTCTACTCCGAGAAACTGATGAGTCCAGTATGTCGTCAAGATCTGTGGTATATCTGCTGTGCTTTTGCCTCTAGACAAATCGTTTTGTTGAATTAATAGTTTTGATTTAAAATATTTGATATACTTCAATGTAACTAAAGTGCCTGGAGACCAACTTCAACCTTCAACGTTTTTCAAACTTCTTATATCTCATTGAGGTTGTGTCATGAACTTCTCATTCTAAAAATTGTTCATACTGCATTGGGGTTTTTGAATGATTCCACGTTCTGATTATATTTGATATTTGATGAATTCCACTTTCTGATTATAAGCGATGATTCAATTGTTGATTCGTTACATAATCTTTAATCATCCGTTTCATGCCATTCATTATCAATTGAATCCACTTTATAATCTGTAGTTTATCCATTCAATACAAAATTGCCTATGAAATTGCCTAAATGAAATGGATAGTGGTGGTGGACGACGTACAGATCGAGTGGTATATTTTCGTCGTTTTTGTCTTTCTTCATTGGCCTGATACTTTCTTGACCAAGAGTTGTTATCGGATTGCTTGAGTAGTATCACAGGTATATAAGAAAACACGAAAAAGCAGCGAATATACCATAGACCTGTACGTCGTCTACCACCACTATCAATTTCATATAGGCGGTCTTGTGGAAATTTTGTATTGAATGTATGGATTACAGATTACAAAGTGGATTCAATTGATAATGAATGGCATGAAATGGATGATTAAAGATTATGTAATGAATCAATAACTGAATCATCACTTATAATCGGAAAGGGGAATTCATCAAAAAACCCCAATGAAATATAAAAAGTTTTTAGAGAGTGAAGTTCATGACAAAACCTCAAAGAGATGTGAATAGTTTGACCAACGGTAGAAGTTGAAGTTGGTCACCAGTTACTTTAGTCACACTGAAGTATATCAAAGCGATTTTTTCAAAGGCGAAAACACAGTAGATATGCCACAGATTCTTACAACATGCTGGGCTCATCATTTCCTTGGAGTAGAATCATAGGTGGCTGGAGACGAAGCAGAAATGAAGCAGACGTATCACAAATTTGTATGCTAGCTATTGTCACTGTCAATCTCATTTGGTGACCTCATAGTCGAACGAAGAAAAGGCAAAAGTGCAGTGGATATATCACAGATCTATCCGATGATGGTATCAGATTCTTTGCGTAGTGTTTCAGGGGGATGAGAAAGAAACAAAATGAAGCGAATATACCATAAATCTGTGAGTTTGCTATCACCACTATCAATTGGCATTACAGATTACAAAGTGGATTCAATTGATAATGAATCCCTAGATTCTTCGAGTAGAATTACAGGTGGATGAAGGAAAAACAGGTAAGATGCAGATATATCATATATCTGTATAAAAGCAGTGCCAACCACAAAAATCCAAATTGCATGACACTTTTATAAAGTTATAGCCGTTATTTTTCATCAGGGAAGAAGTATTTCCGAAGGTAACTTTACGTGCATGTTACGAAGTAAAGGTACAAAGTGGATATTTATTCATGATCTGCGAGTTGAAGAACGAAATTGGCCACGTTATGCTAAAGACTCATACATATATTTCTTCAAAAAGCAATAATTTCACTTGCTCATCAAATAACAATTCAATTACTATAATCTTGTATAGGTGATTTTGAAGAACATCGTATACGTTTATAATACCACAACCGACTAAATATTCTTGAAGAATTTTTCAAAATGATTTTGATGGATATTTCACAAAATTCTAAAAAATTTCTTGTACAGTACTGGAAAATTCTCTTGACCAGATATTTTGAAGATATCTCTTTTTGTTGCATGATAAATGAATATTTGACATCTCTTTAAGATACTCTTTAAAATAATCCTAAAGAGTCATTGAAACATTTTTGCTGGGAAACTATTTTCAACTTCATGCCAAATGGTACAAATTCTCATTTTAACAAAAAAATTTTCGTTGGATACCTTAAACATATTGTGTGCAAGTTTTCTCTGTTCGTAAAATCTGTTTTGTTTCGTTTTCCTAACAATCATATTTTAAAAACAATGGGAATTCTTGCACAATACATGTTTAAAACAAAATCGTGGGCTGCTTTGAGCGCCAACTTATCGGTCAATTAATATTTACTTTTCGGAATCCTGCACATATGTATTGATTTATGGGAATTCACTTTTCTTTCCTCCTCTTCTTTATTCTTTATGTCGATTATCTATTGCTGTCCAATGATGAGATGACTGATGGAAACCCAAGTGAGTTTTTCATATCACAAATGATCTGAGGACATTTTCTTCATCGCTACGATCGCTATTAAATTAGACATGAGCATTCGAATTTTATTTATGTTCAGTTAAGGACACATCCAGAAAAAGAAGTGAAATCCCAATAAAAAAACTTCAAAAAAGTAAAAAAAATCACGCCAAGTACATGAAAATTAATCATAAAAAAAATCTAAAAATCCATTCAAATGAAAATTCTCCTACAATAAGAATTTCGATAAGATACAACAGGATATGCTTCACTTGAAAAAAAAAGATGTGAAATCAATATGAGCTGCCAAGTACATTCATTCGGTTATTCAAATTGTATGTAAACGATTTCTTGTATATTGTAACTTCAGTTTGTTTAAATTGTATTCAAAGCGATTTATGATTGTATTCGATTGAAAGTATACAGTGGAGTGGAATAAAAATTGGGTTCAACCATTTGACATACTAAAAACAACTCTGACCTATTTGAAACTCAACGTGTTGATCGTTTCTAATATGTTTTGAAATTTTTCACATACCAGAAACAGCGCTAAGTTATTCCAAACCAAACGCGTTAGTCTTTCCAAATAGATTTTGAAATCCACGTCAATGCGGAACACTTGGCGCGGCCGATTACGTGAGTTTTGAGCCTCAAGTGTATTCAAACAATTCTGTTGAAAGTATGTGATCAAAACGTTGGATCATAAAATCTTCATCAGCCGCGCCAAGTGTTCCGCATTGACGTGGATTTCAAAATCTATTTGGAACGACTAACGCGTTTGGTTTGGAATAACTTAGCGCTGTTTCTGGTATGTGAAAAATTTCAAAACATATTAGAAACGATCAACACGTTGAGTTTCAAATAGGTCAGAGTTGTTTCTAGTATGTCAAGTGGTTGAACCTAATTTTTGTTTCACCTCACTATATATTATTAATTCAATACAATCATAAATCTCTTTGAATACAATTTAAACAAAATGAAGTTACAATATACAAGAAATCGTTTACATACCATTTGAATAACCGAATGTACTTGGCAGCTCATATTGGTTTCACATCTTTTTTTTTCAAGTGAAGCATATCCTGTTGTATCTTATCGAAATTCTCATTGTAGGAGAATTTTCGTTTGAATGTATTTCTAGATTTTTTTTTAGGATTGACCGCATTTTCATGTACTTGGCGTGATTTTTTTACTTTTTTGAAGTTTTTTTATTGGTCAAATATACGACGGTACGTCGATTGAACGAATATCGTACATTTCGAATGTACTATATACGTTCTGAGTATATTTAAAACAGTCTCATTCAAATATTCTATAAACGTTCATTATATGTCCTTCGTATCTCATTCATACATTCTACGAACGTTTCTATTTCGTACATGCTTTGAACTTCTGTTGTTGCTCTCGCATCGATCGGTTATTCCTTTCATAATAAACCATTCACATTGTCATATCTGAAAGAATCACCAAATTAACGGAGAGGCTGGTTGGAAGCCCAATTAACGGAGTGATCAATCTTACGTATGAAAGAAACACTCGCACAATTTCATTAATGTTTAAATGACAAGTCAAGATATCTATACCAATTTTGACGGGTTCCGTTAATTCAGACGTAATTATAAATTTTCAATCCAACAGAAATGTAAATATACAGAGGAAGCGACGGTCGTCAGATTTTTGTATGACCACACTTAAGAAATCATCGATACTTCGACGAAATGCGAACATTTTTTGACCCCCTTGAGAATTCAATGAATGTAACATGCAAAGGGAGAGAAGATACTATTATATCAAAAATAGCTGATGCTGGAAAAAAATAAATATATGATTTCAGAATAATGACAAATTTCGATAGAATGGCCCAATTATATAAACCACGAGTGAAAATTCCTACTATAACAGACTGAAGTCCTCGCGTTTGGTAGAAGGAGCGTTTCATTTCACAAAAATGCACTATGTAACTATAACGGTCATATGTTGTTCATGCATATTGTGTGCATATCATCAAATCTGTATCCAGTATACAGTATACACTGAGAAAAAAACAACATAGTCACAGAAACCATCCCTGCGCAACAAAATCACGATGTGGTTGTCCCTGCTTAAAATAAACGATTGATTCTGACCAAATCTGATTGAATGAATAGTACGTACTTTGGAGCATCAATATTTGACGATTGAGCCTCAATCAGAATTGGTCAGATTTAATCAGAACCAATAGACATGCTTTGATGAATGGTACTGAATCAGGGACATACAGGTGAAACAAGGGACACTTCTTCACAGGGAAATGGGGGAAAAAAATGTAATCAGATCGAATGCGGTTTGAACATATTCACGTTTCTGGATTCAATAGTCATTTAAACATTTCGATTTTCGCATGATATTCGATAGGATTCAATGATCGTTTCACCCATTGCAATCCAAACAGAATCAAATGGTGGATTGGGAATGGAAAAATCGGAGATTATATTGATTGGGAATTAAAACGGAAATCAACGGGTGGGCGAATGGGGATGAATCGACATTCGCCCAGTAATGTTGAAACGCAATAGACAATGAGATTGAATAGGAGAAAGAACAATATAAACGGAGAATGGTGGCAATGAGAAATGAATGAGATTGAATCAGAACATTGTGCAGTCGATATCCCGATTGAATACAATTGGATTTATTGAGCATGCCAACGAATCAACCAATATAAATACTTGAGAATCTATCGGTAAATGTACGGAGTTGAGGAATCGCAATGAATAGGGAATTTGAACGTTGTGAGCGAATTTGATTCGTTGAAAGTTTTTCCAGTTGAACATATTGTCAAAGGGCTGTACATTCGGAATCAGATTCATTAGGAGAATAGCTGATTCGATTCTACAGTATTCAGTAATTCATGATACGATTGAGACTCAAAAACTCACTGTAATACTGATATGCAATTTTTTATTTTTTCAAGGTAGATTCAACTGAGGTTGAAAGTATTCACCCAGTCGGAGTCAATGAGAGTTTTGCTAATTCTAAATCTCTCTGAGCGAGTGAGATTCCATCAGGAATGGGCTCTGTTTCTCAATTGGTTTCGATAAAATAATGAACGATTGAATGCTATAATATTCAATGAATTGCACAATTGACCACATCGGATTCAATAGGGATGTAGCCGATTCAAAAAATCTGTAGGTGACTGGAATTCTATCAGAAATAGGCGCTACTTCTCAATCGGATTTGATAAGAACATGACCAATAGCGTTCTATAGTATTTAATGATTTACATTACGATACGGGATGGAAATCACGCTCAGCCGCTGATATACAAGGTGCACTACTGCAAGTGAGTTGTACACAGGAATCGCCTCATTTACCCAGTCGAATTCAATGAGCGTTCAGTCAATTTGAAACATCTGGAACCGAGTGGACCTTTATCAGTGTAGGATCTACTACTCAATCGGATTCGATAGTGGTATGACCGATGACATTCTATCGTATTCTTTGAGCCGTATCACGGTATGAAATGCAAATCACACTGAGACGCTAATATACGAGGTACACTATTCTGAGTGTTTCGCGAACAGCAATCTCCCGATTGACCCAATGGGATGTAATGAGGGCCGAGCTGATTCTAAACATTTGTAGGCGAATGAAATTTTCCCAGAGATCGGGTCTACTACTCAATCGGATCCAATAGGGATGTGACCGACTAGATTCTATCGTACTCATTAAGTTATATCAAGATGTGGAATGGGAAGCATCCCAAAACACTGATTATGCAAATGGTACTATTCACAATGATCTATAAAGAGGAATCGCACGACTGACCTAAGTGGATCCAATGGGGGTTTAACCGATCCAAAACATTTATTTGTGAATCAAATTTCTTCAGAGACAGACTCTAGTACTGAACCGGATTCGCTACGGGTACGATGGATTGGATTCTATCGTAATCAATGAGTCATATGACGATGCACAATGATATCACGCCAAAACATGGTTTTGCAAATTACACTATCCAAAATGAGTTGTAAAAAGAAATCGCACAACTGACCCAATCGGATCCAATGGGCAATTAGCCGATTCACAACATCTGTTTGCGAATAAAATTTCATCAAAGATAGACTGTACTACTCAATCGGATTCGATAGAGACATGACCAATTGGATTCTATAGTATTCTATAGTTCACTGGTTCATATCACGATAGAGGATGGGAATCATACTGAGATGCTGATATACAAGGTATACTATTGCAACTAAGTTGTAAACAGGAATCGCCCAATTGACTCAATCGGATTCAATGGAGGTTTAGTCGACTCAGAAAATCTGTAGACGAATGAAATTTTATTAAAGAGAGGTTCTACTACTCAATCGGATCCGATCATGGTATAGCCGATTGGATTGTATCTTATTCAATGAGTCATATCAATATACGAAATCTAAACCACACTGAACACCTTAAAAAGTATTATATACCTTCTGATCAAAAAGTACTCGGAATTCTCTATTCAAACGAACCGCGCTTGGGATATTGTCGGAATCTTTTGTTTTCCATGTTATTTCATCTGT
This sequence comes from Gonatopus flavifemur, assembly GCA_018340375.1. Lineage (NCBI taxonomy): Eukaryota > Metazoa > Arthropoda > Insecta > Hymenoptera > Dryinidae > Gonatopus > Gonatopus flavifemur. Next base: position 2,222,716 of record JAFFJZ010000026.1, on the reverse strand, counting down.
TATTTAGCGCTCAAATGTCTGTTTGCGCCTCATTCGTCAGAAGTTAGTGCGCGTTGCCTTGTAAACGAGTCAATTGGAATTTTTATTATTGATGAAATACCAATTGGATCCCATTGAAAAGCGTTTTACTGGTATCAATTAGAATTTTCATGATTGATAAAACTCCGAATGAATCAAATTGAAGAATATTGTATTGGTATCAACCGAAATTTTTACTATTGATAAAATACCTATTGGATGCCATTGAAAAATATTTGACTGGTATCAATTGAAATTTTCATGATTAATAAAATACCGATTCAATCCAATTAAAAAATATTTTATTGGTATTAATCGGAATTTTTTATCAACCATAAAATACCCATTGAATCCAATCAGAAAATATTTTCTCGGTATCATTTGGAATTTTTGTGATTAATGAAATACCCATTGAATTCCATTAAAAAATATTTCACTGATATCAATTAAAATTTCAATAATCAATAAAATCTCGATTTAATCAAATGAAAAATATTTTCTTGGTATCAATAGGAATTCTTATTACTGATAAAATACCTATTGGATGTCATTGAAAAATATTTGACTGGTATCAATTAGAATCTTTATAATTAATAACATACCGATTCAATCCAATTGAAAAATATTGTATTAGCGTCAATCGGGATTTTCATTGATCATAAAATACCAAGTGAATCCAATTACACAATATTTCATTGATATCAATCGGGATTCTTATTATTGATAAAATACCTATTGGATCCCATTGGAAAATATTTGACTCGCATCAATTAGAATTTTCATAATTGATAAAATACCGATTGAATCCAATTGGGAAATATTTTCTAGGTCTTCATTGGGATTTTCATTATTAATGAACTCCCATGCTCTCATTACGACCGATACAATCCCTCATATGTCCAATGGACTATTACCAATTGAATCTCATTACTATAGGACACCCATCCCTGACATAAGACAGTCATTTAGTTCACATTGATAGGAAGCGAACCACGGCATCGAGCGAGCGGGTGTTCCAGATCGATCTTCTAGGTTAAGCAACGACAACTGCGGTACAAGGTGGATGGGTGATCACCATGTTAATAACACATAAATGATCGTTTGAATTTATTTCAGCAATAATTTGTCATACGTAATGATTGAATGAATGATATATGTGTTCGTTTAATTGATATAAAATGCGCGTATATAATGTATATAAACCGTTCGTTGGTTAGGTTAACAACCAATAAAATTCAATGAGAAAATCCCGATGCAGGAATCAATTCATTCCGATAAGTTTGTTTTATCGGATTTAATCGGATTTTTTCACCAGGGAAAATGCCGATTAAATCCAGTTAAAAATTATTTTATTGGTATCAATAGGAAATTTCCGATGCGGAAACTCAATTCATTCCGATAAAATTTTTTTTATCGGATTCAATCGGATTGTTTAACCAGGGATTCAATCCATCAGTCATACTCGCTTCTTTTCCTATTCATGAATAAGACAGCCCATGGCAGTGATCCGATTGGATTCAATCAGCATTTCGACTGCACAATGTTCTGATTCATTCCGATCAGTCGATTGATCAATAGTATTTGGTCGGAATCAATCGTTTTTTTTAACCAGGGGTGGCAACTAGATGGAATGGTTAAGGCCAAAATTAACTACGTCACCTGATTATGAGAACCAGATTTTTCTCTGAGTGTAGAATTTATACAGAATTTGGTGGCCTGAGTCATTCGTGTAATGGGACTCTTCCTAGTTAGAATATATTTTCTTCAGTACCCTAGCGGATTCAAAATGACCGAAATAAATTGGTCAGTTTTCGGTCATTTTTGGGTTCGGTCAGAAACTGGTGATTTTCAGGTAAGAAAGTGGTCATAAAGAGGTTTTTCACTGGAAGTTGGCTGGATCGTAACCATATTATTAAGGCTAGTTTGTGAATTTTTTGGACCGGAAACACACCCAAAATGGACCTCAACTCAAAATCGGTCGTGGTAAACTCATTCAAATGCACACACCTGAAAATGACCAGAGAAACCGAACACGTATGGAGAACAATGATGAACGAATATTGGTCGTGTAACTGAAATACATCGTCTGATGGTCCAATGAGATTTGGGATGACTTTGGTTATTTTGAGGTCGATTACCATAAATGACCGGATACTCGCATGCAAAGATTCTCTTTTCGATGAAACTAACCAAAGTTTGACCACATAAACTCGCGGGTCATTTTGGATAATTTTAGTTTGAAAAATCACCACAATTTGACCAGGGCTAGCGCTTTGTATGCAATGGTTTATTCACGGTTGGTTTGTTGAAAATGACTGGAATATGACCGAATCGAATCCTGCATCGACTGGTGCTTTCTCAGTCGTTTTGATGAAATCAACCGAAATTTGACCACATAAATTCGCGGATTATTTTGAACGCTTTTCGTCTGAAAAATCACAAAAATTTGATCAGTACTAGCGCTTTTTATGCAATGGTTTCTTCACGGTTTGTTTGTTGAGAATGACTGGAATATGACCCAATCTAATTCTCCATCCAATGGTGCATTTCCAGTCATTTCGATGAAATGAACCAAAATCCGACCACATGAATTCACGGGTCATTTTGGCTACGTTTAGTCTGAAAAGTCACCGCAATATGACCAGTAACAGCGTTCCCTGTGCAATGGTCTATTTCTGGTTGATTCGTGGGAAATGATCAAAATATGACCTAATGAAATCCATGCTCATATTTCGCAATTCCAAAGAAAATGGGTAATTCTTTGTCCGGTTTTCAGTCGAAAAAATTCAAAAACTGACGTCATATTTCGGTCATTTTTCGGTCTACTTGAATCCGCTAGGGTAGGAACCAAAAATTAGAAATAATTTTCAGAATTATTGTCTCATTTGTCGAATTATTTCCAATAAATACAAGGTTCAGGAGTCCGAATGTGTATCATCCATAGAAAAATTGGAAGTGGCTCAAATGAATGAAAGTACCTTTCATTTTGTGTATAATTAAATGCTTCTAATTCACTTATGCGACACCAGTGTTCTGGAGGAACCAAAGTAAGGAAGAACTGTGAGAAATATAGACTAGCATAAGCGACGCTATAAGGAAGTAACGCCAAAAGAAGGAACCATTGATATCTTCCAAAATCGCCAACATACGGAAGGATGTCATCAAATGTTTCAAGCTTTGGTCTCAAAGCTGTGCTTTCATCCAATTGGTGTACGCAATTTTTCCCATTCAGACCCTTCATGCTCCTGTGAACATAAAAACGAATAATTATTCCTCTCAATATCAAAATAGTAGACGATGCAAGAGATTTTAAATGGCAATAAGTGTTATTCATGATATCATATTCTTATACAATGTGTGTTCATACTGATAAAAGAACTGAGTTACAGTTACCAAATGAATTTGGTTCTCTCGAATATGTGATTGGTTTATCATTACCAAAATTTGATGACTATCACCAGGATTTGGTAACAATAACTAAAATTTGGTAATTATAATCAGAAGTCTTGGTTGTGAATCTGTATGTCAGTAACTATAACTAAATATTTATTTCGCCATATCCAACTATGAGATTTGGTAACTATTACCAAATGCTGGTAACTATAACTAAATTGTTCTCTCTGTGTACTTTCAGGGAAAAAGTAAAATAAAAATATATAAAAAATGGATATATACATTGTATATTGTGTACAACAATATCGATATCATAAATAACCATCCTACCAACAACCCCTCAACAAATCCTAGGACTTGTTCATTGCAGAACGAACTGTACACTGTTAAAAATTTCTGCATGAAGCTTCAATCACATGTGATGGAAGCAATCTCCACTCACGTGATTGAAAGAGTTTTTGAGATTTAATCACATTTGAATAAAAATTCAGTTGATAAACTGTACTATTGTGGGTAATATAATATAGCAAGGATTGAAAATTCAATTACATGTGATTGAATTCCTCATTCAATCAACAAGAATTTAAAATTCAATTTACAAGTATACTTGAAAAATGAATGGAAATCCAAGAAATTTTCAACAGTGTAAATACTGCACAAATATATTATACGGTCAAAATGGAACAACTTTTTGATTTGGCAAAATTTTCGATTAAAAAATTTTCACATTTTTTGAGAGAATTAAAAAATATCTCAAGAACGCTGCAAGTCACACCTTGGAAGGTAACACCATTTTTCAAGTTTCAAGGTGAACTTCAGGAAAAAGAATTGAATCATTACACTGAACGGGAAAAACGGTTAATATTACCGGAGCTCCGGTTACTACAGCGGTTGGACAGCAAGGAATAACTCACACAACACACGTACATTCTGAATGAACTTTTGTTATGTCAGTTCAGAAAGGATTTATAATGAATTCTTGAGAATTCTTCAGGGTTCTTTTTGAAAACCAAAAATTCATACAGAACTCATTCTGAATTGTCATAATAGGAACTCTTAGGGAATTCCATGATGAATTCATAAAGAATTTCCCATAATCACATCGAGACCAGCGTGCTGTATGGGTACGTCACCATCAAAATTATTGTTGAATTGACTGGAAGGAAACTTGGTTAATTTTATCAACATCAACCAATCAGAGCACGAATCAAATTTGACCCTCTTCGTGAGAATCAAGGTTTGATACACAACCCAAGCAGCACCAGAATATACTATGAACGTTCTTCGAATATTGGAAATATGTTCTTTGCACATTCGAATGAGACCGTTCTATAGGTGCTATGCATATTTATCGAACGTATGTAACCGAATATACGACAGCACGTTGATTGAACGTCGATTGAATGTATATCGTAGGTTTCGAATGTACTGCGTACGTTCTAAGTATATTCAAAACAGGCTTATTCGAACATTCTATGAACATTCATTATATGTTCTTCGTATCTCATCCGTACATTCTATGAACGTTTCTACTTCGTATATACTTTGAAATTCTGTTGCTGCTTGGGAATTTGTCGGCTTTTCGATATTTCGGTTCTTCATCGCCACTTTTCTGTAAGAGAATCACCAGATGGCCTTCTGAAATTAAATCGTGGATCGTGGTGAAATAGTTGTCAATCATTTTCTATGGCTCACTCCACAGTTTAAGAGGAATGAGCCTGAGTCAAGAACTCCATTCACTTATGCATGGAAGTTCAGTTGGACCACTTTGCGAGACAAAAGAGAAGGATACAACTCCTCATTTGCTTCTTAAGGTGATCCGAATTTTGGTGGGCGTCGATTGGCTCAAGAGTGAATGAGCGTGAAAAGTTGATGATCCAAGACAAAATAAACTCAAAAAATCATCATATATTACTAGTCATAGTCCGATTGTCATAATGAGGATAAAAATTTTGTTAAGCCCGTTTCATTCGGGTTTATTTTTTCAAGCACAGCACGGCTACTAAAGGTGAAATATTGCCTCCACATAGAATTTGGGAGGAAAATCTGTCGATGGGGTGAAACAGTGCCTCGAGGTAAAAGCAATCTGAAAGCAACGCAGAAAAATCCGCATGAAAATCGAGATCGACATTTTTGGCATATGCGTTCACGTTGCTTCTGTATCGAGTTTAACGTTCAACCACAAATTTTCTTCCTAAACTCTGCAGAAAATGACATGCCTCAATCAGCACAAATGATCAATTTAAATTCATGGAGACTTCTTGAAGACCTCTTAAATAGGGCCCGTTATGCGACTAACAATGATTCCAACATGAATCCAGTGAATTCAAAATAAAAACGTATTGAATGTCCTAAGAAACCTAAACATTGAGTCATCGATTAAGACCCCATTTTGAGTTCACTGGACTTATATTGAACTCATTAATTATTATCCACATAACGGGGAGATTCTCTTTGCGGGGATTCTTGTGCTGTCTGAGACTTCGTCGGTGGCGGTGCTATACGGAATAAGGAACCAAGTTGGTCCGGCTGGGACTAAATTGGTTTCTTGTTGGACCATACTGGATTTTTTCAACAGGTAACAGTTTAGTCAATGTGAATCAATGTGAAAAATTTAGCTGGAACAAATACATTTTATTTGGTGCAACCAAGATTTTATTTAGAGTGACGAAATTTCCTAACTGTCTAATATTCAACTCAACCCTTTTTCTCAGTGCAAATTTCATCAAGTCCCGATTGAGGACGATAAAATGTTTCGATGTGATATATAATATTGTTGTTGGAATATTCTTATCATATTCCATTTGGTCGAAGTGATTCTTCAACACAATGATAATCTAGTTCGACTTTATCATCCAGCTAGACCTCGGCCAGTTTTTAGAAAGATTACATAACAAATCTACAAGAAAAAGTATGGGTATCAATCAGCAATACTTAGAGAATTTACTAATTTTATATTTGTGGACTTTTCCACTCTTTTGATATTTCTTAGAAACGCAACCCATATAGCGAGCCTAATCATGAATACATAGCCGATCACTGGAGAATATATACTATAATTATATAATATAATTTTGTAAAAATAGTTATGAATTTCTTTGTTATAAACTATTCAATTGGATAATGAATAAATAAACAATTGGATGACGAATTTCACAAAAATTCTCCGATATTCGGATTCTCCGACCCAAAAAACATAAACTCACGATGAGAAATCCAGTGAATACATTTTTTTCTACGAATTTCAATATCAACGGGTAATCGACGCAAAAACATGAAAAGTTTTCGTTCCGCTCTAATGAATAAATCGCTGTATTTTACAAACTCATCGTCCAATCGATCTAAAAATTTCCAAAAAGTTTGTCTATATACTAGCGAACAACTTTTTCGCTAGAAGTTTTTTGTAGCTCTTACTTCCTCCGACACTTTTTCAATGCAAAGCATCGAGAAAATGATTTTCACTTCGAATTAAAAATTTATTCATTCATTATTAATTCTTACAAACTTTCACTACAATGTTGTCTTCGGAAAAGTCTTACAAACCGAAATCCGCAAGGTTCATCCCGATACATCGAAAAATGACCGAGTGAGAACGAGTTTAATATTGAAAAATATTGATTTTTGGTGCGAAAAAATAGGAAGTTTTTATTTTTCTTCTCGAAAACGATGTAACCTAGAGAAAAATGGCAAACAGATACTGATATTCATTTTCCAAGCCCTGTCATCTAGTATTTTTAGATTTTCAAAATTCCAACTTTTTTTCGACCTCCAACGGGACCGTTTGGATCAAACTTGCAACGCGGTTCGAGCGCTCGTCGAGTTCTTCTTCCCGTCGATTCAATTATGAATTGAACTCTACATGGCTGCCTATAAGATATGCTTTGCTGATAATCAGCACATTGCCCGATTTAATTCAATTTAATACGGCCATAACTCTCTTCCATCCCATATCACGGCTGAAATCGCAACATTGCTGATTTTAAGCCTCATCTGAAAATCAGTCGATCATGGAATTAAGATTTACTTTTTACTGTGTATTGACCGATTCAAGCCTCCTGAGCCATTGTTGGGCCTAAGTGATCATCCAGCAGTCAACTATCGAAGGGCCATTGATTGGTGCTATTACTGTTCGAATAATTCCGGCTATGGCCCAGTCATAAGTCATTATTAGGATCTCCGTGAACTTAGCCAGCAAGTGGGAGATAAAAATTTTTTGTTAATCCCAATCAAAAGTACTTCGTTTGTACCTGATTGTACCGCAAAGATTTTCGTTTGTACCTCCAAAGGTACCGAGATATAGCCCGGGGGCTTAAGCCCCAGCCAGCAATTCCGACCAATCGGGACGAGTCTGGTGTCATTCGAAGGGGTATCGTTTGTACCTGATTGTACCGTTGGAATTTTCGTTTGCACCTCAGAGGAAAAGGAGATATAGGAGAAAATATGTTTTGAGTCGAGAGCCGGAGGAATCGTCGACAGAAGTGGTACCTTTGGACTTGAAATGACTGGAACTGATCTACTCTGGCTCCAAGCTGCGAATCCATACAGCACCACAGTTCAGGGAGAGTTCACGGATAATTCATTTGGACTCAAAATGAATACATTATGAACTCTTTCGGGAGTGTGGTGATGCATGGGAGGGAACTCGGATTTTTTTTTATGGCATCTGGAAGAGGTGTATAAGTAATTGATTATAACGCGATATATTTTGTTCGTACCGCGGAAATGAAAAAACTTCCATACCCAGAGAGATGGTTTAAGGGGAGTTTCTAGTCAAAATTGACGGGAAAAATTTTTTCTTTCTTTTTGCTTCATTTTTATTCTTAGGGTCTTGGAAATGTGTAGCCAAAATTATATTTTCCCACGCAGTTTATTTTATACTTACGAGTTTTTCTTCCTCGAACTTGAGACGCGTTTTTCTCAAAACTGTTTCTTGCGCGCGGAGCACGATTCTGCTTCAACGACTGAACCGATTTTGATGTTTGATGGCTCAAATTGAAACTTATTCAATTTAGGGGGCCTTATCCAAGCGTTTTCAACAAAATTGTCTATTCCTTTCCTTTAACGTTGAAGCAAAAGAAAAAGAACACGGGAAAAAAGGGGCTTTTTCTTTGTAAAAGCTGTTATTTTTTTTTAAATCGTTTTTTAAAAATCGGAAATCGAGAAGGCCCCCCAAATTTCAATTCTCTCGAGAATATTTTTGGTTGTTTTGTTTCCTAACACTTGACAGGGCTGTAGAGTGCTCCGCGCACATTGATCATCATCGCGCACGACTTTGTTCAGTGAGGGCTGGAGCCACCACTTTATTTATTTATTTTTTTTTTTAATTTCATTTACAAATAGAAAGATATACGAATAAATGCCATGAAAACTTTTTTCAAGGAACATTTAGGATCACTTGAAAAAAAATGATGAAACTACGTTAGTTTTCGACCTATATGAAGTTAGCCCCCGAAGTGGAGAAAAAAATTTTTCTTTTGGCATCCGGAAGCGCATCGTTAGTACCTGATTGTACCGAAAAAAATTTCGTTTGTACCTCAAAAATAAAGAAGTTACAGAAATTTGAAAAAATGGTCTGCCCCCGACTTCCACCGATTTTAATGAATGATAGCTCATTTAGAAGGTCTCGGGACGTAGATGATTGTAACGCAAAGGATTTTTCGAAGAAGTAAAAGGGGGGGAAGTTACAAGCGAAAAACTGATTTTACATGGGAAAAAATTTTTTTTTCGAATTTTAAACAATCATAGTGAATTGCCCCTGACTGGGGCAACTTTTCTATGCATAAATTATTGTTCCAGGACCTCTTGAGAATATTCCCTGCAAGTTTCATCGTTTGTACCTCCTTGGTATGGAAGTTATAGGCCTTGGAATGTACAAATATCGGAATTTTCGAACTGTAAAAAATCATACAGAATTGCCCCTGGCTGGGGCAAACTTTCTATGCGTTAAATATTGTTTGGTGACTTCCCAAGAATATTCCCTGCAAGTTTCATCGTTTGTACCTCCTTGGTATGGAAGTTAAAAGCCTTGGAAGGTATAAATATCGGAATTTTGGAACTTTGAAAAATCTTACAGAATTGCCCCTGACTGGGTCAGATCTACTATAAATGAATTATTGTTCCTGGACCTCCCGAGGATATTCCCTGCAAGTTTCATCGTTTGTACCTCCTTGGATTGGGAGTTATGAGCCTTGGAATATATAAATATCGAAATTTCTGAAACTTTGAAAAAACACACAGCATTGCCCCTTACTGGGGCAAACTTTCTATGAATGAATTATTGTTCCAGGACCCCTTGAGAATATTCCCTGCAAGTTTCATCGTTTGTACCTCCTTGGTTTGGAAGTTATAAGCCTTGGAATATATAAATATCGAAATTTTCGAAATTTGAAAAATCCAACAGAATTGCCCCTGACTGGGGCAAACTTTCTATGCGTTAAATATTGTTTGGTGACTTCCCAAGAATATTCCCTGCAAGTTTCATCGTTTGTACCTCCTTGGTTTGGGAGTTATGAGCCTTGGAATATAGAAATATCGAAATTCCTGAAACTTTGAAAAAACATACAGAATTGCCCCTGACTGGGGCAAACTTTCTATGGATAAATTATTGTTTGGTGACCTCCCAAGAATATTCCCTGCAAGTTTCATCGTTAGTACCTCCTTGGTTTGGAAGTTATAAGCCTTGGAATATATAAATATCGAAATTTTCGAAATTTGAAAAATCCAACAGAATTGCCCCTGACTGGGGCAGATCTACTATGGATAAATTATTGTTCCTGGACCTCCCGAGGATATTCCCTGCAAGTTTCATCGTTTGTACCTCCTTGGATTGGGAGTTATGAGCCTTGGAATATATAAATATCGGAATTTCCGAACGTTGAGAAATCACACAGAATTGCCCCTGACTGGGGCAAACTTTCTATGCATTGGCTATTGTTTGGGGACCTCCCAAGACCATTCCCCGCAAGTTTCATCGTTTGTCCCTCCTTGGTATGGAAGTTAAAAGCCTTGGAATGTATAAATATCGGAATTTTTGAACTTTGAAAAATCTTACAGAATTGCCCCTGACTGGGGCTGATCTACTATAAATAAATTATTGTTCCTGGACCTCCCGAGGATATTCCCTGCAAGTTTCATCGTTTGTACCTCCTTGAATTGGAAGTTATGAGCCTTGGAATCCATGAATATCGAAATTTCTGAAACTTTGAAAAAACACACAGCATTGCCCCTTACTGGGGAAAACTTTCTATGAATGAATTATTGTTCCAGGACCCCTTGAGAATATTCCCTGCAAGTTTCATCGTTTATACCTCTTCGGTTTGGAAGTTATAAGCCTTGGAATATAGAAATATCGGAATTTTATCACTTTGAAAAATCACACAGAATTGCCCCTGACTGGGGCGAACTTTCTATGGATGAATTAATGTTTAGTGACCTCCCAAGAATATTGCCTGCAAGTTTCATCGTTTGTACCCCCTTGGTTCAGAAGTTATGAGCCTTGGAATATAGGAATATCGAAATTGCTGAAACTTTGAAAAAACATACAGAATTGCCCCTGACTGGGGCAAACTTTCTATGCATCAACTATTGTTCGGTGACCTCCTGAAATATTCCCTGCAAGTTTAATCGTTTGTACGTCCTTGGTTTGGAAGTTATAAGACTTGCAATATAGAAATATCGGAATTTTCGAACTTTGAAAAATCACACAGAATTGCCCCTGACTGGGGCAAACTTTGTATGCGTTAAATATTGTTTGGTGACTTCCCAAGAATATTCCCTGCAAGTTTCATCGTTTGTACCTCCTTGGTTTGGGAGTTATGAGCCTTGGAATATAGAAATATCGAAATTCCTGAAACTTTGAAAAAACATACAGAATTGCCCCTGACTGGGGCAAACTTTCTATGGATAAATTAATGTTCGGTTACCTCCCAAGAATATTGCCTGCAAGTTTCATCGTTTGTACCACCTTGGTTTGAAAGTTATAAGCCTTGGAATATAGAAATATCGAAATTTCTGCAACCTTGAAAAATCATACAGCATTGCCCCTGACTGGGGCAAACTTTCTATGCATTGGCTATTGTTTGGGGACCTCCCAAGACCATTCCCTGCAAGTTTCATCGTTTGTACCTCCTTGGTATGGAAGTTCAAAGCCTTAGAATATATCAATATCGAAATTTTCGAACTTCAAAAAATCATACAGAATTGCCCCTGACTGGAGCAAACTTTCTATGCATCAACTATTGTCCGCCGACCTCCCAAGAATATTCCCCGCGAATTTCATCGTTCCTTATGAGTTTCATCGATTGTCCCTCCTTAGTTTGAAAGTTAAAGGCCGGGAAATATTGAAAATCCGTGTTCTTCTATATTTAAAAAAAATCATAAAGAGATCCTCTGAGCTGGGGCAACTCTGCTACGTATAAATTACAATTCAGGGGATCCCAGAGAAGATTTCCTATGAGTTTCATCGTTTTTACCTCCTCAGTTTAAAAGTCATGGGCCAGGAATATTGGAAATCCGTGTTTTCCTATATTTGAAAAATGATACAGAATTCCCCATGACTGGGGCAGTTTTTCTATGAATGAATTACAGTTCAGGAGACCCTATAGAAGGTTCCCTGTGAGTTTCATCGTTTGTACCTCCTTAGTTTAAAAGTCATAGGCCGGGAAATATTGAAAATCCGTGTTTTTTTATATTAAAAAAATCATACAAAATTGCCCCGAGCTGGGGCAACCTTGTTACGTATCAATTGAAGTTCAGGAGACTCTGATGGAGATTCTTTATGAGTTTCATTGTTTGTACTTCTTCAGTTTAGAAGTTATGTACCGGGATATATTGAAAATCCGTGTTTTTCTATCTTCAAAAAATCATACAGAATTGCCCCGAGCCGGGGCAACCTTTCTACGTATAAATTACAGTTCACAAGACCCTAGAGAAGATTCCCCATGAGTTTCATCGTTTGTACCTCCTTAGTTTAGAACTTATGGGCTCGGGAATATTCAAAAACCGTTCTTTTCTATCTCTAACGAATCATGAAGAATAGCCCCTGGTTGAGGCAACTTTTCTACGTATAAATCACAGTTCAGGGGACGCTAGAGGAGATTCCCTATGAGTTTCATCGTTTGTACCTCTTCAGTTTAGAAGTTATGGTCTCGGAAATAATGAAACTCCTTGTTTTTCTATACCGTAGACTGGGGTTACTTTGTGATTTTTCGGGATTACTTTGTGAAATACGTAATGAATTCGGAATCGTTCTCTATGCGGTTTTTGACTCCCCTAATCGGTTTCCTATAATTCCCTTGTCCGACGGAAGATTATTCTCGAACAGTTATAAAACAAAATATATGTGAATGGGCGTAGAAATACATCCCACAAAGTAACCCTCTCAGTCCCAAGTAACCGCAGTTTACGGTATTCAAAAATTCATCAGGGGGCCCCTCCCCCCTATACCCTGGTAGGAATCCCCGATGGAATTCATCGTGTGATGGAACAAATCGATGAGAAACCGATCGGTTTTCTATCTATTTGTTTCATTACACGAGGTATTTCATCGGGAATTCCTGTTAGGATAGTACATGGTGCGATCCCCCCTTGATTACTAAAGAACAAAGTCCCTCCCCGCTGACAAATTTTCATACGTTCACACAGGCTTTTAATAATTACTAACTCTTAGTAAACAATTTTCAAATTCCCATTATAAAAAATCTCCCCCAAAAATTTTCATGGTGCAAATCGCACCATTGCACCGTGACTTGGGCACCCCTGAAATTCATACAGAATTGCCCCAGCCTGGGGAATATTTTCTATGAACAAATTACCGTCCCAGGGACTGTAAAGAAAATTCCCCATGCGTTTCATGCTTTCTACTCCCTCAGTTTGCGAGTTATCGGCTTGAAAATAATAAAAGTTCGTATTTTTATATATTCAAAAATTCATACAGAATCGCCACCCTGGGACAACTTTTCTACCTATCGATCACAGTTTAGGGCAGTGCTGCCAGAATGGAGGGCGAGGACCGTCGAGGCACCCTCTCTCCGTTACATTTCCCCTACGGTGCTTTTCTAGTACGTATCGTGTGCGTACTAAAAAAGGACCGTAGGGGACATGTAACGGAGAGAGGGTAGCCTCGACGGACCTCGCCCTCCATTCTGGCAGCACTGGTTCAGGGTACTCTTTCACAAATTTTCTGTGAGTTCCATCGTTCGTCGTCTTTTGGTCTGGAAGTTATGATCTTGGAAATCTTGGAATTTTGTTTTTTGATATATTTAACACTTCATACACAGTTGCCTCAGGCTGGATTAACTTCACTACCTATGAATTACAGTCCGGTGGACTCTGGAACATATCTCCCATGAGTTTTATAGTTTGTACCTCCTTAGATTCCCAATTATGGGCTTGGGAATATCAAAAACCTATATTCACATGTTCTCAAAAATTCATCCTGGGTCTCCCCAGATTGGGGCAACTTTTTTCTGCCCATTTTCAGGTCACGGCACTTTCAACAAGATTGCGTGTGAGTTCCATGGTTTTTACCCTCCCACTTTCGAAATTATGGCCTCGGTAATATATAAAAATCGGGTGTTGGTATATTCAAAAACTCACACTCGTTTGCCCCATACTAGTGCATTTCCCTATACTGATACTGAATGAGCATAATTCATTGGACCTCCCTGGTGAAAATCCAAAAGTGAAGGAAGAGGGAATTGAAACAAGTGAAGCGGGAAAATGTTTCAATTCCCTCCTTAGTTACTCTTAGGTGACTCTTTGTTGCGCTTCGATGACTTTTAGGTTAGACTTTTCTGGGACTTCGGTCCGCTTCAACGCCTCATTTCCACCAGGGCTTGAAGCACATTCCCTATTTCTTCCCACCTTCTGTTTTTCCCAAGTTTCAAAGGCATTGTCTGAGAACTATCAGAAAACCGAATTTCCATTCATATAAAAATTCTCGTTGGTCGTCCCCAGACTTGGACAAGTCATACATATACATATAATGTTTTTACATATAATGTAGTTTTATACATATAATGTTTAGCACATGGCGCTCTAGAGGAATTCCTCATCAGTTGGTTCGTTATGTACCTCTTCGGTTCAGAAGGCATGGACTGACATATCCCCCTGGTTAAAGCATCATAGCGATTCATAGAAGTCTCGATATCAATCATATACATTCATTTATGAAATTTCATAAATAATACAAAAGAACTCCTATGAATCACCATGATGCTTTAACCAGGGCCGTTAGCGTTCTATTAATTTCGCGAATCCTAATAGCATTGCCCAGAGAACTATGCAGATCAGAATTCTCAGTGTCCTGATAAAAAAAAAAATACACAAAATCATAAGTCAAGAAGGAGTTAAGTGGTTTTGTTTATCCATTTATTTATGAAGTAATGATGGTTGATTCTTTTCTTTCAACAATGTTCGAATACATCACAAAAGGAACCCTGCTAAAAATTTCCCATAGAAACCGGTAGGATGTTTCACTTTCCATATAGGAAATTTTTACCAGGGAATATTCATTCCTTTATTCATTCACACTGAAAAAAAAACATGCCGTTATTTCAACCGAATTGTGTTTTGGTTGAATGTACAAAATATTGGTTCAGCACAACCAAATTTTGGTTGTTCTACCCAAATATTTCGCGTAGTTAACCAAAATTCCTCAAATTGATTTAGTTAGGCATATATAAACAAAATCTCTTATTTTTCACAACAAACACTTTTCTTACGTCAACCAAAAATGTCGTGACCTGTAGTAGTAGTAGTAATTGACTTTATTGCCACAATAAGCAATACATAAAAGATCCCATGTCGTGACCTGAATCAAAATAAGGTTATGGTAAATGATTCCTTTGGTTGAGCATATATCAACAAAACTTTTTGTTTAGCATAAGAAAACATTTTTCCCAATGCAATCATTTATTTGATATTCGACGTGACAAGCCTATTACAAACCAAAAAACAAATGATGAAATATTTCATATAAATCCTTAATACTAATAATAACCTCCGTGGTAACCATTTTTTTGCAAGGGTTATGTTTTCGGCCAACCATACCCATTGACACATTTAACACATGCTTCAATAGTGATCATTTTTCTGCAACAAAACCTGGAAAGTCTGCTTCCTCATGTGTATTCGCATCTGAAGACAAGGAACTTACGTAAGTAGGTGTGGAACAGGAATCTGTTGTGCATTTCCTACACAGCAACACTGGTTCAGGAAGAGTTCTTAATGCATTCATTCTGGATTCTCCTAGTTCCAAATGAATTGAATATGAACTCTTTCCAAACTGTGATGCTGTGTGGGTTGTTATGATTCTTATGTCCAAAGATATGATTTGTAATATGAAGTTCTCGCATCATTTTCTGGAATAACATTTATACCAGATTTCAAACAGGTGCTTTCTGCAGACTTACTTCCGTAAGTTTCTTCAGACAGATCCCAAAGCCAATGAGAAAGCAGATTTGAAAAGATCTATTGAAGAAATGAAATGATTTCCACTGCGGAAGTTGGCATTGTGAAACCAACACTTTCTACCGATATATATCCCAAAACAAATATGTAACAAACAATACATCCCATCCAGGAGTGTAAGTATACTGAAAAATCTCATATAAAACATATATATTTTATTCAATGATGTCCTCATTTTTGTGGTTGAGTAATAAAAAATCTACGAATAGTAAATCCTGAACAGCATTGTGGATCTCATCCACTGTCGTAGTTGGCATACGTGGCGTTTTGAATAAGTAATAGTCAATCACGGACCAAAAAATGGTGGCATAGTATTTCACCTGCTTTTATCAGCACCTGAAATTCAAACAATTCAAAGGGGGAGCTTCGATGCTACATATTTTCGATGCTACATAGCGGCGATCCTACATATTATGTCCAGGTGCTTCGATGCTACATAAGTGCGTTGCTACATAGCTGCGATCCTACATAAGGAGTTTTTTACAAAATGTCGATCGGCTCGATGCTACATATGCTCGATCCTACATATGGTGTTCCTTTGTACAGGTGCTTCGATGCTACATATGCTCGATGCTACATATGGTATTTCTTTGTACTGATGACTCGATGCTACATATGCTCGATCCTACATAAGATATTCTTTCGTGCGAATGCCTCGATGCTACATAAGTGCGTTGCTACAAAGCTGCGATCCTGCATAGGGATTTTTTTGACGTAATGTCCAACGGCCCGATGCTACATAAGCTCGATCCTACATATGATATTCTTTTGTACAAATGCCTCGATGCTACATAAGTGCGTTGCTACATAGCTGCGATCCTACATAAGGATTTTTTTGACGAAATGTCGAACGGCTCGATGCTACATATGCTCGATCCTACATATGATATCCCTTTGTACAAGTGACTCGCTGCTACATAAGCGCGTTGCTACATAGCTGCGATCCTACATAAGGCACTTATGTAACATCGAGGCATTTGTACAAAAACATTTTGACATTTCGTCAAAAAAATCCTTATGTAGGATCGCAGCTATGTACCAACGCACTTATGTAACATCGAGGCATTTGTACAAAAGAATATCATATGTAGGATCGAGCTTATGTAGCATCGGGCCGTTCGACATTACGTCAAAAAAATCCCTATGCAGGATCGCAGCTATGTAGCAACGCACTCATGTAGCATCGAGGCATTCCCACGAAAGAATATCTTATGTAGGATCGAGCATATGTAGCATCGAGTCATCAGTACAAAGAAATACCATATGTAGCATCGAGCATATGTAGCATCGAAGCACCTGTACAAAGGAACACCATATGTAGGATCGAGCATATGTAGCATCGAGCCGATCGACATTTTGTAAAAAACTCCTTATGTAGGATCGCAGCTATGTAGCAACGCACTTATGTAGCATCGAGGCACCTGGACATAATATGTAGGATCGCCGCTATGTAGCATCGAAAATATGTAGCATCGAAGGCGACTCCAATTCAAATCACAAAGATGCCAAAAAGAAGATAGAACAGACAGAATGGTTAATGAAAAAGTGCTTGGAAGTTGAATTAGGTTTAAAAAAACAATTGCATATGATAGCACACTACAAAGGTATTTCCATGAGTATAAATCGAATAATTTGGATGTAAAAGAAATTTTATAAAAAGAAAGGGATAATGGCGTTGGGATAACCTGTGTTGAAATATTATTACTGACATTCAAACACAAATTTTTTCCACCAACTCTATACAGTGACAAAAATTTCATTGTATTTAGCACTATTTCTCTGAAGGCCCATGGAGCTCAAGAAAACTGGGCAAAACTTTGCTACGTACGAGGGTGGATTGATAAGTTTCCGGCCTGACCAAGAAAAACAACGTTTTTAAGAATTTTTTTTTTTTATTTCTCAACATAATCTCCTCCAAGGCTGATACATTTCTCATAGCGGTGTTCTAGTCTAGTAATGCCATCTCTATAGACTGATTCGTCAAGCTCCTCAAAATACCCATTTACAGCTTCGATTACTTCTTCATTGTCCGCAAATCTCTTACCGCCAAGCCATTTTTTGAGGTTAGGAAACAGATAATAGTCACTCGGGGCTAGGTCTGGAGAGTAGGGAGGGTGCGGCATTAATTCAAACTTCAGATCGTTGATTTCAGCCATCGCAATGATTGACGTGTGCGCTGGTGCGTTATCGTGATGAAACAAGATTTTTTTCTTCGCCAGATGAGGTCGTTTAATTTTCACTTCGTGGCTCAAACGTTGCGATAAGTCTGCGTAGTATTGACCAGTGATAGTTTTACCCTTTTCAAGGTAATCAATGTATATAATACCTCTTGCATCCCAAAAAACAGTAGCCATAACCTTGTTCGCCGAAAAAATTGTTTTTGCCTTCTTTGGAGTTGGTTCCCCTGGTCCAATCCACTGTTTAGACTGTTCTTTGGTTTCAGGAGTGTAGTGGTGGACCCAAGTTTCGTCAACGGTTACGAATCGACGCAAAAATTCGCTTGGATTACGCTTATACAACGCCAAATTGGCGGTAGAAATGTTCTTTCGAATCAATTTTTGGTCGACTGTTAGCAAACGCGGCACCCATCTTGCCCAGAGCTTTTCCATATACAAATGTTGGTGCAAAATATTTTGTACACGTTCATATGACATCTTACAGGTCTAAGCTATCTCACGAACTTTTAATCTGGGATCTTTCAGCACTATTTGATGGATTTTGTCGATCATATCTGGAGTTGTGACCTCAATGGGGCGTCCTGAGCGAGGCTCATCAGAGGTGCTCACACGACCCTTTTCAAACTCGGAAACCCACTGCTTTACGGTTGAATATGATGGGGAGGATGTCCCCAGTGTTGAGTCCATCTCTTCTTTAATTTCCTTCGGCGTTAACCCCTTCAAATAAAAGTATTTGATGACAGCACGATTTTCCAGCTTTTCCATTTTTACGAAAAACACAGAGGCGTCTTGGTCAGCGTGCTCTCAAAACTAAACTAACATGGCGATCGGACCGAAACTATAGCTACAAGCTATCTAAGGATGGTACTATAGAACGCCACCTCAAGGTAGGCCTAGTGGCACCATCTCTTGGTCAGGCCGGAAACTTATCAATCCACCCTCGTACTTCTCCAACAACTAAGCATCAAATACAGGATCTTCAATATGCAGTGATGAGACGCATTGCCAAGACCAGACTGAATATTTGATTGCATCTGGAAAAAATTTCTGAAAATTATGCAACGAATCATAAATATAATAACCCACAAATGTCAATAATTTTCATACAGTATGTCCTTTCATGTTTAAATATTACTTTGGAGTTTCAATTTATATTCAAAGTCTTTTCCGTACTGAAAAATTTTATTCATCGCTTAGTTGTTGGAAAAGTATGTAGCACAGATTCGCCAGTTTTCTTTAGAGCTCGATGGCCAATATGTCAGAGACATCAAAAATTTTTGACGATAACTGCTCTTGATTCCCAAGTATTTTCACCATCATCGATTGTCAAAGTTAGTACAGTATGATTTTCTTACTACCGTTGATAGTGAAAATGGTTAGAAATTGAAGGCAGTTACAAAGTAAGCAGTTTCTGGCTTATGAAGAAAAAGATGATATGATTATATATGATTGAATTTTGATCAGTGTAGATATTCCTTTCTGATAATTTGGGAACCTGGAGACATCTCGCAATAGTAAATGAAAAGTGGCAATATTTCTGAAACATCAAAATTCTAATTCTTTTCAGAGGTGACATATCATGGAAATTCATATGGGGTTATTATATTATTCATTTGGCTTTATTTACAAGGTCAGCTGTTTTTCTTATAAGAGGATGCAAATCAATGATGTTTCAATAGAAGGAATAATGTGAAACGCTTGGTATAAGTACCTACCGGATATGAAATATTTGGATATTGGTATGCGTACAATATATTCATCTAAAATAATGCAACTGCATTTCCCTGGAAATCATCCGAAATCATCCAATTGAATTTCTCTGGGAATGCTCAATGTTCTTTAGAATTCGCTGAAATATTTAGATTTTTTCACCTTTCAGACTTTTCAGATGTAACCTGTTGGATTTGGAATGAAATAACATACGAAATTTCAATATGATCACTCAAGTGTAGAATATGCATACTTACGATTAGCATAATATATAATTGATCCATAAGTTTTCCAATATATTGTTAATCACCTTTATTTTCATCAATGATGTTGGTTCATTGTTGGAATTACTAAATACACCAATGAATATTTATTACACCAAATAAAGATGTACGTGACATAAAAGTCGTAGTTGACAACTCTCAAATATTTTATTATTATTTTTTTTTTTTTTTTTAACGGTGTAATTCCAGAGAAATCCTGGAAAACACTAGAGCTTATCTCATGTGTTGAGTTCTGCTCCAAAAGATAGAGGTTAGGAAACTACATTTGACTATATTCTTCCCCACCCTCCACTCTCGCCCATGTCACTATATATCCCCAACCCCCGAACCAATCAGATCACGTATTCAAACCGCACAATTCAATAAAATCCGTAAATACACATATTAAAGCAATCGACTCTAATTTAAGTGCTCTATCTGTAATTCCTCTTACATTCCAAATCCCAATATCTCTCAACAACTCCCTAAATTCCCTTCTCTCATCCTTATACACTACACATTCCTCCACAACATGTTGAATCGTTCCATCGTCCTTGCCACAAGCACACCACGGATCATCAACCATACACTTCCTATGTAAGGATTCCTTCAAGTTGTAGTGGTTTGCCCTTAATCTATTCAACATAACAATTTTCTTTCTAGACAATTCCATATTTTTGTACCATGGGTATTTTCCTCCTTTCCTATAAAATTTATCAAAATAAACTTTACCTTTCCATTCCCCTTCTTTAACGAATTTCTTAATCGATTTTTTCCAGTTTAAATCTTCAAATACATTCCTCAAATCCCCCTGTAAAACTTTACTTGAGACACTGTCTTCTCTCAATGTCATTTCCTTTGCTAACGCATCAGCCTTATCATTACCTTCGCTTCCCAAATGTCCTGGAATCCAACCCAAAACTATTTTACCTCTATCCCCATTAGTGCTCAGACTTTCCTCCCATATTCTAAATTGTTTTTTAATTTCCAAAATCATCGGGTTTATATTAGTCTTGAAATCTATATCCTTCAAAGCGATTAAGACACTTTCTGAATCTGATAAAATCAATACATTCCCTTTATCAATCTTCTCCAATGAAATTTCAATCGCTTTACCTATAGCAACCGCTTCAGCAGTAAAAATAGAGCTCCTCACATCCAATGCTACTCCTATATCCAACTTTTCTCCTTCATAACTTCCAACCACCGCAGCTCCTACCTTTCCTCTACCCTTTACTTTAGAGCCGTCTGTATGTAAAACTGTCGTTTGCCCATTCAAATTCCATTTACTAATTAATTCATCTACTATTCTTCTGTCATTTATTTTCTCTTTTCTCTTACTCTTACCTATGTTTAAATCAATATTTAAACACTGAACCACCTCATCAAACTCGTAATCAAAAATTGTAAAATTATTTTTCTCACTCTTTATTAAGGTTTTATCATATTTTTTACATCTTTCATAAACTTTCAAACATCTACTTTTTCTTTGCTCTCTTTTTCTACTACTATTTTTCTTACATCTTAGCAACTCCAATTTATTTATTAAACTACTTCCTCTGCGTTCCATATTTTTTAAAATTAAATTCTCTGTTAACATGTTAACCCGATTTTCCAAATTCATGATTCCAGCTTCTAAATGCATGACATTTAACGGCGTAGAATTCCTATAACCTAAAGACATCCTAATTCCTTTATTTTGAATCTTATTAATCATGTTCATATTTTTTGAACCCTGATAAAATACAGTACTACCATAATCTACCACTGACCTAACCATGCTCTTATACAGCATCACCATAGTTTCAACATCCGCTCCCCATTTAATACCACTCATATACTTCAACAAATTACATCTTTTATCCCCTCTTTTTCTCACTTCCTTAGCTTGCTCCTTGAATTTAAGCTCCGAATCCATGATGATACCAAGAAATTTCGCTCTTCTGCCTATCTTAGTTTCATTTCCAATTATATTAATTTTTTTTACCTTCTTTTTACCCCTCATTTCAAAAATCATAACCTCAGTTTTCTTGGCCGACATTTTCAATCCTATATCCATTAATCTATTATTAATTATCCTCACCGTCTCCTCAATTTTCCTTATATTTCTTTTAATGTCTTTATCTCTTCTATATATCACTACGTCATCTGCATATTGCAGATTTTTAACTCCAAGTCCTATGTCATCATAAACTCCCGTCGTATAAATATTATATAATACCGGACTTAAAATCCCCCCTTGCGGAACCCCCTTCACTACATTTCTTCCAATTTCTCCCCCATAATAATCCAACATAATGTTACTTCTGTCCCTAAGCCAATTCCCTGTAAATATTATAAATCTTCCCGGCATTCCCATATTTACCATTTTCTGGAGTAAGACATTATGTAAAACATTATCATACGCACCCTCTATATCAATGAATACCGCTAATGTGCTCTTGTCCTCCACGAATCCCAATTCTATATCCGTATTTAAACTTACAATACTATCTAAACAAGACCTCCCTTTTCTAAACCCATTTTGTGTTTCATCTAATTTGTCCATTTTTTCCAACCACCAAGCTAATCTATCATTGACCATTCTCTCCAACACCTTACCCAAACAAGATGTTAAAGTGATTGGCCTCACACCTCCATTTGCTTTGTCAATAAAAAACACCTGACCCTTCTTCCAGTCCTTTGGCATTATGCCCGACCTCCAAAACCCATTGTAAATCTTCAACAATTCCCATCTAAAAAAATCTGGCAAGGCCTTAATAATTCTATTGTCAATCCCATCCAACCCTGGAGCTGCCCCTTCTCTTCCCTTTCCTATCGCTTTATTCAACTCCCTCATACTAAAATCATCCTCCAGCCTGTCCCTCAAGCCCTTGCTCTTAAGATCATCAACGATTCTATCTGCTTCGTCGTTTTCAACCCAAGGCACTGATAACTTTTCTATAGCTTTACTAATTTCCTCTTCTTTCCTCCCGCCATCTTTAGCTTTCCAATCTACTTCTATCGCTGCATTTTTAAGAATTTTGGCTTTTCTCCAAACATATTTACCATTACTATTTTTATTCAACGACCCTACGAACTTCTTATAGCTCTCTCTCCTTTCCTTATTCAAAAGCTTTTTCACCTTTGCAATACATTTCCTATATTCAATTACATTCTTAAATGTTTTCTTTTTTTTTATAAATCTTATAAGCCGATCTTCTCTCCTCAACTACTTCCTCACACTCCGCATCCCACCAATCCACTTTCATTTTATTTCTCCATTTAATAAATCTCCCTTTTTTTCTTCTCTCTTTGATTTCCTCAATTTTCATGTCTTCTTTTCTATTTGAAATTCTATTGAAAACCTTAATAATAACCTCGATTAATTTTTCATATTTTTCTACGTCGCTACCCTTCAGAAAAGACTCAACTTTTCTCACCTTTCTCCATTCTAATTTCAGTTCATCATTCAGTCTTTTCCAGTCCGTTTTATAATTATGTATTTTATTGCTAATTTTTTGGTATTTAACCGCCATTCCGATATTCTTCAAAAAACCTGTTATCGGTAAATGGTCTGAGCCCCACGATTCTTCTTCTTCAACTGATTTTATTCTATTTACTAAAGCTTCCGAACAACAAATTAAATCTATATTACTTTGTTTACTGACTCTATGACTCCCAACATATGAAACTGAATCCGTATTACAGCAAAAAACGTTACAACCTTCCCAAAAATTCCACAGTTTTCTCCCATAACAATCTGTGTAATCGCAATTCCAACCCACGTGATGTGCGTTAAAATCCCCCATAACAATAATCTCTTCATCGTTTCCTCTGCAACCCATTATTTTTTCCCACACTTCTTCCTCGAAAGCTGTACCTGGAGCTCTATATATCACAATAATATACAGCCATTTCTTTCCATATTTTAACCTTACCCCCACCTTATCAAGTCCCTTACAATCTATTCTATCCAACTCTTCTACCCCTCTCCACTCTAATTCCCTACTACTAAATATTCCCACCCCTCCCCCCTTCTTTTTCCCCCCTCTATTTTTACCCACCCAGTCAAAACCATTCAATTTCATTTTATCTTTTTTTTTTAACCAAGTTTCCGTAATTCCCATCAAATCATACTCATTAACCCTTTGTCTTATTTCATTCAATTTGCCTTTCACCCCTCTCGCATTCCAAACAACGAATTTAAAATTCTGTTTAATATCCATTATGAAAAAAAAAAAAAAACACAAGACAATTCCTATAACGAAACAAAAACTTATAACTTATTGAATATCAGACAAAGGTACTATCAGTCTATCTTTCTTAACTATCACCCTCCTCCTTACTAATATCATCTAAACACTCTTTACCCCTATCAATTTCTTGAGTATGGACCTCATCCACACTACTTACATTCCTATTATCTAATGAATCACATTGATCTCCACCTCCTTCATTAATTTTCACTTCATCCCTCTAATCTGAACTACTATGTACACCCCTATCATTTATAACACTATCATTATTCTCTAAACATTGATACGATATATTCTCTTTATGTAGTACTTCTGTATCTCCTGCTCTCTGACTCATTTCTTTGCTTTCGTTCGTGTAAACTTTCGCCCACCTACCCTCTGCACTACCCTCTTCTATAGTTTTATTGAAACTAAAACCCTCTAACTTCTCTATTTTGAGAATATTAGGCACGCTTTTGAATGAGAATACCCCTTTGTTATCTCCCTTTTGATACGATCCATTCTCTTTTGAACCGAAAACAAACACCTTACTTTTGTCAAATTGTTTCACACTATTTTCTCCTTTTAAACTAAAACAGCTATCACTGATGTCCATCTTATTCTTCCTATCTAAATCCGATAGGTTAAACTTAGGTCCTTTCTTAAAACTTAACTTATCTTCACCTCTCCCAAAAACAGTTCTATAACCACCTCCTCCATTAAAGTTTTCTCTCACGTCACTTCTTCTTTCATCTTGTATTGTTTTACCTTTGCCACTGGGCATATAAAATTCCTTCTTTACATTCTTGTTTCCGTACTCTTCACACTCATTTGTTACGTTTTTTTCCTGTAAAATCGCAAATCTATTTTCCCTTTCCAACTGATCAACTACACTTCCATCTTTCCTAACAGAACAATCTTCCCCAATTCTTCCAGTCACCTTCTTTCTAACACCTCTCTGACGCCTTTCTCCTAAATCTGGAAATTCTTCATTGTTCCAAATACTACCTTTGAATCTCTCATCCTTTCTTAATAATAATCTAGCTTCGTTCAGACTTATATTTTTATGTGCCATAACTTTTTTTAACTCTTCTTCGAAAATTCTCGTTTTACATGATTTAGAAGTGCTTTCGTGATTGTCACCGCAATTCACACATCTTTTCTTTCTTTGACACTCCCCATGAAACTTATCGCTACAATTCTTGCATAGATCAATTTTAGATCTACATTCTCTTTTCGGATGACCAAATCTAAAACATTTATAACATTGTAGAACTGGTTCTACAAACGGTTTAACATTAACCCAAGCATGACCGTATCCATAATAGATTCTACTTGGTAAAATATCTCCCTTAACTTTAATCAAAATGTTTTGCGTTGGTATCCACCCTACTTTGTTTTTATTGACTATTTTTTTGTTCATTCTAATAAATTCTGTTATATTTAAATCTTCACACATTTCTTTTTGTAACTCTTCTATTGTACCAAACCAATCTACAATCACACCTTTTCTTCCAAATTTCCTCTTCGGAATAAATGCTTTCACTACTTCCTTTTCGCCCCTTTCATGTGAATTAATAATATCGCTTTCGAAAATCTTCATAAATCTGTTAGCGTCTCTAAAACTTCTGAGTCTAACCTCTCCTTCACCTCTTCCTATCATCTTATAATCTTCAACTTCAATTTTTTTATTGCATACTTTCCTATACAATCTTTGATTGCACTCTGAGCTAGACCAATCAGTTTTACAACCCTCTAATCTAACCTCTACAACATATGATGAGCACATACCTTCCTCATAATATATTTGTTCTACCTTTTTGCTGACTTTATCATCATTCCCACCGCCATCTGCATCCCCCTTTACCTCTCCAAACTTAGTCGTGTTATAACTAATCAAATCTTTGAATGATTGTTCCTGATCAATCACCCCAATAACTTCTTTTATTTCTTTAAGAGACATATTCGCTTTCTCAGCTACCTCCGCACTATTTTTTTCATTATAGCAAAACCTCTTACTATCAACTTTGACGGAATCCTTTAAATCTCTCTTCATTCCCGGTCTTTTCCCATAATCCTCGTACTTTCCAATCACATCATCCATCAAATCATTATAATCCTTCTCTCCATCCCTTCTGTTATCATTAGGCCTTTTCGTGCTATTGTCACTCTTGTTCACTGTAACCCCATCCCCCCCTAGACCTGTGACCGAAGCCACTTTCCCGCCTAACCTCACACTTATGAGTCTCACCACACTTTTTGTCTTTCACACGCACAGAAAAAATAACTCCACTATTCTTGATAAGAATAATTAACACTCCTCGCTCAAAAGTACTTTTGACACACAAAAATAAACTTCAACACTCCATACAACTCTTCCAATAACATAAAAGAAAACCGAAATCAAACTCTACATCAGCCAACGCCTCCATTTTCTATCGACCTCCCAATATTTTATTATAAAAAGTTATATTGCTGTCTCATGCCTGTTGGAACAAAAAACGGGATAGTGTAGAATATACATACTTAATATTGGCATAATATACGACTCCAACATAAATTTGCAAATGTATTGTTTATAACCTTTATTTGCATCAATCATGCAGGCTCATTGTTTGAATCATGAATTACACTGTTGGATATACGAGGGTGGATTGATAAGTTTCCGGCCTGACCAAGAGATGGCGCCACTAGGCCTACCTTGAGGTGGCGTTCTATAGTACCATCCTTAGATAGCTTGTAGCTATAGTTTCAGTCCGATCGCCATGTTAGTTTAGTTTTGAGAGCACGCTGACCAAGACGCCTCTGTGTTTTTCGTAAAAATGAAAAAGCTGGAAAATCGTGCTGTCATCAAATACTTTTATTTGAAGGGGTTAACGCCGAAGGAAATTGAAGAAGAGATGGACTCAACACTGGGGACATCCTCTCCATCATATTCAACCGTTAAGCTGTTTCCTAACCTCAAAAAATGGCTTGGCGGTAAGAGATTTGCGGACAATGAAGAAGTAATCGAAGCTGTAAATGGGTATTTTGAGGAGCTTGACGAATCAGTCTATAGAGATGGCATTACTAGACTAGAACACCGCTATGAGAAATGTATCAGCCTTGGAGGAGATTATGTTGAGAAATAAAAAAAAAAATTCTTAAAAACGTTGTTTTTCTTGGTCAGGCCGGAAACTTATCAATCCACCCTCGTACATTACATCATATAAGGAAGTACGTGGAATGTCAAGAGTGACTGAAAAGTCGTATTCGAGGACTAAAAATATTGCAAAGTATTTTATTGTGAATCGTTAGCGTTACATTACCATATCATATGGTTGTACATGTAGTAGTAATTGACTTCATTGCCACAAGAAGCAATACATAAAAAATATATGGTTGTACATAAACAATCTGAGGTTATTTAAACAAATGAATATCGGTTCAGTAAACGAAAAAGATTTCTACAACGCTATCTGGTGGAGCGTGAAAGTGACACCTTCAATGGTAACACCTTCAAGTGGTTCAGTGGAACCTACCGCAGTCGGGGAATCCCAAGTAAGCACGGCCTCGTATGTTTCAAGCAGGCTTCGACAGGTAGCGTTGTCTGAATTTTTCTCATTTGAACCGATATTCATTTGTTCAACCGTTAGAACATTGTTGTATGTAACTGGTTTTCTGTTGTAACAGGCATGAAATAATGGTAAAACGGTTTAGTACAAAATACTTGTGAAGATTTGGAGTTTCCAAATACGACTTTTCTGTCACTCTTGACATTCCACGTACTGCTTTATATGGTGTAATGTATATCCAATAGTGTAATTAATGATTCAAACAGTTAGCCTACATGATTGATGAAAATAAAGGTGATTCAATATATTGGAAAATTTATGGTTCAGTTATATATTATGCTAATAGTAAGTACGCATATTCTACACTAACTCGTTTTTTGTTCCCACAGGCATGAGATAATCATATAACGTTTTATAATGAAATACTTGAGAAGAGTTCGAGTTGTCAACTACGACTTTTATGTGACGTACTTCTTTATTTGGTGTAATAAATATTCAATGGTGTATTTAGTAATTCCAACAATGAACCAACATCATTGATGAAAATAAAGGTGATTACCAATATATTGGAAAACTTATGGATCAATTATATATTATGCTAATCGTAAGTATGCATATTCTACACTTGAGTGATCATATTGAAATTTCGCATGTTATTTCATTCCAAATCCAACAGGTTACATCTGAAAAGTCTGAAAGGTGAAAAAATGTAAATATTTCAGCAAATTCTAAAGAACATTGAGCATTCCCAGAGAAATTCAATTGGATGGTTTTAGATGATTTCCAGGGAAATGCAGTCGCATTATTTTAGATGAATATATTGTACGCATACCAAGATCCAAATATTTCATATCCGGTAGGTACTTATACCAAGCGTTTCACATTATTTCTTCTATTGAAACATCATTGATTCGCATCCTCTCATAAGAACAACAGCTGATCTTGTAAATACAGCCAAATGGATAATATAATAATCCGATGTGAATTTCCATAGTTTGATATGTCACCTTTGAAAAGAATTAGAATTTTGATATTTAAGAAATATTGCCACTTTTCATTTACTATTGCGAGATGTCTCCAGGTTTCCAAATTATCAAAAAGAAATATCTACACTGATCAAAATTCAATCATATATAATCATATCATCTTTTTCTTCATAAGCCAGAAATTGCTTACTTTGTAACCGCTTTCAATTTCTAACCATTTTCACCATCAACGGTAGTAAGAAAATCATACTGTACTAACTTTGACAATCGATGATGGTGAAAATTCTTGGGAATCGAGAGCAGTTATCGTCAAAAAATTTTTTTTGCTAATTTTCCAAATTAAAAATTCTGGCTCTTTAGAGACCTAGATAAACCTTTGGAGATTCATCCCTGAAAATTTCAGACTTTTTTATGCATTCAGTTCCGAGTATTTTGGTCAAAACAAAACTGCCACCAGATGGAGCCACCTATGCGCTGGTATCTTCTTAACGCTTAGTTGTTGGAGAAGTATGGAGCAAAGTTTTGCCTAGTTTCCTTGAGCTTCATGGGCCTTGAGAGAAATAGTGCTTCATACAATGAAATTTTTGTCACTGCCCATACGCAAATATTTCACTGAAATAACTATGACACATCTCGTAAAAAACTCTGGAAGACTCTGAAAATCGCTGGAAAAAAATGAAAAATCTAACATTTTTGAAACATCCTGTACATACTTTTTTCAGAATTTTTTCAGAGAATGAGGACGAAATGGCGCTCTGAAAGAATTCTGACAAAACTCTGAAAAATTTCTGAGGTTTTTCTGACTATTGAGAAATTTTTTTTGAATTTTCAAACACTTTTTTCACCTAGGATATTTGAATATACCGTGTGAAACTATTTATAGGGTTTTACATTTTTTAGTAATCAGAAAAATTTCAGAAATTTTGCAGAGTTTTGTCAGAATTTTTTCAGAGCGCAATTTCGTCCTTACTCTCTGAAAAAACTCTGAAAAATGTCTGTACAGGATGTTCCAAAAATATTAGATTTTTCAGAGTTTTTTCAAAGATTTTCCATAGTTATTTAAGCGAAATATTCCTGTACGGGTGTATAAAGGGTTGATGGAAAACATTTGTTTGAATGTCAGTAATGATGTTTCAACAGACCCAGCAAAAAATCTTGAATTGAAGAGAATAGAAAAGAATTGAGATTGAAGAATCTGAATTCGAATTTTGAAGTCATAGAATTCATTTTGAAGAAATTCTATTCTTCTCTATTCTAACCTATTCCAAGTGAAATCTCATTCCAAATCTGCTATTCAATTTTCATTTTTCTCATGTCAAATTCAGAATACAACTCCTATGTTGTGAATGAATGTTGTTGACGACATTGATATCGCGATTTTCAATTCTAGGGCAAGACTTCAAAGAAGAATAGCAACTGAATTCCAAACACAGAATTAAAATCCAAATATTTCTATTTCTTTCTATTCTTTTGATACAAACTTCGAATTGAAAAGAATTGAAAATAGGTTTTTCTTATTCTTTTCCAATTCTTTTCTATTCCAGATTTTTTGCTGGGGAGGTTATCCCAATGCCAATATTGCTTTTTTTTATAATATTTCTTTTACATCCAAACTATTCGATTTTCACTCATGGAAATACCTTTGTAGTGTGCTATTATATGCAATTGTTTTTTTTTTTTTTTTTTTAATCTAATTCAACTTCCAAGCAACTTTTCATGAACCATTCTGAGTATGTTCTATCTTCTTTTCGACACTTTTGTGATTTGAATCGTTTGAATTTCAGGTGCTGATAGATACTTTCCCACCATTCCTTGGTCCGTAATTGACTATTTAATTATTTAAAATGCCACGTATGCCAACTAAGACCGTGGATGAGATCCACAATGCTATTCAGGATTTATTATTCTTTGATGCTCATGGTCATGTACGCCCTATGAATGATGTTGTTTGGAAACATGCGTGTGGAAAACTGGACGGCGCATTACAGTTGAAATACATTTATTTGTATATTTCGCAAAATCGAAACGGTATTCTCGATCGGCTGTACAAAGATTATGGGATACAAACCGAGAAAAAAGGACAAAAAAGATCTTTCGCTGATACAAGTATTGGGTCAAATCAATCAGATGGTTCAAATTGGTCCATGAATTCGACATTCGACTTTGGTAAACCGCTCCGTGTTCAGTTGCGTTTAAGTCCGGATGTATGGGCCAAAATTAGCCCTATCACACTACGCAATCAGTTTCGATATTATCAAAGTTTAAAACCTGGTTGGACGAATATTTTGTACAAAGAAATTTGGACACAGTTAAAATGACCTTGTCCATATACTTTCAAATCAGCGCAAATTAATGAAACAAAACAAATTTTTTTGAAGATAAAAGGCAAATGTCCTGAGTGCGATGCTGAATTCCACGCAACAGCTTCGAAAATGCCACCTTTAGACGCTGATTTCATCCTCAATATTTCCACGTATGATACCAGGGGAATACAACATGAAAAAAAACGTCACTTACGTGGAGTTGAACGTGAAATAGTTGTGAAAGACTTGTGCGGTTCATCTGCGTACGCATGGACAAGAGAAAGAGCGAATCAGGTGATGAATTTCGGTGAAGACGAACCAGCTCACTTGTACAGTGAAGAAGTACTGAGAAAAGCAAAGCAATTAGCGGAGGACAAGAAACTCGGTCTCGAAAAAGTCCCTGACGTTATCACTTCTGTGAATGATTTGACCAACAGGCCAGAATTCAGTGGTTTCATAAGACATATCGGGATAAATAAATTCTATGTTTATTATTTTCACCCTGATCAAATATTCATGTATAAAAAGTATCTGAAAACACACACTGCAGAGGGTAGTCTCAGCATTGATGCCACTGGTTCATTGGTGAAGAAACTACCAGAGACGTACGGTACCAACAGTCCAATTTTTTTGTATCAAATCGTGGCCCCATTTGGAGGAAAAATTTTGCCAGTTGCCCAGATGGTGTCGGAAAAGCACGATACAGTAAAAATAATTTCTTGGCTCTTAGAATGGTTGAAGTCCGGAGCGCCTTGTCCTCCAAAAGTCGTCACGGACGATTCTATGGCGCTTTTAAATGCTGTTGCTTTTGCTTTTAATTTGATGACGTTGAAGACTTATTTGAACAAGTGTTTTCTTATGCTTGAAAACAATGAAAATTCAAGGATGGGCATCAACTGCGTCATAAAGATTGATATTGCTCATTTAATAAAATCTGTGTGCAGATGGAATTGTTTCAAAAATAAAGGTTTCGACATTGAAGAGTTTTTCGTTCGGTGCGTCTGTATTTTATCTGAATGTACGAGCAGTTTGTTGAACAGTTTTTCCAGCATTCTGCGTGATATTTTCATGGTAGCTTTGTCAGAAAAAAAAAAATATTACATCGAACAGTAATGATGAATATGGTTAGGTGCATCCCAACAAAGATTAATTAATCTGATCAAGACAATGGATTTAAAAGCATATGAAGAAATAATGGACCAATTTAAGAACGACTGCCCCGAAGATGACGAATCTTGTACAGAAATGAAAAATATGGATTCAAATTATAGAAATGGACAAGAAGAAAACGATGAAACTTTATTTCATGTACAAGAGGAGAACAAGAACAAAAAAGTACTACCGGAAATTGACCAGTTCCTGTCCAATATTCATGAGCAGGTGGTGAACCGAGATAAATCCGGAGAAAGGCTAAATCCGTATTCAGGCCCTGCATTTGTGACCAGTTTGCTGCACTTGGCAAAATTGTTCCCTCTTTGGACGAATATGATTTTAGATGAAGTCGCAACTTCAGCTAGAAGTGAAGCGTATTTCAGGGAACTGAAGAGCTTATTGTTCAAAGGAAAAAAATCGATACGGGTCGACAAATTCTTGATAATTCACATGCGATCAATCGAAGGTACCATGAAAATATTATTGGCAAGAGAAAATAAAACCCATCAAGTGAAGGGACATGATAAATCATCTGCTGCGAAAGGTGGGAAAAAAAAGGTGGGCAATCAGCTCGTGACGGTCGATGAGGAAATTAAAGATAGAGAGAATTGTAAGAGCCCTTCAAGGGATTTGGACGGTGGAAACAAGGATGCATGTTTTGATTTTCCTGCAGTCGACTTCAAAATGAATAAATCTCTTGGTGATAATTTGATTTCAACGTCAACCGATGACTCATTGACCGTTCATTCAGAAAACGAGTTCTCTCCTAATACTTCTCAGATTTTAGCCTCAAAAACTCACGTCCTCACAAATGTTGAAAACCCATCGTTGGAAAAATCAGACGCAGTTCAAGTGATTGACGTTGAATGCTTAAACCAAACTGGGTCGTGGAAAGGTAAGAACAATGAACCACCAAAGAAACGGGGGAAATATTTGACTCCATGCCCGGACATAGAAGAGATACGCAAGAAAACAAAGTCGAAAATATTATCTGTCAGAAACGGGAGTCAGCTTGGTCCGCAAACGGTATTAGGTAAATCAACGATCATTCGGAATACCTGCGCTTTCGATTCAGTTATGCAGTCACTACTAGTTGCATTTCGAGATTGGAATAATTATAACATTTATGTTCATGAGACTGGAAATCCGATTTTTGAATTTTTAACACAATTGTCGACGCATGGTACAAGTTCAGCGGTATACAAACAAAGAGCTTCCTTATTGAGTCTCATATTTCGAAAGGATGGAAGTCGTTTGGACTGTGCAACAAATGTTGCGAGTTTAATCAGCGAGAACTTGTTGAACAACAAGAAATCTTACAGGATACGATAAGAATGCACGAAATGCAATCAAAATAATAATATCGAATGTTCAGTGTTTGATGTTGACTGCATACCATGCTATCAAGGGGGAATGCGTTATCTTAATCAGGCGTTATATGAGAGCATTGATGGGAAGAAAGCTGAAATTTGTAAATACTGTGGAGAGAAAGATTTGTATACTAGAATAGAAACAGGGGAACATTTTTTTATAAATTTGGAAGCGTTGCAATTCCCTGGGCTTGCCGCGAAATTGGGTTATCCTGATTGGCCTGGAACGTTTACTTTAAAAGAAATACCGGAAAGTATTGAATTTTTCGGGGAAGAATTTAGACTAATCGGGGGGATTCAGTTTTTGAATGACCGGGAGAATTCAAACGGAATCGGGCACTACGTGGTGCATTGTCGCAGAATAACAGGGAAATGGGAAACATTCGATAACCTGAAAGGTTATAAAAAACCAATAACGACGACTATGAGGGTATTATTGAATAAAATGTATATTTCTCCATTAATGTATGTAAAGATTGTGAAAAAAAAGGAGCAAACAAGCGATATGTCATGAATAAATGTGTAAGGAACAAATTCGTCCCTCAATCCCTCCTTCCTTGTCCTTCTCACTACGCTTCTATGTAATTTGTTCCCAGGTTTTTTTTTTGACTGGAAATTCCCATGTTCACTGAATTCTGGTGGTTGCTGTGGCGAATGAATGAATACAAAGCCGATTTCGAATATGTATCAATCAGTACCTGGGAAACCACGGAGGTACGGAGAGAACAACTTAGTTAGTTGACTGGGAAATTCGCTCCAACTGGGGGCAATTCTGTATGATTTTTTGAATATAGGAAAACATTGATTTTTGATATTTTGGAGCCCATAACTTCTGAACCAAGGAGGTACAAACGATGAAACTTGCAAGGAATATTCTTGGGAGGTCACCAAACAATAGTTAGTGCATAGAAAATTTGCCCCAGTCAGGGGCAATGCTGTATGATTTTTCAAAGTTTCAGAAATTTCGATATTTATATATTCCAAGACTCATAACTCCCAATCCAAGGAGGTACAAACGATGAAACTTGCGGGGAATATCCTCGGGAGGTCCAGGAACAATAATTTATCTATAGTAGATCTGCCCCAGTCAGGGGCAATTCTGTAAGATTGTTCAAAGTTCGAAAATTCCGATATTTATACATTCCAAGGCCTATAACTTCCATACCGAGGAGGTACTAACGGAGAAACTTGCAGGGAATATTCTTGGGAGGTCACCAAACAATAATTTATCCATAGAAAGTTTGCCCCAGTCAGGGGCAATTCTTTATGATTTTTCAAAGTTTCAGAAATTCCGATATTTATACATTCCAAGGCCTATAACTTCCATACCAAGGAGGTACAAACGATGAAACTTGCAGGGAATGTTCTTGGAAGGTCCCCAAACAATAGCTCATGCATAGAAAGTACGCCCCAATCAGGGGCAATTCTGTTAGATTTTTCAAAGTTCGAAAATTTCGATATTTATATATTCCAAGGCTTATAACTTCCAAACCAAGGAGGGACGAACGATGAAACTCGCAGGGAATATTCTTGGGAGGTCCCCAAGCATCAATTTATACATAGAAAGTTTGCCCCAGTCAGGGGCAATGCTGTCTGATTTTTCAAAGTTTCAGGAATTTCGATGTTTATATATTCCAAGGCTTATAACTTCCAAACCAAGGAGGTACAAACGATGAAACTTGCAGGGAATATTCTTGGGAGGTCCCCGAACAATAATTTATCCATAGAAAGTTTGCCCCAGTCAGGGGCAATGCTGTATGATTTTTCAAAGTTTCAGAAATTTCGATATTTATATATTCCAAGGCTCATAACTCCCAATCCAAGGAGGTGCAAACAATGAAACTTGCAGGGAATATCCTCGGGAGGTCCAGGAACAATAATTCATCTATAGTAGATCTGCCCCAGTCAGGGGCAATTCTGTAAGATTTTTCAAAGTTCGAAAATTCCGATATTTATACATTCCAAGGCCTATAACTTCCATACCAAGGAGGTGCAAACGATGAAACTTGCAGGGAATGTTCTTAGGAGATCCCCAAACAATAGCCAATGCATAGAAAGTTTGCCCCAGTCAGGGGCAATTCTGTGTGATTTTTCAACGTTCGGAAATTCCGATATTTCTATATTCCAAGGCTTATAACTTCCAAACCAAGGAGGTACAAACGATGAAACTTGCAGGGAATATTCTTGGCAGATGACCAAACAATAGTTCATGCATAGAAAGTCTGCCCCAGTCAGGGGCAATTATGTATGATTTTTTGAAGTTCGAAAATTTCGATATTTATATATCCCAAGGCTCATAACTTCCAAACCAAGGAGGTACAAACGATGAAACTTGCAGGGAATATTCTTGGGAGGTCCCCAAACATCAATTTATACATAGAAAGTTTGCCCCAGTCAGGGGCAATGCTGTCTGATTTTTCAAAGTTACAGGAATTTCGATATTTCTATATTCCAAGGCTCATAACTTCCAAACCAAGGAGGTACAAAAGATGAAACTTGCAGGGAATATTCTTGGGAAGTCACCAAGCAATAGTTAACGCGTAGAAAGTTTGCCCCAGTCAGGGGCAATTCTGTATGATTTTTTACAGTTCGAAAATTCCGATATTTGTACATTCGAAGGCCTATAACTTCCATACCAAGGAGGTACAAACGATGAAGCTTGCAGGAAATATTCTTGGAAGGTCCTCAAACAATAATTTATCCATAGAAAGTTCGCCCCAGTCAGGGGCAATGCTGTATGATTTTTCAAAGTTTCAGAAATTTCGATATTGCTTTATTCCAAGGCTCATAACTCCTAAACCAAGGAGGTACAAACGATGAAAATTGCAGGCAATATTCTTGGGAGGTCACCAAACAATAATTTATCCATAGAAAGTTCGCCCCAGTCAGGGGGAATTCGGTGTGATTTTTCAAAGTTCGAAAATTTCGATATTTATATATTCCAAGGCTTATAACTTCCAAACCAAGGAGGTACAAACGATGAAACTTGCAGGGGATATTCTCGGAAGGTGCTCAAACAATAATTGACCCATAGAGAGTTTGCCCCAGAGTTTGTTTTGGTACAATCAGGTACTAACACATACTAACAATACATTTATTCGTATATCTTTTTAGATGTAAATGAAGTTAAAAAAAAAATAAATAAATAAAGTGGTGGCTCCAGCCCTCACTGAACAAAGCCGTGCGCGACGATGATCAATGTGCGCGGAGCACTCTACAGCCCTGTCAAGTGTGAGGAAACAAAACAACCAAAAACATTCTCGAGAGAATTGAAATTTGGGGGGCCTTCTCGATTTCCGATTTTTAAAAAACGATTTAAAAAAAAATAACAGCTTTTACAAAGAAAAAGCCCCTTTTTTCCCGTGTTTTTTTTCTTTTGCTTCAACGTTAAAGGAAAGGAATAGACAATTTTGTTGAAAACGCTTGGATAGGGCCCTCTAAATTGAATAAGCTCCAATTTGAGCCATCAAACATCAAAATCGGTTCAGTCGTTGAAGCAGAATCGTGCTCCGCGCGCAAGAAACAGTTTTGAGAAAAACGCGTCTCAAGTTCGAGGAAGAAAAACTCGTAAGTATAAAATAAACTGCGTGGGAAAATATAATTTTGGCTACACATTTCCAAGACCCTAAGAATCAAAATAAAGCAAAAAGAAAGAAAAAATTTTTCCCGTCAATTTTGACTAGAACCTCCCTTCAAACCATCTCTCTGGGTATGGAAGTTTTTTCATTTCCGCGGTACGAACAAAATATATCGCGTTATAATCAATTACTTACACACCTCTTCCAGATGCCATAAAAAAAAATCCGAGTTCCCTCCCACGCATCACCACACTCCCGAAAGAGTTCATAATGTATTCATTTCGAGTCCAAATGAATTATCCGTGAACTCTCCCTGAACTGTGGTGCTGTATGGATTTGCAGCTTGGAGCCAGAGTAGATCAGTTCCAGTCATTTCAAGTCCAAAGGTACCACTTCTGTCGACGATTCCTCCGGCTCTCGACTCAAAACATATTTTCTTCTATATCTCCTTTTCCTTTTAGGTACAAACGAAAATTCCAACGGTACAATCAGGTACAAACGATACCCCTTCGAATGACACCAGACTCGTCCCGATTGGTCGGAATTGCTGGCTGGGGCTTAAGCCCCCGGGCTATATCTCGGTACCCTTGGAGGTACAAACGAAAATCTTTGCGGTACAATCAGGTACAAACGAAGTACTTTTGATTGGGATTAACAAAAAATTTTTATCTCCCACTTGCTGGCTAAGTTCACGGAGATATTATTAGGCCCGTCAAAACTCCCTTGTTGAAGGACCCTTAGGGGTTTGTATTGATGGAAGCGACAGAGGAATAGGAATAGTCTAATGCAAATGAATCGCCATGCCACTGTTTCTCACAGAAACAGAAAGAATTTTGTAGTTGAGTTTACTATAAGATTATTGTGATCGAGGAATAGACTGAATCCTGTTTTGACGATTGTTAAGTATAGTTCTTAAACATATAGTGATCAAGATAGGACGAAGTAGGTAATAACACAAAGCTCATGTGAACATATATATATTATAAGTATATTGTAATACAAGATTAGCAATGCGCTCAGCCGAGAGCTCAAGCAAGATTGACTGGCGTAGCGCTATCGTTGATAGTCGCACACTCTCACTAACACGCACGCACACGTGTTAGTAATTCCCATACATCACAATTCCTCCACCTCTAAGGGATTACATGGGTTTCAGGGGCCAAAAAAAATCTAATTTTCTCCATTTTTTTTCTCTGACTATACAAAAGACTTTTATTCAGTGTTTTTGGCATATGATTGGGTGACTTTTGAACTGCATTTAAAAAAATTCTCATGAAAAAATATGATGAATTGACTTGATGGCAGTCGATTTTCGGAGGTCCCTCCACAAAAAAGGTACTTTGCGGTAGTCAAAATTACTGGCGACTGCTTCATCTAAAAAATACAAAAAAAATATTTTCTCTTAGTATTAGAGTAAAACTAGTCTCTGAACGAAGGATTTGAAGAGAAAATGAAAATTGAATTTTTGGCAGTGGTTTGAACGAAAACATCACTTTTTCGGTGAAATTTTCGGTATTTATTACGGTGCCAAATTTTTTGTAGTTCAAGGGAAAAAAATCCTTCGTTCAGGGACTAGTTCTACTCTAATACTAAGAGAAAATATTTTTTTTGTATTTTTCAGATGAAGCAGTCGCCAGTAATTTTCACTACCGCAAAGTAGAGGGACCTCCGAAAATCGACTGCCATCAAGTCAATTCATCATATTTTTCCATGAAAAATTTTCAAAATGTAGTTCAAAAGTCACCCAATCATATGCCAAAAACACTGAATGAAAATGTTTTGTATAGTAAGAGAAAAAAAATCGAGAAAATCAGCTTTTTTTTGGCCTCTGAAACCCATGTAGCCCCTTAAAGGAGGCGTCACAGCCTTTAATTTTAAACGCTCTGAACGCCGTAGTTCATTGTTTTCAGCCTTGAATTTGATTAGTTGATCGGTTTGACGCTTCCAAACGCAATTTGGCCCTAATTCCACTTGATACGAAGACGGCGAGAATTGTTTAACGATTTTGCCTCTTGTCCGTTTAGGACCTCTAGCACTGTAGTCTCGTGCCACTACTTCGTCGTCTACGCCAAGCGTTACATTTCTCAGACCACTACTGTTCGCTATTTGCTTTGATTGCTTGTCGGTACCGTGATCCTCTAAACTAGGCCGTAGCACGTCGAAACGAGTACGCAACTCGCAAGAATTCTGGGCTTCTGCCTGTAGTGCTATGCGGTATGCTTCTATAATGGAACGAGAAAATATTTATCACATCTTCCAATAATCTTTCCCCCTTTACAGTTTTTCTGATCTTGTCTTCAAAACTACTAACGAAATTTTCGTCACAGCGCCGTTAGTAGCTGGATAATGAGGCGGTGAAAAGATATGTTTGACTCCCAATTTTAAGAGGTTTGAATTCTTTGCTAGCAAACTATCTTCCGTTAACGGTAACTAATTGTTTGAGTAAACCATGCCTAGGAAGAAGCTGCTTGAATACCTTAATAAACTTGTCCGCTGTAGTGTCTGTTTTAAAATCTATTACCTCCGACCACTTGGAATGCCCATCGATTACCACTAGAAATATGTGATTCAAAAATGGCCGTAAAAAATCGGAATGCAGACGAGTCCACGCTTTATCTGGCCATGACCATGGAGTTAACTGCATTTTTCGTATTAACCGTATTTTTCCTCTCTTCCAAACATACTTGACACAACTGCACAAGCATTTCAATATCGCGATCGATCCCGGACCACCACACATAAGATCTAGCCAGCATCTTAATCTTGACTATCCCTAGGTGTGATGCATGCAATTCAGTGAGTATTTTCTGCTAAAGTGTTTGCGGAATTACCAACCTATACCCTCATAGAATGCAACCCTTTTTGATTGAAAACTCGTGACGCTTAGCGAAATATTTACCTACTTCCGGAGATAAGTCAGCTTGATTATGTGGCCGCCCCAGTATGATATATTTTATTAACATATTTCAAACTCTCATCTTTCTGAGTTTCAATCGCGACGCATTTGTAGTCTAAAATGTTGCCTCCTTCCTGAATATAATATATTGGAGAGAAATCGGTATCGGAAACTTGGGTCTCATCATCTATCGGTAGACGGGACAGCGCGTCGCAATTTTCATCACTTCTGTTTTGATGTTTTCAATTTTGTATCTGAACCCCGATGAAAAAGAAGCCCAGCGTTGTAATCGATTCGCTACTGTTGGCGGAATACCCGTTTCCGGGCCGAAAATATATTGCACGGCTCATGGTCCGTCCTCAACATGGTTTCCGTCTCAAAAATAAAATCGTGAAATGGTTTGAACCTGAATACTATCGCGCCCTCTTCCTGATCTATTATTGTTATGCTTGACTCATTTCGCGGTATTTTTTTGTGCGTACGCAATAGAACGTTCTGACCCGTCCTTGTATTTGTGAGAAAGAATCGTCGAGAGTCCATAGGCCGATACGTCGCACGCAAGCACAAGATCTTCGTTCGGGTTGTACTGTGCTAACACTGTTGGTGAAATTAACCCAAGTAGCATCGGGATATACTATGTATGTTCTACGAATATTCGAAGTGTATTCCATGCACATTCTAATGAGACCGTTTTATGGGTGCTATGTACCCAAGCAGCAATGGAAGGTCAAAGTATATACGAAATAGAAACGTTCGTAGAATATACGAATGAGATACGAAGAACATATAATGAACGTTCATGGAATTTTCGAATGAGACTGTTTTCAATATACCCAAGCAGCACCAGAATATACTATGAACGTTCTTCGAATATTCAAAATATGTTCTATGCATATTCGAATGAGACCGTTCTATAGGTGCTATGCATATTTATCAAACGTATGTAACCGGATATACGACAGCACGTTGATTGAACGTCGATTGAATGTATATCGTAGGTTTCGATTGTACTACGTACGTTCTAAGTATATTCAAAACAGTCTCATTCGAACATTCTATGAACATTCATTATATGTTCTTCGTATCTTATCCGTACATTCTACGAACGTTTCTACTTCGTATATACTTTGAAATTCTGTTGCTGCTTGGGTACTTACACTGAGAGGAATGATTATTAATATCAAGAATTTTAATTCATGAATACTGCCAAGAATAAAAATTCTTGATTACAGTTGATGTGTTATTGGCCCAAAAGAAATTTTCTTAAATCAAGGAAATATTTCTGGATTCAAGGAAATTTCTTTTGCGCCAATAACATATTAACTATAACCAAGAATTTGTATTCTTAGCAGCATTCATGAATTTAAATTCTTGATATTAATCATTATTTCTCTCAGTGTGAAACGTACATAGTACATTCAAAATGTACGATATCCATCCAATCGACGTTCGATTAACATATCATCGTACATTCGATTGCATACGTTCGATGAATATGCATAGCACCTATGAAACGGTCTCATTGGAATGTGCATAGAACATATTTCGAATATTCTGAGAACGTTCATAGTATATTCTGGTGCTACTTGGGTACATTCATCGAATATACGTAATCGAATATATGATCGGACGTCAAACGAACGTCGATTGAATGGATATCGTACATTTCGAATATACTATGCACATACTAAGTATACGTAAAATAGTCTCATTCGAATATTCTATGAACGTTCATTGTATGCTCTTTGAATCTTATTCGTACATTCTATTGATGTCTCTATTTCGTATATACGTTTAACTTCCATTGCTGCTTGGGAATTCTTTTTTCACCCTTTCGAACGCTTCCTCACAATCCCTTGATCATACAAATTTCTCTTGGCTCGCACACGCATAGAACGGATTAAGCTTTTCTCCAAGCAGCAACAGAATTTCAAAGTATATAAGAAATAGAAACGTTCGTAGAATGTACAAATGAGATACGACAAACATATAATGAACGTTTATAAAATGTTCGAATGAGACTGTTTTAAATATACTCAGAACGTATATAGTACATTCGAAATGTACGATATTCGTTCAATCGACGTAAAGTCGTATATTTGATTACACACGTCCAATAAAGATGCATAGGGCCCATGAAACGATCTCATTGGAATGTGCATAGAGCATATTTCGATTATTCGAAGAACGTTCATAGTATATTCTGGTGCTACTTGGGAATCGTTTATCGGTTTAATAACCCCGTACAGCACAACCACCGATCCTCCACCTAGGACTTCGGTGGACTGGAGATGGAGAATTGGTGGAGGAATGGGAGCCGTGGAAATAAGGGAGAAATAAGGGAGAGTCTCCGTTGAGGCAACGGAGAGGCGACGGAGAAATGTCCGCCCCCTGTATTTCCAGTAAAACTTGAATCCGTGAATTCATACATTCAGATTTGGTTACGTAAATGCACCAATAAGAATTATATTGAAAATACAGGGGGCGGACATTTCTCCGTCGCCTCTCCGTTGCCTCAACGGAGACTCTCCCTTATTTCTCCCTTATTTCCACGGCCCCCATTTCTCCACCAATTCTCCACCTCCAGTCCACCGAAGTCCTAGGTGGAGGATTGGTGGTTGTGCTGTACGGGACCTTTCACGCAAAATTTAACAAATGCACAGCAGACCCAAGCAGCACCAGCATATTTTATGAACGTTCTTCGAATATTCGAAATATGTTCTATGCAAATTCCAATGAGACCGTTCCATAGGTGCTATGCATATTCATCGAACGTATGTAGCCGAATATACAATAGCACGTCAATCGAAGGTCGATTGAATGAATATCGTACATTTCGAATGTACTATGTACGTTTTCAGTACATATAAAACAGTCTCATTCGAATATTCTATGAACGTTGATTATGTGTTCTTCGCATCTCATACGTACATTCTACGAACGTTCCTATTTCGTATATACTTTGAACTTCTGTTGCTGTTTGGGAATTAATAGAATATCATGAAATTTTGACAGCTGTCTTTCGAAAGTTAGTACTAACTAAGAAACAGGTGAATGCAGTAAAATTCACGCCATCTATCTGTTAGGCCCGGTACTTCTCAGCCCATGTGTTACTAGAAACAGCGCTAAGTTATTCCAAACCAAACGTGTTGGTCGTGTCTAGTAGATTTTGGAATCTATGTCAATGCCGAACATGCCGGACGTTGAAGATTTTATTATCCAACTTTTTGATCATATACTTTCAACAGAATTATTTGAATACAATGAAAGCT
Organism: Gonatopus flavifemur; assembly: GCA_018340375.1. NCBI lineage: Eukaryota > Metazoa > Arthropoda > Insecta > Hymenoptera > Dryinidae > Gonatopus > Gonatopus flavifemur. Next base: position 2,179,356 of record JAFFJZ010000026.1, on the reverse strand, counting down.
CAAAACTCACATGATCGGCCGTAATATTAATGGGTCATGTATAAGACATATATGGATTCGATGTGGATTATGTGTGCATTATATATGGGGCGGAGCGTGGAATGTTAGATCACTAAGGCAAGCGGGAAAATTAGAAAATTTGAAATTAGACATGAAAAGGTTGAATATAGACGTAATGGGGATTACCGGAATGAGATGGCCACAAGCAGGCGATTTCTGGAGTGGGGATTATAGAATAATTCATACAGGATCAAAGAATGGTCAAGCAGGTGTAGGAATTGTAATGCATAAAAGAGTAGGAAATAGAATAGAAAATTATTTGCAACATAATGAACGTGTGATGATGGTTAGAATCAGAACAAAACTGGTAGACACAGTCATAGTCCAAGTATACATGCCCACATCTGCATCTTTGGAGGAAGATATTGAAAAAACGTACCAAGAAATAGAAGAAGTGATAGAATATGTGAAGGGAAAAGAGAATTTGATAGTGATGGGGGATTGGAATGCGGTAGGAGGACAAGGAAAAGAGGACAACATAATAGGAGATTTTGCGTTAGGAAGGAGGAACGATAGAGGACAACGTTTAGTCGAATTTTGTGAAAATCATAAGATGGTTATCACAAACACTTTATTTGAAAATCATCCAAGAAGAATCTACACTTGGAAAATGTCAGGAGATACAGCAAGATACCAAATTGATTACATATTAGTGAAACAAAGATTTAGAAATCAAGTGAAAAACTGTAAAACTTATCCCAGTGCAGATATAGATGATATAGTGATAGTGATAGATATATAGATATAGTGATCATAATATGTTGATGATGAAATATTCTCTGAAATTCAAATCTCTGAAGAAGAAAAGGAAAATGCAGAAAAGATGGGATTTGAAGAACCTCAAGCAAAAACAAACACATGAGGCATTCGAGAAAATGTTGGATGAAAAATTGGGAGATCAAAAAGAGAAAGACTTGGGAATAGAGAGGGGATGGACAAAGATGAAGGGGAATATAAGAGAAGGTGCGGATAAGATTTTGAAGAATAATGGAGTAGAACCTAAAAACCCATGGGTAACGGGAGAAATTCTAGAATTGATAAATGAAAGAAGAAAATACAAGAATAATGATAGCCAAGAAGGCCAGCAACGATACAAATCATTGGGAAATAAAATAATAAGAGAATCAAGGAAAGCAAAAGAACAGTGGTTAGAAGAGAAATGTCAGGAAATAGAAAGAAGATTGCATTTAGGAAAAATAGATGAAGCATATAGGATTATTAACAGATTTTTCGGACAAATGAAATCTAGAAGCAATAAGATTAGAAACTCTCTAGGACGACAATTGATAAACACGGAAGAGAAAATAGAACAGTGGATCAATCATTTGGAAGACTTGTATAGAGGAAACGATGATATAGCACTTTTAGAGAAGGAGAAGGATGTACACGGAAAGAAGAAAACAGCACTGGTTACTGTCCATAACAGCAATCAGTTGAAAAACAAATGAAAACACGCTTGGATGATAGAGGTTAGCACGATTACAGTGATGTGTACTGCAGTGAAATTCGTCAATGCTGCTTGGACATTAACGGTTACTGGGAGACGCAGTAATGAACGGCGTGAATTTGATTTTTTTTCAATGAATTACTGCGATTCACAGTAACCATTGCTGTTTTCTTTTTTCCGTGTAGATGAGGAAGAATTGGGAGATTCGATATTGAGATCAGAATTCGACAAGGCTTCGAAAGAATTGAAAAATAATAAAGCGCCAAGCATAGATGGCATAAGTGCGGACCTTATAAAAGCCTTCAGTGAAGGAACTCGTGACGCACTGTTTGAATTGATTAGAGATATGTACGAAAAAGGAGAAGTACCGGAAGATTTCCAAAAGAATAAAATTGTCGCTATCCCGGAAAAATAAGGGGCAGACAAATGCGAGAACTACAGAACGATCAGTTTAACTTAACATGCTTCGAAAATACTGACCAAAATTATATACAGGAAGATGAAAAATAAAATAGAGAGTAGATTGTCAGAAGATCAGTTCGGTTTTAGAAAAAATAGGGGAACGCGAGAAGCAATTTTAGCACTTAGAGCAGTAATAGAGAAAACGATAGCGTTGGAGAAATCTTGTGTACATAGGTTTTGTAGATATACAAAAGGCTCTTGATGATGTGGAATGGGAGAAGATGTTTGCGATCCTGAAGAAGGTGGGAATAAATGATAAAGATAGAAGAATAATATACGAATTATATAAGAATCGTAGTGCAATAATAGACATAGAGGGTCAGGAAGGGGAAGCACAAATAAGAAGAGGGGTGAGACAAGGATGCTCATTATCGCCACTGATTTTCAATTTATATATAGAAGGAGCAATGAACGAAGTGAAGGAGGAAATTCAATCCAAATTACAGATTCAGGGAGAAAATATAAGTATGTTGAGATTCGCGGATGACATAGCTATACTTGCCACGAGTAGTACTGAGTTAGAAAATATTCTCAACACTATGAGAACAATATTATTGGGGAACTATTGTATGAATATAAATAAAGACAAAACAAAATTCATGATGTGTACAGCAGCGAAAACAGCTAGAAAAACAAAAAATAAAATAGATACCGAGACAATTGAACAGGTGAAAGAATTCAAATATCTATGAAGCATAATTACAGAAAACGGCAAAAGCGAAAGAGATATAAGAGCAAGAATAGCACAAGGGAAACAGGCTTTTTACCAAAAGAAACAGTTATTATGCTCAAAAAATATAAGCTCGGAAGTAAGGAAGAAATTCTTGAAGAGTTATGTTTGGAGCACAGCATTATATGGTTGCGAAACTTGGACAATAGGGAAAACTGATCAACGAGGACTTGAAGCTTTTGAAATGTGGTGTTATAGGAGGATGCTCAGAATAAAATGGATAGACAAAGTCAAAAATGAAGAAGTACTCGAGCAGATAAATGAAGAAAGAAATCTTTTGAAACACATCGTGAAAAGGAGAAGCAATCTTATAGAACACACATTACGGCATGAGAGTTTATTGAGAACAATATTGGAAGGGAAAATGAATGGTAAAACTGGTAAAGGTAAACCTAGAGCAAGTTATATGAAGCAAATCGTACAAGACAAGGGATGTAGGAGATATGTAGAAATTGAACGTTTGGCAGATAATAGACAGGGGTGGAGGGTTTCATCAAACCAGTCGCAAGGCTGAATACTTAATGATGATGATGATGATATACAGGGTGATTCAAAATTCCCGCACTCTTTTTTGGGAGTAGATTCCTGATGATATTCTAAAACGATTTGTCCTTTTGCACAATGCTCTCCGACGCATAATTTCCGAGATATAATTAATTAAAGTTGACTAATTATGAGGTGGATCCATCGGTCATTCAGGAGCGTCATAACAGAACAAGAGAGGAAGGTGCATGCAGAGGGCGCTCATACGATCAGCTGATCGGTATAATCGATACGATTTACCAACATACAAATTGGTAAATTTTCTATGTAGAACGATTGAATTCGTCGACACTGTGGAAAAATTGATTATTGTCATGAATTCTTATCACGATATGCTGTAGGTGAAAGTTGTAATTTCAGTAATGATTTTTATTACGCAGACGAATGTAAAATAGTGTTATTTCATAGGGATAGGGATTCAAGTGGGAGAAAAAAGCATAACTACTCGTTTTTAATCAGAATTTTCATGTAAAGAAGAAAACATGAGAATTTTCATTCATCCGATACCCAATTTGAACGGTTTGATTAGTAAGTTTACCACAAGAGATTGGATTCCGAATCCTGTATTCTGATTGGTCGAGAATCAATGTATGTTAGATCAATCCTCGGCCGTTTAAAATGATTCTTCTGAAGAATGTGTTTTCGACTTATCCCAACCACAACATTGAACAATGATGAATTTATTCGAATTCACCCTTTTCACATCATTCGATGATTATAAAGGGTTCATCGAACGTTAATAACTTACTTGAGATCACTCAAGATCATTCATGTTTAAATCAAAATCTAATTCAAATTGCGTGCAAGTTCGAGCGCGTTTCTACGTTTAGAAAATGTATTCGTCCTAAAAAGGACGGATTTGGTTAATCTTCAAAGACAATTCTTTTTCCATTTGAAATAACAATATGCCCTTTGAAGTCATATGTGCTTTAAATGAAACTGTTTCGAGCTGTCACCTGATTGGTTGATTCGTATCACGAATGGTTGATTTAAGCTAAACAAACCGTATGCGATTACAATGTCAATCAAGTGCAATGATTGGATCGTATACGATGTCACACCTTCTATTTTCGTCAAAATTGATGGATTCTGCAAGTTGGAGTAAGTTATTAACGTTCGATAAACCCTTTATAATCATCGAATGATGTAAAAAGGGTGAATTCGAATGAATTCATCATTGTTCAATGTTGTGGTTGGGATAAGTCGAAAACACATTCTCCAGAAGAATCATTTGAAACGGCCGAGGATTGATCAAACATACATTGATTCTCGACCAATCAGAATACAGGATTCGGAATCCAATCTCTTGTGGTAAACTCACTAATCAAACCGTTCAAATTGGGTATCGGATGAATGAAAATTCTCATGTTTTCTTCTTTACATGAAAATTCTCATTGAAAACGAGTAGTTGTACTTTTGTCTCCCACTTGAATCCCTATCCCTACGTAATAACACTATTTTACATTTGTCTGCGTAATAAAAATCATTACTGAAATTACAACTTTCACCTACAGCATATCGTGATAAGAATTCATGACAATAATCAATTTTTCCACAGTGTCGACGAATTCAATCGTTCTACATAGAAAATTTACCAATTTGTATGTTGGTAAATCGTATCGATTATACCGATCAGCTGATCGTATGAGCGCCCTCTGCAAGCACCTTCCTCTCTTGTTCTGTTATGACGCTCCTGAATGACCGATGGATCCACCTCATAATTAGTCAACTTTGATTAATTATATCTCGGAAATTATGCGTCGGAGAGCATTGTGCAAAAGGACAAATCGTTTTAGAATTTCATCAGGAATCTACTCCCAAAAAAGAGTGCGGGAATTTTGAATCACCCTGTATATGGCCATATACAGGGTGGACCATTTGAAATGATATAGTCAAATATCTCGAAAACTAGTGGAGATGGGAAAAAATGTTTCAGATAAAAAGTTCAGGGTTCTGAGGGGGAAGTATGATGCCGACCTTGAAAAATCTCTCAAAGATCATTTTGAAGGTCATTTAGAGGTCAAGATGATTCTTTCAAATCGGACTCCCATTTTCTCACCATGGCATGTGAAAGCTGGTTCCAAACCCTTTACGAAACACTGTTCATGGATCCCCTTCCGCTTGTTGGAATGCGAGTTATGGACCATCGAATTTATTGATGAACTACTCTTAGTGCTACCCAGGAACAACGACGTGGGCGTGGTAGTTCTCTGTTTCCTCCGGGATGCTTGATTATTGTGAGTCCCCTCGCTTCTCACATGTGGGGTCCTTGATTATTGTGAGTCCCCTTGCCTCTCACATGTGGGGTGCTTGATTGTTGTGAGTCCCCTTGCGTCTCACGTGTGGGGTGTTTGATGGTGTTACAATAATTGTTCGAAATTATTTCCCTCTACTTGGATACACAATCCCAGTCTCCACCGGAAATTTACAACAGTTTTCAGTAACACTGATCGGGGTATGTTCGCACAAACAGTACGAATACGATCTATCATATCTGCCCTCGTTGTTGGTTGAGCTTTGTACACTTGATCTTCTAGGAATCCTCACAACAAGAAGTCGCGAGATGTCAAGTCGGGTGAACGTGGAGGTCACGCAACTGGGCCACCTCGTCTGATCCATCTGTGCGGGAAATGGTGATCAAGGTATTCTCTCACAATCAATGCGTACACGCAGAGCAAAGTTACCTAAAAACTTACCACACTTTGTAGTAAAATAGGGACAAAATCACGTTTTGGGGTTATCTATTATATGTTGTCATTGAAATGACTATACTTTCTATCAATAAATAACAGAATTCCATCACTGCTTACTAGAAAGTATAGTAATTTGAATGACAACATATAATACATAACCCCAAAACGTGATTTTGTCCTTAGTTTACTATAAAGTGTAGTAATTTTTTAGATAACTTGGCTCTGCGTGTACCCAAGCAGCAATAGAATTTCAAAGTATATACGAAATAGAAACGTTCGTAGAATGTACGAATGAGATACGAAGAACATATAATGAACGTTCATAGAATGTTCGAATGAGACTGTTTTAAATATACTCAGGACGTACATAGTACATTCAAAATGTACGATATCCATCCAATCGACGTTCGATTAACATATCATCGTACATTCGATTGCATACGTTCGATGAATATGCATAGCACCTATGAAACGGTCTCATTGGAATGTGCATAGAACATATTTCGAATATTCGAAGAACGTTCATAGTATATTCTGGTGCTGCTTGGGTAGTGGGGTGGCGCCCCATCCAGTTGGATCCACATCTTCTGCCTTGTTTGTAGATCCACAATTCTAGAAACATGAGACCGTTCAAAGTGCCGTTGAAAAAATGTGGACCGACTTAACAGTCACAGTGGTCACAGATCCGAAACGCCGACGTTCATGTCCTCACATGTATATACTGTTACGTTCGTGTGAGTAAGGTCGGCGCTTCAGATCTGTGACCACTGAACAGTCATTGGCAATCCCGCACAACACATTTACGCTCCAGCGATGTTGGTTGTCGGTTGTTCGGTACCAATCCGAATTAACATCCGACCAGTAATGAGAATTGTGTCTATTCAAATGCTCAGTGCTCTGAAAACACGCTTCGTCAGAGAACATTATATAGTCGGAGAACTGGGGATCGTCAACTACCCTTGCCTATTGCCCATTCACAGAATCTAATCCGAAGTCTCATGTCGTTTAAGGTGAGAGCTTGGGTTAACGTAATGTGTTATGGTCGATACTTGACATGCTCCAGGATTTTCAATATAGTTGTCCGGAGTATACCAGTCACTCGTGCCAATGATCTGCTACTAATATGAGGGTCCAAATGAATTAATCCCGATATGGTAAGTGCACGGATATCATTCTCATCGTGCTGTTGATGTCTTCTATCGCACATTAATACTCCTCGTCGAACCCTCAATTCGAGTCGACGGATAGTCGTAAGGCTCACAATGCGGCGGTCGGGATACCGATCCCGGTAAACTCTTGCGGCTCCGTTGTAATTAGTCTGACATTCGCCTAGCACAAGCAACTTATCGTCTATTTCAGAGGGTTGATAGTCCATTTCTTCGATTGAATAATGAAATAAATCAACGAATTGAGGTGATTGAATACACAAGGGAAAATAACGATTGTGATGGCCTGAGTTCCGAACCAGTGTTTGAATGATCATGTATTTTCGTGGACATCCACATAATAACCAACCATAATATACCAAGATTCGATGTTTCTATTTGTTTATGAATTCTTCTTCGGAGATTTGAACTGAATCCAACAGAGATTAGAGTTGATTTCATTGGAGAAAAAAACGTAAACATGAACAAACGGGAACATCGAGTCTCAGATTATTATGAAAGGCAGTTATGTGTTCGGTTTATTACGATTCGCTATTGCACTTGAAATCCCATTTGATTCAATCAGGGCTAAATCAGTATCGACCCTCAGGAATTGTTGAAGGGTTGCTTGAAACATTGAAAGTATTAACCATACCACATAACGTTGATTGAGGTGCGCATTCGAACAGACACAAACATCCTCCGAGCTTTCAGATAATTCACTTTAGAGATGGGGGGGGGGTTATCACTAATCTTTGTCTCCCTGCTGGAATCATCAAGCCCTTCCATGCGATCACCCCCTCGTAGACCCCAGACCGCACGCGTGGTCACCAATAACTCCGATGGTCCTCAACTCGCACCCCAACGGGTGGACCAGTGTTTCGCAAAGGGTTTGAACTCAGCTTTTACATGCCATGGTAAAAAAATGGTGGTCCAAATAAAAAAAACCAACTTAACCCTTAAATGACCTTCAAAATGACCTCTGATGGATTTTTCAAGGTCAGCATCACCCTCCCCCTTGGAACCCTAAACCTTTTATCTGAAACATTTTTTTCCATTCCTACTAGTTTCTGAGATATTCGACTATATCATTTAAAATGGTCCACCCTGTATAATGATATATGGATCATATATGGGTCATACATGTTTTATTCCTACCAGGGATGGCGATTCAAGATTGTATTTTAAAAATCCAAAATACACCCGCCTCATTTTTTTGAATTGAACTAAGAATTCATCCAATAAAAGATTCAGACTGATAACATTTCTATAATCATGATTTTTAGTTTACAACCACCATAGTCGAGAAGTACTAGGCATTCTCGAATTTATCATACATGCGCTAGTGAAAAACTAGAGATTTGTGGCTGGAGCATTTCTTCTACAAAAGTCACGTGCACTCAAGTGGAAAGTTCGATATTTGAAATAATTAAATTCTTGAACAATTTCTTCATCCCTATATGGTGCACGTAATAATAAGAAGAGATTTCAAATATCGCGAGGATCAATAAATTACACCCCTCAAAGAAACAATAGAAACATCCTTTCGTTGTGATCGAATAAGCTTGCAATTGTTAATTTGGAGATGAAATAATCAAAAAATTATCCTTTGGAATAATATAAGAATTATATGTCGTGTGATGGAAGTTCTATATTATATGGAATATTAGATTCATTGATGCAAGAATTTAATGTGTGATTTTTGTCTTATCGATGCCATCGATACATCCCAAGCAGCGACAGAATTTCAGAGTATATACGAAATAGAAACGTTCGTAGAATGTACGAATGAGATACGAAGAACATATAATGAACGTTCATAGAATGTTCGAATGAGACTGTTTCAAATATACTTAAAACATACATAGTACATTCGAAATGTACGATATTCATTCAATCGACGTTCAATCAGCGTATCGTCGTATATTCGATTACATACGTTCGATGAATATGCATAGCACCTATGAAACGGTCTCATTGGAATGTGCATAGAACATATTTCGAATATTCGAAGAACGTTCATAGTATATTCTGGTGCTGCTTGGGATCTTTCATCAGTAAACTCAAGTTTCAACGAAACTTTGCGATGAAAAATTAAAATTCTCTGTCAAATATTACGAATACGGATATAAATATTCAATTCCTCAATATCTGATAGGAAAGTGAAAAGACTTTCCATCTATTAAAATATAACTGAATAAAGTCTTAGTTGACATTCCTACTTCCAATGTGATTATCAAGAAGACCAAATCCATAATACATTAGCTCTTAATATCCATAGAAAAATCAAATACAGTAAACAAAATACTCACAATTCGTAATGAGTGTAATCACAATCGTTGTTCGTACCATAATTTGTATGCCCTCCCATGATTAATACCAACACAAATGAAATCACCGACACCAATCTATTGAATGGTAAAGATTACTCCTGTCACATATTACGCCTCCATACACTCAGAATGTCACTTTCTATGAAATATTTTTAACAAAATCTTATATTCGAATCAACTCAAAACTGAATAAAATATATGAAATGCAGTTCAATAATTTTTTTAATGGAATTGTAAAGACTATTAATATAAAAATTCAGATATGACGACACTCTCCAAGCATGGTGAATCGAAGACAATTACGATCATCAGAACGGTGTCTAATGCACAACAGATCGAGAAATACTGACCAACAAAATCGAGTCGAGTAATGCCATTCGGAGCAACAATATCGGTTTTCATATCATCCAGTGATGAAATTCAACGATTCAAGTTCTGCTACCACTTCTATTATTTATCTAACTGTCCTCATTCATTCTAATCAATGCGCTCTCTTGATCATATATTATTTGATTGCGATGACTTTTATCATGGCCAAAACTTCGAAGTTTAAGATTGAAGATTATGCCTATCAACATACGACGGATGAAAGAATAAATACAATCCCGATAAGTTTAAGAAGAATCCTCATAATTAAGTGAAGCACTAACTTTATGTTCGTTTGGTTGTCTTCTGTTGTCATAACTCTGTTCGATAATTCAAGTCATTCGCAACTCCAACCGCCGATAACTAGCACTTATTTTGAAATACTGCGAATCCAAAGAACCACGCGAATATCAATAGAAGAAATACTGATTTAACGGTACCACTCTTGTCTCTGAACCGATGAAACTTATTTAAAAGAAGACATAGATCTATGATTTTTTTCACGCAACGAATCTCTATCTTTGAAGTACGAAGTCCATGTAACGTTATGCTGCATCAATTCTAGACGATCAATTAAGAGTACTCTAAATGTTGGAACCATGTTTTATCTTCGCAGGCCAATCATGACTCACTTACAGAATTTAATGAATCGTGACACTGAAAAATTGAGAGGTCGATTGAAAATCAAGGGTAGAATCGAGTAGCCTCAAACTGATTGTTAATTTCTTTGCTTATTCTCTCATAACTTCCCTAGTAAAAAGTACACATATATGACCCATACATAATACATATATAATCCATATATGGTCCATACATGAAAACGTGTGGAATCATATATAATCCATATGCAATCCATATATAACGATATATGATCCATATGTAATGCATATATAATCCATGTATGGAGAATATTCCATATATGGCAGATTTTTTTATATGTGTGGAAAATCTTGCATTCATGGGTCATATATGGACCGTACATGGATTCAATATAGATGATTCCCGGATTATATATAATCATATATTAATTTTATATGGATCACATATGATTTTTATATGTTCTTATATGATTCATTTTTACTAGGGTTTGACATCACAGGTTTAACGAGAAAATTTAATGCCTAAGACAGGCTAGTGTCTAACCCGTAGCTAAGCGTCCTTTGATAAGGAGATACAACGAATTCGCAATACCTAATAATGGATGCAATGCTAATTTTCAAAATAATGCATCTCTCCAAATCACATTTACATTCCCAGTACCGTTCAGAAGTTCTGTTACATTTTGAGAAAGAAATACAAAAGTTTGAAGTATCATCTCTCAATGAAAAATGGTTGGAGAAGAAAAATAAAAAAAACCATGTTGAAGTGCAAAGCGTGACCTTTTGAATGAATCTAACGATGTTAGGTATCGATGAAACATTTCACAAAGCGTAACCCTACATGATGTAATATACAACTCTGCCTATATAATTTTTACCAAATAAAACTAATGGCAGGAATTACTGTATTTTCTTATGCTTTAGTGAGAATCAATATTATTGAGATTGATTTTTGATTCCTTGAATACCAGAAAATATTGTTTCAAAGTGTTATGAAACTATAATATGTTATCCTTTTCATGTACTTTTTTTCAACTATTTGTGATGAAAGAGATGGTTTTGTCTTCTAAAACAAAAAGTTCAATTGATGAAAGAATCAAGCGATAAGTATGTAAGATTGGTACTGAAGGTATCGATGAAACATTTCACAAAGCGTAACCCTACATGATGCAATATACAACCCTGCCTATATAATTTTTACCAAATCAAGCTGATGGCATTAATTTCTGTATTTTGTTATAATTCAGTCAAAATGAATCTCTTGAAAATGATTTATTTTTTGGTTTTTAATAAATCAGAATATCAATCTCAAAAACATTGATTTTTACTAAACTATAACATAATACAGAAATTAATGGCAACAGTTGGATCTGGTAGAAATTATATAAGTTGTTCCATGTTGAATCACTCAATGTTATTCTTTGTGGAACTCTTCATTGGAGTATTTAGTACATGTTTCACATACTCATCGCTTGATTCTTGCATACTTGCATTAGACTTGGTCCCATAAGACACAATTCTATCTCTCTTATCACAAATAGTTGAAGGAAAATTAAATGGAATGAAAATAGTTTTTCAAACAATATTCTTCAATTATCCTTTATACATTCTTTTAATTTTATACGTGCTAATTTGATTTCTCTTTTACCCAAATTTACGTTTCATTTTTTGGAGATACGAGGGTGGATTGATAAGTTTCCGGCCTGACCAAGAGATGGCGCCACTAGGCCTACCTTGAGGTGGCGTTCTATAGTACCATCCTTAGATAGCTTGTAGCTATAGTTTCAGTCCGATCGCCATGTTAGTTTAGTTTTGAGAGCACGCTGACCAAGACGCCTCTGTGTTTTTCGTAAAAATGGAAAAGCTGGAAAATCGTGCTGTCATCAAATACTTTTATTTGAAGGGGTTAACGCCGAAGGAAATTAAAGAAGAGATGGACTCAACACTGGGGACATCCTCCCCATCATATTCAACCGTTAAGCAGTGGGTTTCCGAGTTTAAGAAGGGTCGTGTGAGCACCTCTGATGAGCCTCGCTCAGGACGCCCCATTGAGGTCACAACTCCAGATATGATCGAAAGAATCCATCAAATAGTGCTGAAAGATCGCAGATCAAAAGTTCGTGAGATAGCTGAGACCTGTAAGATGTCATATGAACGTGTACAAAATATTTTGCACCAACATTTGTATATGGAAAAGGTCTGTGCAAGATGGGTGCCGCGTTTGCTAACAGTCGACCAAAAATTGACTCGAAAGAACATTTCTACCGCCAATTTGGCGTTGTATAAGCGTAATCCAAGCGAATTTTTGCGTCGATTCGTAACCGTTGACGAAACTTGGGTCCACCACTACACTCCTGAAACCAAAGAACAGTCTAAACAGTGGATTGGACCAGGGGAACCAACTCCAAAGAAGGCAAAAATAATTTTTTCGGCGAACAAGGTTATGGCTACTGTTTTTTGGGATGCAAGAGGTATTATATACATTGATTACCTTGAAAAGGGTAAAACTATCACTGGTCAATACTACGCAGACTTATTGCAACGTTTGAGCTACGAAGTGAAAATTCAACGACCTCATCTGGCGAAGAAAAAAATCTTGTTTCATCACGATAACGCACCAGCGCACACGTCAATCGTTGCGATGGCTAAAATCAACGATCTGAAGTTTGAATTAATGCCGCACCCTCCCTACTCTCCAGACCTAGCCCCGAGTGACTATTATCTGTTTCCTCACCTCAAAAAATGGCTTGGCGGTAAGAGATTTGCGGACAATGAAGAAGTAATCGAAGCTGTAAATGGGTATTTTGAGGAGCTTGACGAATCAGTCTATAGAGATGGCATTACTAGACTAGAACACCGCTATGAGAAATGTATCAGCCTTGGAGGAGATTATGTTGAGAAATGAAAAAAAAAAAAATTCTTAAAAACGTTGTTTTTCTTGGTCAGGCCGGAAACTTATCAATCCACCCTCGTATATGTTCTATGTATTGAAAAAATTGTAATGCTGCTTACCATAATTCTTCAATACACTGTTTTCGTAATAATCAAATAGATAGATTTTGTGGGTTTCCATACCTTCATCATACAAGATGAAGTTATAGAGATGCATAAAATCCTATGTAATGTTATCAAAACAAACGTTATAAATGTTCCAGATAAATGTCTTTAATTTTTTTCATCTGGGAAGTGTCTAATTTCCGGATACATTCCACTTGGGTTTTCGAGACTTCATCTACGTCACTATTCTTGGAAAAGAAATCGGTAATGATATGGTATGCGGTCTACTACCCACTACCGTAGACCGCATATTATACGTTTACGAAAGAATCTCCGGAATTAAAAATTCTGGCTCTTTAGTGACATAGATAAAATCTCGAAGAACCATCCCTGGAATTTCGGATTTTTTTCATGAAATCAGTTTCCAGTAATTTGGTAGAAAAAACGTGCTCGCGCATGGTAACTATCGCATCCTCTTAGAATTCAATGCGCATCTCTCAAAATTGGGAAAAATATTCCTTACAGTTCAGAAAAATGTTTCTTACAATTGAGAGAAAATATCTTTGAATTCAGAAGACTATTTCTTACAATTCAAACAAATATTTTCGACAATTCAGAAAAATGTTTCTTACGATTGAGAGAAAATATCTTGAAATTCAGCAGACTATTTCTTACAATTCACACGAATATTTTCGACAACTCAACAAAATGTTTCTTACGATTGAGAGAAAACATCTTGAAATTCAGAAGACTATTTCTTACAATTCACACGAATATTTTCGACAATTCGGAAAAATGTTTCTTACGATTGACAGAAAACATCTTGAAATTCAGAAGACTATTTCTTATAATTCAAACAAATATTTTCGACAATTCAGAAAAATGTTTCTTACGATTGAGAGAAAACATCTTGAAATTCAGAAGACTATTTCTTATAATTCAAACAAATATTTTCGACAATTCAGAAAAATGTTTCTCATAACTCAGAACAGCATGTCTAAAAATTAAGAAACATGAATCTTGCATTTAATGTGAATTTGATGACTCAGGAACATGCGTTTGAAAATCCAGAAATAAGTGTCTTAAAATTCAGAACAGAAATGTTTCTGAATATTCAGACTCAGTGACTGTAAAAAATTACAGTCACTTTTTTCTTAATTTTCAGCCAAAATTTTTTTACAGTGTCATATGTTTCTACACGGAAAAAAGAAAACAGCAATACTTACTGCGAATCGCAGTAATTCATTGAAAAAAAATGAAAAATCAAATTCACGCCGTTCATTACTGCGTCTCCCAATAACCGTTAATGTCCAAGCAGCATTGACGAACTTCACTGCAGTACACATCACTGTGATCGCGCCAACCTCTATCATCCAAGCGTGTTTTCATTTGTTTTTCAACTGATTGCTGCTATGAACAGTAACCAGTGCTGTTTTCTTCTTTCCGTGTATAAAACGTGAATACTTTGCATGACTACTTAGGAGGTAGATCCGAGTACTGTGCATTTCTCCTTTGTATTTGATATTTCTGAACTTCGTACGTTGAAAATTGTATCTTTGTGGCTTTCACTGATTTGAGGTTTTCTTCGTGCGATCTGAATACTTGTCTGCTCCTAGCAAGATGTGACACAAAATCAAGAACGATGAAATACAAAAAGAAGTGCCGAATATTCGAATCGACCTTCTTGGGCATCCTAGTGATGAAGCTCTGCAGAGCATTAATAATCTCTCACAAACACTGAAAATTCACATCATTCTTGCATACGTTGAAGAGAGTTTGAAATTCATACAGCATCATCATGGATTAAGCTTTTGGTCTTAACACAGTGGAGAATCAACCTATTGTAAATTTCTCAATTTCTGGGTTCGTCACAGAATGAAGAATGTTCAGCCCTGTTCAAGATGGCGGACAGAACCGGGTGAAAAATATCTCGTCTGATTCTGATCGGTTTCTGTCTCCTGCCAGATGATTCCAGATATAACCTGAGAAACTTTTGACCAGAATTTGACAGGTGTTATCGAATTTCATCTGGATTGTACGTCAAGAGAAGAAATGTTAACCCCTCATCTTTGAACCAGGGTATCGCAAGTTTCAGCCCAAACGATTTTGGTCAATTCTTGCTTGATTTCTTTCAAACGAGAACATGAGGAAATATCCAATTTTCAACAATAATATAATTGATTTGTGAAGTTGAAGGATTGTAAGGAGCAGCATAAATGTTTTCAGATTTTCTTCCATCATTTCGAAAGTGGTTGAACAACGGCTGAACACAGACGGCCCTGGGTTACGGAAGAAAGGTACCAAAAAAACATTCACAGATGAAAGATTAATTCAAACACAGTTGAAAGAAAAATTGAATAAAATAGAGCAATAATACTACGAGGTTCTCGTCAGACTACGGTTCTGGGTTAGCAAATGATACAGATACGAAATGAAAAGACACGGGGACAAAAATTCAGCGCTGGTCACTCTTTGAACCGTAATGATCGCTTTGTCAACAGTCTTCTTACTGAAGATAGCTGTTACTGTCTGTAACCTAATAATTACTATATGAACATCACTTTCTCTTGTATTGGTGGTAAACGACACTATTAGTGTCAAGGGAGGGATGTCGGTACAGTAATCATTACGATTACAGACAGTGATAACAACCTTCAGTAAGATTACTGTGAATGAAGCGATCATTACGGTTCAAAAAGTGATCATCACTGATCTATTTCTTTTGTGCAGAGTAAATCGTGAATTCACATTGGGGACATGGGAATGTCGATTTCTCAGAAAAGGGAGCAGCTAGGATTTTCATTCTTTCGAATTTTAGAACTACGGATTATCTGGAAACGGATTCCACAACCGGATTTTGGATCCATTTTGATGGCATTTCATGAGACTTTAGAACCACCCAAGTAGCACCAGAATATACTATGAACGTTCTTAGAATATTCGAAATATGTACTATGTACATTCCAAGAGATAGGTGCTATGCGCATTCATCGAACGTATGCAATCGAATATACGACGGTACGTCAATTGAACGTCGATTGAATGAATATCGTACATTTCGAATGTACTATGTACGTTCTAAGTATATTTAAAACAGTCTCATTCGAAGATCCCATGAACGATCATTATATGTTCTTCGTATCTCATTCGTACATTCTACGAATGTTTCTATTTCGTATATACTTTGAACTTCTGTTGCTGCTTGGGAATATTATAATCTGTGAAACTATTAGAATTGAATCATTCACTGTATCGTTTGGTTCTCATTCATAACCTACAATATCAAGACCTGTTACCACATTCCTGCATATAAAATCCAAGCAGCACCAGAAGATACTATGAACGTTCTTCGAATATTCGAAATATGTTCTATGCACATTCGAATGAGACCATTTTGTAGGTGCTATGCATATTTATCGAACGTATGTAACCGAATATACAACAGCACGTTGATTGAACGTCGATTGAATGTATATCGTAGATTTCGAATGTACTGCGTACGTTCTAAGTATATTTAAAACAGTCTCATTCGAACATTCTATGAACATTCATTATATTTTCTTCGTATCTCATCCGTACATTCTACGAAAGTTTCTACTTCGTATATACTTTGAAATTCTGTTGCTGCTTGGGAAGTATATGCTCTTGAAAGAATCGCACTGACTTTGCAGAGAAAAGTCTTTGCATTCTTGAACATTCCAGTCTTCAAACCACCCGCGATTCAATTCATACAATTTCAAGCAGCAATGCATCCACCTTTGACAAGTTTGCTCGACTTACGCGTCTCCATGTGTGAAAGAAAGGGGACGTGTGCAAAAACAATTGAATACGAGAACAAACGTGATTACATCAACTATATTTTCTTAGTAGAATCAATTAAATTTTTAGTACCTCTCACTAAGCATATTTAGTCGGGACGTTTTAGTCAAAGCAACTGTGAGGATTTCTCTGAGTGTAGTGAGTGTACCTGAGTTCTCTTACAAGTACGTGACATCTAGTGGGGGGAAATGAAACAAAAGTCCTAACCTATACCGGTGGAACAGCTTGTCTAATAAGTCTTGTAGAATTGTGATTATGTGATCGATATCAAACGAATGCAGATTAAATGAAGAATTCACATTGAAAACGGGTAAACATCGATTTCTCGATAAAGGAAGCAGCTAGGATTTTGATTCTTCCGAATTTCGGAGCTATAAATGACCTTGAAACATGTACCACAACCCGATTTTGGAAGCATTCAATGACCCTTTAAGACCACTGTGCATAAGAGCATATTTTATTGTTCTAAGATATATATTTTTTTATGTTGCTGGAGTTTGAATCGTTTATTGAAACAAACGAGTGATAAAATAACGAAATACTCAACTGTTAGAGACTCAAAATTCTGCAGGACTTTTGTGGAGCGATGTTTTCAGTAGTTCCAAAGAGTTAATTTAGAAAGTTGAATCACGATCATTCATCAAGTTTTATGGATTTGAATTTTTGCTCCGTTGCTATAAACGATTCAAACTTCAGCGACGTATATTTTTCTTATTTCAAGAAGCCCCGTACAGCACTACCGCCGATCACCGGACATTTCTCCGTCGCTTCTACGTCGCTTCTCCGTTCCTTCACCTTGTATCCACATCTCTCTTTCATTCATTCATGGGTTTTTCACAAAGATCGCTAGTTAGGAAAATCTGATTCAGACTTATTTGAAGCATCAATCAGAATCAATGGGAAATCCGATGGAAAAAGACAGAAAAATGTCCTCAAAAAATTTTTGTAAACATCGTGGTTGGTTGTTAACAACCAATGTACGGTTTATAATACAAGATAAACGCACTCTATATGAATTGAATCAATACATATATCATCGATTCAAGTATCCCATATGACGAGTGATTGCTGAAAAGAATTGAAACGATACATTATGTGTTGTTGGCATAGTGATCATCCATCCAACGTTGTACCGCAGTCGTTGTTGCTTAATCTAGACGATCGATCTGGACCCACATTGCACGAATGTCTCAGTAATATCTCCAGAATGTTCTGGCGATATTACAATGTCTCTAGGACATTGTAGAATATCCTGGAGATATTACTGGGATATTTGTGCTATGTGGGGAACTTCCTCTTGCTCGATACCGTGGTTCGCTGCCTACCAATGTAGTTCAAATGACTTTCTCATGGAAATGGCTATAGTAACGGGCTTCAATTGGTAATAGCCGATTGGAGATATGAGAGGTTTGATCAGTGTGACCAGGTGTACCGGTATGGAGTGAGCGTTAAGACACCGATGTGTCGATACCCGGGGAGAAAAAAATCAGATATACTCCAGATCTAAACCTATATCTGAATTAGATATGAATTGTGACCAGATCTGATTCAGATCTAATCAGATATAATTATATCTCTATATATTTAATTGTATCTGCGTCAATTCGAGATCCGGTGTGATCGAATTCATATCTAATTCAGATATAGAGTCATATCAAAAATGTTTTCTCAACTTATCCATGTAAAAATATTGTGCCAGTTTTATGAAATCTCTCATATTGGAAAGTTATGAAATTTCCGAGAAAATTTTCAAATTCTCATCAGGTACGTTCGCAGAATTTCGTTTCGTTTCAAGTGCAAATTTAATCACACTATCACTCTGTACATCACTTTTCTGATTCAAGTAGAAGTGCTCCACAGAGTGATATTTTTTTATTAAATTGAAGCATTCGCCCGCAGTTTGTCATGAACCATTTGGCTACTGCCACCTGGCTAGTATGACCTCAACTTTTGGTTTTGATGGTACGTGTAATTCATCCTTAATTGAGCTTATATAATAATAATAAAATAAATATATGATATTATCATTATAATAAATACTATATACAATAAAATTATATAATAACAATACTCAAAAGTAATTGAAAATGAAGATTTTGAAATTTATAATCAAGGTTCCATTTTATCCAATGTGGAATATTGAATTCTTTTGATAACAAATTTTTCTTACAAAGTTGAAAAAAGTTGTTTTCCGAGATTATTTGCATGTGACTGGGGATGTGTGATTTTGAACAATAATTATTGTTTTGCTTCCTCGTCAGAGGGAAGCATTGCGATCGTTTTCGGGGACCGAAATCTTTTGGTCTCCAAACTCAAAATCTCTCAGGCTATATGTGGTATTGATAGTGGTCCCATATGAGTTTCAACCTGATTCTTACAGAAGAACGGGGGGGGGGGGAATTTTATAAAGAATTGTGATTTTGCGACCGCGCATATCTTCCCTTCCTATCATCCGATTGCAATCAAACTCATTCATGATTACCATCCGCTCTAGTTCTCGTCGCGACTTTAAAATAGGAATTGAGTGACGAATCGCAATTTGGTGATCATCACGATGTTCATCTATCGTTTCCATGGTAACGTAAACAGTTTACCGCACTCACTCCGATTCTGAATGGTACTTATTACAATTTTGAAATATCTATCACCAAATTACTACTCTTCATAGTAACCGTTATCGTATACTTCTCTCCGGGTATGAACTACAAGCGAATCGAATGCGAGGGCGGGGAATGGTACACAGAAAAGAAAAAATTCTTGTATCAAGAAAGCATGGTTGTCTCCGTTATATATGACACACGGATTGTCTCAGTTCAATGCAATTTGCTTGAATCAAGAAATTTTGTTTTGATTCTAGCAAATTGCATTGAACTAAGACAATCCGTGTTTCATATATAGTATAACGGAGACAACCATGTTTTCTTGATAAAAGAATGTTTTTTTTCTGTGTAAGCATCAAGCTTTGAAACAAAATTTGAAAATCTAAAAAATACCGCTATCATGCGGTCATCTCTCGTTTCTATCATCCGAATGTCATGGAATTTTTACCACAGTTTCATGCGGTGTCGATAGTGGTCCCATATCAGTTTTAATCTGATCCTCATAGGAAAAACGGGACGGGGAAGGGAACATGTTATCGAAAATCTTAATATTGCGATCGGGCATGTCTTCTCTTCCTGTTATCCGATTGCAGTGAAATTTATACCACGTTATAGTTGTGATCCAATAGTGTTCATTTCACTAGGGATATGAAATAGAAACGTTTGGAGATTGTTCGAATGAGGTATGCACGACATGTTGTGAACGCTCGGAGAATTGAAGTGCAACACAAACGAGGAAGCCATGTGCCAATCAGCAGAGATTTTCTATAAATTGTATAAAAGCATCAATCTGAGTTATGTCTGCAACATATTTTATCTCAAGACTGTGTATGAAGTTCTTTCATGAATGATATTATTTATTTTTCAAATGTCGGAAAAGAAATATCTCTCTGGTGAAAATTGCTGTTAAAGACAGTTGAAATATATCAGAAACGGCTTGCAACCGGATAAAAACAAATTGAATTTCTTAGCCGTTTTCATCCGGTTGTAACCAGTTTCTGATATATTTCAACTGTTTTTAACAGGAATTTTCAACAAGGCTAATTACTGAGTGATATTTTTTTGACATTGGAATGAAAAAATGAGGCATATGGAAATTATGCATAGTGGGGTGGGCCGAAAAAAATTTTTTTTTTCAATTTGAGGAGGAGGGGGTTTACCAGTTTCTTTGGGATGATAGTAAGGTACTGCAGAAATTTCAGATCTTTAAAAAAATATTCATCGTCCCCTCATCGACGATAAAGCTCGAGAAGTGAAAGAGCGTGTTCCCACGCTGATTAATGCCGACGCACAAGATATTCGGAAACTGTCAATACCACATTGGGTACATAACTGTCCAGACAACTAATCATAAACACATGTTCAACGAAATTCTGGAGAAATCTGTGAGAATTATCCTAAAATAGAGGGAAAAAAATGTTGAAAAGCGCATTTTTCGGTGAACGGCTCATATTCCACTGAATATGACTTGCCGATAAATATTTTAATTTACACTTGGGAGTTGATACGACGTTCGCCTTCCGAAAGAATCCAGCATCGATAGGATTTTTTTCAGTTGAAGCTGATTATCATGCTGTATTATGGAACGATATTTGGACGATATTCTAAAATCCAATACAAAATCATCCGAAACCACTTGGAAGTCCTTATTCGGGAGTTCTTCGGGAACACTCACTATAGATCTTATGTTATGAATGACAGATTCAAAATGGCTGATCTCATATGGCGGACTAGGATGGAAAAATCAACTAAAATCGGCTGAAACTTTTGACCAGCATGTTTTTCAGGTCTCTGAGTATAAATTTGATATTTGAATTGCGGGCTTTGAAAGGGGGATCTAATATGACGTACTACGGTGATATTCTGTTCAATCATCCTACCGCATTTATCGCGCTTTGCAGTTTATTGCACATTGAATCTGATATTCAATGTATCAAACATTCGGATACATTTTTTCTGATTTCATTTTGTTCATCTTCCTCTTTCTGTTCATTCAGATCCCAATAAAAAAACTTCAAAAAAGTAAAAAAATCACGCCAAGTACATGAAAATGCGGTCAATCCTAAGAAAAATCTAAAAATACATTCAAACGAAAATTCTCCTACAATAAGAATTTCGATAAGATACAACAGGATATGCTTCACTTGAAAAAAAAAGATGTGAAATCAATATGAGCTGCCAGGTACATTCGGTTATTCAAATGGTATGTAAACGATTTCTTGTATATTGTAACTTCAGTTTGTTTAAATTGTATTCGAAGCGATTTATGATTGTATTGAATTAACAATATATAGTGAGGTGAAACAAAAATTAGGTTCAACCATTTGACATACTAGAAACAACTCTGACCTATCTGAAACTCAACATGTTGATCGTTTCTAATATGTTTTGAAATTTTTCACATACCAGAAACAGCGCTAAGTTATTCCAAACCAAACACGTTAGTCGTTCCAAATAGATTTTGAAATCCACGTCAATGCGGAACACTTGGCGCGGCCGAGTACGTGAGTTTTGAGCCTCAAGTATATTCAAACAATTCTGTTGAAAGTATGTGATCAAAACGTTGGATAATAAAATCTTCATCGGCCGCGCCAAGTGTTCCGCATTGACGTGGATTTCAAAATCTATTTGGAACGACTAACGCGTTTGGTTTAGAATAACTTAGCGCTGTTTCTGGTATGTGAAAAATTTCAAAACATATTAGAAACGATCAACACGTTGAGTTTCAAATAGGTCAGAGTTGTTTCTAGTATGTCAAATGGTTGAACCCAATTTTTATTCCACTCCACTGTATACTTTCAATCGAATACAATCATAAATCGCTTTGAATACAATTTAAACAAACTGAAGTTACAATATACAAGAAATCGTTTACATACAATTTGAATAACCGAATGAATGTACTTGGCAGCTCATATTGATTTCACATCTTTTTTTTTCAAGTGAAGCATATCCTGTTGTATCTTATCGAAATTCTTATTGTAGGAGAATTTTCGTTTCAATGTATTTTTAGATTTTTTTTTAGGATTGATCGCATTTTCATGTACTTGGCGTGATTTTTTTACTTTTTTGAAGTTTTTTTATTGGGATTTCACTTCTTTTTCTGGATGTGTCCTTAACTGAACATAAATAAAATTCGAATGCTCATGTCTAATTTAATAGCGATCGTAGCGATGAAGAAAATGTCCTCAGATCATTTGTGATATGAAAAACTCACTTGGGTTTCCATCAGTCATCTCATCATTGGACAGCAATAGATAATCGACATAAAGAATGAAGAAGAGGAGGAAAGAAAAGTGAATTTCCATAAATCAATACATATGTGCAGGATTCCGAAAAGTAAATATTAATTGACCGATAAGTTGGCGCTCAAAGCAGCCCACGATTTTGTTTTAAACATGTATTGTGCAAGAATTCCCATTGTTTTTAAAATATGATTGTTAGGAAAACGAAACAAAACAGATTTTACGAACAGAGAAAACTTGCACACAATATGTTTAAGGTATCCAACGAAAATTTTTTTGATAAAATGAGAATTTGTACCATTTGGCATGAAGTTGAAAATAGTTTCCCAGCAAAAATGTTTCAATGACTCTTTAGGATTATTTTAAAGAGTATCTTAAAGAGATGTCAAATATTCATTTATCATGCAACAAAAAGAGATATCTTCAAAATATTTGGTCAAGAGAATTTTCCAGTACTGTACAAGAAATTTTTTAGAATTTTGTGAAATATCCATCAAAATCATTTTGAAAAATTCTTCAAGAATATTTAGTCGGTTGTGGTATTATAAACGTATACGATGTTCTTCAAAATCACCTATACAAGATTATAGTAATTGAATTGTTATTTGATGAGCAAGTGAAATTATTGCTTTTTGAAGAAATATATGTATGAGTCTTTAGCATTACGTGGCCAATTTCGTTCTTCAACTCGCAGATCATGAATAAATATCCACTTTGTACCTTTACTTCGTAACATGCACGTAAAGTTACCTTCGGAAATACTTCTTCCCTGATGAAAAACAACGGCTATAACTTTATAAAAGTGTCATGCAATTTGGATTTTTGTGGTTGGCACTGCTTTTATACAGATATATGATATATCTGCATCTTGCCTGTTTTTCCTTCATCCACCTGTAATTCTACTCGAAGAATCTAGGGATTCATTATCAATTGAATCCACTTTGTAATCTGTAATGCCAATTGATAGTGGTGATAGCAAACTCACAGATCTATGATATATTCGCTTCATTTTGTTTCTTTCTCATCCCCCTGAAACACTACGCAAAGAATCTGATACCATCATCGGATAGATCTGTGATATATCCACTGCACTTTTGCCTTTTCTTCGTTCGACTATGAGGTCACCAAATGAGATTGACAGTGACAATAGCTAGCATACAAATTTGTGATACGTCTGCTTCATTTCTGCTTCGTCTCCAGCCACCTATGATTCTACTTCAAGGAAATGATGAGCCCAGCATGTTGTAAGAATCTGTGGCATATCTACTGTGTTTTCGCCTTTGAAAAAATCGCTTTGATATACTTCAGTGTGACTAAAGTAACTGGTGACCAACTTCAACTTCTACCGTTGGTCAAACTATTCACATCTCTTTGAGGTTTTATCATGAACTTCACTCTCTAAAAACTTTTTATATTTCATTGGGGTTTTTTGATGAATTTCCCTTTCCGATTATAAGTGATGATTCAGTTATTGATTCATTACATAATCTTCAATCATCCATTTCATGCCATTCATTATCAATTGAATCCACTTTGTAATCTGTAATCCATACATTCAATACAAAATTTCCACAAGACCGCCTATATGAAATTGATAGTGGTGGTAGACGACGTACAGGTCTATGGTATATTCGCTTCTTTTTCGTGTTTTCTTATATACCTGTGATACTCTTCAAGCAATCCGATAACAACTCTTGGTCAAGAAAGTATCAGGCCAATGAAGAAAGACAAAAACGACGAAAATATACCATTCGATCTGTACGTCGTCCACCACCACTATCCATTTCATTTAGGCAATTTCATAGGCAATTTTGTATTGAATGGATAAACTACAGATTATAAAGTGGATTCAATTGATAATGAATGGCATGAAACGGATGATTAAAGATTATGTAACGAATCAACAATTGAATCATCGCTTATAATCAGAAAGTGGAATTCATCAAATATCAAATATAATCAGAACGTGGAATCATTCAAAAACCCCAATGCAGTATGAACAATTTTTAGAATGAGAAGTTCATGACACAACCTCAATGAGATATAAGAAGTTTGAAAAACGTTGAAGGTTGAAGTTGGTCTCCAGGCACTTTAGTTACATTGAAGTATATCAAATATTTTAAATCAAAACTATTAATTCAACAAAACGATTTGTCTAGAGGCAAAAGCACAGCAGATATACCACAGATCTTGACGACATACTGGACTCATCAGTTTCTCGGAGTAGAATCACAAGTGGATGGAGACAAAGCAGAAATGAAGCAGACGAATCATAAATTTGTACGCTAGCTATTTAGCTAGACGATAGCTGTCACTATCAATTCCATTCAGTGGCCTCTTAGTCGAGTAAAGCGAAGGCGAGAGTGCAGTGAATATATCATAGATCTATCCGATACTATTATTAGATTCATCGAATACCATTACAGGTGGATGAAGATGAAACAAAATAAAGCAAATATACCATAGATCTGTATGTTAGCTACATACTACTATCTGTATGTTATCAATTTCATTTATATTCAAGAATCCGATAACAGCCTTTGTCAAAGAAACCTACTGAATCTTGTACAATGTTCTAGTTGAAGTCAATGCAGTAGAATGTAGTTCATGTTGTTGTTGTTGTAGTCAATGTAGTTGATTGATGTCTGATTCTTAATCAAATTTGGTTAGATTCAATGGACTGTTCCATTAGATAATACTCTTCATCAAAACTACAAAGACAATAACATTATATTAAACGTACCTTTTCTTACCAGACATCTCTTTATGGTTTTCTCTCTGAAGAGAGATGAAAAATATTTGGAACAGTTATTTTAGAGCTTAGTTATTTAGTTGAGCTTAAGTATAGTCATTGTCGATCAGGGTATGCAGGGAGGACAATGTTTCATTCATTCACTTCTCTCGGAGCAGGCTCAATATCATCTGTTTCATTATTTGCTCATGATTCTATTGGGAAATAGTATAGATCAGTGGACTGTCCATCAAGGGTATGGTATATCCACTATAATTTTACTTGTAAAGAAATAGCGAATAAACTTGAATACTTCTCAAGCAAGCTCGGTATGATCTTTCCCATCAATTGTCTACGATCCTAATTGGAGAAATTGACAGTAGCTGGCTGTCCGTCAGGAGTTATGATATATCCGTTATGTTCTGGCCTATAGAATGATTGCGAATCAATTTGAATCATTCCCCTTGAGCATACTCCGTATGATCCATTCGATCATCTGCCAACGACTCCAGTAGGAGGGTAGGACAGTAGCGGACTGTCCATGAAGGAATTATGATGTATCCGATATGCTCTCGCCTCAGAATTTATAAATTTGAATTATTTTCCATGACTAAACCTTGTATGATTTTCTATGATTCGTCTCTGGTTCCGGTTAGAACCACCAGTAGCAAACTATCCGTCACGGATTATGATATATCCGCTATGCTTTTGCCTGTAAAGGAATCTTGCATTTCATGAATAATCCATCATACAGAGCTTACCTGTGTATATTCCAATTTTCTGAATGTAGCAAATAGATTTATTTATACCTTTTTCAAACTTTCTCTGTTTTTTTTACAAATAACCTCTTCATCATTTATTCATTCATTAATTCATGAATTTTTTGAAGTAATATATAAGAGTATATATAATTCCAAGTTGTTTATTTATGTTTCATTGTTCTGAATGACCTGTAGTAATCTGTAATAATGTAGTCACCTGTAATTTAATTATTCTTTTAATATTTTAATAACCTATCAACACATCGCCTCATTGACAAGTTATATTTGTTCACGTATTTACAATGTATAAACCTGTAGTAATCTGTCATAATAATGTAGTCACCTGTAATTCATTCATCTTTTGATTATTCTTTTAATATTTTAATAACCTATCAACACATCGCCTCATTGACAGGTTATATTTGTTTACGTATTTACAATGTATATACTCTATAGGGAAAAAAATTTATCTACCAATCATTGTACAGGTTACAAAAGACTGACAAACCATTTGGACAATATTGGAAGCACCTTATTATACGTTATTATATTTTACATACTAATGAACAAATGATCCACTATTGGACATTCGAAGAAAGAAAGACAGAACAAATGATCTACTATTGGGCGTTCGAAGAAAGAAAAAGGGACAGAATAAATCTTTGTAGCATTGGAAATCGCCTCAAGGATAACAGGTCTTCGTGTTAAGAAGAAACCGATTAATCAGAAATTCCGAAAAGATGTTTTGATCGTATGAAAACTTTAAACGTTTATATTTCGGTAACGGATGAACTGATCAAGTTCGTAGTGTGCTTAATCGAAAGTGTGTAATCGTATTATATAATGAAAGTGTAGTTATTTTTTTGTGACACACAATATGTGTCGAGTTATTGTGCATTGAACATTTTTTCAGAAGGTTAAAACTCGGTTGAGCAGTAAAAGATACACGGTAGCGGACGACTTCTGCTTTCTTCACTTAGAATAAGAAAAATACTTATACATCTTTTTTCAGGGTTTTTTCATATACTTGGCGTCGAGACACTACCGCGTCTCTTGATTTCTCCATCATCGATTGATGCTCACTCCAATGAGTGATCTACATAATGACGCACTAAGATATGTGAATGATGATTTGAAACCGATTGTGGGGGTGATAGTACATTGTGTAAAAAGTACGCAAAGTTGGTGATTCCCGCACGAGCGTGAGTTTGTCACCCGAGCGGAGCGAGGGCGACAAATCACGCGAGTGAGGGGTCACCAACGCGCACGAGATACACATACTATATTTCCTAACAATATGCAAAAAGTGCTCTTACGAAGTACATCAGGACGAAGCCAGAAAAGGGGTCCAGGGGCGAAGCCCCTGCGCGGGGGGTTCGGGGGGCCGCAGGTCCCCCGATAAGAAAAAAAACTAAAGTCAAGATTAAGAAAAAAATATACATCGTTCAAAGAATGGATGTTATATCCCTGCAACGAAAAATCAACAGCAGATTAAAATTAATATAATTCATTTGGTTTCGATACATGTAGGTTATTTAAGAGTTCTCAAAGACGTTTTGATCAATTGAAAACATTGAGTTGTAAGTAATGTGTTATACATCATGATATACATAAATTTCGTATGAATCCGAATCCACAGTCCTTTGTAGCATCCTCAAAACATTCATGTTCATCACGTTGAAAATATTTTTCATTCGCCAACAATGAATTATGTCTCAATGTGTTTATATGAATCCATACAATAACTCATAGTATTGTGAAGTGTAATCAAAACAAAAGATGAAGAAGCAGTTGTACCTCAGTTTGTTGGTGTTATAGAGGGATTCCAATGGTAATCACGTTGCAATACATTCATAATCATTTCGTGAGATTCAATGTCACAGTCAACAATTTCCTGGAAGCTTCTCCAACCCCCCACTCTCTTCTACGTCCTCACATACTCTTCGATCCCTGTCCGCTTCTATTTTCCTGCACGCGCACTGTCTTTCCCGCACGGTTGCCTAATCGTGCGCGAATGTGGCACTTTGCGCACGCAAAACAGTGTGCAAAGTGAGCACTTCCCGCACGGCGTTAGGAAATAGTACATTACGATACGAGTGCG
Organism: Gonatopus flavifemur; assembly: GCA_018340375.1. Classification (NCBI taxonomy): domain Eukaryota; kingdom Metazoa; phylum Arthropoda; class Insecta; order Hymenoptera; family Dryinidae; genus Gonatopus; species Gonatopus flavifemur. Next base: position 2,150,724 of record JAFFJZ010000026.1, on the reverse strand, counting down.
CAAAGTAGGTCGTTCCCGCACGAGCGTCGCTCGTGCGGGATGACCTACGTGTGCACGAGTATCGTATACTATTTTTCCTGACAAGGTGCGCGAACTTCGGTTTTCCAAGTCTGTGCTGCGTGCGTAAAGTGAGTGATTCCCACACGGCAGTCAGACCAGTGCGGGAAAGCAATAAGCGTGTGGTAAAGTAACTTTATTTTGCACACGCTGTTAGGAAAAATTAATTTTTCTTCTTTCTTTATAAATTCACTCCAGTAGTCGACAGTCGTCGGTAATCGGTCACCAGCATGGGATCAATAATTTTCAGTTATCAACGTTCATAGTTCTTAGTATTGATTTATTTATTTACCACTAAGGAATTGACTCGGACATGACTTCATTCCGTTCAACAAAAAAATTTGCCCAACAAAATATTTGTCAAATTACTGCGTCGAGAGAAATGAGTGATGTGGCGAAAGAAACAAATGCTGTGCAGAGTAACCGTTACCGTATTTTTTCTCCGTGTACAATCGGCTTCAAATTATCCTTTAGATATTATAGTGCGTAATTCTATAAGTCCCTAATTAGAGTGAGCAATATTTGATGATGGGGGAATCTGAATGGAAGGAATGAGAAAGATGAACGAAATGAAATCAGAAAAAATGTATCCGAATGTTCAATACATTGAGTATCAGATTCAAGGTACAATCAACTGTAAAGCGCGACGGATGCGATAGGATAATCAACCCATTAACGCCCAGATGATCAGAATTTTCACTAACTTTTCAACGTGTTTATTTATCATGTTATCGGGCCGAGAAAAAAAAATTCATATCAGTATTTCTACGTGAAATTTTATGCTCTTTCAGAATCTGGGCTTAAAATTTCGATCAGACACTCAGAAAAAAAAATATGGCCGATTTAAACGTGAAAATTGTCGAAAAAAAATTTTTTCTGCATTTATTTCAACAATGATACCGCGGAGATATCAACTTCGAACTATGATCAGAGGTTATCATAGATCTCAAACATTGAAAAAAAGTTTTTTCCAGTAAAATTCATCGACGCGTTTTTTTGAAATGGCGGCGAGAATGAAAACATTGTATAAAAATCTTGATTTGTGGTTTCCCCGAAAACTATGAACTTTAGAAAAAAATTTCTAAGAACAAAAATGTCATAAAATCAGTCAAAGAACACTCCCAAATTATTACAGAATTTTTGGAGACGATTGTTGAATTTTGGAAAATTCAAAAAAATCCAATTTTCCAGAAATACCTGAAAACGTTGAAAAAATTCCAGAATGTTTCTTGACTACTCCCTTGCTGATTCTGCGCAATTACATTTTTTTTCAATAGCTTCAACTGCTGCAGGTGTCAGTCCACTATCAACTTCGAGAAGATATAGTTCAGAGGCTCGATCCAAAATTCATATACCTTTGCTGCAAGCTTTTCATTTGTACAAAAAATTTATGGGTGGTGTTGACGTGCATGATGGACATTGCAATAATGTACTCCTATGTATTCGTTCCAAGAAATGGACATGAGTCGTTTTTGTAAGATGTATACAAGCAACCATTACAAATGCTCTCGTAATTTCCAATGCTACTCGTGATGGGAAGAAGAAAGTTGGGATAAAAGAGCTAAGTATTTCAATAGCCAAACATTATATTCAAAAAGCTCAAACAAGTCAAACATTCCATACACGATGTAATAGGGACAAATTGAAAAATTGTTCGAATGGGAAATGTCCAATAAGAACGAGGATTTATTGTGAAAAAAGTGAACTTTATGTGTGCAATAATTGTTGGGCGAAGAAGCATTGACGAAAAAAATGTTGAAGCGAGAGGCAAGGGAACCCACGAAAAAAAGTACCCCGAAACGTGAGAGGCAAGGGGACTCACGAGAAAAAAGCACCCCGATACGTGAGAGGCAAGGGGACTCACGAGAAAAGAGCACCCCGATACGTGAGTGGCAAGGGGACTCACGAGAAAAAAGCACCCCAAAGGAGACAAAGTTCTACCACGTCCACGCCGTTGTCTTTGGGTAATGCTAAGAGTAGAAAAAAACAATGTATTTGCGCAGAATCAGCAAGGGAGTAGTCAAGAAACATTCTGAAATTTTTTCAAACATTTTTCAGGTATTTCTGAAAAATTGGATTTTTTTGAATTTCCCAAAATTCAAAAATTGTCTCCAAAAATTCTGTAACAATTTGGGAGTGTTCTTTGACTGATTTTATGACATTTTTGTTCTTAGAAATTTTTTTCTAAAATTCATAGTTTTCGGGGAAACCACAAATTAAGATTTTTATACAATGTTTTCATTCTCGCCGCCATTTTAAAAAAACGCGTCGATGAATTTTACTGGAAAAAACTTTTTTTCAATGTTTGAGATCCATGATCACCTCTGATCATAGTTCGAAGTTGATATCTCCGCGGTATCATTGTTGAAATAAATGCAGAAAAAATTTTTTTTCGACAATTTTCACGTTTTTCACGTTTAAATCGGCCATATTTTTTTTCTGAGTGTCTGATCGAAATTTTAAGCCCAGATTCTGAAAGAGCATAAAATTTCACGTAGAAATAGTGATATGAGTTTTTTTTGTCGGCCCGATAACATGATAAATGAACACGTTGAAAAGTTAGTGAAAATTCTGATCATCTGGGCGTTAATGGGTTAAACAGAATATAACTTGAGTACATCGTATTAGATCCACCATTTCAAAGTCCTCAATTCAAATATCAAATTTGTAATCAGAGACCTGAGAAACATCCCTAGTAGAAATTTTCTCTAGCAAATGATGAGGCACTGATCAGTTTTCCATTTTACTGATCAGGGACTGATCAGGAAACTTACGAGTTTCTGACAAGGGGTGTAACGCTCTGACTAATCAGAAACTGATTGAAGAAACTGAGCAGATATGAGCGAGTAACTGATGAGGGACTGATCGGTAGTTGATGAGTTATTTGCGAGTAACTAACGAAGCATTTATCACCCACAAAAATGCAGGTTATGTCAATGAAGATATGAAATTATAACACTAAATTGATGATTCTTCACCTAAATAATAATTTATGTTTTTCTTTAAGATGTTTCCAAGGATTAAAAAGTAAATTTTCAGCAAAACCCGTAGGAAAAATTTTCCTAGACTTTTTCTTAGATAAAATGTAGGAATTTTGGCCAAAGACAAAAAATATATCAAACCATATGTATGGTGTTTCCACCTCAATCATGAGATAATATTCAAGTTACTACTATACTTACTCATAATGAATAACAAAACTATATTATTTCACAACAAGAAAGAATATAAGTATACATATTACACCTCATCTCCTTTTATACCATAACCTTACAAAATCTAACAATTTCCGAGGTAGCTTTGTTATGTGCATATACTCTTTATAATTATTGAGGTTAGGTTTCATCGATTCGATACAGCAAACCCAGGATCAAATAATCTGAACCAATTCGATTCAATTTCTTTGAGATACTTCAAATTTTGGTTAAGACATATCGAAAATATGTGTAATTTCACAATTGCAATATATCACTTCAATAACAACGAATATGTTTTTTAAACCGAATATTTTTTATGAACATTTACGCTATCAATATTTCTTGCGAATAAAGGCAAGAACTTGTCAGAATTTGATCAGTTTCATATGAATTTTAATAATCATATTAGACAAATCAGTTCCCAATAAGTAAATGACCAGTTTTTCCTGATTAGCGTTTCCTCATCAGTGCCTCATCAGTAATGGGGAAAACTGATTATATTTCTACTAGGGATGCTGGTGCAAAGTTTCAGCCGATTTTAGTTGATTTTTTCATTCTAGTCCACCATATCAGATCCGACATTTTGAATTCGCCATTCATAACATAAGATCTATAGGGAGTGTCCCCGAAGAACTCCCGAATGAGGACTTCCAAGCGGTCTCGGATGATTTTGTATTGGATCTTAGAATATCGTCCAAATATCACATCAATCGTTCCATAATACAGCATGATAATCAGCTTCAACTGGAAAAAATCCTATCGATGCTGGATTCTTTCGGAAGGCAAATGTCGTGAATTAAAGTATTTATTCGCAAGTTGTATTCAGTGGAATATGAGCCGTTCACTGAAAAACGCGCTTTTCAACATTTTTTCTCTCTATTTGAGGATAATTCTCACAGATTTCTTCAGCATTTCGTTGAACATGTGTGTATAATTAGTTATCTGGACAGTTATGTACCCAATGTGATATTGACAGTTCCCGAATATCTTGTGCGTCGGCATTAATCAGCGTGGGAACACGCTCTTTTACTTTTCGAGCTTCATCGTCGATGAGGGGAAGATGAATATTTTTTCAAAAATCTGAAATTTCCGCAGTACCTTACTATCACCCCGGAGAAAGTTCTGAACCCCCTCCTCCTGAAATTAAAGAGAACAATTTTTTTTCGGCCCACCCTAATGTATAGTTCCCCACCCAAGAGCCGAGTGGGGAAGCCTAATCTGTTCACGCGAGGATGAAACAAAAACAAAGAATGAAAAAATCCAAAAACACACTCTGAAGGAGAATTTCACTGCATTCAGAATTCCAGAAAAGAAATCGAACACGAAACACAACAAATGTCATGTCCAAAACATTGTAAATGACTTTAATTCAATGTTTTGGAAACGACATTCATTGTGTTTTGTGTTCGATTTCTTCTCTGAAATTATTATTGTTTTGATTTGTTTGTTGAACGTTGCCCCACACATAATGCAGTAGAACTTTTTCATCAACCTCATTTTCCACCGCCCCATCTTCAAGAATTTAGGAAAAATGTTCCAAACAAAACTTCCCCATTTTTTCGCGTAGAATCATGATATGCGATCAAAAGTGGGAGTTTCCATTTGAAAAATTGAAGTTGACCTCATTTTTACCGACCACAGCGCCATCTTCTATGGAACTGATATCGCCATTGTGTCGTCCCCTCTCTTAACAACAACATTCGAATGAGATATTTCGGCTCTTGGATGCATTCCTTAAGATATCCGCATATTGTTTCATAGACTTTATTTTTCATCGATTGTGGCGCCATCTTCAAAAATTTAGTAAAACGTTTCAAGCAAAAGTTACTCGGTTTTTCGCGTAGAATCAAGATATGCAATGAAAAGTGGGGGTTCCCGTTTGAAAAAATGATGTTAACCCCATTCTAATCGATCATCACGCCATCTATGATGAAACTGATATCGTAGTTTCGTGGCCCCCTCTTTGTATAACAACTTTGGTATGAAGTACTTTTGGTTTAAGAGACATGTTTTTGAGATATTTGCATTTCATGATTAAGATGGGACACCCTGTATAGATACCAAAAAGTGAAAAAAAAGTAGAATTCCACAGAACATACAAATGTCTCACACAAACCCCTAAAAACTCCAACACAGTAACAAATAACGTCAAATCCCAAAAACCATACAAACGTTTTACAATAACACTCGAAAAAAAATCCTTGAAAAAAATACTTCACTCTTTCCGGAATATTACTTGATATAACAAATATACCATTCAAAGAAAAGATGTGACAGGCAACCCTGTTTCGGAATTCGCATCAACCAGGAACACTTGGTTCGGCCGGAGAAGATTTTATGAAATTATATCATTTAAATTTCTTGTTTAATGTTCTATAGAAATTCATTTGTATATAATAAAGGCTAAAAACTTCTACCATCGGGCACGCCAAGTGTTGCTGGTTGATGCGAATTCCGAAACAGGGTTGCCTTTCACATCTTTTTTTTTAATGGTATATTTGTTATATCAAGTAATCTTCCGGAAAGAGTGAAGTATTTTTTTCAAGGATTTTTTTTCAAGTGTTATTGTAAAACGTTTGTATGGTTTTTGGGATTTGACGTTATTTGTTACTGTGTTGGAGTTTTTAGGGGTTTTTGTGAGACATTTATATGTTTTGTGGAATTCTACTTTCTTTTCACTTTTTGGTATCCATATATACGGGCAGAACGATACGCTTGTTTTATTTATTGTTGTTTATAATAGTTTTAAGATGTTTCAAGGTACTTCGTTTGGTTTTATTGAAGGATTTATTGAATACTTCGTGTCGACGGCCATATTGTGCGTTGAGTTCCAACTTCGACATTTCACATTAAAATACGCCCGTTAGCTTTTGAAGTATGTACCACAACTAGTTGCTATTCAATCGTTTATTGTTTGATTTTGTAACAGACATCACGTATTCCATTAACAACTGTCTTGTATGAATAAAATACTTTCGCATTTTCAACCGTGATATTCTAAAGAGCGTTTTAAATAACATTTATTTTTTTAATACAATAATGCTTTCTTGGAAATCATGAATTACCTTCAATACAGTGTAAACAAACTGAGGTTACAATATACCAAAAACCCTCACATATCCTTTGGATAACCAATGTACTTGGTCGCTCATATTGATTTCATATCTTTTTTTTTTCAAATGGAGCATATCCTTTTATATCCCCTCGAAATTCTGAATGCAGTGAAATTTCCCTTTAGAATATGTTTGTAGATTTTTTTATTCTTTGTTTTTGGGATTTTCATGTACTTGGCGTTATTTTTTCACGTTTTTGGAGTTTTTTTTGGGGATTTCACTTCTTTTTCTGAATATGGTTCCAACTGAACCCAAATGAAAATGAAATACCTCTGTCGAGTTTATGACAATCGTAGGAATGAGAGAGATGTCCTCAGATAAATTATGTGATATAAAAATCCACCTGGATTTCCATCAGTCACCTCATCATTGGACGGCAATAGATTATCGAAATAAAAAATGAAGAAAAGAAGGGAAGAAAAGCGAATTCTCATGAACAAATATACGTGTGGAGAATTCCGAAAACTAAATTCTCCTTGACTGATAAGTTGGCGCTCAAAGCAGCTCGAAGCGCTCAAAGCAACTCACAGCGCTCAAAGTAGCTCATGCCGCTCAAAACAGCCCACGATATCGTGCTGAACATGTCTTGTGCGGAAATTTCCAGTGTTTTCAAGAAATTATTGTAAGAAAATCGAAACAACATAGATCCTACAGACAGAAGAAACTTGCGTACAATATATTCAAGGTATCCAACAGGAATTTTTTTTGCAAGATAGAATTTGTACTGTTTAGCATGAAGCTAAAAATAGCTTCCCAGCAAAAATTTTCCAGTCACTCTTTTGAATCATTGTGAAAAGTAGCAGATAGCAAAAGTTCCAAAAATTAGATCTCATTGAATTCTTTCGTGACCACAAAACGAACTACTGAAATGTCAGCAGAGTAGAGTTCTTGGAGAATTCAAATCGCCTTTTGTCATACTGTTTATTGTACTGTACATAGTATGACAAAAGGCGATTTGAATTCTCCAAGAACTTCATCCTACTGACATTTCAGTGATTCATTTTTTGGTTCCAGAAAGATTCAATGGGATCTAGTTTTTGGAACTTTTGCTATCTGGGTAAAGAGATGCCAAATATCTATCATGCAACAAAAAGATATACCTTCAAGATATCAGATTGAAGACACTGTCTAGTACTGTACCAGACATTTTTCAGAATTTTGTGGAATATCCATCGAAATCATTCGGAAAAATTTTCCAAGAATATTTGGTTCGTTATGGTATTATAAGGGTATTCTATATTCTCCAAAACTGTACAATATCACAGTAATTGAACTCTAATTTTATGATGAAGCGAAATTATTGCTTTTCAAAGAAATATATACAGGGTGTCCCATTTTAATTTTTATATCGGAATAACTCGAAAACAAGGAGTTTTGGAGGAAAATGTTCCGAACAAAAGTTGTGAGATTCCGAGGGGGACATCTGATGGTGACCTTGACTTTGGCCTCGAATCTCAACTTCAAGGTCATTCAGAGGTCAACTTTTGTTTCTTGAATGAAATCCTCTATTTTTGACTGCAGATTCAGATTCGACGTTGAAAAACAAGAAACTTTGGTCTGAATCATTTTTCCGAATTCCGCACAGATGGCGCTCTAATCGATAAAAAATGAGTTTTATGAAACACTCGTATTGCTTTCTGTGTAAAACGACATCCAACTCTCCAGTGTTTTTTCTTCAGCTCCTGAGGATTACAGTCGCCATTAGAGTTACCCAATGTGCAACACGAGGAGGTTGGGCGATCGGATTTTGCACATCTTTTTGGCCCTGAAAAGGGCCGATTGTCTGGACTGTAGAGGTGTGTAATTTTTCACGACAAACGCTCTGCAATATGTATGAAGATTCACCGTACCAAATGTTCGATATTTGCACCGTCGACCTGTTGGCTTCACCTAATTCGTCTCTTAAAATGTGGTTCTAGCGACAAAAGCACGTGACGTGGAATTGTTCGGCAGACAGTTCGTATTCGGCGTTTCATGTCATCTCTGGTCGTTGGTGGTCTTTCATAAACTACACCTTTGATGAAACCCCAGAAGTAAAAATCCAAAGGGGTAAGATCCGGAGACCTAGCTGGTGAGATGCGTTTGAGAAATTTCCGACACTAGCAGCGTTATGAGGTGGTGCCCCATCATGTTGAAGCCACATCCTGTTCCGTGTGTAGAGATCAACATCTTCCAACATCCTTGGTAATTTGTCCCGAATCAATTGCAGATCATTTTCCTTCCTAACAGTATGTTGGAAGAAATAAGGACCAATGATCTGACCATTCAAAATCTCACACCACACATTCAGAGGACAGCGATGTTGATTGTCAACTTGTCGATGCCATCTGGGATTTTCAATTGGCCAATAATGACAATTATGTCTGTTCATAACACGTAATTGAAAAAACCAGGCCGGTACTCCGAGGCCCATTGACCGAATTCAACCCTACGTCTAAGATCATCTTCACTTACTGCTTGCACCAATGTAATGTGGTAAGGATGATATTTACCAGATCTTAGTATGCGGTGTGCCGTTGATCCTGGGATACCTTATTGGTGCTGGATTTCTCTGGTATTAACGTGAGGATTCAGGTGCATCATTCCTAAAACGGCTACTGAGCGTGCATCCATACGATTTCCATCATAACGCCTCCTGACTCGTGGGATATTCATTCTTCTAACTCGTCTTTCTATTGAGCGTATCGCCTGAAGTGAAGGCTGGCGTCTATTTGGTTACCTCTCTCCACACAATCTTGATGCTGCAGCGTAATGACGTCGACATTCTCCTAGTATCAGGAGAATATCAAGTATTTCACCCCAAGGATAATCCATGGTATTGAGACCTTCACAACACTGATCAAAGCTCTTCTTCAAGTTTGAATCGTATATCGAAAAGAATTTGTGAATGGATGAAGGATATTAAACATTCCGTTTCACTTATGTTTGTAAACAATGCTCTAGTATGAACTTTCTTGTTCATGATAAACACAAGTATTGTTGTGTACTTGTGTTTGGCAAAAATTCACAGTAACGGTACTACGAACAGACATAATTGTCAATATTGGTCTATGGAAAATCCCAGCTAGGTCTCCGGATCTTACCACTTTGGATTTTTACTTACGGGGTTCCATCAAATTTTCCGGGCCACAAAGGTGTGCAAGATCCGATCGCTCAACCTCCTCGTGGTGCACATTGGGTAACTCTAATGGCGACGGTAATCCTCAGAAGCTGGAAAAAAAACACTGGAGAGTTAAATGTCGTTTTACACAGAAAGCAATACGAGTGTTTCATAAAACTCATTTTTTATCGATTAGAGCGCTATCTGTGCGTAATTCGGAAAAATGATTCGGACAAAAGTTTCTTGTTTTCCAACGTCAAATCTGAATCTGCAGTCAAAAATAGGGGATTTCATTCAAGAAACAAAAGTTGACCTCTGAGTGACCTTGAAGTTGAGATCCGAGGTCAAAGTCAAGGTCGCCATCAGATGTCCCCCTCGGAATCTCACAACTTTTGTTCGAAATATTTTCCTCCAAAACTCCTTGTTTTTGAGTTATTCCGATATAAAAATTAAAATGGGACACCCTGTATACGAGTCTTTAGCATTGCGTGGCCAATGTCGCTCTTCAACTTGCAGATCATGAATAAATATTCACTTTGTACCTTTACTTCGTAACATGCATGTGAAATTATCTTCAGAAATATTTTTACCCTGATGAAAAACAACAGCTATAACTTTATAAAAGTGTTGTGCAATTATAATTTTTGAAGTTGGTGCTGCTTTAATGTTTATATTTTCTACCTTTGTTGCTTCCACATTATTGTGATTAAACATCATCAATTGCACAATTATATATTGTTCTGACGCTGTTATGAATGATTTTTTAGTTTTATGCAAGTTATTACAATTGTCACAAGAATCTTCGAAAATCTTCTATGTTGAGAAATTGAACTTGATTATTTCTTGAAACTCAAATGATTTTTATGAAATTGGAGGTAGCCCAAGACGTGTAACACAATTTGTACCAACAATATTTCCGGTATATCCCCATTTCGTACATTCCGTTACGCTAGTTATTTGGTGTTTCACTAAATTTTTAATAGCCATTGAATTCTCGCAAATAGAAGCGATGAATTCTTTTGCATCTTGTGAGTGATTATGCAAGTATTGTGGACCTGCAAGCTGTTTTAAAACTATGATATCAAGGTTTTTTTGCAAATTGTAGTTCTGAATTGAAACATTTATGATGTCATCGGGGTCAGATAAAAGTAATTGTTTTGTCTTAGAAGCACAGTACAATATACACTGCATTACTGCATTCAAATAAGAAGAAACACCGTCAACATTAGGAAGACTCATTAAGTTTAACGCGTGAGTTTCTGTTGATTTTTCATCGATATTTTGGCCCCTGGATTATATATTATCCGATATTCTTATTCCTGAGTACCCAGGTGGAAAAGTATTTTCAGTGAGTAAATGACTTGAGTAAAATTACAGGTGGATCAAGAGAAAGTAGAAAGGATGCAGCTATACTATGCATCTGTATGTTACTTACCACCACGATCAATATCATCAGGTAGCGTAGAAGGAAAATGAAGAAGAGGCAAAAGTGCAGTGGATATACAAGTCCTTGCATTGAATAATACCACCATCAGATTCTTCCAACAGAATCATAGGTGAATGAAGAAAAAGCAAAAAGGATGTAGATGTACCATACATCTGTATGTTAAATCCTACCATGATCATTAGGTAGCGTTGAAGGAAAATGCAGAAAAGATAGGAGCGCAGTGGATATATCACAAATCTTTGCATCGGGTGCATTCCACTGACCAATTGACGAATGATTAAAGAGACTGTTTAGGATCAACTCAACGAAAATTGAGCAGATACAATATTCTAATTATAGAAATTGTTGCAGAACAACTACAGGTCAACTTGACTGATGTGACTGGATGTGACAATTCATTCTGAATGTTTTCTTCCGCAGTTCCATCTTTTCAGTTGTTCCATTCAAGCTGGATTATATTTGTGTTCTTACAAACCTTCATTTTTATCTTTACTTATCTTGGTTTTGGAATGATTCAATTCTCAAATATCATGAATTTTATTAAATTGTCATAGAGTATTTTGGGCTGAGAGATTAAGTAACTCTCGGATCTATGAAATGTTCAAAATGTATTCAAAGTGATTCATGATCATTAAAAAGGAATATTGTACCAAATATCCCAACCATTTAATATTCGTTGAGTTGATCCTAAACAGTCTCTCTAATCATTCGTCAATTGGTCAGTGGAATACACCCGATGCAAAGATTCGTGATATATCCACTGCGCTCCTATCTTTTCTGCATTTTCCTTCAACGCTACCTAATGATCATGGTGGGATTTAACATACAGATGTATGGTACATCTACATCCTTTTTACTTTTTCTTCATCCACCTATGATTCTGTTGGAAGAATCTGATGGTGGTATTATTCAATGCAAGGACTTGTATATCCACTGCACTTCTGCCTCTTCTTCATTTTCCTATGACGCTGCCTAATGATATTGATCATTGTGGTACGTAACATAAAGATGTATGGTGACATGCATCCTTCTTGCTTTTTCTTCATCTACCTGTGATTCTATTGGAAAAATCTGATAATAGTGTACCTAACGCAAGGACCTGTGGTATATCCACTGCACTCCTGCCTTTTCTTCATTTTCCTTCTACGCTACCTGATGATATTGATCGTGGTGGTAAGTAACATACAGATGTATAGTATACCTGCATTCTTTCTACTTTTTCTTGATCCACCTGTAATTTTACTCAAAGAATCTAGGGAAACCATTTCGTACATAGTTCATAATTTTGATTCAGGATGTCATATTTTAGTATACCTGAAGTGCTCGGTGACTAACCTTATTTTCGAATGTTTTTCAAACTTGCTATAATTGAATTTACATTCATTATCTATTCACTATTCTGTTTCATCATTTGTTCACGATTCTGATTGCAGAATAGTGGATTCCATCAGAGATTATGGAATGATAGAAATCGACAGTGGAGCCTTCCGAAGTACCTGGTCATCTGGTTTTGATCAGCTACTTCGGAAGTTGTTGACTGTCCGTCAGAACTTATGATATATCTCTGACTTTCTGGTATGTGGAGACATTGTAAATAAACTTGAATCTTTTCTCTTGAGCATGCTTGATATGATTCATTTGATCATTTTCCAACGACCTAGCAGGAGAACCTGATAGTAGATTGTTTGTAAGGAGGTTATGGTATATCCGATAAGATTTCACCTAAAAAGTAATGCATAAATTTGAATCATTATTTTCGACTAGACCTTGTATGATTTATTTGATCATCAGCCTGTGGTTCTGGTGGTAAGAACCAACAGTAGCAGACTGTTCATAAGGGGTTACGGTATATCTGCCGAACTGTTGTCTGTGAAGGAATATTGTATTTTATGAATAATACATCATACAGAGCTTACCTGTGTATACACCAATTTTCTGGATGTAGCAAATAGATTTTTTTTCCTTTCTCAAACTTTTTCTGTTTTCTTTTACAAATAACCTCTTCATCATTTATTCATTAATTCATTCATGAATTTTTTCAAGTCATATATAAAAGTATATTTAATTCCAGGTTATTTGTGTGCGTTTGATTGTTCTTATAATGACCTGTAATACCTGTAATGTAGTCAGCTGCAATTCATACATTTTTCAATTATTCTTTTAATATTATAATAACCTATCAACACATCGCCTCATTTACAGGTTATTTGTTTATGTTTTGACAATGTATAGACCACACTACACTGGAATCAACGCTATTGGATGTTTGGATTATAATACACATTAACTGAAGTGAATGCTATTGGATATTGAAAGAAAGGAAAAAGGACAGAATATTGGATGTCCCAAGGAGGAAAGAGACAGAATATCTCTATGCCAATGGAAGAAGCCCTCCCGAATTCCGATGACAAAGAACTATCGTCGCTTTCGTGATTAAAATAAATCGAAAGTGGCGATAATGATGGAGAAAAATCCTGATGTTTTGATCGCATGAAAATTTGAAACGTTTGTATCTCGGGATCGCGTGAACGGATCAACTTCGTAGTGTGCTCAATCGAAAGTGTGTATTCGAATTATATAATAGAAATGTAATTATTTTTTCGTAAAATTCAATGTGTGATGACTTATTGTGGGTTAAAGATTTTTTGACTATAGAAAATCTTGGTTTTTGTATGAAGATACACGGTAGCGCACGACTTATGCTTTTTCATTTTTTTTTCTTTCAGGATTTTCATGTACTTGGCGTTGAGACGCTACCGCGTCTCTTGATGTCTAATTAGATCTGAATCGGATCTGGTCACAATTTATATCTAATTCAGATATAGATTCAGATCTGGATTATATCTAATTTTTTTCCCCCGAGTAGATATGAACTGAAATATGATCAAAATTTATCTATTTTCAGCAGATATAACTAGATCTTCATCATATCTAATCAGATCAATCCCCATCTGGAATATATATAATTGTATCTGAATCAGATCAAATGTTATCTAATTATATCTGATTATATCTAAATTATTTTCCCGGGTAGGGAACATTTGTTGTGAACGAGCCTTAATTTTTGTTCTGTTCGTTTGGTGTGACATCTGTCAACCATATTCAATAAACATCAAGTCATTGAACAAACAACATCATATTCTTCCATCGTGTTAAAAGTGTCGATTTTTGTACCAGAAAGTGATGATTTGCAGAAAGCATTAATTTTTTGTTTCCATTTGAAGAAAAGTGCTGCGGAGTCGCATCGAATGCTCGTCGAGGCATATGGTAATCATGCTCTATCAGAAGCAACATGCAAAAGATGGTTTCAACGGTTCAGAGATAATGATTTTGATGTGAGAAATGAAGAACGTGGAAGACCACCAAAAAAGTTTGAAGGCAAGCAATATTGGATGGAGATGATACTTTGAGTCAAAAGCGAATGGCAGCAATGTTGAATGTTGCACAACAAACAATTTCTGACCGTTTGGAAGCTATGGAGAGGATCCAAAAGTGTGGAAAATGGGTGCCACATAAATTGGATGAAAGACAGATGGAAAGCCGAAAAAACACTCGTGACATTTTGCTTCAAAGACACGAAAGAAAACCAGTTTTGCATCGAATTTTTACTGACGATGAAAAATGGATTTATTTTGAGAATCCTAAACGGAGAAAATCATGGGTTATTCCGGGACAGCTATCAACATCGACTGCTAAACCAGATCGATTCGGGAAGGAGGTGATGCTCTGTGTTTGGTGGGACCAAAAAGGTGTGGGGTATCATGAGTTTCTAAAACCTGGTAAAACTGTTAATAGTAATCGCTACAGACAACGAATGATCAATTTGAACCATTCATTGATCGAAAAACGACCAGAATGGGCCAGAAGACACGGCAAAGTAATTTTATTACACGACAATGCACCTGCACACAAAACGAAACCGGTTCAGGATACAATCGAAGCGCTTGGCTGGGGGCTACTACCCCACGCGCCGTATTCACCAGACTTGACCCCCTCCGACTACCATTTGTTTCCATCGATGGGACACGCATTGGCTGAGCAGCACTTCGATTCCTACGAACAAGTCGAGAATTGGATGTCTCATTGGTTTGTTTCAAGAGCAGAATATTTCTATTGGCATGGTATCCACAAATTGCCAGAAAGGTGGTCAAAATGTGTAGAAAGCAATGGTCGATACTCTGAATAAATTTTTTTGACTTCTCAATTCGCGATTAGCTTTTCATTTTCACAAAAAAAACGCTCACTTCATACCGGTACACCTGATGATGAAAGCCTGGTAGAGAATGAGTGTCAACAGAAAGTTTCCCATCTCGACTCCCATAAGAATAAATGGGAAAATTCTACAAGATGTATGATGAATGGATTTGTATGGGAAAATTCCATTTCAACCCGTCACAGCCTTCTACATGCATTTCTGAATGGGTTTCAATGGGACATTCCTGAAACCGAATTCTATGGGCAGGAATAGGTTGTTTCTGGAATATAGGGAACGAATAAATCCCTCTAGGAAGTAACCAATTGTAATTACCGTTTGTGCCCAGCGCATAGTTCATAGGTAGCATTAGAAAATTTCCCATTTGGTCTGACAAGAATTGATAGGAAGATTTCACGAGATCAGTGTTGAATCAATTTGTACAAGGAATTTCCATTTGAACCTGTCGCATCCTTCTATATTTATTCTGAACAAGTTTGAATGAGAAATTTTTGACATCGTATAATATGGGCAGGAATCAGTTGTTCCTATGATGTAGGTAATGAGGAAGTTCCTTTTGAGAATATCCAATTGGGATTATTGTGAGTTTCCAACGAATGTATGATGAAAGACAATGGGGAGTTCTTCATATCCCTGGTTGAAAGAATCCGTTCATTGTCGCCAAATCTCACTGAATCACATTGAATCTTAGACGATGTTCTGACCAAATCTCATACGACGATTTGGTCAGGAGCATGAATTCTTCCAATGTGAATCTAGCCGAATCTCGCCAAATCTAATCGGAACTCGGACAATGTTGTGGCCAAATCTCATGAAATTTCATATGTCAGATTCAATTAATTCTTTTAACCAGGGATTGGCTCTGATCCTAATGAATGAGAAAATTCCACAAGATACACGTTGAATGGGTTCGTACGGGAAATTTCATTTCGAATCGACCGCAGCCTTACACATGGATTCTGGATAGGTTTCAATAGGAAATTTCTGAAATCGAATTTTGGTTTGTTCCTAGAATATAAGTCATGAACAATTTCCTGTCGAAAACAATCCATTGGGATCTCTGTTTGTGCTGAATGGATGTTTAATTAATGCTAGTCGGAAGTTGCCCATCTCTGTACCTCACAGAAAAGATCCCATTCAGACCTATTCAATTCATTAATTGGTTCAAATTAGATTTTCGTCCTGGAAATTTCCAATTTGATCTTACTCGATATTCGTCTTCTACAATTCTTCCACTTCATCTCATAAGATTAGATGTGGGGAAACTTCCCATTGACATCCCATTAAACATCCATTCAGGGTGAATACGCAATCGAATTGATTATTCTCTACAGGAACTTGTTCATTACGTACTTTCCAGGAACAACGTATTCCTGCTCATGAAATTTAGTTTTAGAAATTTCCCATTGAAACATATGCAGAATCAGTGTGGGAGAATAAGTGAGATTCAAATGAAAATTTGCTCATCCAACGCTCATCTTGCGGAATTTTCCTATTTATTCTTATAGAAGTCGATGTGGGAAACTTCACATGGCGACTAAATGAACATTCTCTGAAAACGAGCAGTAATCCTAGTTGGGTATTTCCCACACGGAGAAAAAGGTATCTTAAAAAGTACCATAATTTATGGATTTTCTGCGCTGGTCTGACCGAGTCCAAATATTTACCTGAAAAAACCTCTAAAAGTACTATAATGTCTTGGACTTTTATACGGAAGGTACCATACTTATTTCAAAAAGTCCAAGAAATTATGCTACTTTTAGAGATTCATGCAAGTGAATATTCCGACTCGGGTCAGACCAGCGCTGAAAATCCATAAATTATGGTATTTTTCAAGATATCTGTTTTCTCAGTGCAACAGAACTTATTCAATATTCACAGTTCATAAACATCCTATTCCCGCCCATAAAATTCGGTTTCAGTAATCTCCCATTGAAACCAATTCAGAATTAATGTGGAAGGCTGCAACAAATTCAAATGGGAATTCCTCATTTAATCCCATTCAACGTTCATCTCGTGGAATTCCCCCATTCATTCTTATAGGAGCCATATGTGAGAGTTCTCATTGCTGCTTATTCCTCACCCTGCTTTCATTCAAACCGATAGAACCCCCACATTTCCTATAGGCTATCACTAATTGGATCCTATTATTCTAATATATCTCATTCAGCCCTCTTCATTTTGAATGGGCACCGGAGTAGTTCTTGTGGGTCTTATTCAAACCCATCCAATTTGAATCGCTTTCTATCAGTTTCTATGGGATCCTTGAAGCAGGGTAGTCAACAAGATCAACTGAACATTACAATGCACAATTTAATGTGAATTGGTCTTGAGGTAGCTCTCGTGATTTACTGAGGAGGAGGGCTCCGTTGAATACCAGACAACTATGAGATATAGTAATCCTGAATGAAAATTTAGTTAAAGGAAATGAATATTATTTGCCATACCTGAATTTTTTAATCTCATCGAATGAATTGTCTTATTCATATTTCAGATAACTACACTCCCCGCTTGAAAAACC
Organism: Gonatopus flavifemur; assembly: GCA_018340375.1. Classification (NCBI taxonomy): domain Eukaryota; kingdom Metazoa; phylum Arthropoda; class Insecta; order Hymenoptera; family Dryinidae; genus Gonatopus; species Gonatopus flavifemur. Next base: position 2,133,076 of record JAFFJZ010000026.1, on the reverse strand, counting down.
GAAAAGAACCCGAATGAGACCCGGATAGACTGCGGAATCTTATCCGGTTGCGTACAGCGCTTTATCCGGTTCCGTACAGCGCTTTATCCGATTTTTGTGTATATACTTGTCTCATTCGAGACCATCCGGGTGTTGTTCGGGATTTTTCTCACGAATTGGAGTTGAGACCCGGATGGAACCCAAATAACGATCGGAAGTTTATCCGGACCTATCCGGGATGTAACCCGGTTTTTATTTCCGAATTCTGATCGGGCTCAATCCTGGTCCAACTCAATTCATTTCAAGAATTTCCTTCAGAACCCGGATAGGACCCGTATACGTGTCAAAACTTTATTCGGATCTATCCGGGATCAAATCCGGTTTTTGTACCCGGGTCTGATCAGGTTCGATCCGGGTTCTATCCGGGATCCATCTCAAAAATTTCGATTCATTATATGGCGCTGAAAAAAAAATTACAATGTACCCGGGTCCTGCAAGTGAGAGACAAAGCCTCTATCACATGAGCGGATTTACAAGATGATGACAAGTCACCTACAAAGTCATTTACTATGATCATCCCGCAGAATTCCTGACTTCCCCAGATAGAACCCAGATGAACACCGATTCGGACTTATAAAAGCATTTTGGTGACACTCCCGTACCTCTCTCGGATGGATCCGGATACACATTTATTTTACATTTCATCGTTTTCGAATGTCACCCAGGTCAACCCGTATAGGCAAGAAATTGTCGAAAATTTTCCCACAAATGACCCGGGTGAACCCAGATTGAATACCGATTCGGACTTGTGATAGTATTGGGGTGACTAATGCCCGTATCACTCCCAGATGAACCCGGATACATATTCATTTTACGCGTCACCGTTCCCGTGTATGACCCGTATAGACCCCTATAAAAAACTATCCTCCAAAACTTTTCGCGAAAAGGACTCGGATGATCCCGGTTTGAATATAGATTCAGGGTTTTTAATGAATCTTGTGACTAATTCTCGTACCCCTCTCGGATGAATCCGGATACACGTGTATAATTCAATACGATGGAGCAGATCAGAATATTATCAAGCATAGAATCACAAATAGTCACTTGCATGGTGAAGAAGAATGTGGAGAAAAGCACAGCCGCATTGAAGGAGATTTGGAACTCTATCAACCAACAATGGTATGAATCATTTTTAACGTTCTGTGAACTTGCATTATAAATCAATGGATATTTTGATTGGCAGAATATAGCGAAAAATTTTGAATACCATGAAAATCCAGAAGGATTATCAACTTTTTGTTCGCCTCACAATTGTTCATCACGTGATACTGCCACTAATAGTAGAGAAATAGTAACAAATAGAAAAACTGAATCGAATCAAGAAATTGATGTGCGAAAAACAATACATCTAAATAGATGCGAAGATGAACAGAAACCAACACGTGGAAACACAGAAACGAATATAGAACGTGGAATGTGAAGAAACATATGGAAATAAATATCAATGTCCAGCATTCAATAATACTGCATGGACCTCCACATCTGTTACGGAAGGGGATATCTTTTTAATGTGCTTAACTGTAGGTATAAGACGTAATATGACATGGTTGGCCATGACAGATAATCTTCGAGGCATCAACAGTATCTTCCAGAAAAACGTTATTCATAACACAAAATATCACTTCATGAAATTTTTAGAAGGAAAAGCAGATCGTATTAGGTGTACAACTTTGCTTCCGCCGGTGTTTCCCAAAATTTGAGGCTTTATTCTCAAAAAGTAAATACATATTTATGATTCAGATCTGGCCGTCGCTGACCACTACTTTTTCCCATCTTTTTGGCAACTATGGGATCCCTTCTCGGAAAAACGATGCATCTTTTGAGACGATCCACAAATCGATCCATTCTCCAACTTTTTCATAAGAATGAAAATGCTGATCACTCAGGCTGTGAGCCAGCGATCGAAATAAAGGGTACACTGTAAAAAATATTCTGAAATTTCCGATATCAGATGTATATGAAAATTCTGAAACTTGTAATTGAAATCAAGTTCAATCATGAATTCATGAAATTTAATGCAAAATGTCTGAAAATTCATATAAAAATACATGAAAAACCATAATTCTGTATGAGATATCATAAAATTTCATATGAAAAGCCAAAGAAGTTTTGAAAATTCAATACCAAATGTATATGTTAATTGCTTCACATACATTTCTATGAAATTTGGGAAGCAATTTTTTACAGTGTAGCCGGAAGAAGCATTGGCTGTAGAGTACGGCGGATGGGGTGAAACTTCCCATTTTAGTGTTTCCAAATGTGTCTTGACCGGTTTTGAGACATATGGCCGAGCATTATCATGTTGGAGGATAACTTTATCGTGTCTTTCTTGGTACGGTGGCCGTTTCTCTTTCAATGATCGGCTCAAACGCATTAACTGCGTTCGATATCGATTCCCTGTAATGGTGTCACTCGGTCTCAATAGCTCATGATACACGACACCGAGCTGATCCCACCAAACGTAGAGCATAACCTTGGCATCATGAATATTTGGTTTAGCCGTCACCGTGGGGACATGTCCAGGCATTCCCCAAGGTTTTCTGTGCTTGGGAGTGTATAGTATCTATAGTAGTGCACCTATTTTTCGTCGCCGGTCACAACGCGGTGTAATAACTCCTTTCGATTCTGTCTTTGAAGCAGCTGTTCGCGCGTAAAGAAACGCTGTTCAACATCTCTTGGCTTCAATTCGTACGGAATCTGATTTCCCTGTTTCTGAATCATTCCTATGGCTCTGAGGCGTTTTGAAATGGTTTGTTGAGTTACACCCAATGATTCTGCGAATTCTTCTTGCGTTTGGCACGAGTCTTCGTCAAGTGATGCCTCCGAATCGGAATCTTCAAAAACTTCCTCTCTTCCACCGCCATGTCAGTCCTCGACATTAAAATCACCCTTCTTGAAACGTTGAAACCATTCACAACACCTTCACTCAAATCAGCCTCGCCGTAAGTACTTGAGACCATTCGATGAGCCTAAGCCGCAATCTTCTTCAAATGAAAGCAGAAAATCAGAACTCCCCGCAAATGACGAGAATTTGACTCAAAAACTGACATCTTCGGTTGAGTAAAAATTTATGATGTAATTAAAAATCCACTAATATGACGATGCTGTTACCAGTTGTACCGGTATGGAATGAGCGTTTTTTTGTGAAAATGAAACACTAATCGCGAATGGGAGAGTAAAAAAAATTCATTCAAAGTATTGACCATTGCTTTTTACACATTTTGACCACCTTTCTGGCAATTTGTGCATACCACGCCAATAGAAATGTTCTGCTTTTGAAGCAAACCAATCAGACATCCAATTCTCGACTTGTTCGTAGGAATCGAAGTGCTGCTCAGCCAATGCATGTCCCATCGATGGAAACAAATGGTAGTCGGAAGGGGTCAAGTCTGGTGAATACGGCGGGTGGGGTAGTAGTCCCCAGCCAAGTGCTTTGATTGTATCTTGAACCGGTTTCGCTTTGCAGGTGCATTGCCGTGCAATAAAATCACTTTGCCGTGTCTTCTGGCCCATCTTGGTCGTTTTTCGATCAATACATGGTTCAAATTGATCATTTGTTGTCTGTAGTGATTAGTATTAACAGTTTCACCAGACCTGGACAGATCTGATAGGATGTGGACTTTATTCCACAAATATTCATCTGTTGACAGTCACGGACTGAGAATGTCTCTGGCCTTCTTCAACTCGCGCAAAAAAGAGGAAGAGAGGCGGGAGATCTCCTGCCTCTTTTCCTTTATTTCGCGTATATTGGAGAAAAACACAGAAGTTCTCAGTCCACCACTGTCTGTTGGTATGAATGGATCTCACTAAATCTGGTCGGACCTAACTGCATCCAATCGGATCCAATCAGATCCGGTCAGGTCTGGTGGGACAAGGATTGAGCTGTACGAATAATCATCTGTTATGGATCCAATCAGATATAATCAGGTTCAGGCAGATATGAGCAAAATTCGAATTTGGTCAGATCCGATTACATCCGAACAGATCCAATCGATCCAGACAGATCGAGGCGAATTACGGATCCGTTCAGATTCACATGTCGATCAGGGGCTAAAACGGCAATGGCGGTCTGATATAGTAACATAACCTTAGTATTATTCTCATCAGTTTGGATTTTGAAAAATCAACAGTATTTCAACAATAAAGCATCAGAAACAACTCTAAAACTGAATTAATCGAACTGATAATTCGGTTTCAGAATTGTTCAATACTTTATTGTTGGGGTGTTGTTGATTTTTCAAAATTTGAAGTAACTAGAATAATTTTGAGGCTATCCCGGTATACCAGGCCGCCATATTGCTTTTTAGTTCGCATGAATATTTATTTAGGAGATGGCGCGCAAATAAGTTTAATTGAACTCATTGGAGTTTCATCTCCCTGTGCATGTGAGAGATAATATTTCTCATTGTAAAGTACTCAGATACTTCTTTTTTACATTTTTCTAATAATGCTATAAGTTTTCATCAATTTGCTTCCATGGATTCCATGATTTCTCTCACTCGGTTATAGAGATGATTTAATATAATTCAAGTTTTTATCAACGCTGTCAATACTTTGATTCGAACCAAGCAATGAGTAATCATATCGATACTTTCTTCATATTGACCCATATGTTACTTCCAATTCATGATCAAGGAATTTGAGTTCAACAACATCATCGAAGTACAGTAAAAAAAATTGCATGAGAGTTTGTGTTTCTATTTCAAGGACAGATAAGAATGAAGTAGGTAATATGATTAGAAGAAAGTGATAAGTGACAGATTATTATCTTCATCTGAGATAAAATGCTTAAAATTATGGGAACAAAATTTAGAGAAGAAACGTAAGAAAACAAACCATGAATGCGATAGTTTCCTCATGAACCGTATGCCAGAAAAGCAATCAATTGATGTTACGTTACTAGATCCTAATAAAGATAGCAACAAAACCACAGAAGACATCCAGCTCATCTCACGTTCTTTGAATACAAATGATATTCCTGCCCATCATCTGACAACATCAAGAGACGCGGTAGCATCTCGACGCCAAGTACGCGAAAACAACCAACAAAGGAACATGTAAGTGAAAAAGCAGAAGTCGCGCGCTACCGTGTATCTTTACTTCTGAACCGAGATTTAACCTCCTGAAAAAATTTTCAATGCACAATAACTCGTCACACATTGAATGTCACGAAAAAATAATTACACTCTTAATATATAATTCGACTACACACTTTCGTTTAAGCACACTCCGAACTTGATCAGTTCACGCGATCCTGAGATGTAATTAAAATTTTATGCGATCAAAACATCAACATTCTGATTCAGATTAATCGATTTCTTTTATCACGATAAATCTCATCACTATCTAAAGGTCTAGATACACAAGCTATGTAAGCGTAAGAAACGTATGTACAGAAACCATATACGAGCAGGGCCGGCGAAACGTTTTTCTCTGTCTTTCTCTTCGTGCATTGATATATGCGGGTTAATAAAGGATAGTAAGTGGGTAGTAACTCACTACTCTATTATCCCACATATGCGAATGGACGAAGAGAAAGACAGAGAAAAACGTTTCGCCGGCCCTGTATACGAGATCTACGCAGGCTTCCGTTCCTTACATTCACGTTTACGTAGCTTGTGTATTTAGGCCTTCAAGGTGGGTTTTCAATTTTCGCAATAATATAGATGTATCTATCTCTTTCTTTTTTCCAACATCCAATAGCGTTCATTTCAGTGTAGTATGGTCTATACATTGTCAAAACATAAACAAATAATCTGTCAATGAGGCAATGTGTTGATGGGTTATTATAATATTCAAAGAATGAATCAAAGATGAATGAATTACGGGTTACTACATTACAGGTTACTACAGGTTATTCAAAACAATAATCAAACACAAATAACTTGGAATTACATGTACTTTTATACATTATTTAGAAAAATTCATGAATGAATGAATGAATAACCCAGCTAACCAAAGCTGATAAATAACTGGTCAATTATTACCCAATGGAATTGGGTGGGATTGATCAATGATTGTCCATTTTTGTGTCTGCATTGGCGACCAATAATTGATCAATTTCAGTGGACCATTGGATTTCCCAGATACTACCAAGGATAGATAAAAAGGATATAAAGGATAGGTATCAAGAATATCCCCCCGGAAGACCCACAATCATGCCATGGAGAGGAAAAATATTACAGTACATCAGAAGTATTGCAGCAATATTACTGTGATCAAAGAGTGCGTACATTGAAATATTCAGCAAAATGACGTTTAAAGTTTTGTAATAATACGGCAACATTTACGCAATATCAGATGCTGTGTGAATTTTGAGATATTTGAATTTTTCAAAGAATTAAAAATGTATGTATCTCAAAAACTAAGCCTCAAAGCAAATTTTGTCACGGAAAAAAGTTGATAGTTTTCGTCTGAACACGCCCATGAAATCCGATCAGTGAATTATAATGTGCCCTGTATATTTCAGTCAATCGCTTCACTCTTCCAGCACTCAGTTACTTGCGGCAGCAAATTTTTGATTAGGAAATTGAATTTTGGGTGAATGAACTTGGACAGGGAATCTACAGGGGTCATACACGATTATGCAGGGCTGTATATGTTTACATAGGAGACATATCGTCGGTACTGTGGCAAAACCTCGTATCTCGATTTTCGACAGTATCGAGGTTCCATCAGAAATATCATCGATACACACTAAATACACATATAATCAAGTTATATGTGACCAATTATGTTCACTCAACAATAATCGAAGGCCTTTTTGTTTATAAAAGTCTTGTTCATATGTGTATTAACATGTGCTGACCATTTTTCCGATGGAACCACCAAACCGTCGAAAATCAAGATACGAGGTTCTGTCATAGTACCGACGATATATGATTATATGTACAGTAGGGTGGTCCTCAAAATTGAACGTTCGGAATATTAACGGGGCACCCTCCCATTTTCTTCTTCATCTTGAAGAATCAGTATACCTAATATTTTGTTGGAATTCACTACATTCAAGAGGTCGCTACCGCATCAGTGTGGTTCTTATTCGACTCAAAAAAATTTGTTTTCGTTTTTTGTATGAGGCACCTTATAATTTTGTTCCAAATCGTGAAAAAGTGTTACAATATTTTTTACATAATTTTCAAAAGAGATTTGGGAGTAACTACCGGCGTTTCAAATAAAAATTATAATTTTTATTCCAGACAAATCATTGCACATGTTATTGAAGTTTGAGTCGTTTATAGAACGAAACTGAAATCCTATTTCACAAAATCTGATGGATCCTTTACCTTTTCGAATTAACTCCTTGAGACTAAGAAACATCGTTCGAAGAGTGTTGTGTAAGATTTTGGCTCTGTAACAGCTCATGATTTCATTATTCGGTTATAATTATTCGTTTCAATCAATGAGTCAAACTTCAGCAACATTCATTTTGCACGACATATCCTATTAAATGCCTATTTAAATACCCTCAAATATCTTTCGAAAATTATCTAAAAAATATTGTAGAACTTTTTCATGATATAGAATAAAATTAGAGGGTGCCCCATGCAAAAAGTTAAAAAAAAAAACCCTGCTCGAGTCACATAAGGACCACCCTAATGTATAGAAGTCATATATAAAGGATTTTTACTAAGAGAATTAATAATATAAAAATGAGCCTGTCAGTCACTTCATTGTAACACGTGAATATAGCCATATGAGCGGAGAAAACATTCCTTCACTTGAGAGAAGATTTTTTTTTCGCTGTACAGCCCCATTTTTTGCCACCAACCTACCTGAGTTCAATCCAAATTTTTTGATTCTCTATTTCTCAATACATATTATACCTTATTACTATCGTTCGAATAATTCCTCACGATTCATCTTGAGAATCCAAAACTTTTCATAAAAATGGTATGTTTGTATTTGAAATCACTCTTGGAGAAGCGAAAAAACATTTAATATTTCAAGACCCAACTCACTTCCAACGTAAAAATCGTATATATAAATATTCCCTCACATGCTCCGAAGAGATGATAGGATAAAAATAATTCGACGTTCAGTTACATCTCTACTCACAAGATAGATCGATTTCACGTCAACACAAATACTCACGTAAACTTTATTTTCCAATGTCGTGAATCTAAAAACTTCCAATTATTGAGAGATAAACTGGTTTTATTATGCTACTAATCAAGTCCAATACAGTCAGGATTCATTGACACAATAGATTGAGGACATGAATTCAATCTTATTCGATTGTTGAGAACGATCAGCTTCTTTCGGACATGATAATTCGTATAAATATATCATTTGTGGACTGGCATATTGCCGATGACTGAGCTTAATACTTTTGGCGCGTCAGTAATGATAATACAAGTAACGGGTTGGAAGAAAGTATGGTGCAGATAGAGGAGAGAAAGAGAAGAAGTAGATAGAGAAAGAACTTAAGACGGTGGAAAAATACAAAGTATATTTTGGTTGAGAGACTCGGTAGGAATTAATTTATGCAATTTAAAATAAAACATTTCAATGCCCCGGATGCTGACTCAAGGACATCACGTCTAATTGTTTCAGCACTTTGATTAATATAAATTGAAGCTAATTAGACAATGTTATTCACACCCTCGCGGGAAAGAAAATACAGCTAAAAATGAATATTATTTACGTTCCCATGCATTCTAATCTAATCTCCAAATTCTCGATAAAGTCAGATGATTGGGGAAATTATAGAAGTTCATTGTCAGCGATGATTGAACATCGACATTGATAATTACATTGACTAAATGATGCCCAAAAACTTAAGAACTTTACTTCAAATGCGTGAAGGATACCTACTTGTATTGAATACGACGTAAATAACAGTATTTTCTATTAATATGTATGAGAATCAGAAAAATTTGCTCCTAACACAGAGGAATCATGAAAATTCTTATTAAAAATCGATAATGCACACTGAAAAAACATTTGTTTCCAGCCAAACAAAATTTTGGTTGAAATGAACGCGAAGAAACTTTTTGGTTGGGTAAAATAAAATTTGTTTGGGCCAAAGAAAGTTGATTTGTCAGTAGGAAACTTAATTATTGTGAACTAAATTTTGTTCATCCCAAACAAATTTCATTTCAGCCAACCAAAAAGTTTCTGTACGTTAATTTTAACCAATTTTATTTGGCTGGAACAAACGTTTTCTCAGTACACAATTTTCTTCCATTCTCATTGGTCATTCCATCTAATGTGGATATATGATTAGTAGATTCTGTTGGGATTCTCCGATTGTAAGCAACCCTGGTATCATCGGTCACATTACAAAACGTAACAAGTCACGTTTTTGAATATTGTTATCTTGATAATAACAGATGTTTCTGATCGCAATCTTTCACAAATCTTAAATCAAATTGTTTGTCTGAACCGTAGCCATCCAGATTAACTCCCCAGATAGAAAAGCATGCTCTGAATATTCTGTGACATAACGTGCCGTAAACGTATTCTTATACGTATACTCAGCTTGCGATGATGCATAGAATGTAAACATTATGTCTGCATTATGGTGCCATCACCTCGCTTTGCCACCAATGACAATCCTTTATGCGGAAACACCTTGGTACCATGATGCGAACATTTCTTGGCATCCATGTCACCATTAGGATGGCATTATTGAGACATTTTTCTATCTGGGTCATTTCGAACGATTATTCAACTTCCAAAATAATGAAAATTTAGAAAAAATGAAGAAATTACAAAATGACTTATTACGTTTCATGTTACCGATGTTATAGCCAAAATTTCAAATTTTTAGAACACTTTGATTTGACTCATATCAATATGACAAAAAATTCAACCCAAGGAAAACACAAACTCCCAACGAACGTAGTTGAACATCTTTCGAATTTTGAATTTTCCGAATTGAATGACCGGTGTTCATAATGATGATGAATTCATTTTTTCCATGAGTTATATCATAGAATTCAATGAACGATTCCACAAGAGTCTCTTCCCTCAGGAAATTGACTTCATTCATGAAAATATTTCTTAGGGTCGAAGGAATTCATCGTTCTAATAAATTTTTCCTCTTTGTGTGTTCATTCGATTCACATTTTTTGCTATCGTTATTGAAAACGTGGTCTTTATTCCATCTTAACTCTTTGTATTTCGGATGATTCCGGCATAAGTTTTCTTTGATAGAAAAAATAACGTGACATACATTGCATGAAAGGTTAAGTAGAGAAACTTCTTTGATACACATTCATAATTTAATTTGTATATGGAAAATAAAATTAATTCGATATCGTGCTGTAGAAATTCCTCAGAATCATTCAACACTTCCCGAATGTATCATCGTTCAGTGAATGTTCAGGAAACGTCTCTAAGAATTATGTTCGTTTGGAAATGAGAATGAAAAATCATGACAAATTATATTTAAAGTTCTATATACAACATTAAAACATTGGAGATTCTTGCATTTGCATATACATTGATTATGCAGGCAACATGACACACTTTATCTATTCCGGTTGCGTATTAGCTTTTAAATATCGTTACAGCTGGTGATTATCCTGATTAGTTTCCAACGTCAGATCATTGGACAATCCGTATTTCTTCAAGTGCAATGAAATGCAGAAAGTGTAAGTCATTCCCGGAAAGCAAACATGAACTTAATGATCCAATAGTTGGATTTCAAAACCATTGATGGAAACTGGATTTTAGTGCAACTTTTCAAAAATACCTATGGAATAAAAAGCGAAATGAATATATTTTCGAATACGAATTGAATAACTTTTTTAAAGCATCTCATAAAAGAAAGACACACTGAGAACCCAATTTCTCAGTGTTGCCAAAACAGCAACACGGTTGCTAGATTTAGCATTATGAAAACATTTCTAGCCCTGAATTTTTAAGTACAGCACTTAGCACTATGGATAGCACTTAGATTAAATATCTAGCACTATTTTTTCAAATGGAACATATATTTATAGGTCATTACTAATTGAAAATTTTAATTATCTGAGTTATTTGCATAATGGAAAGTTCTATAATTTATATGAAGAGTTTCCTTCTATGCCAAAGGATTATTTAAATTGAAATTATTCGTTGGAATAAAAAGTATGTATTGTATCGTGATTGAGGATTATTATTGGAAATATGTTGATTATTGAATAAATGATTATCTGATGGCAAAATTTTCAAGGATTAGTTTGATTCACCCTAAGGGGATAGGTCTTGCAGCATATCTATTTTGAAAAAAATCATTATATATATATATATTTGGTCAAATAAAAATATTGTTTTGTTAGAAAAAAGTCCAGTTTACAGCAGGGTTGGAAGTCATTCAATTAAAACTCATTTGAATTGACGTTCAATGAACAATAAAAATTTAATTTTCAATTGAAATTTTTCTCAATTTAAATTAAATTGAATTCTTAATTGAAATTTTTTTGCAACAAACAATTAAATTAAATTCTCAATGGAGGTAATTTCCATTTGACAAATCAATTTAATTGATTCAAAGTGAAGCAATGGTTGATCCATTTTTCTTATGTTTTCTTGTTCTTTCTTAATTAACAAATACAGAAAAACAAGAGCGCATCAGGAAAATCAATCAATCATTGCTTGATTTTAAAGCAATTACATTTATTTGATAATTGGAAACGACTTCAATTAAGAATTGAATTTAATTTTTAATTGAAGAAACTTTCAAATAAGAATTAAATTCTAATTGTTAATTGGGTGCTTCTTCAATCAACTAATTTACAACCCTGGTTTACAGTATATTGATACATGATTTTGGTCATTGAATATCGAATCAAATATCCCTGAACATCTATTCGGAGATGTAAAATGGAAAAATAAATATACAAGGTATCTCACTAAACACTCTGACCCTGCTGAATGTAAATTCCTGATATAACAAAATGTGCAAAATTCACAAATTCAAAATTCTCTATTTTTCCCGCGTTTTTTTCTAGCACTAACATTTGGCAACATCGAAAAAAATCTAGCACTGTCACCAATTCTAATTTAGCTCTGAACAGCACCGACTACTGCGTCATCTAGCTCTGCGAGTCTATAACCTTTTGGCAACACTGCAATTTCTTAGACTGAAAGAAAATTTTCTTTGCCTCCATTCTAATGAATCTTTTTTTCAATGAAAAAAAATTCTATTAAATGGAAAAAGTTCTCATGAAATTGAAACAAAGAATTTCCAAATTGAAACAGAAGTATATTCCTCCTTGAATTCGAAAAATTTGATCACTGAAATGAGTTATTTTTTCCATTGGAAACAAGATTTATCAGAATGCGGGCGAAGAAATTTTCTTCCAGTCTAAGAAATCGCATGCAGGAGCTCGTCCATGTGCATCAGTTTATGAGCGTACAAGCATATTGCGCGCAAATCCTTATCCATGTGGGTTGCTACATGAGGGCATGTTATCTGGGTTTTTGTATTCTAAAAGAGTTTTGAAAGATTAATCTTCGCAGAATTCATTTAGAACTCTTGTATGCTATCTGGGTAACAACAACAGTTATATAACAATGGTTTTTCAATGATAGTCAACTTAATTGGTCACTTTCCAAGAAGAGATGTACACGGAGAAAATATTTCATTAAATATTGCAGTGTACCACCGGATCAGGGCGCCACGTCGGTTTCTCGAAGAAACCCTGCTTAAAATGTCATATAGAATCGTATAGAATATCATAAAATATGATTCAAAAACATGATAGAAACTGTGAATCTAATCATGTTTTTGAATCATAATCTATGATATTCTATACGATTCTATATGACACTTTAAGCAGGGAACCGATGTGGCGCCCTGATCCGGTGGTACACTGTAATATCTAATGAAATATTTTCTCCGTGTACGGTGAAAAACTTATGGATTTGTAAATTTCCAGATTTCTTGGGAATCCGGAAAATTCCCGTGAATTCCCAAACAGTTTTCGCGACTTCCCAAAGAATGTTCGTCAAATGACAACAGCTCTAGTAAAAAACGAACATATATGACCCATACATAATCCATACATAATACATATAAAATTCATATATGAAAATGCATAGAATCATATACAATCCATATTTAATCCATATGTGATCCATGTATGATCATATATGACTCATATATAATTCATATAAAATCCATATACGAAAAATATTTCATATGTGACAGAATTTTTTCACATGTATGGCAAAAGTCTTGCATCGAAATTACTAGGGTATTCGAGGTTTCATCACCAAGATTGTTTATAAATTCACTAAAAAATGTTTTTTAAAAAAAAACTGCCAAACTGCCAAACTTTTGGGCAGTTCTTTTTTACAATGTATGATGATGAATATGGAATTATTCGAATTCAAGGTTCCATATACAAGTCATGAATTTATATCCTAGATTTCATATTTGTGAACAGTCACACGAATGGAACGGATCTTTAAGTGATCCACATTGAAATATGGCATACACACGCGTTGACACTTCACGAAGTGAACAGGAACAGATTCGGCTTGTATACACCTAAAGTCACATAATTCAAAAACCCTGTACCCTCAAGTTTTTCTTAGAAAGAGACGAGACGATATTTCGGTATACTTTGGTATCGTTTCGGTATCGTTTGACATAGTGTCAGTATGGTCTCGTTGGTATCGGTTTCGTCTAGTATTATATAATTATAACTATATACAAATTGAATATAATTCTGAAAATTTTCCAACATGGGAAGCATGTTATGGAAAGTAGCAGCAGCGTAAGAATGCTTCAGATGATTTTTCTATCACATCTTCCTCAGAAAAAATTGCTGTAGTGATTCTCTAGGCTAGCATGAGGCTATACTAGGCCTAGCAAGTCCCCCACAAGAACCAAGGATACACGCAGAGGAAAGTTACCTAAAAAATTCCTACACTTTATAGTGAAATAAGGACAAAATCACATTTAGGGGTTATGTATTATATGTTGTCATCAACATGACTATACCTTCTAGTAAAGAGTGATGGAATTCTGTTATTTATTGATAGAAAGTATAGTAATTTTAATGACAACATATAACACATAACCCCAAAATGTGATTTTGTCCTTGTTTTATTACCCATACAGCACCGAAGACCTCAGTTATGTATCAGAAACGTGTCCGTTACAAAAGCGGGCATAGAAACATTTCAGAAAGTTTTCAAATACCTTCCAAACACGTTTCTATGTCCGCTTTTGTAACGGAGACGTTTCTGATATATTACTGGAGTATTCGGTGCTGTATGGGTTATAAAGTGTAGTAATTTTTTAGGTAACTTTTCTCTGCGTGTATCTTTAGTGATTCACTAGGGTAACAACCATTAGCTTTGTTCGTTCTAACGTGTTCTGAGTTGCTCCAATCTGCTCCAGACATTTTTGATTCGCTCTTCCAGTTATAGGAATGAATTGATTGGTTTGGTGCAGGTCGGTGCAACTTAGAACACGTTAGAACGAACAAAGCTATTGAATCCACTGTTTAATCATGCTTCCATGAGTAAAGCGCGATTTCTATGAAATTGGTTATCCCTCTCATACGTTTAAAGTTTACGTTCGATACACTCTAAATGTTCGATTTGACGCCCAGTACCCGGAGAAAAGTATATCCCAAACAGCACCGAAAGTTCTCAAAACGTTTTGAAAACGTGTCCAAAGTCCCACAGATGTTGGTTTCCAAAAGCACATTTTCCAAACGTCTTAGGAACATTCATTCAATGTGTTGGGGAGCACGTTTTGGGGACATAGTTTACACATGCTATGGTACGTTTTCGAGACGTTATATGAAAACCAAGTATTTTATCTCCAACCTATACAAATGTATATTTATAGTTTTACTAGGGAAAAAAGTACCAAACAACCATAAAAATATGTTTTGTATTGAATATTTGGAAAGATTCCTTTCCAGAAGTTCAAAACTATTGGCAGAATGCAAGTTATCAAGAATTAAGTCAATATATTAAGATTCACATAACCTCAAAATTGACACAAAACAAAATTTCACTATCTGCAATGTATTAAAGAGATGCAAATGTAATTCATCAAATCTATCGATACAGGCTCCACCGCAGTTCATTTGCATCTCTTCGAAATGAAGAATATTAGAAGATTTGGCACAAGTTTGATCTTTAACAAATTCTCATTTAACATGTTTCATAAATGTTCCATAGAAACCTAAATAACACTATACCGGACATTTGTACATCCCTAGAATGTCTATGCGACATTTTTAAAACGTCTTGGAACATTTTTTGAACGTTCTTCTTGTGACCAAGTACGTTTTCTGAACGTCCGAAGAACGTCTGAGTGCTGTCTGGGATCCCTGCTTAAAATACCTAAACGAACCTAAAGATTTTTGGAGTGAATGTTTTCAAATTACTTAGGAGCTCTTCCGACTACTTCCGAACCAAGATTTGACACATGTAGGGGGTTTCAAATCACTTGGGATTTTGTTCCGCATCACAGTTGATTCCGCCGACTTCCGCAATCCAGATGAAAAGAATTTAGGTTCACTTATATATGACCGAATCAACGAAAAGACAAATTAACGAAATCAGGGTTTGAAAAGAGAGAGTGTGACGTATCTCTCTCTTCAACCAACTTTTCGTTGATTTGGTTTTTCGTTAATTCGGCCCCCATCCTCTATGTTCTCAAATATCTCTATTCCTAAATATCTCTCTTCTCAAATATCTCTGTTCTGTGATATCTCCATTCTTAAGGGGATACCAGCGGCCCCTGACGATGCAATCCGAGCCAAATCTTTTCTGACAAATTATTCGAGAATGAAGCAGTGAAAGGAAAATATCGCTCTGTACAGACCACCTTTATTGATTGAAGAAGGTCATTTGTCAGAAATAATTTTGTTCGGGTGCTTTTCTAACCAATGGGTTTGGTTTCATCTTCAGGGGTCGCTGGTATCATCTTAATTATGTTGAAAGATATCTCTCTGCCTCGAAACCTCCCTTCTTGAATATCTCCCTCCTTAGATAGCTCTATTCTCGAATATCTCTCTTCTCGAATATCTCTATTCGAGATTTATTGCACGCATCTACAATCTCTTTAAATTTGAAAATTCAGACACCCCGTGTAAAAATTTTTTGCTTTGGGCCAAATCAAGGCGAAATTTGGCTTGCCAAAGTTTGTACGAAGTTTGTCCTATGAGACGATCCCAAAGTTCGACAACTTTGAGGCTGATAGTTTGGCGGAAATGGCGGACGTTTGGCACACGTTATATTTGAAAATTTCGATCCTGTGATATGTGGCAATTTTTTATGAAATGTTGATGACGTTTGGCGGTGATTTGGTGAAAGTTTGGCGGCAGCCAATGTTGATGAGGAATGTCGAATCCGTTCTATAAAGAACCATTTATGCTAAAGTTCACATTAAATTCAATGTAAAATGTACATGAAATTGAATTCATGTACGTATTTTGAAACAACTTCATGCAAAAACATTCGAATCAATGCGGGAATTTCTAACAGTGTGTGTATTGAGTCAAGTTGCTGTTGGACTCAAACTGAGGAACGACCTCGATTTCGAAAATACAAGTTGTCGCGGATCATAATCGATGAAGTCACGCTCAAGTTCGCCACACATCACTCAGTTCATGATCGAAACGTCACAGTAGGATGATGAAGTTTGGCAGAAATTTGGGGGAAATTGCGAATAAAAAAAATTGCAAAATTGTATATAGTTTAATTACTCATGACTTATATATGAACTATATTGGATTGCATAGGAATTATATGAAATTCTGAGAATGTTCACACTCGGGATATGTCGTTTATTTGGATTCCATGAATCACTCCAGAGATGAATTTTTACTTCGATGGCAAATGATGAGAATTGTGGATACAATGAATGAATTTTCAACTAATCCAAGGGG
Source organism: Gonatopus flavifemur (assembly GCA_018340375.1). NCBI lineage: Eukaryota > Metazoa > Arthropoda > Insecta > Hymenoptera > Dryinidae > Gonatopus > Gonatopus flavifemur. The sequence goes on along the minus strand of JAFFJZ010000026.1, from coordinate 2,116,187 downwards.
CAAGGATTTAGGATTATACGGAATTTGTGTCTATAATACAATTATATAGTTTTAGCTTACAAAATTCTTTGTCTCTGGGAATTACGAGCGACAGTTGGGCACAACATTGCCGCAAGTTTGTACCATGTGGTGAAGTTTGGGATGGATCAGGAAGAAGTTTGTGATGAACCAATGAAATGGCGAAACTTTGACAGCATGACGAGATTCGTCGGAAATGTTCATCCAATACGGCACATCGGTTGATGAGGGTGGGCAGTGATTCCGTCCGATTTTGGCATGAAGCAACATTAGTTGTTCCATATGATATTGAGCCACCTGAATTCTCTCTCCCGAAGTTTTGGTCTCCAATTCACATTAATTTGGATTTCATGGAGGATTACAAGGATGAATCGCTACAGAAACTCGTAGGCAACTGGTGGAGTTTTGCCAGCTATGTATTTGATCATTGAACCGATTCAATGCCCATTTAGGACTTGCTCGTGGAAAATTCGGGGAAGTTTGGGACGATTCTGGCACGAATTTGGGTCCAGGAAGAAATGTGTTTGGAAGACTCTGGTGCAGGTTCAGCATAGGTTTAGCTGGAATTCACGGCAAATTTGTGAATCTGAGCTGAAAAAAAACCCGTGACTTAATACTTGGTTCTAAATTGCACGCAAACTTCAATTCCAAGAGTTCTATGGCTCCAAAACTGTTAGGGTATCTGAATGAGCTCAAATTTTTTGCATGTTGGTACGGCGCTACGAAACTTGGCATACATGAGTCAGAAATTTGTGCCGAATCAATGAATCTGCAAAACATTGACAGCGTTACGACCTTCGGCGGAAATGTTTATCTAATACGACACATCGCTCGGTGAGGTTTGGCAGTGATTCTGCACGAGTTTGGCGTCAAGTAACATCAGTTGTTCGGATGATATTGAGCCACATATTTTTTCTCCTGAAGTTTTGATCCCAATTCACGTTAATTTGGAGTGTATGGAAGACTACCGAGATGAGTGGCTACGGAAACTCGAGGACGACTTGTAGTTTCGCCACTTATCTATTTGATTTTCGAACCAATTCAATGATCGTTCCGGGCATGTTCGTAGAAAATTCGAGCACGTATGGGACGATCCTACCACGACTTTGGGGATAGGAAGGGATATGTTTCGAACAAGTTTGGTCGAGGCTTGGCATGAATTCAGCCTCAATTCACGATGAATCTGTCCACCCAAGTTAGAGCAACCCGTGACTTCAAGGAAACGTTCCAAGCTTGATTCTGATCCACGCGCAGATTCAAACTCCAAGCATATTATATATTCAAAATTTTCTAATCATTCCTTAATCGTTTAAAAACTACGTAGCAAAGTTTGATCCATCTTCTGATACTCCCGGGTTCTCGGTTGTTCGATTTCCTTCGATCTACTTTCCCTCTCAATTCTCTCCCTTTCAATCGGTTGAGAAGAGAGCTCGGGCTGAGAATCGTTGAAACGCCTGATGAAAAAAACTGGGAAGTACTTCTTCTTAGACATCGCGTCCATAACGCGCTTATGAACACCGCCTTTTTGGCACCTTCGAAACAGAATAATCGTAAGCGGCTAGAGTATTTTTACACCAAGAATTCTAACCTTCAAATATGAATTGACACTCCAAAGATAATACTTTCAATGGTAGGCATCAAATATCATCCAAACACCCATATGGTCCCAAATTTATCCCAAATCCAGCCCTAATATGATTCCAACATCATCTTATGACATAGGTCCTACAATTTGACAAAGTCCGTAAAAGGCTGTTCAAATTTGGCATTCATCAATTATCAACATGGCTAAATGATTCAGAAACCCATTAGTTAACGGAACTTGATAGGGAAATGGCAAAAGGTTATGGACAGTATGTCAATAGTTCCTGTTGGAATTCAGAAAAAATTTGTATATTCAAAACTCCATACCCTTTTGCCATTTCCCTATCAAATTCCGATGCCATCGAAGTAAAAATTCATCTCTGGAGTGATTCATGGAATCCAAATAAACGACATATCCCGAGTGTGAACATTCTCAGAATTTCATATAATTCCTATGCAATCCAATATAGTTCATATATAAGTCATGAGTAATTAAACTATATACAATTTTGCAATTTTTTTTATTCGCAATTTCCCCCAAATTTCTGCCAAACTTCATCATCCTACTGTGACGTTTCGATCATGAACTGAGTGATGTGTGGCGAACTTGAGCGTGACTTCATCGATTATGATCCGCGACAACTTGTATTTTCGAAATCGAGGTCGTTCCTCAGTTTGAGTCCAACAGCAACTTGACTCAATACACACACTGTTAGAAATTCCCGCATTGATTCGAATGTTTTTGCATGAAGTTGTTTCAAAATACGTACATGAATTCAATTTCATGTACATTTTACATTGAATTTAATGTGAACTTTAGCATAAATGGTTCTTTATAGAACGGATTCGACATTCCTCATCAACATTGGCTGCCGCCAAACTTTCACCAAATCACCGCCAAACGTCATCAACATTTCGTAAAGAATTGCCACATATCACAGGATCGAAATTTTCAAATATAACGTGTGCCAAACGTCCGCCATTTCCGCCAAACTATCAGCCTCAAAGTTGTCGAACTTTGGGATCGTCTCATAGGACAAACTTCGTGCAAACTTTGGCAAGCCAAATTTCGCCTTGATTTGGCCCAAAGCAAAAAATTTTCACACGGGACGATTCACTGCACTAGATCGAATAGGGGGCTCCTCAATTTACCGTTGCATCGTACTACCACATATCGAATATCTTTCCTCATCACACGTAGTGAATTGTGGAACTTGATCTCAGATAATATCAAGGGTAGCTCTTCCCTTGATGTCTTCAAGAAGAGATATCATGATTTCTCGCTGACTTCCTCTCTTTCTCGCCTTCAGTTATGTATTTACGCATATTCCACATCTCATCCATTTCATGCTTTCATGCTTATCATGCTCTCACTTTCACTTCGTGTAGTGATAAGGACTGTATCTCTATCTTATATATGTAGTTTTCATTTTTTGCACCTTTGTAATTTAATTCTAACTTCCATTTTGATTCCGTCTTCACTTTTAGGTCATAGCATGCGCTTTATTCCTCTCTTCCCAAACAGCGCACCAGCCCAGAAGGAATTCGCAAAGAATTCAATTAGGGTTCGTAGAATTCATCAAGAGTTCCCGGGAATTCTTTTTGAACTTCTAGGCTGTGTGGGTTCATACTATAGGTTTATTCCTCTATATGTATGAGTATTACCCATATTTTTATATTTCTCTTTCATCTTGATTGTTTCATAGGGTCACACCGTAGAACATAATAAATGCATCTATCTATCTATCCATTCTTGCATATCTCTATTCTTCAATATCTCTAGTCTCTCTCCCTCTCCCTCTCTCTTTCAGTATAGTTTGACCAATGTTATTTGATCTCTTGCTTTGTGAGCTGTTTACTGCTGCTTCATGACCCTCAGGGGTCCACAAACTGTTTCAGGTCATTTCTTATCGACTCTTGAATTTTTTTAGCATAATCGATTGAGTTCCTCTTTTTTGCCGTTTATGGATGACACGATTTTTTTTATTTGCAATCTATCCTTGCATGGTGAGGCCATTTCTGCGTGGGAATCTCAGTACTCGATTCACTGCGTATTCTATCACCATACTACCTCTCCTCTGCGCACCGGCTGTGTCCAAATATTTGACACCCCTCTAATCATTGCACGCATCTACTCACGAATGTCATCAACTTATCACCAGCGATACTACCTCGTGTTTACGAACGCTGCTCCCTCACCTCCACCAACCTGCTACTATCCCGGCTCTGTTTTCTATCTCATGCTATGCGAGTGCCAAATCAGGGTTCACACAGAAATTCTAATTTTGGTTTCCCTGACTTTCCCTGACTCAGTTGGCAAATTTTCCCTGACCTTTTTGCATTTTTTTGCAATACTGATTTTTCAATAGTTGAGTGATTTATTTCGCTTAGATTTTCGAATTATTGGATCTTACAAATCTTAGTTCACTCCTGAGCTGCCTATAACCCATATGTATTCTCTAAATTATTCTTATCTTCATTCGAGGTTTGAGATATTCGATATTAACATTATCAATACTCTTAATATCGGGCATGACTGATTCAGATGATAGATCTAATACGCCAGTAACATCTCCGAAGTCGGATAAAAGGTTTTCTCTTCATGTTTTTCGAGTTGCTGAATTTTAATTCATAGCAAAAATTGCAAGATTTTTGTTATTTCCCATGAAATCTAATGCTTCCGCGAGATTCGAGAAATTATCGATCTTGTTTTGTCTTGTCTTGGAAATCGAGACAATATCGAGACGAGCTGCGTAAGATAGCATTCTAGACAAGAACAATGTGTACCAATCGAGAAAAGCGTATCGTCGAGATCAGTTGGTCAAGATCTTGACTACATCTCGATCTTGTATTATCAAAATCACCAATGCAGTAAGGACAAATTTTGAAGTAAATTATTGCAGTATTGGTTAGGAACTTTGTATATCTATATATATTGTATATTCAGATATATAAACAATGTTAAATAACAAAGACGTAGTATAGATAGACCGAGCCGGTATATGGCGGGAGTAAGAGAGACAGAAACAGAAACTCTTCCAACCGTATTTTAGTATAGGCGGGAGAGTTTCTATCTTTCTCAGACTGAAAAATGATAGTAAATAAACAGCGCCACAATAGGTCTGTTCTTTTAGAAATGTTGAGGCACCACGTTGGGGGTGATTATACTTATATCTTTTGTAATAGATCTTGCCCCTCATACATATTATCTCAATAAATATAACAACTTTATTTTTCCGAATATTACCTATTTATATTTTACTGATTATACAAACGTATATTTATATTTATATATTTCCTTAAACATATAAAATTCCGAAAGTTTATCGACAAGATCAATATTCTTGAGGTATTGTCAAGACAAGATCAAGATAATTCATCACAGGAATCATTCAAGAACAAGACGATATCATTATTTTCATATTTTTCAAGAACAAGACAATATTTCAGGAAATATCGTATTGTCTCGTATTGTGGAGGCACTAATGAAATCTCGAAGATTGGATCTTCAAAAAATTGAGAAGTATTGATTCTAATATAACTCTGTATAGCGTTGAACATCCACTACTGGACACTGATTTTACTATAGTTGAACTAGTAATATGTTTGAATAGAGTGAAAATTTCGAAAGCGCCTGGAGCAAATCAGCTGCCAAACGAGTGCTTCAAAAACCTCCCGAACAACTGGATCTTGTTTTTGCTGTCTATGTTTAACAAAATTCTTAGGGAGGAAACTTTGCCCGGGTCGTTGTCTAGATCTCTCCTTTCGATGCTTCATAAGAAAGGTGATGACAAGAACACTAATATTTATAGAAGCATTGCTCTAATGTGTAGCATTGCCAAGATCTTCACCACACTGTTGAGGGACCGACTCACGACTTGAGTGGAGGAATCCAACATTTTACCAGACTGCCAGGCGGGGTTCAGAAAAAATAGAAGATGTGACGACAACATTTTTGCGTTTCTAGCCATAATCCAGACTCAACTTAGATTCGAGAAACACACGGTCTATGCGATAGTTCCTCCCCGTGGATGATTGCGGGTCTTCCAGGGGGATATTCATGATACCTGTCCTTGATATCCTTTTTATCCATCCCTGGTAGTATCTGCTTCCTTTACGTGGTGGGGAGGATAAGTATCTCAGAGTTGGATCTTTTTTTTGAGTGGAATAAACTACTCAAGAGAAAGAATACAAACTGAGAGAAACGAAATCATCCTAATGCCAGAAACATCGGCAAAATCGAACGGAAGGAAAGCAAGGGGAAACTACCTTCCTTGACATGTTTCAATACTTCCCGAGGAAATGAAACCTTTTTCCTAACCTGGAATATTATGTAACAAAAACAAACAAACAAATTAATGAATACATGATGGCGCTCTCTCGAGTAAAATATTCCGGAGGTAAACTAGTCTCCCGTTCGGATCTCCGGGTGGAGGCTGCTCGAGGAAGCTTCATCAGCAAGGAACGAAAACCGAAGAATAGGATAGGGAAAAGAAACAACATTCTTCGAGTCGGAGCGTGGAATGTTAGATCACTGAGGCAAGCGGGAAAATTAGAAAATTTGAAATTAGAAATGAATAGGTTGAATATAGACGTAATGGGGATTAGCGAAATGAGATGGCCACAAGAGGGCGATTTCTGGAGTGGGGATTATAGAATAATTCATACAGGATCAAAGAACGGTCAAGCAGGTGTAGGAATTGTAATGCATAAAAGAGTAGGAGATAGAATAGAAAATTATTTGCAACATAATGAACGTCTGATGATGGTTAGAATCAGAACAAAACCGGTAGACACAGTCATAGTCCAAGTATACATGCTCACATCTGCATATTCGAAGGAAGATATTGAAAAAACGTACGAAGAAATAGAAGAAGTGATAGAATATGTGAAGGGAGAAGAGAATTTGATAGTGATGGGGGATTGGAATGCGGTAGTAGGACAAGGAGAAGAGGACAACATTATAGGAGATTTCACGTTAGGGAGGAGGAACGATAGAGGACAACGTTTAGTCGAATTTTGTGAAAATCATAAGATGGTTATCACAAACACTTTATTCGAAAATCATCCAAGAAGAATCTACACTTGGAAAATGCCAGGAGATACAGCAAAATACCAAATTGATTACATATTAGTGAAACAAAGATTTAGAAACCAAGTGAAAAACTGTAAAACTTATCCCGGTGCAGATATAGATAGTGATCATAATATGTTGATGATGAAATGTTCTCTAAAATTCAAATCTCTGAAGAAGAAAAGGAAAATGCAGAAAAGATGGAATTTGAAGAACCTCAAGCAAAAACAAACACATGAGGCATTCGAGAAAATGTTGGATGAAAAATTGGGAGATCAAAAAGAGAAAGACTTGGGAATAGAGAGGAGATGGACAAAGATGAAGGGGAATATAAGAGAATGTGCGGATAAGATTTTGAAGAATGATGGAGTAGAAGCTAAAAACCCATGGATAACGGGAGAAATTTTAGAATTGATAAATGAAAGAAGAAAATACAAGAATAATGATAGCCAAGAAGGCCAGCAACGATACAAATCATTGAGAAATAAAATAATAAGAGAATCAAGGAAAGCAAAAGAACAGTGGTTAGAAGAGAAATGTCAGGAAATAGAAATAAGATTGCATTCAGGAAAAATAGATGAAGCATATAGGATTATTAAAAGATTTTTCGGACAAATGAAATCTAGAAGCCATAAGATTAGAAACTCTCTAGGACGACAATTGATAAAAACGGAAGAGAAAATAGAACAGTGGATCAATCATTTGGAAGACTTGTATAGAGGAAACGATGATATAGCACTATTAGAGAAGGAGGAGGATGTAGATGAGGAAGAATTGGGAGATTCGATATTGAGATCAGAATTCGACAAGGCTTTGAAAGAATTGAAACATAATAAAGCGCCAGGCATAGATGGCATAAGTGCGGACGTTATAAAAGCCTCCAGTGAAGGAACTCGCGACGCACTGTTTGAATTGATTAGAGATATGTACGAAAAAGGAGAAGTACCGGAAGATTTCCAAAAGAATAAAATTGTCGCTATCCCGAAAAAACAAGGGGCAGACAAATGCGAGAACTACAGAACGATCAGTTCAACTTCACATGCTTCGAAAATACTGACCAAAATTATATACAGGAGGATGGAAAATAAAATAGAGAGTAGATTGGCAGAGGATCAGTTTGGTTTTAAAAAAAAATAGGGGAACGCGAGAAGCAATCTTAGCACTCAGGGCAGTAATAGAGAAAAGGATAGCGCTGAAGAAATCTGTGTACATAGGTTTTGTAGATATACAAAAGGCTTTCGATAATCTGGACTGGGAGAAGATGTTTGCGATCCTGAAGAAGGTGGGAATAAATTATAAAGATAGAAGAATAATATACGAATTATATAAGAATCAAAGTGCAATAATAGACATAGAGGGTCAGGAAGGGGAAGCACAAATAAGAAGAGGGGTGAGACAAGGATGCTCATTATCGCCACTGATTTTCAATTTATATATAGAAGGAGCAATGAACGAAGTGAAGGAGGAAATTCAATCCAAATTACAGATTCAGGGAGAAAATATAAGTATGTTGAGATTCGCGGATGACATAGCTATATTGGCCACGAGTAGTACTGAGTTAGAAAATATTCTCAACACCATGAGAACAATATTATTGGAAAACTATTGTATGAATATAAATAAGGACAAAACAAAATTCATGATGTGTACAGCAGCGAAAACAGCTAGAAGAACGAGAATCAAAATAGATACCGAGACAATTGAACAGGTGAAAGAATTCAAATATCTAGGAAGCATAATTACAGAGAACGGCAAAAGCGAAAGAGATATAAGAGCAAGAATAGCACAAGGGAAACAGGCTTTTTATCAAAAGAGACAGTTATTATGCTCAAAAAATATAAGCTTGGAAGTAAGGAAGAAATTCTTGAAAAGTTACGTTTGGAGCACAGCATTATATGGTTGCGAAACTTGGACAATAGGGAAAACTGATCAACGAAGACTTGAAGCTTTTGAAATGTGGTGTTATAGGAGGATGCTCAGAATAAAATGGATAGACAAAGTCAAAAATGAAGAAGTACTCGAGCAGATAAATGAAGAAAGAAATCTTTTGAAACACATCGTGAAAAGGAGAAGCAATCTTATAGGACACACATTACGGCATGAGAGTTTATTGAAAACAATATTGGAAGGGAAAATGAATGGTAAAACTGGTAAAGGTAGACCTAGAGCAAGTTATATGAAGCAAATCGTACAAGACAAGGGATGTAGTAGATATGTAGAAATTAAACGTTTGGCGGATAATAGACAGGGGTGGAGGGTTTCATCAAACCAGTCGTAAGACTGATTACTTCATGATGATGATGATGCGATAGTTGTGGATTTTGAAAGGGCCTTCGACTCAGTCAAACACAACCTGTTATGGTCCAAGTTATTCACTATGGGTATCAGTGCGAAGTATATCAGAGTATTGAGATAATTCTACAATGTAGCCTCAGCACAGGTCAAAGTGGGAACCTCGCTTCCTCAAGCATTTGAGATCACGGAGGGGGTCCTCCAAGGCGAAGCCCTCAGCCCTTTACTTCTTGTCCTGTTCTTGGCTGACATCGAAGACTTTTTTAGAGAAAATGGTTGCGGGGGATTAAGCATAGGGGAAGCGAGGGATATTTTAATGCATATTTTTGCGGACGATCTGGTAATATTTTCGCACTCATTTGCCGATACAATAAAAAAACTCGAGGTTCTCCTCACTCACTGTAAAAGGAACGGCCTCTTGATTAACACCGCTAAAACTAAAATTATCCCCTGCAACAGGACCGGGAGCGTAAGAGTAGCGAAAAAGCACATATACTCAATCGATCAAGAGCATTTTGAGGTTCAGAGTAGCACTGACTATTTAGGCATAGAATTTAGGAGTTCTACACTAGGGCTCGGGGCAGCCGAGAAGGCCATCAGAAAAGCCAGGATTGCGACCGGAGCAGTTCTAACACTGCTTGCAAAAGGCAAGTCGGATGCATGGCCCACCAAAATGAGATTGTACGATTCAATGGTGGTTTCAACGCTCCTCTACGGGGTGGCATTTTGGGGGCTTAGATATGTTGACAAAATAGAAATCATCCAAGTTGAGATCTTCAAGAAAATCTTGGCTCTCCCGAGATGTACCCCGGGGTATGCGTTGAGACTGGAACTGGGCATCATGCCGTTAGGCTATAGAGTCATGACACTGGCTTGGAATTGGCGTATTAAGCTGCTGAAAATGAAGGAAAATCGTGTACTCAGAGAGTGTTTTTTCCGACTGTATCATCTGGCGAAGAACTATCCGAGTTCTAAGAAGTTTAATTGGGCCCTACAATTGCGAGACTTCTTCGTGACTACGAGTTTCGTGCATGTCTGGGATAATTTGAACCTGGAGGATTTGAGAAGGAACGGAGAGGCCATTTTTCTCGCCTATGCGCAACACCTGAGAAGGATTGATATGGATAGGTATCAGAGAACCACCTTCTGTCATGGGATTATTTCACTCGGTTCCTCCTCAAATCCAGCCAGCTATCTCATGCTCAGATTTCCCTCTGAATGGCAAAGAGTGCTGGCCAACCTTAGATTAGCAAACAACTATAGTCTTAAGTTCAGAATTAACAGGATCTTGTATATAATCACGCCTAAGAATATTTGTACAATTTGTAACCTCCAAGAACTGGAGGACGTTACTCATATCTTACTAAGATGTCCGATATATTCTCACTTTAGAGCCCATTACTTGAAGGTAAATACTGTTAAAGATCTCCTTAACATCACATGCAAAGTTGAGCTAAAGAATCTATATATATATATATGGCTATTGTATTATCACTTAGAGCGTTTGTAATAGGTGAACAATGAACTACAGATGCAAGCAAATAGTCGACTGGGAAAACGTCATGCTATTATTAGATTGTAAATGTATTCTATAGCTTAGATACTTAAGATAGGTTAAGATTGTGATATCATATTATTCACATTCTATTATAGGCGACGAATCCTTGTGTACAACTTCACCCCCTTGCTAGAGGGTCTATGTAATCCTTATAAGCAATAAATATTCTATTCTATTCTATTCTAAAATTGAGAAGTATTGTTCATATACATTTGTAAGAATTGAGGTGGGAATAGACAAATTGCACATACGTTTTTCCATTGACAGAAAATTGCGACTGAATGTTGATACAAGTTCTGATTGTTCTGCGTGTACCACAGTTGTCTTAGAGGCCGTAACACTTTAGAGAATCTTCCAGTATGATTTAATGATTTATTCGTTAATGTCTGAGGAATTCAACTCCTACAAGAAGGAATAGTCTTCAAAAATAAGGAAAAAATCCTTCATTTTCAGCGAAATACAAATTTCCTCATAATTGAAGGATGTGATTTATGGAGGAAAATTCTCCAGAATTTTCACTCCAGAAAGATATCTAAAAGATGTTCTTCTGTCAGACATCTCAAACATATCTGAATTTGTTGCATAAGACATCTTTTAGATCTCTTCAAGATATCTTTTAGACTGATCTCTTAAGATGTTTATTGGGTTGCTGATCCAGCAATCCGGCATTGGAGGTATATAGACTACTAGAAACATTACTGAATCAGCAAATATCTTGCAAGCAAGATTTTTGCGGTAACACCAAACCTTTTGCCAATTCAGCAGAGAAGATTTACCGAAGTTATTTTTTCAGCAAGCATTTTTCTCTGCGTGTACGTAAGATTGAGTGAGTTTCAGAAGATTATGAAAAAATGTTCCCAATTTTAACTGCAATGCAAAGATTATGTACGCGTGAAAATAACCAATCTTTATTATAATGTATATTGATTGATTCATATTGAATAAAACTCAAAATATCAAAATTGAAGAAAGGAACAAACATTTGAACAGAAACTAGCAGTAGAATTCACCAAAAATAAAAAAAAAGGAACAAAGCACACAATGCAAACATATGAATCGATTATATTGTGTCTTTCATTTTTATCTCATGTTGTGATAAGAACTGTTTCATTCGGTGCACAATTCGATTGTTCAACTGTACAAAATCATTCATCAGATGAGAATGAAAGCACAGATAAAATATGGATAATATTCACATAACTCAAGAGAATACCAACATTCGAGGACGTTTTTTCTATCTAATTACTCGGAATTCAATTGATAGGAAAAAAACCAAAAGTTCTAGGGGGTTTTCTCCAAGACCTTCCCTACGCCTGTGAAAAGCAAAAATTCTGAATTTCAAATGATTTGTTCGAAAAAAGAATTGTCACTACGTTTTAGTCGATTCCCTAACTCTCTTGATTTCCCTGACTTTCCCTGATTATTTTTCACTTCCCTGACTTTCCCTGACCTTCTTTGATTTCCCTGACTTTCCCTGACCTTTTCTAATTTCCCTGACTTTCCCTGATTTTCCCTGACTTTCCAGGTCAGTGTGAACCATGCAAATAAACGACACATAAACTGACTTGACAGGCGAGGTTATAAATACAATAGATTATACTTCAAGCCCCGTTCTTCGAAATCACACTGTAGTACGCCTCGTTCTACACCAGGTGTCACAATGTTTAGAGCCTCAAAACACGAGTTTTCGAACACAACCCCTCCGGTATGCCCGGCCTCTCCCTCTGCATCTTCCCGCGTCTTCTTCATATTGTTCCATTGTGCGGCAGGTGTTACACGTGAACAATTTTTTCTTTTGTGGTTGGAAGTTATCTTTGTTCATTGATATGGAAGGAGATTCTGGAAGAAACTTGAAGAATTGGAATGAAGGCAGATAAAGCTATGTGCGGGTAATTCTGAACAATATTCAGAGGGAGGTTTCGTGTTAGGAGGAGATGTGGGTCGGTAAGCCATAACAAACAATAATTAATTCTGAGTCTGCACTAGAGGTAGAAGGGATTGAATAGAAAATATTAGGTCTACACTAGCGGTAAGATAGTATTCACATAGATATGTTGAGATTGAAAGAGAAAGATTCTATGAGCATGTTAATCGACGAGACAACAAGATTTTATGTACATGTATATACATATGGGGCATTCTTCGTGAAATCAGCCACCCCCTCTGCCGAAAAATTGGAGCGACGTACAGGAATGAGCATGGGCTCATTTTGAAGCTACAGTTCCCTAGTTCTTGAAAAGATGTGGCTTTTCTGGAAATCCAATATGGTGGCCCGGGTGCAGCGTCAAATGTCATTGGAGAACGGTTGAGGGGAAACTAATTATCAAAAAAATAGCCAAAGATCCTTCTAATCCATCTGAGAATTGATCATAGGGGGTTGTCTGGGTCGCTGAAACCGAATCTGTAGTCAAATTTGGGAAATTCAAGATCGCGGCCGAAAACATGGGAACCAAGGAATCCCGTTTAAAACTCACTACCTGGGGGTTTTTGAGGTCGCTGAATCCTAATCTGGACTCAGATTTCCGAAATTCAAGATGACGGATGCAATATAGCGACCGAAAACATAAAAATCAAAGAATTTCGTTTGGAACTCACTGCGTGGGGGTTTTTGAGGTCGCTGAATCCTGATGTGGACTCAGATATCCGGAATTCAAGATGGCGGATCCAATATGGTGACTGAAAACATGAAAATCAAGAAATTCCGTTTGACACCCGGTTGAAAATCACACCCGATTCCATTCAAATTAATCACTTGTTGATTCCCGGGCCCGCCAAATTCGAATCTGAGTCCCAATGCTCAGAATTCAGAAGGGTGGTTCCAATCTGGTGAACCATGAATGTTATGCAATTCTTCGAATTGCATAATGTTTAGAGCCAGGGGGGATAAACTCAATATGGAGTTCCTGAGAACGGTTTTCAGCGCCAGCTCCCGCGAGACTAGTGGAGCTAAATTGAAAAATGGTGGGGGTTTGGGGAATCCCGTGAACCCCACACCCTCTTCCTCGCGATGATGTTAGTCCCACGTGATGCGTTATAACCTCCAAAAGTTTGTAATAACCTCATCCAACGTAAGCGTTCTTCATTATTTCACAACTGGACTTATTAAATTGATCCATACATAAGTGAGTACAGTCAATTTGCTCATCTCATGTGAATTAAACGATTTTTTCGCAGATGAGAATATATTTTTGTTCCATAATCGATCAACGTACGTTCAAATTGATATAAAACTCGAATTCTAGTATCCAGCTTCCGAAAGAAGCTTTTCATTCACCATTATTGAGTTCTCAATGCTTTTCAAGGAAATTGCGATGAAGATCATACTGCTCTACGTGTCCGTTTTATCAATTAAAAAATATTGACACTCACGTATGTATATTTATGTACGCATTCGTATTTATATTTCAATGCATATATGCAAGCATATACATTGTATTTCAATTTGTTTTCCGTATAGTATAAAATAATGTATGCAATCAAATATCAATTACTTCATTCACAGGAAACAAATTATGGGACAAAAAGATTGCGTTGCACCTGGGTGTCAATTCGAATGAAGGGATAAGTCCCATCGATTTCCTAAAGACCCAGGTCGAGGACACTTGTGGTTAGAAGCTATAGGAAATCTAAGTTTATTGAATATGTCGTATGCAGAATTACGAGCCAAAAATTATAGAGTCTGCCACCTTAATTCCACCAAAGATGATATGTTGTTTTCATCCAAATTGAATTCAATCAAACCGAATGCTGTGCTGCCACTTAGGTTAACACAACAAGTACACGGTCCACGAAATATTGAATTACGTAGAACAGGCGTGAGAACGTAGAACGTGTACATACGAACAGAAGGTTCAGATACATCAAATCAAATCCCGTTCTTCTTGCCATCATCTCCAGTAAAAATTTTGGGATATGATTCATCTCGGGTAGGTTTTCATATTCATTCGTCTGTATAACCCTAGATAACACGATGTGCCATTGGAACGTTTATAGAAGTTTACAAAACGTATGAGAGGTTTTCTGAATATTCAGTAAACGTTCCAGAGACACGTTTTGCTGTTGGGGACGTGCCAATATTTCATTTCGAACATGAAAATAATTGGAATAATTCATGTGATCCATAGGATAATAGTGAATTGTGGGTGAATCAAAACTCTCTTGTGAATCAAGGAAGTGACCTTCAATTATCAAGTCCTCAACGACAACCATTGCAACTTTATAATTTTGTTTCAGTCAACCCAAATTATAATTCAAATAGTATCAGCATATTTGATGAGAAGGTAAATGATCCACTGAAATAAAAGGAGAGAAAAGTTATATAAAAATTTATTATACTTCAAAATGGGAAAAAAATCATATTATGAGGTCAAGTATTATGTTGTGTTGTTAAAATAACTATACTTTGGAGTAGAGAATAACAGAACTATGTTATTAAGTGATAGGAAGTATAGTAAATTTGATGACAAACCACAATACATAACCTCACAATGTTATGTGTCCGTACATCACTGTGAAATGTAATAATTTTGTAGGTAGCTTTTCTCTGTGTGTATAATGGTATTCGCAATGCTTTCAGAGAAATCCATTTCAAGTTTAACAATAGTAATTATAAAATCATTTATAAAGATCGTGAAAAATCTGCTATTTATTGATAGGATTCTTCCAAATAGGACGGAACATTGATTCATACGAAATTTATTTTATTTTACAAAGAAACAGAAGAAAGTGATGCAACTATGAACGAATAGAATTTAATTCCAACGTGCACAAATAATGATGCGCAAGTGTGTGTTCAAGGAAAGGACATCGAGACTGAGATTGATGCAGAAATTCACACAACTGATTACGTGGTGAGTTCCTCATATCATTATTTGTTTGAAGAACATTATCAGAGTATACATAAAATTTGGATGAATTCAACGTATATTGAGTGCATAACATTGTAAGATGTTTTACGGAATAATAACTCCGACCGACATTTTTATATTGTAACCCTAGGTACTCATGCTAGCGACTGTCGCGCGCGGCATCATCAGGAGGAAAGAGAAATCCGAGTTGGAAACATCTCCCCTCTTCTTTCTCCTCATGATGTCGCGCGCGACAGTCGCTGGCGTGAGTCTCCGGCCTAACGATGAAGAACAATCTGTATATTCCACAAATAAATGAACATTTGAAAGAAGGAGGAAGGATTTAGTTGTTCACAATCGCGGTCTATTCTGTTCTTAGGAATCTTATTTGGACATTAATAGAAATATCACTTTGGACGGAATGAATCAAATAAGACAATATGGAAAATCCCGTGAGATGAATGTACATATGTCGGAAAGAAACCTAGGAAACAGTTCATCTGATTCAAATACAGAAACTAATCACATTAGTGATTCAATGGAGGAGAAACATGTATCTCCAAACAAAAAGACAGCAAGATTCCTTTTGGGTGGAGATAGGAGAGCACCAAATCTAAGTCCTAAAGCCAGAAGGTTATATGACATTGCTGTTGATTTGAGAAAAGAACAGTATAAGAATCTCACTACTATTACCAGGTATGATAATGTTATCAAACACCACTTCGTACCTGGTGGAACGAAAAGTGGTAGGAGAGTAGTGGAGTAGTAGTTCCAATTGTGCAAAAAAAAAGTAGTGGAAAAGTAGTGAAGGAAAATGCGATTTTCTTGGGGAAAGAAGTACGTAGGAGACTGGATAAAAAATGAAACAGAAACTAGAGACTCTAATCTATACATTGGACATATAATCAGAATGATATTCAGTAATTAAGATGTTGATTGAGCGATTTTTAAGAAAGACGATTCATGACGAAAATCAATGCTGCACGCGTATCGGCGTCTAGTGAAGGGACGCGTGGTCATACGTGAGAAGAAAGGAGGAAAGAGAACTGAGAAGAACATTGGCCGCACCTCCATCATCTTGACACACAAGCTAAAAGGAGTAGTGAAAAAGTAGTGGAAAAGTAGTCCCGAGTCGGAAAATCGAAACCTGATTTCGAACTATTCGAAGACTGATCTTAACCTTTTGAACAGTATGAGATGAGGATTAATGGGAATCTGTTTTGATCCGTGATACGCAACGAATACGCATTCTGTCGGGTCGAATTGTAAAACCTGATATAGTTCTATTTTTCCTTCACCCTTATTTTGACCTGGTTATGGAATTTTGTGAACTCTATTCAGCAAACACCAGCAGCGAGATACCTGCTAACTCTGATTTGAAAAATTATTAGAAAATAATGATATATAATCAAACTCTCGAGATGTACAATTGTAAATTTGTAAAATTTCCTTGCTTAAAATGAAAACGATCAATTTTGTCTCCCTTTTGTGACGTGATTTTTGGATCGTTAATTTCATACAACAATCAGGGAAATTTATTATTCTCTATGGAAGATTCCTAGCAAGGTAATATACGTTTACAATTTGTACATCCCGATGATTCAATTATATTGCATTATTTTTTATAATTCTTAGAATTAGATTTAGCTAGTATCTCGTTGCTGGCATTTCCTGAATAAAATTTACAAACAAATTATTATCATTATCATTATGATTATTAATATTATTATCATTATTATCATTATCATTATGTTGATGATGATGATGATTATTATTATTATTATTATCATTATTATTATTATAGTCTTCAAAATATGAGTGTGAATGAAATTGTTACACCTGAAATATATTATTGAATTAGAATAGCGAGTTCCAAACATTGAGGAATTTTCGATGAATTTCGAAATTTAATTATGAAAATTGATTAGATATGTATATATGGACTCAAGCTTATTATTCTAAGAACATTCCGAACATCTTATTTACTCATGGAATTCATTCCATCTCATTTTCATTATACTTTTTCAAGTCTCATGTTATAGAATTTATTGACATTCCATTATTCTCAGAAATTATCAAAGTTTCAAATGCGATCAAATTTACGTTATGTTCATTAAGTGTGTGTTACGAAGTGACAAATGGCAAGTGTAGTTCATATCACTTCGTCACAAATTATTTACTGTTCGGAACGGCCCGAGCGGTTAGACCGAATCGAATGTGTGGGTCTGCTCACGTTCTAAGCTTGCCGAGGAACTACAAATTCCAAGGCGGCACCCGTAGATATGTTCAATGATTTCGTTTCAATGATGAAAGGGAAAAGAAATGAACTAATAGATTGACCTTTAATTTTTACTGCGAGGGTTATTCGCATTGATATTTATTTCTCTTGGAGAGAGAAAGAGAGAGAAAACAAATGAAAGATATTACAATAAAACGATTCGAATAGAAGGGAATAACAGATACAATGACTTTCAAATTACAAGATTTTTAACAGTGACATCGAGATAGTTTCTGATGGGAGAAAGTATGTGTATGTGTATGTGTGTGTACATATGAGAATAATTTACGAACCTTACTTCCGTTCAAGCTGACCTTTGAATATCTAGCTGCGAGCTGGATACAAAGTGAGCGACCAAGATCTTGTAGATGGTGGCAACTGGATCAGGAGTTTGGATACGATTTGGATGCACTGAATTTGATAATACTCTGACTTGAAAATTAACTCGGAAAGTCCGAGTGCGAAGATTTAAATAAGAGAGTGAGAGCGGTACAAACGGTTTTGGCGGAATAGGTATTCCGTCAAAATTTGTTACCGGCACGTGGAACTCGCGCAAGTTCGATCACGGTACCAAACGAGAACTTTGTTTCGTTTAACTTGGTAAATCCGCGTGTTATCGAGCCTGCTTTTGCAAGGCGTGTCCCCGAAAGATCCCGAAAGTATACTCTGGCTTTCCATCAGGATCGCTCTTATTTAAAAGAGCGAATGATTTCTTTTTGCCGTTGGGAGTGGGGAATCATGCGGTTGGATTTTTGCCGATTTTGAATTTGCTCTAGTCACCATGCTCCTGGATTAGTTGTTGGTGGCATGCTCACGTTTGTTTCACATTCGAACTGTTCTGTGGGTGATATATGGGGTATTTCTATACTGTGAGAGGTATCTGGGATGTGTAAGATCATGTAAAAATAATTATACATGGATGTCGGATGAATCAGGACGATTTAAATGGGAAAAGTGGTGGGAAAGTAGTGGAGGAGTAGTGGATTAGTTGTTGGTGGACTCCAACGTTTTCTCCACATTCTAACTGTTCCGTAGGTGATCTATGGGGTATTCCTTCACTGTGAGAGCTATCTGTGATATGTAAGATTATGTTACAATGATTATACATAAATTTCGAATGAATCAGAACGATTTAAATCTTATAAGTAATGGAAAAGTAGTGGAAAAGTGGTGGATCAGTTGTTTGTGGCATTCTCACGTTTTTTCACATTCTAACTGTTCTATGGGTGATCTATGAGGGATCTCCATACTGTGAGAGCTCTCTGGGATATATTAGATCATGAGGAAATGATTTTACATTGATTTCGGATGAATCAGAACGATTCAAATGCCACCAACAACTCATCCTCGATCGCTGGATCATCCCCGACCCATTCTCACTACTGTTCCCGATTAAATCGTTCCGATTCACCCGAAATCAATGCATAATTATTCCCACATGATCTCACATATTCCAGATACCTCTCACAGTATAGAAATACCCCATAGATCACCTACAGAACAGTGAGGATTTGAAATGAACGTGAGAATGCCACCAACAACTAATCCACTCCTTTCCCCATTTAAATCGTTCTGATTCACTCGAAATCCATGTGCAATCATTTTCACATGATCTAATATATTCCAGATACCTCTCACAGAATAGATCACCCAAAGAACTGTTAGAATGTGGAAAAAAACGTGAAAATGCCACCAACAACTAATCCGCTACTTTTCCGCTACTCTCCCCATTCAAATCGTTCTCATCGATCCAAAATCCATGTATAATCATTTTCACATGATGTCATCCCAACTAACATTCAGACATCTTAAAGATATCTTCAAGAAGTCTCAATGCGTTTGTAAGAAGTCTTAAAAAACGTTCTAAAAGATACCGAAACGAATCCTCAAAGATGTCTTATGAAACACGTATAGAATTCGAAAAGATATCTTGAAGAGTTCCTAAAGATGTCTTGAAGAGTTCTCAAAGATGTCTTGAAGAGTTCTTAAAGATGTCTTGAAGAGTTCTTGAAGATGTCTCGGAGAATGCATAAGAACGTCTTGGAAGAATCTTGAATTTGTTCACAAAAAAAATTCTTAACCTTTTCTATTTCCTTTCCCTCCTGTTTCTTCAACTGCTCTCGCGTTCCGATAAAGTTTACCTGATTTCGACCCTTGTTGTTACGGGCATCGAACCCATTCAGTTGACGATATATTTACGCCTCAGTCACTTGAGCTATACGTACAACATGGTAGAGACGCCCATAATTGTCGATATGACATAATGAAATATGTCAGCGGTGTCCAGTTTCAAAGTGAAAATGATCTTTTGAAGAAACTGTTATCACATGAATAAATATCAAAAGAGTTGAATGTACTTAAGATGAATAAATTTAGTGAAACATATTTAGAAATCAATTCTGTGTTCTAGTGGTCGTTAATATTTCGCGAATACCGCAGATTCTTTCTAAAGTATTTCTGACGAATTGTTGTGAAGTGGATATTCGGTAATTTTATTGTGCACGTCATAAGGCGACAAAATCCTACTTTTTACAAACTTTCAAATTTCTTGATATCTCAACGATTGGTTCAAGCTTTTAATTCATGGATGGAATCACCTCTTTTGCAATACGATGGTAATAACAGGTACATTCAAAGTTTTATTCTGTGTTATTCATGATCATGTGCTCATATAACCTCAAAGCTGCTGAAAAATTTATCTTCCTAAACGTGTCTTAATCAAGACATCTTTCAGAAATCTCCTCAAGACTTCTAAAAGATATCTTCAAGAACTCTTCAATAACGTTCTAGAAGATCTCTGAATCAAGACATCTTTCAGAAATCTTTTACAAGATGTCTTTCCAACACTTCTAACAGATATCTTTAAGAACTCTTCAAGAAAGTTCTTGAAGATCTCTCAATTAAGTATTCTTTTAGATATCTTCAAGAATTGAAATGTTAGTTGGGATATTGCGCTTGCGCAAACAAGTTGCACTCGTGCGTTTTTTCGCAGTGTTTAATTCCATGTATACTCCTCAACTCCCTTTCGATTCTTTACTGTCTCTGGGTTTATATTGTTTATTGAGTTGCTCTCCTCCTCTTGCGCTTATATTTTTCATGCTTTGGAATAGTTCTAATCTGTTGCGAGCATTTTTTGTTTTTCTAACCTCTAGAACCTATGAATGAATGACGTGGGTTTGCCTACTGGATGTGGCTATTGTCACGAAAATGTTGTGCTTGATACTGTGAATTGTAAGTGTGGTACGTCATATCACCCTAAATGTAGGAACAGTGTTAAAATCGGAGAGCGCACCTACAAGTGTTGTACATCTCAGTCTCCAGCTTCTAATTCGTCCTCCCAGGCCTTATCTAAAGATGACTTGGTTGATATTCGTAAGGAAATTACATCGCTGAGATTTGATATCTTCGAAGTCAAGGCCATGTGCTCTACTCTAACTGACAAGATTGATAATATTGCCGTAGCGGTGAAGAATCTTGGCGATCAAGTTGTGGCTTTGGAATCACATGTCAAAGAGTTGGACGTAAGGGTTGGTTGTATTGAGCAGAAGATCTCTATGGCTCCAGGAGGGTCTTCGAGTACACTGGATATATAATACAACGTTATCAAGGAGATTGATGGAAGGGATAGAAGATCTCTTAATTTGATGGTCTATTACCTTCCAGATGACTGCAACTCCATCGACGCAGTTGAGACGAGACTCACTCCTGTGCTCGACAATACGGTTCCTGTTCAAGTTGTGAAAGTGGGGCATAGGGCTCATGTGAATAAGCCCAGACCTACTAAGCTAATTTTTGGCTGTTCTGGTGACGCAAGTGTTGTGTTGGCGAACAAATCCAAGTTGATAGACAAAAGCCTCATCATATCTAGGGATGAGACTTTGAAACAGAGGCAGTTCTATAAAGATTCGAAGAAGGCGCTATTATCTCGAATTGCTGCTGGTAAATCTGATTTGAAGATAAAATATAAAAATGGTGTCCCATCAATTGTCGAAGCCAAGGATGTCAATCACAAATAAAAAAACTGAGGGATTTGAAGCTATATCACCAGAACGTAAGAGGCTTGCGAACTAAGTTAGTTGCATTGTACCAGGCCGTCGCATCTAGTACTTCCAACTATGATGTTATTGTTTTTAGTGAAACGTGGTTGACTGAGTCCATTTCTTCATCGGAGCTCAGGCTTCTGGGTTATACCACCTACAGATGTGATCGGTCTGCAAACACTAGTGCCTTCACCAGAGGTGGTGGTGTTCTTACTGCAGTCTTCAATAAGCTGCGGAGTCTTCAACTTGTGCCTACATCATCTATTGTGGAGCAACTTTTTTGTGTTGGTCGGAGGGCCTTTTGGAAAACTCATTTTTTGCATTGTGTACTTTCCTCCGTCATCCGGCTGTGATCTTGATGATAATCATGTTTCTTGTCTGGACGAAATGATGCAAGATTTCATGGATGTACCGGTTCACATCGTTGGTAACTTCAATCTTCCTCATATCTTATGGCCACCTGAAGAGAGCTCATTATTTCTGCGAGGTGATGGTGCGAGCAACCAGGAGTACTCTGCTGCATCTGCTATTTGTAGTGCATATTGTGGGCATGGTCTTAGGCAGATGAATTATATTGTAAACTCGAGTTATTGTCCCTTAGATTTATTATTCTCTGCTTTTGATGATATCTCCGTGTCTAGGGCTTTTGATTCTCTGGTGACTGTTGATGCTCATCATCCTCCCTTGCTCTGCTCTATTCCTCTTCGCCTTGGAGAGAGATATCTTGATCCCCAGTATGGCTCCTATGAAGACTTCAAAAGCTCAGAATTTACTAGCATTAATAATTTTTCAGGCTCCTTTGATTGGGTCTCTTTGTTCGCAGATTGTTCTGTAATGAAACAGTTTCTATTTCCTACAATATACTTCATAGCGCCATTGACAGGTTCGTGCCAACTAGGCATTTTCGCAAGAGTGAATTCCCTTTGTGGTTTTCCTATGATTTAATTAAAAAGATCAAGGATTGAAAGCGGGCTCATAGCTTGTTCAAGGTTTCTCCGTCTCAAGAGGCATATTCTATTTTTCAAAACCTGAGAGCTGAATGTAAATCCTTATGGGAGCGCTGTTACGCGGGCCATATGAGAGGAGTTGAAGACAGTATTAGCTTCAATGTTAAAGCCTTTTGAAACTTTGTCAATTCCACCCGTTATACCAATGAATTACCCTCAATTATGACTTCTGACGACGTTTCTGTCTCTGATGGTCATGATATTGCTAATGCCTTTGCTCAATATTTTGCCTCCACTTATGCTGATACAAGGGCCTCTTATGACCTGCCTGATGGGTTTTCGGAGAATCTAATTGATTCTATTACTTTCCAACCCCATGAGATTTCTGCGAAGCTTTGGAATTTAAACCTGAGTAAAAGTGCGGGACCAGATGGGATCCCTCCTTGTATTTTCAAAGAGTGTGCTTTTATTCTATCTACTCTCTAAACTCTCATCTTCAACCTTTCGATTTCATGTGGGATCTTTCCCTCTGCCTGGAAGGTTTGCTCTGTAACACCAGTCTTCAAGGACGGAAGTAAGGCTGATGTTGAAAATTATAGGCCCA